>CM039673.1:278740445-279481230 GCA_022496015.1 Hordeum marinum
TTTTGAAGCTAAGTAAGCTAATTATAGGTCATTTAATAGCTAACTTTGGTAAAATAGGTAATTTTGGAGCCAGATAAGCTTATTATGCCATTTTGGAGCTAACTAAGGGAAGTATAGGTCATTTTTGATAAAACAGGCCATTTTGGAGCTAATTTAGCTTACTACGTCATTCAGGAGGAAACTAAGCTAATTATATGTCATTTTAGAGCTAACTTAGGTAAAAATGTTGGGGAACGTCTCATGGGAAACAAAAAATTTCCTACGCACAAACAATCCTATCCATGGTGATGAGCATCTACGAGAGGGAGAGTGGATCTACGTACCCTTGTAGATCGCTAAGCGGGAAGCGTTAAGAAACGCGGTTGGTGTAGTCGAACTTCTTCGCGATCCAAATCGCCGAGCGTCCCGCGATCCAATCACGAACCGTCCCGCGAACACATCATGATCCGTCCCGTGAACTCATCACGATCTGTCTCACGATCTTGATCACGATCTGTCCCGCGAACTCATCACGATCCGTTCCGTGATCACATCACGAACCGTCTTGCGATCTCGATCACGGTCCTTCCGATCTAGCGCCGAACGGACGGCACCTCCGCGTTCAGCACACGTGCAGCTTGATGACGATCTCCACCGTCTCGATCCAGCGAGAGGAGGCGGAGAGGAGAGAGAGTTCACCGGTAGCGTGACGATGCTCCGGTGATGGTGGTGGAGCAATTCCGGCAGGGCTTCGCCTAAGCGCTACAGAAAACCGATCTAGAGGAGAAACTATGCACCGGTGTAACGGGTAGCACGTGGCCGGAAATTCTGTCCAAAAACCACCCAATCCACTAGTATATATAGGAGGAGAGGAGAGGAGAGGCAGACAAGGCCTTTGGGTCGGCCGAAATAGGAGGTGGGAGCAATCCTACTTCACCTCCAATCCTAGTTGGAGTAGGATTGCCTCCTATTGGCTGATTTTCCACTTTTTGCTTTAGGACTTTCTCTCCTGCGCCATGGGCCTTTGTGGCTGTTTTCCCAGCCCACTAAGGGCTGGTTATTATTCTCCCACAGCCCATGGACCTATTGGGGTCGAAGTACCCCTCCCGGAGGTCTCCCGGTACACTACCGGCACTCCCGGTACACTACCGGCACTCCCGGTACACTATCGATGAGTCCGAAACTTTTCCGAAAACCAAACTGGGACTTCCTATATATGAATCTTTACCTCCAGACCATTCCGGAGCTCCTCGTGACGTCCGGGATCTCATCCGGGACTCCGAACAACCTTCGGTCACCACCATACATAACTCTACACTACCGAAACGTCACCGAACCTTAAGTGTGCAGACCCTGCGGGTTCGAGAACTATGTAGACATGACCGAGACACCTCTATGGTCAATAACCAATGGCAGGACCTGGACGTCCACATTGGTTCCTACATATTCTACGAAGATCTTTATCGGTCGAACCTCTATGTCAAGGATTCAGTTAATCCCGTATAACGTTCCCTTTGTTCTTCGGTATGTTACTTGCCCGAGATTCGATCGTCGGTATCTCCATACCTAGTTCAACCTCGTTACCGGCAATCTCGTTACTCGTTCTGTAATACAAGATCCCGCAACTAACAATTAGTCACATTGCTTGCAAGGCTTATTGTGATGTTGCATTACCGAGTGGGCCCCGAGATACCTCTCCGTCACACGGAGTAACAAATCCCAGTCTCGATCCATGCCAACTCAACAGACACCATCGAAGATACCTGTATAGCACCTTTATAGTCACCCAATTATGTTGCGACGTTTGATACACACAAGGCACTCCTCCGATATCTGTGAGTTGCATGATCTCATGGTCATAGGAACATATACTTGACATGCAGAAAACAATAGCAATAAACTGACACGATCATATGCTATGTTTGTAGTTTGGGTCTTATCCATCACATCATTCTCCTAATGATGTGATCCCGTTATCAAATGACATCTCATGTCCATGGCTAGGAAACCTTAACCATCCTTTGATCAACGAGCTAGTCCATTAGAGGCATACTAGGGACATGGTTTTGTCTATGTATCCACACATGCATTTAAGTCTCCGATCAATACAATTATAGCATGGATAATAAACGATTATCATGAACAAGGAAATATGATAATAACTAATTTATTATTGCCTCTAGGGCATATTTCCAACAGTCTCCCACTTGCACTAGAGCCAATAATCTAGTTCACATCACCATGTGATTCGCATTGTTATGAATCTAACACCCAATGAGTTTTGGGGCTCGATCATGCTTTGCATGTGAGAGAGGTCTTATAGTCAACGGGTCTGCGATATTCAGATCCGTGTGTACTTTGCAAATCTCTATGTCAAACCGTAAACACTGCTACCACACTCCACTTGGTACTATTTCCAAATGGCTGCTCCACTATACGTATGCAGATTGCTACTACTAGTCATCCGGATAGGTGTTAAAGCTTGCATCGACGTAACTCTTTACGACGAACTCTTTATCACCTCCATAATCAAGAAACATTTCCTTAGTCCTCTGGTTACTAAGGATAATTCTGACCGCTGTCCAGTGATCCACTCCTGGACCACTCTTGTACCCCTTGACAAACTCATGGCAAGGCACACATAGGTGCGGTATACAACATGGCATAATATAGAGCCTATGGCTAAGGCATAGGGGACGACATTCGTCCTTTCTCTTTCTTCTGCTGTTGTCGAGCTTTGAGTCTCACTCAACTTCACACCTTACAAATCAGACGAGAACTATTTCTCTGGCTGATCCATTTTGAACTCTTTCAAAATCTTGTCAAGGTATGCACTCATTGAAAGTCTCATCAAGCATCTTGATCTATCTCTATAGATTTTGATGCTCAACAATTAGGTAGCTTTATCCAGGTCTTCCTTTGAAAAACACTTTTCAAACAACCTTTTATGCCTTCCAGAAATTCTACATTATTTCCGATCAACAATATGTCAACCACATATACTTATCAGAAATTCTATAGTGCTCCCACTCACTTTGTTGCAAATACAAGTTTCTCGTAAACTTTGTATAAACTCAAAAACTTTGATCAACTCATCAAAGCGTATATTCCAACTCCGAGATGCTTGCTTCAGTCCAAGGATCACCAAAGCTTGCACACCTTTTAGCATCCTTAGGACTGACAAAACCTTCTGGTTGTATCACATACAACCTTTCCTCAAGTAAACCGTTAAGGAAACGATGTTTTGACATCCATCTGCCAGATTTCATAATTGAAAACACAACAACTGCTAACATAATTCCAACAGACTTTAGCACCACTACGAATGAGAAAGTCTCATCGTAGTCAACTCCTTGAACTTGTCACAAACATCTTTGCAACAAGTCAAGCTTTACAAATAGTGACATTCACCATCAGTGTCTGTCTTCATTTTAAAGATCCATTTGTACTCAACGACCTGCCGTCCAATGAGCAAGTCTACCAAAGTCTACACTTGGTTTTCATACATGGATCCTATCTCGGATTTCATGGCCTCCAACCATTTGTCGGAATCCAGGCCCATCATCGCTTCTCCATAGCTCGTAGGTTCATCGTTGTCCAACAACATGATCTCCAAGACAGAGTTGTCGTACCACTTAGGAGCAGTACACATCCTTGTCGACCTACGAAGTTTGATAATAACTTGATCCTGAAGCTTCATGATCATCATCATTAACTTCCTCTTGAACTAACGTAGGCTTCACAGAAACATCTTTCTGCGCTGCGCTACTCTCTGGTTGAGCAAAGGTTTAACAACCTCATCAAGTTCTATCTTCCTCCCACTCAATTCTTTCGAGAGAAACTTTTTCTCGAGAAAGGACCCAGTTCTAGCAACAAACACTTTGCACTTGGATCTGAGATAGAAGGCATACCCATCTGTTCTTAGGGTATTCTATGAAGATACATTTGTCCGCTTTGGGTTCTAGCTTATTATGTGAAAACATTTTCCACACAAGCATCGCAGCCCCAAACATTAAGAAATGACAGCTTAGGTTTCTGTCAAACCATAATTCACACGATGTCATCTCAACGTATTTAGATGGTGCCCTATTGAAAGTGAATGTAGTTGTCTCTAATGCATAACCCGAAAATTATAGTAGTAAAACGATAAGAGACATCATAGCACGCACCATATCCAATAGAGCATAACTATGATGTTCGGACACACCATCACACTATGGTGTTCCAGGTGGCGTTTAGTTGTGAAACAACTTTCACATTGTCTTAAGTTGTATGCCAAACTCGTGACTCAGATATTCACCTCCACGATCATATCGCAGTCATTTTTATCTTCTTGTCACGATGATCTTTAAACTTCACTCTGAATTTGCTTGAACCTTTCAAACGATTCAGACTTGTGTTTCATTAAGTAAATATACACTATATCTACTCAAATCATCAGTGAAGGTAAGAAAATAACGATATCCACTGCACGCTACAAGACTCACTAGATTGCATACATCAACATGTATCATTTCCAATGAATCACTTGCCCGCTCCATCCAACGGGGTCCTTTAGTCATCTTGCCCAAGAGGCATGGTTCGCATGTCTCAACCGATTCGAAATCGAATGAGTCCAAATATCCATCACCATGGAGTTTCTTCATGCGCTTTATACCAATATGACATTTTGCGGCAGTGCCACAAGTATGTGGTACTATAATTATTTAACTTTGTATCTTTTGACATCAATGTTATGAACATGTGTATTACTACGATCAAGATTTCAACAAACCATTCTCACTGGGTGCATGACCATTGAAGGTATTATTCATGTAACCAGAATAACTATTATTCTCTGACTTAAATGAATAACCGTATTGCAACAAACATGATCTAATCATGTTCATGCTCAATGCAAAACACCAAATAACATTTATTTAGGTTTGTCACTAATCCTAAAGGTAGAGAGAGCGCGCGATGTTGATCACATCAACCTTGGAAACATTTCCAACACACATCGTCACCTCACCCTTAGCTAGTTCTCCGTTTATTCTGTAGCTTTTATTTTGAGTTACTAACATTTAGCAACCGAACCGGTATCCAATACCCAGGTGCTACTAGGAGTACTAGCAAGGTACACATCAATAACTCGTATATCAAATATACTTCTGTCGATGTTGCCAGCCTTCTTATCTACCAAGTATCTAGGGTTGTTTCGCTTCAGCGACCTCTCACCTCATAATAGAAGCACTTAGTCTCGGGTTTGAGTTCAACTTTGGGTTGCTTCACTGGAGCAGCAACTGACTTGCTATCCATGAAGTTTCCCTCCTTGCTCTTGCCCTTTTCGAAACTAGTGGTTTGATTAACCATCAACACTTGACGCTCCTTCTTGATTTCTACCTTCGCGGTGTCAAACATCGCGAACAGCTCAGGGATCAATACTTCTATCCCTGGTGTATTGTAGTTCATCACTAAGTTCTAGTAGCTTTAGTGACAGTGACTTGGAGAACTATATCAATCACTATCTTATCTGGAAGATCAACTCCCACTTGATTCAAGCGATTGTAGTACCCAGACAATCTGAGTACATGCTCAACAATTGAGCTATTCTCCTTCATCTTATAGGCAAAGAATCTTGTTGGAGATCTCATATCTCACAACACAGGCACGAGCCTGAGATCACAATCTCTGCTCCTAGAACATCTCATATGTTCCGTGACGTTCAAAACGTTTCGGAGCCTCAATTCTAAGCCGTAATGCATGACACACTAAACTATAAAGTAGTCATCGAAACGTGCCTGTTAGATGTTCACAACATCTATAGACGACGCTAGAGGGGGTGGCGCACCGAGCGGTGCATTAAGGACATAAGCCTTCTGTGCAGCAATGAGGATAATCCTCAGATCACGGACCCAGTCCGCAATATCGCTACCAACATCTTTCAACTCTATTTCTCTAGGAACATATAAAAATTTAAGGGAGCTACAGCGCGAGCTAGTAATCTACAACATAATTTGCAAAGACACTTTGACTATGTTCATGATAATGAGTTCAATTAATCATATTACTTAAGAACTCCCACTCAAATTGACATCCCTTGGGTCATTCGAGTGATACATGATCCAAATTCACCAACTCAAGTCCGATCATCACGTGAGTTAAGGTGGCTGCAATGGTGAACATCATTATGTTGATCATATCTACTATATGACTCATGTTCGACCTTTCGGTCTTCTTGTGTTCCGAGGCCATGTCTGTACATGCTAGGCTCGTCAAGTTTAACTCTAGTGTTCTGCGCGTGCAAATCTGGCTTGCACCCGTTGTATGTGAACGTAGAGTCTATCACACCCGATCATCACGTGGTGTCTCAACACGACGAACTTTCGCAACGGTGCACACTCGGGGAGAACACAATTTATCTTGAAATTAATTGAGGGATCACCTTGTAATGCTACCGCCGTCCTAAGCAAAACAAGGTGCATAAAAAGGATTAACATCACATGCAAATCATAAGTGACATGATATGGCCATGAACTTGTGCTTTTGATCCCCATCTAGAAAGCACCGGCATGATCTCCATCGTCACCGGCATGACACCATGATCTCCATCATCTTGATCTCCATCAACGTGTCGCCATCGGGGTTGTCATGCCCTGCATGTTTCTACTACTATTGCTACCGTAACGATAAAGTAAAGCATTACATGGCGCTTAATGATTGACACGCAGGTCATACAATAATTAAAGACAACCCTATGGCTCCTGCCAGTTGCCGTACTCATCGACATGCAAGTCGTGATAATCTATACATCACATGATCATCTCATACATCACATATATCTCATCATGTAATTGGCCATATCACATCACAACATACCCTGCAAAAACAAGTTAGACATCCTCTAATTGTTGTTGCATATTTTACGTGGCTGCTACGGGTATCTAGCAAGAACGATTCTCACCTACGCATAAACCACAACGGTGATACACTATTTTGCTTTTCAACCTTCTCAAGGACCGCCTTTGTCGAATCCGATCCAACTAAAGTGAGAGAAACTGTCACCCGCAAGCCATCTAGGCAATAGTTGCGTCGAGGGAACCGGTCTCTCGTAAGCGTACGAGTAATGTTGGTCCGGGCCGCTTCATCTCACAATCCCGCTGAACCAAAATACGACCAAGGGAGGAAGCAATCTAAGCATCAACGCCCACAAACCTTTTGTGTTCTACTCGAGATCTCATCGAACCATCAACCTAGCTCATGATGCCACTGTTGGGGAACGTCGCATGGGAAACAAAAATTTTCCTACGCACACGCAAACATATCCATGGTGAAGAGCATCTACGAGAGGGAGAGTGGATCTACGTACCCTTGTAGATCGCTAAGCGGGAAGCGTTAAGAAACGCGGTTGGTGTAGTCGAACTTCTTCGCGATCCAAATCGCTGAGCGTCCCGCGATCCAATCACGAACCGTCCCGCGAACACATCATGATCCGTCCCGTGAACTCATCACGATCTGTCTCACGATCTTGATCACGATCTGTCCCGCGAACTCATCACGATCCGTTCTGTGATCACATCACGAACCGTCTCGCAATCTCGATCACGGTCCTTCCGATCTAGCGCCGAACGGACGGCACCTCCGCGTTCAGCACACGTGCAGCTTGATGATGATCTCCACCGTCTCGATCCAGCGAGAGGAGGCAGAGAGGAGAGAGAGTTCACCGGTAGCGTGACGGCGCTCCGGTGATGGTGGTGGAGCAATTCCGGCAGGGCTTCGCCTAAGCGCTGCAGAAAACCGATCTAGAGGAGAAACTATGCACCGGTGTAACGGGTAGCACGTGGCCGGAAATTCTGTCCAAAAACCACCCAATCCACTAGTATATATAGGATGAGAGGAGAGGAGAGGCAGCCAAGGCCTTTGGGTCGGCCGAAATAGGAGGTGGGAGTAATCCTACTTCACCTCCAATCCTAGTTGGAGTAGGATTGCCTCCTATTGGCTGATTTTTCACTTTTTGCTTTAGGACTTTCTCTCCTGCGCCATGGGCCTTTGTGGCTGTTTTCCCAGCCCACTAAGGGCTGGTTATTATTATCCCACAGCCCATGGACCTCTTGGGGTCGAAGTACCCCTCCCGGAGGTCTCCCGGTACACTACCGGCACTCCCGGTACACTACCGATGAGCCCGAAACTTTTCCGGAAACCAAACTGGGACTTCCTATATATGAATATTTACCTCCGGACCATTCCGGAGCTCCTCGTGACGTCCGGGATCTCATCCGGGACTCCGAACAACCTTCGGTCACCACCATACATAACTCTACACTACCAAAACGTCACCGAACCTTAAGTGTGCAGACCCTGCGGGTTCGAGAACTATGTAGACATGACCGAGACACCTCTACGGTCAATAACCAATGGCGGGACCTGGACGTCGACTTTGGTTCCTACATATTCTACGAAGATCTTTATCGGTCGAACCTCTATGTCAAGGATTCAGTTAATCCCGTATAACGTTCCCTTTGTTCTTCGGTATGTTACTTGCCCGAGATTCGATCGTCGGTATCTCCATACCTAGTTCAACCTCGTTACCGGCAAGTCTCTTTACTCATTCTGTAATACAAGATCCCGCAACTAACAATTAGTCACATTGCTTGCAAGGCTTATTGTGATGTTGCATTACTGAGTGGGCCCCGAGATACCTCTCCGTCACACGGAGTAACAAATCCCAGTGTCGATCCATGCCAACTCAACAGACACCATCGAAGATACCTGTAGAGCACCTTTATAGTCACCCAGTTACGTTGCGACGTTTGATACACACAAGGCACTCCTCCGATATCTATGAGTTGCATGATCTCATGGTCATAGGAACATATACTTGACATGCAGAAAACAGTAGCAATAAACTGACACGATCATATGCTATGTTTGTAGTTTGGGTCTTATCCATCACATCATTCTCCTAATGATGTGATCCCGTTATCAAATGACATCTCATGTCCATGGCTAGGAAACCTTAACCATCCTTTGATCAACGAGCTAGTCCATTAGAGGCATACTAGGGACATGGTTTTGTCTATGTATCCACACATGCATTTAAGTCTCCGATCAATACAATTATAGCATGGATAATAAACGATTATCATGAACAAGGAAATATGATAATAACTAATTTATTATTGCCTCTAGGGCATATTTCCAACAAAAAATAGGTCACCTAGGAGTTAACTATGCTTATTATGCCATTTTAGAGCTAAGTACACTAAGCATAGGCCATTTAATAGCTAAGCTAGGTAAAATAGGCCATTTTTGAGCTAGGTAAGCTTATTATGCTATTTTGGAGCTAACTAAGTGAAGTATAGGTCATTTTTGATAAAATAGGCCATTTTGGAGCTAATTTAGCTTACTACATCATTTAGGAGGAAACTAAGCTAACTATATGTCATTTTAGAGTTAACTCAGGTAAAAATAGGTCACTTAGGAGCTAACTATGCTTATTATGCCATTTTGGAGCTAAGTAAGCTAGGTATAGGTCATTTAATAGCTAAGCTAGGTAAAATAGGCCATTTTGGAGCTAGGTAAGCTTATTATGTTATTTAGGAGAGAACTAAGCTAAATATAGGACATTTTTGAAAAAATAGGCCATTTTGGAGCTAATTTAGCTTACTACGTCATTTAGGAGGAAACTAAGCTAAATATATGTCATTTTAGAGCTAACTTAGGTAAAAATAGGTAATTTAGGAGCTAACTATGGTTATTATGCCATTTTGAAGCTAAGTAAGCTAGGTAAGCTTATTATGTCATTTTGGAGCTAACTAAGCGAAGTATAGGTTATTTTTGATAAAATAGGCCATTTTGGAGCTAATTTAGCTTACTATGTCCTTTAGGAGGAAACTAAGCTAAATATATGTCATTTTAGAGCTAACTTAGGTACAATTAGGTCACTTAGGAGCTAACTATGCTTATTATGCCACTTTGGAGCTAAGTAAGCTAAGTATAGGTCATTCAATAGCCAAGCTAGGTAAAATAGGCCATTTTGGAGCTAGGTAAGCTTATTATGTCATTTAGGAGAGAACTATGCTAAGTATAGTACATATTTGATAAAATAGGCCATTTAGGAGCTAATTCAGCTTACTATGCCATTTAGGAGGAAACTAAGCTAAATATATGTAATTTTAGAGCTAACGTAGGTGAAATATGTCATTTTGGGTAATATAGGTCATTTTGAAGCTAACTAAGCTAATTATAGATCATTTTATAGCTAACTTGGGTAACATAGGTCATTTTGGAGCTAACTAAGCTTATTATGCAAGTTTGGAGCTACCTAAGCTTATTATGTCATTTAGGAGGAAACTAAGCTAAGTATAGGTCATTCTAGAGCTAACTTGGGTAAAATATGTCATTTTGGAGCTAAGGTCAGGTAATTAACCATCATTATGCGGTTGTTAAGCAAAACACTAGAAAAACATTCCATTCTCGTCAGGACAGAGGTGAAGCATGGTGGTTCTGGCTTGTTTCACCTAGAGAAGGCTCCCCTGTAGAAGGGTCGTGCGATGCGTTTCGGGAGATATTCTACACCAAACATCATTTGCAATGTGTCGTTAGCATGATGACACTCAAAAGATCACTGCATTGAAATTAAACTCACCGTCCCTGCCATGTTAATGACTGGCATCGCCGGAGGGACGTGGCCAGTCTTCTCGCACATAGACTGTACATTTGGTTTTGACAAGTCAAACTTTTTATTTATTAATGAAACGAACATTAAAATGCAAGATTTGAAAAATATGAAGAAGAAACTTACCACGAAGAGATCGTACATGGCCTTGTTAGACGCATTGTTCCGTGCCCTCTCCGCCTCCATCAACGCAGCCATCCTCTCCT
This sequence comes from Hordeum marinum, assembly GCA_022496015.1. Taxonomy (NCBI): domain Eukaryota; kingdom Viridiplantae; phylum Streptophyta; class Magnoliopsida; order Poales; family Poaceae; genus Hordeum; species Hordeum marinum. The sequence goes on from CM039673.1 coordinate 278,751,288, forward strand.
CCAACTCCTTCATCTCCTTATTCTTCGCCGCCAAAAGCGTGTGTGTTGCCTCTCTCTCTTTCAGAATAGCAGTCTGCAAGACAACTCATTGTCAGCATTGTAATCATATTGGTTCGCACACACAACGTAATGCGGAAAGATAGTTGACTCCATTAAACTCACCTCAATGGCGAGCTCGACTGGCCGTGGACGAGGTGTTATCTCTGGACATGAGCTCATTTGGCATGCCTTTATCTGCTGGAGAGTGCTAGGCAAAGTTATCAGAATCGCGATTCTGAATCGGATCTTAACTCCGTTGCTAGGTTTGTGAATCGTAGAATTGTAACTATCAGGATCATAGAAACTTAGATTCTATGAGCAAAATCATAGGATTGGAGGGGCTAATTTGGATTGTAAGATCGTAAGATTCTAAGACTTGAGTCGAGATTCTGACAACTTTGACTGCTAGGACAACGTATAAGGCCGTTTCCAATGGCGATTGAGCCATGGGGCCTCCCGTTGCCAGCTATCATCACCAACTCTCGATCAATAGGCCCCTGGCTCGGGTTAAAGTCCTCCCCTTTCCTTGCCTTCCCTTGATCTCTATACTTCAGGAGCTTGTGGTGGGAGGAGATGTTGGTGAAGTTTTCGGGATGATCGAGGTCAGACTCAGAGAATGCCTTGACCTTCTTGTACGAGGTAGTATGGGCCATCGCATAGAGGTCATACATCTCTGGCACCTCCGTCTTATTGTGACGCGCCTAAAAGAGAGAGAGAGAGGAAAAAGTATTAGTAAAGGGATAAAGCTAGCATTAAGAATGAATTGCATGAGTCATGAAGCAAACCACATACCCAGTTCTCACCAAACTCATTTAAGTTGACGCTCCCTTGATGGTGTGGCACACCAACCATTTTGCCATGCCTATCCTTGGCAGTGTTGTGGCTGGCCTCCCACTTTTTGGAGCACCACTGATCCACCAAGGCCTCCCAACAATCCATGTTATCCACACACCATCTCGGGGGCACCTAAGTTAATAAAGAGAAATTTGAGCGCTTCGCGTAAGAATCAAATCAAGGAAACTAACTACAAGGCCTTAATAATATGTAATTACCTTCATGTAATGCTCCTTCTCCATCTTAGAATCGCGACACTTCCCCTTTCCATTCCTAATACGCCGCCAGGCGTAGTAGTCTCGAACGGCCTGCACCCGAGCCTCATGCCGCCAGTTTCTAAGTAGGCGGCGGCATTCGGTTTTGATAACCTTTGCCACGGCCTCCTCGTATCCCTCCTCAGACCTGTAGAAGGTCTGCAAACGAGACAACACTGATTAGTACAATAACTAGCTATTGTTGATTTTTAATTGTGTAAAGGAGAAATTACCCAGAACTGTGTGGTCATCATGTCGGCCCTCGTGTGGCATAAAACACCGTCAATCTCCACCTCCAGCGGGGCCAGGGCACCCAAGTAGTGCTCCCAGGTCATTCCTACCTCTCGACCCCGACCGGGCAACGTAACAAACCCCAGGAAGTTTTGCCGACAAAGCACACCAAGGACGTTGTTGGGCTTGCGGACACCCTTGGCGATAATCCAACCCCTGCAGTATGACAAATTAAAGCCAACACATTAGATATTTGAGAAAACGTGAAGGCAAAAGGTTAAATAAGAGTAAATGAACTTACTTGTCCCCACTTGGCTGAATCGACCACCTCTGCTCGTGGGTTGCCAGCACGAGCAGGAGCCTCGTACTACCACGCTGGTAGACGGTGCCCCCCTCACCCAGCTCCTCGTCACTATCAGCATGGCCACTTGGCTCCGACTGACCCAGATCAGGCCAGGTATCCCACTGGGTCTCTTGGGACGTACCCTCATACCTGCTTTGCTCCGGAGTCTCCTCGAATGAAGCCTTTGGGACATGAGTCTCGTCGACCTGAGACTCGTCAACTTGAGGCTCGTGAACCAGAGTCCGTGTAGCCTCTACCTTAGACGGGTCCACCCTAGCAGTCCTGTGCTCAGGTGAATCAGCTAGGGGTGGCAGCGAGGAAGGCGTGGCTGCCACCCTACCTTTCCCATGGCCACGTGTACCTTTAGTAGTTCTCTTATTCATGGGGGGTCGACCTCCTCTCACGGGGGCCGCAGTCATCGAAGAAGCGGCCACTCCATGCAGAGTAGAGAGCAATGCTCTCAGGAGAGATGGGGCAGGAATGGGAGTAACCATCCCACCACCCACCGATGAAGAAGGTGCCTCGGAGTGCTCTCGACCCTTTCCCACCATCTTTCAACACCTGCCATGACAAAGAGTAAATGAAATTAGTACAACATAAATACCAACATGAGTAATAAAATGTATATAATTTAAGTGTATCATCATCATAAATACCAACATGAGTAATAATTTTTTATATATGTATATAATAATAGTTGAATACTTGACATGAACTAATAATAATCTTGATTGTCTATATATGCTTCGGGATCAATAAATGCATCATGATCATCACTATCATCAATAAATGCAACACCATCATCACTATCAGGAAGAACATGTGGAAGGCCTCCATTATGTAATCGGTCAAGAATTGACAGGTCATCCGCAACAGTAACCTCTTCTTCTTCCGTCTCTTCCTGTTCCGGCTCAGGGGTTAAGACGGATTCACTATCGCTGTCTACTTCAATGTTCTGGGGTGAAGTAGAGCTTCTTGAAACATTTTTTGGACATACGTGTTTCTTGGAAGAATTCTCCTTCATATGTGTCTGGGTTAATGTGAGGTTTGTAATCCTCTTCATTGCGGGTAGGTGGTCTAAAACTTGGCAGCACTTCATAAACGACATCCCAATCTTTCAGATTTGGATCGGTTTGGCAGGCCCAGGGTAGATAGAAAACTTGTGTCGCCTATTGATCCGTAATATAGACATTAGGAACATCTAAATGGGTGCTTTGGTTGATTTCGACTAGCCCTATATGTTCATGTGTCCTTCTAGTCTCCTTTGGCTGAAACCAATAACATTTGAAGACTACGACGGTCGGTGGGTTTTCACCATAGAATAGAAGTTCATAAATTGCTTCAACTCTTCCATTATACTCGGTACCTCCTTCGCCGATAGCAGAGACATAACAATTTGTAGTCTTTACGTCAGGCATAGATAGCTCCTTGCCAAAGGTACGAAAGCGATACCCGTTGATGTCATATTTGTCAAATGAACGGACCTTATAGTCAAAACCATTAGCGAGTTATCTCAACTTGGAGTCCATAGACTCTGCATCAACCTACAAGTTTAATACAGAAGAATGGATGCATTAGCCGCAAATTAGACCAAGAAATCAAATGGTCCAATAATGGTAATTAATTACCCTTTGTTTGAACCAAGAGATGAAACCGGGATAGTGGCCTCCATGCTTTGCCAGAAGCTCATACTATTCGACGGAATCCTTTTCGATGACCGCTCCATCCAAGAATTCGGCGATGTATCGACTATATAAATATCCGGGAATAAGAGTAGTTCAAAGGAATTAGAAGTTGCGGAACAATAATTTACCGAGAACTTACTCGATGTACGACCACACTTCTGTTAGGTTGTTAAACATATACAATGAAATGGTCTGCTATTCTTCGACATCCAACGATTTCCCTTTCGAAGCACCGGATGGTGCGAGCCTCCCTTTGGAGAGGCTGAGGTTGGATCGACCTTTTTTAGGCTCGCCATCATTGTACCGAAGCTTCGGGTTATGCAAATGATGATTTTTGGCTTCGTAGTGTGCTGTCATGAAGTTTGTCGCCTCCTCAGTAACGAATGCCTCGGCCATCGGTGCTTCAACTCTACGTTTATTTTTACATTTAGCTCGAAGCATCTTCTGCATCCTCTCAGTTGAGAAGCACCATCTATTTTGAACTGCCCCCTAATCTTGCCTCGATCAGGAGATGCAAAATCAAATGCTACATTCGATTAAAGAAGCCCGATGGAAAGATCCTTTCTAATTTGCAGATCAACTCTGGCACCAACTCTTCCATTTCATCTAGCACGCTAGGCGATAGTTCTTTTGCACAAAGAGAATGGAAGAAATAGCTCAGCTCTGCTAGTACTAGCCATTCATCCTCAGGGATAAAGCCACGCAACATCACCAGCATTACCCGCTCAAGCCATATGTGCCAATCATGACTCTTGCGACCAAATATTTTCAAGTTTTCAAGACTCGCTCCTCTCTTTAGATTCGCAGCATACCCATTGGGGAACATCAACCGCATTTTCACCCACAATAGTATTTCCCTCATAGCTGGCCTTCCAAGATTGAACCATGCCTTTGGCTTCGCTACGCTTTCCTTTCCTTTCCGTTGTTGCAAGTTTTGTAACGGTCTATCACATAGAGCCTCCTGGTCGATTCTAGCCTTAGGATTATCCTTTGACATCCCCTCTATGCCAGACAATGTACCAAAAATGGCCTCCGCCATATTCTTTTCAGTGTGCATCATGTCGATGTTGTGTGGGCAAATGAGGTCTTTGAAACAATGCAGATCCCATAAGCATGATTTGTGAGTCCAGGCATGTTCTGTATTATACCCTTTGAAATACCCTGGACGCAAAGGATCAGGCTCGAGAGCGTTTAACTGATCAAGGATCTGTTGGCCTGTCAACGTAGGTGGTGCTGTGTTATTGACAACTCTACCTTTGATGAAATTCTTCTTGTCTTTTCTGAACTTATGGTTAGAATCCAGGAACTGTCTACGCATGTCGAAGAAAGAAAACTCGCGACCCATCTGCAGCCAAAGGAACTGAAGAGCTGCCTTTCATGTGGGGCACGGGAACCTTCCATGCACACACCAACCAATGAATAGCGCATACGCTGGATAGTCATGCATCGAGTACATGTACCACACATGCATTTTGAAGTTCTTTTTGGTAGCGGCGTCGTATGTCTTGATCCCATTATCCCAGGCTTCTTGCAATTCATCCTTAAGCGGTTGCATGTACACATTCATATTCTTCCCTGGATATTTGGGCCCTGGAATTATCAACGTTAGGAAAATGTTCTTTCTTTTCATAATCTCTCTGGGGGGGGGGGGAGATTGAGTGGAATGACAAATATGGGCCAACAACTATATTGTGCTGCCGTCATACCATACACATTGAACCCATCCATGCTGATGGCAATTCGAGGATGCCTTGGATCTGCCGATTTATCCTTATGTAATGCATCGAAGTGCTTCCACGCAAAAGCATCTAAAGTGTGTACCAACATCTTGTTCCCATCCGCATCTAGTTCGGTTCTTTTGCCCAATTTGTGCCATGTCATCTGCCTGGCCGTCTCTTCGACCATGAAAAGACGTTGAAGTCTTGGTACGATTAGCAGATACCAAAGAACATTAATGGGGATTTTGGTCTGAATCTTCTCACCCATACCGTTGTCTACCACAATATACCTGGAAGAATTGCAAACGAGGCAATAGTTCAAGGCCGCATACTCAAGCCTAAATAAGGCACATCCATTCTCACAGGCATGTATCTTCTTATAGGGCATCTTAAGTACATGAAGGATTTTGTCTAACTGGTACAAGTTTGCAGGCAGTACATGGCCTTTGGGTAGAAAGCGTCCAAATATCATCATCATTGTGTCGTAGTATTCTCTACCTAGGTTGAATTGAGCCTTCAGATCCATTACTTGCGCGATGGCATGCAGCTGACAAAGCTCAGTGTGCTCATGGAGAGGACGTTTTGAAGACTCCAACATTTCATAGAAGGCCTTTGCAGATTCCTCCATCTCATCGTACGAATCCCAAGCATCATCAAAGTCTTGCACCATGTCTTCGATCTCGGTACCATGCTCGTCGGTGCGACGACGAACCACCTTAGCTCTGTCACGTTGGTTAGACTCACCATGAAAAGTCCACACCGTATAATTAGGCATAAAACCCCACTTCTACAGGTGTTTACCCATTTCAAACTCTGTCTGCCTTTTAATGTTGTTGCATTTAGGACAGGGCACCATGTTTTCTGCTGGCCATTTGCAAATGTGGCTCTCAAAAAACCCCTAGTTTTTGTTAACCATTCATTGGTCAGGTCTTTCTGACTAGGGTGACCAGTGTACATCCAAGCACGATCACCCATCTTTCCTATCTACTAAACACACAAGAAATAAATATATAATTCATCATATATATTCATCTAGTAATCAAGTTTGTTAGTTTTATTACGTCCATGCTACCTACACGCTAATAGGTAGAGATAGGTCCTAATCCCACCCGAGTATGTGTAGATTGGGTTCGTTTTCCCATGCTCTTCTCCGGATCCGACGCAGAATTTTGGCAACACCTCCCCGATGTTCTCTTGATACACGTCTCGGCAATAAGCAGAGAGGTTGTGTACCCAGAGAACAACAGGTGAGGCACTGACGAAATTCTGAATCGGATCCAGAGCAGAGCATACAGGAAAACGAACCCAATCTACACATACTCGGGCTGTCCATGGAAAACATTGGACAATTCGAAAGGATGGCGGTTATAAATATGCAAAGACATGCATATTTATAGATGCCGCCATTTCGAACGGGAGACGCATACTGGTTACGCATACTAATGATTCAAGACACATATAGCTAGCAAGTTTCATCGGCACGAAGATCGGAACAGAGCAAATTAAGGGGGGGGGGGGGAGGAGATGTCATTTGTGCTCACCCACGAATGCAGGAGAGCTCATCAAACACACGGGGCGGTCGTCATACAGTACACCCTAGCAGCGACAAAACAAACTGCACATTGAAATCCACCCGATCAACACAAGTATTATGTTTTTCATAACAAAATCCAAAAATATAGGACCTAACTCATAATTTACAAAAATAATCCCCCGTCGGCATCTGGAAGGCCAGAGGGGCGTCGCCTGGGGTGTCATGCTGGGGTGTCGTGCCGGGGGTGTCATGTAGGGGGGCTCACCGAAGGGGCATCCCTGGGGTGTCGTGCGGGGTGTCGGGTGGGGGTGCCGGGGTGTCCGGGAGGGACTTCTTCTTCTTTTCTCCTAGTTTTTTCTCTTCTTCTTTTCTTCTAAGTTTTTACTTTTCTATCTAAGTTTTTTCTAATTAACCTAGTAAACCAACTAAAAAATAAACTAACTATCTAATTTAACAGAAACTAAACTAAACATCTAATTTATTCTAAGCCTTTTCTAACCTAGTAAACTAACTAACTAAAAAACAGAAAAAAACAAAAAAGTGAGGGGGGGTGGCCGGGCACTCACCGGAGTTGGGTGGGGACGGCCCGGTCGGCAGGGGGAGGGGAGCCGCGGAGATGGGGGGCTGCAGGAGGGGGCGGCGCCGGGAGCCGGCGAGGGGAGCGGGCGGCTCGGGGAGGGGGCGGCACGGGGAGCCGCCGAGGGGAGGGGGCGGCACAGGGAGGGGCGCAACGGTGCGGTGGTGGCAGCGGAGCAGGGAGGGCAGCGGCACGGTGGTGGGGCGGCGAGGGGAGAGGGCAGCGCAGGGAGGGAGCTGTCGAGGGGAGGGGGCGACATAGGAAGGGGCACGATGGTGCGTTGGTGGGTGCGGCCAAGGGAGGGCGGCGACGCGGTGGTGGGGAGAGTGCAGGGAGGGGCCGGCGATGGTTGGGGGATGGCGGCGGCGGTCGCAAGGGAAGGGAGAGGGTGGAGTGGGGGGAGGGATAGAGTGTGAGAGAGAGAGGAGTGGGGGGCAGGGGACGACCGTTATAGGCACGTCCCCTTTGTCGTCTGCCCCCAGACGACAAAGACATCCACGACCGACGGCAATGGTCTGGCGGACGGCAAAGAGCCCTGACCTGGACAGGCCCAAGGTCCAGTGGGACCCACCTTGCCTCTTTGCCGTCTGGGCGTGGATGGCAAAGGACTACACATGGCATACAAGGCCTTTGCCATGCGCTAGTTCTTTGCCGTCTGCTTTGCGGCAGCTGATGGCAAAGAGCATCTTTGCCATGTGCCAGCAGACGGCAAAGGCCAGGCGCATGACAAATGACTAGATTCCAGTAGTGTCCCTGTTTGTATATCACCAAAGATTTAGTTTATGGGATGGTTCTTGGTCACTTGAGCTCGAACTCGGGTCAACTTCCGATTGTTGGATGGTGGAGCTTCTTCTTCTTCATCATCATTCCCTTCATCTTCGTTGTTGTTGAAGGTGTCGTTCCCTTGAGGTGGTGGTGAAGGTGGTTGTGGTGGATCTTCATGATGCACTTCCTCCTCTTCATCATATTATCGTGTACTGCTCATGGATGCCTCCATGTCGTGTTGAGGTTCACCTTGACGTGAAGTAGGGGCTTCCAGTTGAGTTGATGAAGTACTTTCCTTTACCTCCATGGGACGAATTTTTCCGATGGGTAGATCTAAAATAGCTTCCGAAGGGTCCTTATCACCTACATCATTTGGCAATTGTTCGAGTTGCGAACCATTAGATTCATCAAACTTCACATCTACCGTCTCTTCAACTTTTCGAGTGAAGTTGTTGTAGACATGGTAAGTGTGAGAGTTCGATCCGTAACCAAGTAGGAATCCTTCATGAGATTTAGGAGCAAATTTAGTACGACGATGTTTATCAAGAATGTAGCACTTTGAGCCAAATACCCGAAAGTATCCGACTTGGGGTTTGTTACCGATGAGTAGCCCGTATGCCGTTTTACCGAGAAGCTTGTGCAAGTAAAGTTGGTTTGTGGCATGACTTGCTGTCTCAACGGCTTCTGCCCAAAAGTGCCTTGGTGTATTGTATTCGTCAAGCATCGTTCTTGCCATCTCAATGAGCGTTCGGTTCTTCCTCTCAGCAACTCCATTTTGTTGAGGTGTGTATGTAGCCGAGAACTCATGTGTGACACCTTCTTCGTCAAGAAAGGTATCCACATGGGTGTTCTTGAACTCTGATCCGTTATCGCTCCGAACCTTCTTGATCTTCACTTCAAACTGATTTTGCGCTTTGCGAGCGAAGTTCTTGAAGATCTTTTGAACCTGTGACTTATCATCAAGAAAGAATACCACGTAAATCTGGAAAAATCATCAACTATAACTAGACCATAGGAATTTCCACCGAGACTCTTGTAAGCATTGGGGCCAAAAAGATCCATGTGAAGTAACTCGAGTGGTCTCCTAGTAGTCATGACATTCTTAACTGGATGAATTCCACCTACTTGCTTTCCAGCTTGACAAGCACTACAAAGTCTATCTTTGTCAAAGATAACATCTTTAATACCAAGTATATGATCACCTTTGATTAGCTTATCTAGATTGCGCTTGCCTACATGTCCAAGTCTTCTATGCCAAAGCCAACCTTTAGAGGATTTTTCAATTAACCAAGTGCGAGGTTTGGATCTTTTAGAGAAATCAACAATGTATAGATCACCTCTACATAAACCGGTAAAGACCATTTTATGATCATCTTGACGAAACACTTGGCAATCTACTTTCGTGAATAACACATTGAAGCCGAAGTCGGCAAGTCTAGATATGGAAAGAAGATTGTAGCCAAGGGATTCAACAAGCATAAATTTTGAATAGAGCTATCATGGTATATGGCCACCTTACCAAGGCCAAGTACCTTACCCTTAGAGTTTTCTCCAAAGGTCACATACCGTCGAGGACCTTGATTAGGCGCGATCTCTTGAAACATGTCTTTATCATTAGTCATATGATCCGTACATCCACTGTCGAGAATCCACTCTTTTCCTCCGTACATGTAATTCTTAAAGTTTTCCATAAGACTCAGATTCTTCATGATCTTCTCATGCTCGATGTCGAACAACTCCTGTTCTTCATAGTAGCCATGTTCCACATTGTCATCATCAAGTGGGAAATCCTCGTCATAAAGAACAAGGGATTCGTTAGAATAGTGATCATGACAACATTCAAGTTTATGAATGCGAAGGGCTTCAAAGATAATGTTGTTGATAGTGGTGGCATCTCCTTTAGCACGCATAAGATCACGGTGCTCAAATAGGCATTTATCAAAGTTTGGATCACTAGGCTTTATTTTGTGAAAGGCAACAGTTTTATGAAGAATTTCATCAAGATTTCCTAAGGAAAGATTTGGATATCGATTCTCCAAATCAGTCCATAAGGTATAGGCGCATGCAAACTTCTTCAATTGAAAAAGCACGAATCTTGGGAAACCTCTAACAATAAGATTGATAGTTCTTAGGTTACCAAGCATGTTAATTTCCTCTTCGTGTGTGGGATACAATTCATCAATGGGGAGTATATAGTGGTTTTCAATATATTTTGTCAAATGGAATTTATCAAATAGATCAATCATGGCATTCTTCTGTTGACTATAGTACTCTCCATCAAGAATGGGCACTCTACAACTCAAACTCTCTACTCTAGACACATCCATCTTCCTCCACGTTGATTAAACCGAAGAAATTGAGATCAAAGATCTGATACCACTTGTGGGATCGATAGAAGAGTGTCTAGAGGGGGGGGGGGTGAATAGACTACTAGCAAGAATTTAAAACCTAACCTTTTCCCAAGTTAATTGGTTGGCAGATTTTAACTATTTTAGCAAGTCTAGCAACGGAAAGTAAAGACATTGCACATGTAAGTAAAGAGATGGGATAGGAAGATCAAATGCAATAGGAGACGCAAGGATTTTTCCCGCGGTTCCGATAGGTGCTGCTATCGTACGTCCACGTTCATGGAGTCTTTAACCCACAAAGGGTAACAGTCGCGAGAGTCCACGGAGGGCTCTACCCATAGAGGGTTCCACAAAGAAGCAACCTTGACTATACCATTACGGCCTACGTCCACGGAGGACTAGCCTTACTCGGGGTAGATCTTCATGAAGTAGGCGATCTCCTTGCCCTTACAAACTTCTTGATTCACTCCACAACACGAAGTAGGAGGTTCCCAAGCGACACCTAACCAATCTTGGAGGCACCACCCTCCAAAAGGTAATAGACTCGGTAATGACGATGAACTCCTTGCTCTTGTGCTTCAAGATGATAGACTCCTCAACACACAATCACTCTCTCACAGATTTGGCCTGGTAGAAGAGATGGGATTAGTGGAAAGCAACTTGGGGATGCTAGAAATCAAGATCCATATGGTTGGAGTGGAAGATCTTGACCTCAACACAAGGGTAGGTAGTTCTCTCTCAGAAAACTAAGTAGGATAGGAATGGAATAGTTCCGAGTGCTTCTCTTTCGAGTGGGTGGTGGTGAAGGGGTATATATAGGCATCCCCAAAAATCCAACCGTTACACACAAAATGACCAACTTGGTGAAACCGATGTGTTAATATCGGTTGTACCGAAGTGACCAAAAGGTGACAACTTTTGAATCTCGGTGAGACCGATATAGGAATCTCGGTTGCACTGACAAGGTGACCAACAGTTAGAATTACCAAACTCGGTGACGCCGATTCAACATTCTCGGTTGGACCGAAAGTGTGAACTTGCGTAACAGAAAGTTGGCAACCCAACTCGGTGGCACCGAAAGCAGTGTCGGCTGCACCAAAGTGGCTAGGGTTTGGCTGAGTCTGTCTAGGGTTTGGAATCGGTGGCACCAGGATAGGAAAGTTGGTTGCACCGATTTTGAGTGTTAGGCTAGAGACAGACTTTGGTGGGAGAGTTTGTGGATGTTTTTGGTGTCTATTACTTGTGCACGTATGAGCATATTGTTCACCATCAAAATCTTACCCCTTTTAATAGTATTGGCTTTCCTATGGATTCAAAGTGATTTCTTACAAATGTAAAATGTAGAGTCCTCTTGCTTGAAGCTTGGCCAACCCATTTCCTTGAATATTGCGGGTAATTCCACATGCTCCTCAATCCTTTTGCCGGCTCAACTCTCCATGGACTATTATCTGAAATACAGTAGATAGAGGTGTTAGTCCAAGAGACAATGTATGTTGTCATGAATTCAAAACCACCAAGGGAGCATGTTGTGATTTCACCATTCCCTCACCGTGTCTGCATAGATCAGGTTCAAACTACTTCCGCCATCCACAAGGATGTGGGTTAGATGAAACCCATCGACAATGGGTCCAGGACAAAGGCAGAGAACCTGCCGTGACGGATGCTGGTCAAATGGTCTTGTTTATCGAAAGTGATCGGGCAGACCATCCAAGGGGTGCGCGTCGGGGCTATGGACTGCGGAGACCTCCCGAAGTGCTTGTTTTTGCTCCTTCTTAGGAATGTGTTTGACATAGATCATGTTCACATCCTTGACACCGAAGGGACATTGTTTTTGGTCGCCACTGTTCGGCCTACAAGGTTCATCCTCATCGTCGTTGCTCCTAGACTGACCCTTGCTTGAATCATCGGCTAGTGCCTTTCCGGCCTGCTTAAACACCCAATAGTTTCAATTGGTGTGATTAACGGGTTTGTCCAAGGTACCGTGGATCTGGTAGGGCTTGTTGATACGTCCATTTTGCATCATGAATATTTACTATTATTTACCTCATTCTTGTTCATTATTCCACACTATCACACAATGCTTATGCATTTTCTCTCTGAATATGCAAGGTACATCATAAGGAGTGAAATATGTGGAAACTAGAATTCTGGACCGAAAAACCGAGAAAAGGCAGAAAAAACGCCATTCTTAGAATGACCTAAAAATTCATGGAGAATATTTTTGGAATATTTCAAACTTTCTGGAGCAAAAATATGCCGGAGGGGGGGGGGCTGCCAACAGGGCACAAGCCAATAGGCTGCCCCTGGTGGCGTGGCCACATGGCTTGTGGGCCCCCTACTGGTCCTCCGATGCCCCTCTTATCCTATATGGTGTGATTTACCCTAGAAAAATCATAAGCAACATTTCGGGACGAAGTGCCACCGTCTCGAGGCGGAAACCTGGCCGAGGCCCTTTTGCACTCTAGGAGTCAAATTCTGCCGGGGAAATCCCTCTCCGGGAGGGACAGATCGAATCCATCATCATCACCAACGCTCCCCCCTTCATGGGAGGACCAATCTTCATGAACATCTTCACTAGCACCATCTCATCTCCAACCCTAGTCCATCTCTTGTATTAAATCTTTGTCCCAAAACCTCAGATTGGTACATGTGGGTTACTAGTTGTGTTGATTACATCTCGTAGTTGATGCTTGTTGGATTACTTGGTGGACAAGATTATGTTCAGATCTTTAATTACCATTATTACACCACTGATCTTGAACATGTTGATGATGTGTGAGTAGTTACTATTGTTCCTGAGGACATAGGAGAAGTCTCGTCATAAGTAATCTTGTGAAGTTGGTATGCGTTCAATATTTTGTTGATATGTTTGTTGTTAATTCTCTTAGTGGTGTCATGTATGGAAATGAGATGTCATTTGATAACGGGATCACATCATTATGAGAATGATGTGATGGACAAGACCCAAACTATAAATGTAGCATATGATCGTGTCAGTTTATTGGTACAGTTTTCTGCATGTTAAGTATCTGTTCCTATGACCATGAGATCATGCAACTCACTGACACCGGAGAAGTACCTTGTGTGTATCAAATGTCGCAACGTAACTGGGTGACTATAAAGGTGCTCTATAGGTATCTTCAAGGGTGTCTATTGGGTTGGCATGGATCAAGACTGGGATTTGTTACTCCGTGTGACGGAGAGGTATCTTAGGGCCCACTCGGTAATACAACATCACTATAAGCCTTGCAAGCAATGTGACTAAAGAGTTAGTCACGGGATGTTTTATTACGAAATGAGTAAATAGAATTGCCAGTAACGATATTGAACTAGGTATAGAGATACCGATGATCGAATCTCGGGCAAGTAACATACGGAAGAACAAAGGGAACAACATACAGGATTATCTGAATCCTTGACATAGAGGGTTGACCGATAAAGATCTGCATAGAATATGTAGGAACCAATATGGGTATCCATGTCCCGCTATTTTTTATTGACCATAGAGGTGTCTCGGTCATGTCTGCATTATTCTCGAACCCGCAGGGTCTGCACACTTAAGGTTCAGTGACGTTTTGGTATAGTTGAGTTATGTATGTTGGTGACCGAAGGTTGTTTGGAGTCCCAGATGAGATACTATACGTCACGGGGAGCTCCAAAATGGTCCAGAGGTAAAGATCGATATATAGAAAGTCCCATTTTGGCCACCGGAAAGGTTTCGGGTATTTTCAGTAGTGTACCGGGAGTGCCGGAGGGCCATCGGAGGGGCCACCCACGCCGGGAGACCACATGTGCCTGAGGGGTGCTGCACCAGCCCTTAGTGGTCTGGGCAAACCATCCCTACAAGGCCCATGCAGCTAGGAAAGAGTGGGAAAGGAAAAACCCCAAAGGGGGAAGGAAAAATCCAAATTAGGAAGGAGTCCTAATAGGATTCCACCTCCCTTGTGGGAGGTGGAGTCCTCCCTTGTTTGGTTCGGTCGAACCTGCTTGGAGTAGGGGCCAAGCCTGCCTCCTCTCCCCTTCCTCCTATATATATTGAGGGATTTTGAGGGCAGCCCCTAACCCTAATTGCCACGTGATGCCCTCTTCTTCTCCTAGATCCGTTTCTCCTCTAGATTGATTCTGTAGTGCTTGGCGAAGCGCTGCCAGAATAGTTCCACCACCATCACCGCCATGCTGTCGCGCTGTCGGAGAACTCATTTACATCTCTACCCCCTCTTGCTGGATCAAGAAGGGGGAGATCGTCATCGAGTTGTACATGTGCTGAACATGGAGATGCCGTCCGTTTGGTGCTAGATCGAAAGGACCGTGATCAGGATCGTGAGATGATTCATGATTTGATCGTGGGATGGATCGTGATGGGATCATGGGACGGATGATGATTGGATTGCAAAGACGTTCGACTACATCAACCACGTTTCTTAATGCTTCCGCTTAGCGATCTACAAGGGCATGTAGATCCACTCTCCCCCTCGTAGATGCTCATCACCATGGATAGATCATGCATGTGCGTAGGAAATTTTTTGTTTCCCATGCAATGTTCCCCAACAGTGGCATCATGAGCTAGGTCTATGCTTATTTGAGATCACGAGTAGAACACAAAGGAGTTTGTGGGCGTTTATGCTCATATTGCTTCGTCCCTTGGTCTTTTCTTGATTCAACGGTATTGTGGGATGAAGAGGCCCGGACCAACCTTACTCGTCCATGTATGAGAGACCGGTTCCATCGACTAACATGTGACTTTGTTGCATAAAGATGGCTGGCGGGTGTCTGTCTCTCCTACTTTAGTTCGATTAGATTCGACAAAGGCAGTCCTTGAGAAGGTTTAAAAGCAATTTGTGTATCACCGTTGTGGTTTTGCATAGTTAAGAATCATTCTTGCTAGATACTCCTAGCAGCCACGTAAAACATGCTGCAACAATTAGAGGACGTCTAACTTGTTTTTGCAGGGTATGTTGAGATGTGATATGTCCAATTACATGATGAGATATATGTGATATATGAGATGATCATGTTTTGTATAGAATATCATGACTTGCATGTCAATGAGTACAACAACTGACAGGAGCCATAGGGTTTTCTTTAATTATTGTATGACATGTGTGTCAATCATTAAGCGCTATGTAGTGCTTTACTTTATCGGTAAGCGGTTGCAATAGTAGTAGAAGCATGGTGGGCGTGACAACCCCGGGTGACACATTGATGGAGATCAAGATGATGGAGATCATGGTGTCATGCCGGTGATGATGGAGATCATGCCGGTTGTTTATAGATGGAGATCAAAAGCACAAGTTCATGGCCATATCATGTCACTTATTATTTGCATGTGATGTTAATCCTTTATGCACCTTGTTTTTCTTAGGATGATGGTACCATTATAAGGTGATCCCTCACTAAAATTTCAAGATAAAATTATGTTCTCCCCGAGTGTGCACCGTTGCGAAAGTTCATCGTTTCGAGACAACACGTGATGATCGGGTGTGATAGATTCTATGTTCACATACAACGGGTGCAAGCCAGTGTTGCACGTGCAGAACACTCGGGTTAAACTTGACGAGCCTAGCATGTACAACCATGGCCTCGGAACACAAGATACTGAAAGGTCGAGCATGAGTCATATAGTACATATGATCAACACGATGATGTTCACCGTTGAAACCACCTCAACTCACATGATGATCGGACTTGAGTTGGTGAATTTGGATCATGTATCACTTGAATGACCGGAGGGATGTCAATTTGAGTGGGAGTTCTTAAGTAATACGATTAATTGAACTCATTATCATGAACATAGTCAGAAGTGTCTTTGCAAATTATGTTGTGGATAGCTCGTGATGTAGCTCCCCTGTTTTATTGGTATTTTGCTAGAGAACAATAAGTTTAAAGATGGTAATAGCAATTATGCAGACTTTTATCCATGATCTGAGGATTGTCCTCAGTTGCTACACAGAAGGCTTATGTCCTTAATGCACCGCTCAGTGCGCCACCCCCTCAAGCGTCGTCTGTAGATGTTGTGAACATCTGACAGGCACATTCTGATGACTACTTGATAGTTTAGTGCATCATGCATTACGGCTTAGAATTGAGGCTCCAAAACGTTTTGAATGTCATAGAACATATGAGATGTTCTAAGAGCTGAAATTGGTATCTCAGGCTCGTGCCCGTGTTGAGAGGTATGAGACCTCCAACAAGATTCTTTGCTTGCAAGATGAAGGAGAATAGCTCAATCAGTGAGCATGTGCTCAGATTGTCTGGGTGCTACAATCACTTGAATGGAGTGGGAGTTAATCTTCCAGATAAGATAGTGATTAATATAGTTCTCCAAGTCACTGCCACCAAGCTACTAGAGCTTCACGATGAACTATAACATGTCAGCGATGGATAAGATGATCCCTGAGCTGTTCGCGATGTTTGACACCGCGAAGGTAGAAATCAAGAAGGAGCATCAAGTGTTGATGGTTAAGTAAAACCACTGGTTTCAGGAAGGGCAAGGGCAAGTAGGGAAAAACTTCAGGAATGGCAAGCCAGTTGCCTCTCTAGGAAGAAACCCAAGGTTAAACCCAAACCCGAGTAGCATATGAGATGTAATTTTATAACGGGGTCACATAATTATGAGAATGGTGTGATGGACAAGACCCAAACTATAAACGTAGCATATGACCGTGTAATTTTATTGCTACAGTTTTCTGCATGTTAACTATCTGTTCCTATGACCATGAGATCATGCAACTCACTGACACCGGAGGAGTACCTTGTGTCTATCAAACGTCGCAACGTAACTGGGTGACTATAAAGGTGCTCTACAGGTTTCTCCGAGGGTGTCTATTGGGTTGGCATGGATCAAGACTGGGATTTGTTACTCCGTGTGATGGAGAGGTATCTCAGGGCCCGCTCGGTAATACAACATCACTATAAGCCTTGCAAGCATCAAGTGGGTGGTGGGTGGGACGAAAAGTTTGTCCTGACCCGCCTTGAGACCGATCTGAGCATGGATCAGTGTTGGGTCATTGGTAATCTTCATCGACGAGATCCGATCTAGAGCCTCGTTGAGTATCGAGAGCTCGATCGGGTCGTCCTGCTCGGAGCTTTCGGAGTTGGCCTCTGATGTGCCCATGCTAGGGGAGTGTTTAGCAAGAATAGGTATCCGGTCGTCTGGCACTATGGCCGGTTCTAGACTAGGAGTCAGGTCATCACCGGGGTTGATCCCGTGGGAGGGACCAAAGGAGGAATCCGAGGTTAAAGCCTCGGAGTCTTCGGGTGCGGCAGGCGAGACTGTGAGCCCAGTTAGTGAGAGATCGCCCCGAGAGTCTACGGAGAACTCTAGGTTACCAACTCTGACCTCTTGGTTAGGGGCGAAGCTTCCGACCCGGCCTAGAAGGTCGGTCGAGTCAGTGTGCAGCACAATGCTGCCGAAGGCAAAGATCTGTCCAGGGACAAAGGTGTCCACCTTGCGGACCTCTTCGTTGATGATGACGCGAGCCATTAATTCCTTTGGTGATGACAACGAAACTCTCAATGAAAGCACCAATGTTAGTGTCAAAACCGGCAGATCTCGGGTAGGGGATCCCAAACTGTGAGACTAGGATCGATGGTAACAGGAGACGATGTTTACCTAGGTTCGGGCCCTCCTATGGAGGTAATACCCTACGTCCTGCTTGATTGTATTGATGATATGTAAGTTACAGAGTTGATCTACCTCGAGATCGAATAGCTAAACCCTATATGAGTTGTCCTCTGGCCTACAACCTAAAACCTTCCGACTTATAAAGACGCCGAGGGTACCTAGGGTCTACACATGGTCGATTACACTTCGAAGGGATAAACATGCCTATTCACTACTCCAAACATGGAGGATACGCCACGATTCCTAAAGCTTCCTTCCTGGAGACAGGGCCATCGATCAATCCAATGCTCAGTAAGCGACCCATAGAGCCCAGCCGATAAGAAACCAGTCGGCCTCCCGAGGACCCCTTCAACCAGGACTCCCTTAGACGGACCAAGCCTCAAGGCAAAAGAACGACAACTTAAGGCCGAACAGGACAACCTCAATGATAGATGGATGAGGGTCCTTTCAGCTGAGAAAGGATATGGTACCGGTCTATTGGACCAACCCAAAAGCTATCCACGCTGAAGGCTGGTGCCACAATTCAATGACGAGCTTACTGATATGTCGTTTCCCAAACATACTCCATACGACAAGCCAGACCGCCCTCCTTGAGGATGAGACAGGACTACCGACGACACCGGTTATAGGTCGATGATACCCCGAAGACGGGGAAAAGTGCTAATAGAGCTCGATGACAGGTTTGACCTGCGACATGACCTGGACCATAGAGCAGGTCGTACGAGATTCATTTACGGATCCATAGGGTACTCACCTGATAGATGGGAGGGGTACCGGCCTTGGCTCGACCGCAACAACAGAGGTCGGGAACGAAACTAGGCCAAAACAAACGCCGATTACCGGCGCGACATAGCTCGGGTCAGAGCCACTGCCCACCCACTATGCTTCACGGACGAGGTGATGCAACATCAGTTCCTGAAGGGGTTTAAACCCGTAAACATAGAGCAATACGATGGGACAACTAACCCAACAGTATGGATCGAGGATTTCCTCCTCCACATCCACATGGCGTGGGGACATGATCTCCACGCCATCAAGTATCTACCCCTAAAGCTTAAGGGGCCAGCTCGGCACTGGTTAAACAGCCTCCCTGAAAATTCCATCGGGTGCTGGGAGGATCTAGAGGATGCATTCCAATCTAACTTCCAAGGCACCTATGTTCGGCCGCCAGACTCCTCAGACCTGAGCAATGTCGTCCAGAAGGCAGGAGAGTCCTCTCGGCAATTCTGGAATCGATTCTTGACCAAGAAAAACCAGATCATTGATTGCCCGGATGCCGAGGCAATAGCCTCCTTCGGGCACAATATTCGGGATGAATGGCTAGCTTGCAAGCTCGGTCACGATAAACCTAGGACAATGTCCTCCCTTACATAACTCATGACTCGCTTTTGCACGGGTGAGGATAATTGGCTAGCAAGACGGAGCCATAACACCAAAGACCCTAGAACCCCCGAAGTTCGGGATGGAAACGGGAAACCAAAGTGCAACAAGAATAAGTATTGGCACAACAATAGTGATGCTGATGACACGGCCGTCAACACCGGCTTCCACAATTCCTGACCTGGGCAGCGGAAGAAGCCTCCTAAAGGAAATCACGATGGACCCACCCCACTGGATGACAAGATCATGGAGAGGCCTTGTCAGATCCATGGCACTCAAGAGAAGCCTGCCAACCACACCAACCGTAACTGTTGGGTGTTCAAATAGGTCGACAAACTCGTAGCCGAGGATTAAGGCAAGGGCCCACGCAGCAACGACGGGGATGAGCCCCGCAGTCCGATTGATGGTGGACAGAAGCAGTTCCCTCCAGAGGTAAAACTCGTGAATATGATATTCCACTCATAAACCCCAAAAGGAGAGGATGCACGCCCTTCGAGAGGTCTACGTCGTAGAGCCTATAGCCCCAAAGTACAGCCCATGGTTGGCGTACCCGGTCACCTTCGACGATGCGACCACCTGACCAGTATCCGTCATGGGGGTTCAGCCGCCCTTGTCCTAGACCCCATCATAGATGGGTATCACCTCACTAAAGCCCTAATGGACAGAGGAAGTAGCCTTAATCTGATTTACTTAGACATGGTGAAAAAGATGGGTATAGATCCGTCAAGGATCAAATCCAGCTACACTACCTTTAAAGGAGTGATCCCAGGCGTCGAAGCTCGGTGCCCGGGCTCTGTAAGCCTGGAAGTAGTGTTCGGTTCGCCCAATAACTTTTGAAGCGAAGATTTGATCTTCGACATTGTACCTTTCCACAGCGGCTATCACACCCTGCTACGCTGTACATTGTTCGCTTGCTTTAAAGCCGTCCCACACTACGCATACCTCAAGCTCAAGATGCCCGGCCACAAGGGGGTCATTACTGTCAACTGCAACACAGAGCGCTCCTCCAAACTGAGGAACATGCATTGGCCCTAGCATCCGAATTCCATTACAATGATGATAAGGAAATGCCGACATGTGCCGTAAAGGCACGTAAGGTTGGGAAGCGAGCTCGGTTTCAGCCCGAACTCCCAGGACCTTCTTCTCCCCAGAAATAGGGACTCGCTCGCCATTGCACAGCCCTAATGCCAGCAAAACACGTGCCAAGAATGGACAACTTCGCACTTAAGATTCCATGGGCAGCAGTGGGGAACAACTATCAAAGCACAAGTGTTCGGCTGGACCGAACTACTAACAACATAACTCTTTAGACATACAACAGGTACCATCAAGGACCTGCTAAAGCATAAAGCCCATCAATACTTCAGCGACTTCTCAAGATCCTCTTTCCAAGGTCTGCTCGCCGACAACATTACCCAGAAAGGAATGCAACCCCCTAGGAGGCATAGGAATGGACAAGCGACATGGCATATCGAGAACGTGAGGCCACCCATCGAAGACCCCTGGTACGACCCCTCATGTAAACTTTATATTTCATCTTCAGGTACCTGTAAATAGTTTCTTCGGCAATTTGAGCTATAAGAGTTATGAAGCAACATATAAGACCATTATGCATGGCCGTTTTGCTATCTTTTTTGGTACATGCTCTATTTCCTCCCTCCTCAATGCTTCTTGGGAAACTGTTTGGTACACTTCATGACGCAACGAGCTAATAGACTGGGGGCTCAAATATAAAATATCGCCCTAAGCACAATCGATCGTGTGTTTGGTGTCTCAGAATTCGCTTTATATGCATTGGTTCTGAATTATGTCTTGGGTCAATAGCTGGGTTGCCCGGCTCCTATGCTTGCCCCTTTACGTCCCACTCATTCAACTAAAAGGGCAAAGGGAGAACCACTATGATTGTGTTTCCAGCTATCCTAGTCAAGCACCTCAGGGGAGAAAGCCGAAAACTGACTGTCATAGTATGTGAGAACCGGTCTGCGAATGCAACCTTAAGTGTTATACTAAAACCTTTGTTAGAGGTTATTCCATGTCATATGATGGGTTTGGTATGCGTACAAACCAGTGATGCCGACTTTAGCCGCGGTTCATCCGAACATCACAAACCATTGGGAGCTAGTCATCAGCCCCCGAATTCCTTTTTCACGCTCCTACGGCTAAGTGAAAGCAATAAAGCATCATGGTCTGATTGCCTTGTCCACCTCACACTGCCGCCTTCGGGTACCGATAGCTCGGCTAAGGGTCATAGTGCGGAGGTAGAGAAACCTTGCGTAGTATCTACATGGGGGCTGAAGCCGATGACTTGCAACTTTTAGTTTAAACGACCACACATGAGTTATAGCGAATGCAAAACATAAAAGACATGATAAACCATGCATCATAACCATAAACGCGTTAAAAGGTCTTCGGACATATTACAACACATTTACTCATAAAAGTTATCTTTTGAACACTGAGCATCTATCGCCCAACCACCCTCCATCACTACGGAGAAGTATCGCTCAGGGCACCTATGCTCCTTTCCAGGGGGTGGAGGAGCGGTGGCTATGTTCGTCGGATCTAGCCCCGGCCAGTGCACCTTGGCCCTTGCAAAGGCCATCCGAGCTCCCTCGATACAAGAAGAACGCCTTAACGCATCGATCTGAGGCGAGGCGTCTATCAGTTTCCGCACTAGGCCAAAGTAGCTGCTCGGTAATGGCTCGTCGGGCCATAGCCGAATACGGAGATTCTTCATGGCCGTCTTCACCATCCTGTATAGCTCCATCCATTGCTTCATTTGCTCGATGAGAAGAGGAGAGCGCTCGGGGGCTTCAAACTACACCCAAAAGAGCCGAGCCTCATCTCCTTCTCACGAAGCGTAGAACTGGTTTGCATCCGCTACGCTCTTCTGGAGGTCCGATCAAGCTCCCGAGGAACGCTACACCTGGGTGAGCAATGCGAACCTGCTATCACCATTTGTGACAGCCTTGACTTGGCGGATCTGTTGTTCAAAGAACAGCCTATCCACCCGCTCCTTTTGGAGATCAAATTTTAGAGTGGATAGCTGGGTGGCTTGCTCCTTGCCCTTCTGTTCAAGGCCCTCGCACTTCAGGCCGACGTCCTTGAGCTCTTGTTAAACCTCCTCCACCCGAGCCTCATGCTTGGCACTTGTGGTTTTCAAGGCAGATAGTGCGGCAGCTGCTTGTTCAACTGTTGCCTTCTCGTCCACGACCTCTTGCTTCATCTTCTGCAGCTTGGCCTTGAGCTTCTCAATTTCCTTTGCTGAGGTTGTATAAGCAATAAACATATAACCATACTGATTTGGCAGTGCGAGTCACTAATCATGAAAAATCCGGATATTATAATCCGGCTTACCTGGTGTCTCGTCGAATCTCTTGTTCAGAGTGTCAAGCTCATCTTCGGAGCTCTTGAGCTTCTGATTTAGCTCGTCAAGCTTGGCAGCATTAACGTCCGCCACTGATGATGAAGCTTGCAAATAGCATATATTTATGAGTTTATATGGTTTCAAACACCCGAACTCTCAAAGACCAAGACCCTATGTACGGTCCTCTTAAGGAGTGTTAGAACATCATAGGATAAATAATGTCTCACACATTTTTTGGTCATTTCTTTGTATTTGACCCCCCGGGTGAGTTTTTCTACACTCACCCAGGGCTCGGGGGCTGCTATATATAACGATAGCACAAACCTAATAAATGAAAATTCCAGGAAAAGAACATTATGTGGCTCACCTGGAAGTCCGTTAGGAGACCATTAAAGGCCTCATTCAGTCCGCTATCAACGGACTGAATGCTTTGCAAAACCTTATGGGTGCGGTGATCCTTAGAGATGGAGGCGCTTGATAGAGCCTCCTCCATGACCGGCCACCCAGTCATCGGTGGCGTCGGTGGTGATCGGTTAGCCCAATATCCAACCGGGGATTGAACCGGTGGCTCTGGAGGTATGGTGCACTCCGGAGACAACCTCGGAGGGGACTGGACATCCCTTTGTCTGGCCTCCTCAATGTCTGGGAGAGTCTCCTCCTCCCGTTCTTCAGTGGCTGAGTCGTTAACCTCGACCATGACATCGTCATCCCCACCACTTTTGTTCGGCCCCAAAGGAGCCTGGTGGGATGACACCTCCGCGGAATCCTTCGCGATGCCCGGAGGTGTGGGATGTGATGCGGTCCCACTCTCTGCTAGCTCGGTGGGTGGAGTCTCCCATCCAAAACTTGGTCGGGGGGTGGGGGAGAACGCCCGGGGGGAGAAAATGGGGGGAGAACTGAGGGAGTCTTCAGAGTCTTAACTTTGAGCTGGGGGCTTGACCCTTAGCTTCTTTTGAGGAACCTTCTCAAAGTCCTCAGACTCGGTATCCAAGCCCGAACTGTCGTCGGGCAGGACCAATGTTGCCCGACGTGCCCTTTTTGGAGCAGGAGGAGGTACTTCCTCTATGGTGTCCAATGACACCGCCCTCTTTCTTGTGAGGGGGGAATCCCCCTCCTCCTTGTCCTCATGCTCTTCCTCGTGGTTAGAGGAGGCATGGGTTTCCTCAAATGCAGTGTCCGACTGGTCCTTTATGTAGAAACCTCCTCGGCCCTTCTTCTTCTCTTTCTTTTTTGGCGCCTTTAAGGTGCCGCACCGAGCATCTCCGACAACAGCTTTGACCTGGGGTCTTCAGGCTATGGTGTTGGGCAGTTGATGCCTGTGACTTTTCTCAACCATTTCTACAAGGATGAGGGTAAAGGAGTTTAGATTCTCTGTCAAAAAACAGAGCTGATGAATTGAAATTATGTTATACCTAGGTAGGAGGGGCGTGTAGGCCCCGATCCTCCCCCTCGACTGGCCATCTCTTCTGAGCCTTG
This sequence comes from Hordeum marinum, assembly GCA_022496015.1. Taxonomy (NCBI): domain Eukaryota; kingdom Viridiplantae; phylum Streptophyta; class Magnoliopsida; order Poales; family Poaceae; genus Hordeum; species Hordeum marinum. The sequence goes on from CM039673.1 coordinate 278,775,463, forward strand.
AACAACGCCTTCCACATTTTCTCTGGAGTGGTGTGGAAGAGCTGATGAACGGTAGGCGCATCATCAAGCTAATAAGCTCACATGGGGGAGTGCCGGCGCTGGCAGGGAAGGATGCGGCGTCGAAGCATGATCTAGACCATGTTAACAAGCTCGATCTTGGCCTTGACCATTGAGGCGATGCACTTCTGCAGCTTGTCCACCTCCGCATCCGACCCCTAGTCTAGGCCCTTTTGGAGCCATGAGGTCAATCTTGTGCGGGTCCGGATCTGAACTGGGCCGGAGCAACCAGACCTTCTTCTCTTGGCTCGGTGATATAAAACCACTCCTTTTGCCAGATCTTGATGGTGTCAATGAAGGTGCCAGTTGGCCATCCGATGCGGGGGAGCTTGCTGATGACCGCCCCTCCGTAGTCCGCATGCCCACTCACTACAGTCTTTGGCTTGACGTTGACGTCCTTGAGCCACATACCGAAGTGCAGTTTGACCCGCAGAAAGGCCTCAGAGACGATGATAAATGCCGATATGTGCATGAAGGAGTTCGGGGGGAGGTCGTGGAAGCCTAGTTCATAGAAGAACATGAGCCCCCGTACAAAGGGATGGAGTCGAAAGCTTAGTCCCCGGATGAAGTGGGGGACGAATACCACCCTCTCGCCTGGCTTGGGGTGGGGACCACCTGGTTCTTCTCCAGAGCACGGTGGTAGATGTTGGTGGGGAGGTAAGCGGCTTCCTTCAGGTCCCGGATGTCTTGGTCAGTGACTGTGCAGGCTTCCCACTTGACATTGGATCCCAAACCCACCATAGCTAAAGCTCGTAGGAGAAGTTGAGGAAGGACAGGATATGGGCTGTCGGAACTTAGGGAGATTGAGGAAGTAGAGGATGCGAATGGGGAGCATGAATAGGGCTTGAGTTTTTTTCCCTTTTATGCGGCATGATGACGATTATCCTCCCTTTACTCTGCCACAAATCTCTCCGCTTCCCAAGACGTGCGTGCCATTATACACGCATAAAGAAACTTGATATTATTAATCATATCCCGTGTGAAACGGAGCATGATTTGTGCATTGATGAAACGTGTTAAGGTAAAAATGGCCTTGAACTGTGAATCAAGTTTTCATAACTGGTTTAGAGGTTGGTGGGCTGTGACCCTTCGTTAGAAAGGTTGTCAGTATACACTGTTTACACTTTGATGTTTGGCCTTCGGGACTAAGCGACTCATGGTGTTCGGACGATCATATGATCAGAAACGTTACACGTCATCGGAAGCCGAACTAATCTTGGCCAGTCATTAAATGGGAAGAAGAACTCACCCTGCAAGCCGAAGACTCTATTTACATAGAGAAGCCAAAGCGAAGACCCTTGGCATTAGGGGCTAGTTTGGGGCTATTGAGGGAGTCCTGGACTAAGGGCTCCTCAGGTCGTTGGCCTTTCTCTTAATAGGCCGGCGTGGTGGGCCATTCTACAATTGTCTTAGGAAGGGCTGGATACATTGAGAGCCCACATTCCAAAAGGAAGTCCCGAAGGCGTGTCGTGCACTCCAAGTCAAGATGAGGAAATTGACATATGCATCCTCGGCAGGAGACCTACCATGTGTAAACCCTAGTACCCCTCGGTGTCTATATAAACTGGGAGGGTTTTAGATCGTAGGGCAAGGAAACTCATCTAGGGTTCTAGCTATTCGATCTCGAGGTAGATCAACTCTGTAATCTTCATACCACAAATACAATAAGTAGGACGTAGGGTTTTACCTCCATAGGAGGGCCCAAACTTGGGTAAACATTGTCTCCTTCGTCCCCTATTACTATCGATCCTAGTCTCACAGCTCGGGACCCCCTACCCGAGATCTGCTGGTTTCGACACCGATAGTGGGAGAGAAACAAATTATTATAATCCAATCTGACATCATTCTCCCGGGCAGATCTTCCCGGGGTTGATCTAATGTCAGCCTTGGTACTGCTTGTGAGGCCGGGATATCATGGCCACCGTATTGCACCATCGGATCCGAACTCCAAGCTTGGCCTGAGGGAGTGTGATTTCCATCCCATGGTTGGTACAAGATCGACACTTGGGAGGGGGTCATCTGCGGTTCCTCAACCAGATCTAGTGTCATGGGGGAGGGCACGTCTGCCAGATTTGAGTCATCAGGATCGATGCCTCAATGGGGTTTTGGTATTTTGGAGCTTCAGTCTTCTCCCATGTTTCATTTAAACCAAAGTGAACGTGCTCCGGCGCAGAAAGTCTGCTAGCATATATTTCATCAATGAATGGTGAGCCCATCGGGTCGCTTTGACTACACTAAGGGACCTGCAAGGGCCACGAATGACGGAGTCGAATCCGACATATCTCGGGTAAGAGGTCCTGAGTTGGTAGCCTTGGCACAATGGTAATATGACAAAGAAGGGATGTCGTGTTTACCTAGGTTCAAGCTCTCTCGAAGAGGAAAATCCTGCATCTTGCTTTGTTTGTATTGATTGTGGATGAGGTATAGAGTACAAGTTGATCTACCTCGATATCATATGTGAGTCTATATGCCTCTATGGACTACACCCATCAACTTATATATATGTCGGGGGTACCTAGGGTTATACTTAGGTCAGCTACGCCTAAGGATAAACATGCTTACAATTTCTTCCATGCCTAGAGTACACGTCAAGTCTTTGGAGGACTCCATCTTTATCGCTCCAGGGGGACTGATGAATGAATCCACTGATAGGCGATTTGGGGGTCCTCGGTCTATCCCATGTGGGGAGGGGGCGTGGTTAGCACCCCAAATCTTGGACATCATCAACCGTGTTGCATTGGCTACATTCTAGAGGAGGAGGAGGAGGAGGATGTGAGTGCCCCTCCTCGATTTTAGTACGTCGTGTTATCATTGCCTTTTCCCTTTTTAGTGTCTTAATGACAAAGGGGGAGAAGTGTTTTATTAGGATTCGCCGTGTGCTTGGAGAAATTGCAAGCAGGGGTGGAGCTACATTGAACTACCAGGTGTCAGTGGCATCGGGTCCAATTTGCACATGGTTGTTGATTTAGTGTTCACGTCATTGAAACGTTTGACATGTAGCAATGTGTTCTTCCTATGGACACCGGGTAATTCCTAGTCTAGGTCCGCCCCTAATTGCAAGCCCTCATGTTATCTTTGATTCTTCTATTGGCTTGTAATACTTTTATATGTCATTCCGTCCTTTGGTACTGTTGTTGTGAGCTATTCTATTTAATTTCGTGTGAGACTATGTGCTAGCTTGATCTTATCTTTTTTATCCTATGCTTGTCATTGTTCCTCATACATGGCACAGTTTGATACGTCTCCAATGTATCTATAATTTTTAATTGTTCCATGCTGATATATTATCATTCTAGGATACTTTTTGGGTATTTATTTACCAATTTATAATATTTTTGACCACTAACCTATTAACCCAGTGCCTAGTGCCAGTTCCGGTTTTATGTGTGTTTTTGCCTTTTCAGAGTTACCATACCAAATGGAGTCCAATTTGTTGGAAATATGCCCTAGAGGAAATAATAAATTAGTTATTATCATATTTCCATGTTCATGATAATCGTTTATTATCCAAGCTAGAATTGTATTGATCAGAAACTCAGATACCGTGCGGATACATAGACACCACCATGTCCCTAGTATGCCTCTAATAGACTAGCTCATTAATGAAAGATGGTCAAGGTTTCCTAGACATGGGCATGAGATGTCATTTGATAATGAGATCACATCATTAGGAGAATGATCTGATGGACAAGACCCAAACTATAAACATAGCATATGATCGTGTCAGTTTATTACTATAGTTTTCTGCATGTCAAGTATATGTTCCTATGACCATGAGATCATGCAAATCACTGACACCGGAGGAGTACCTTGTGTGTATCAAACGTCGCAACGTGACTGGGTGACTATAAAGGTGCTCTATAGGTATCTCCGAGGGTGTCTGTTGAGTTGGCATGGATCAAGACTGGGATTTGTTACTTCGTGTGACAGATAGGTATCTTAGGGACCACTCGGTAATACAACATCACAATAAGACTTGCTAGCAAAGTGACTAAAGTGTTAGCCATGGTATCTTGTATTATGGAATGAGTGAAGAGACTTGCCGGTAACGAGATTGAACTAGGTATAGGGATACCAACAATCGAATCTCGGGCAAGTAACATACCGAAGAACAAAGGGAACAATATACGGGATTAACTAAATCCTTGACATAAAGGTTCAACCGATAAAGATTTTCGTAGAATATGTAGGAACCAATATGGGCATCCAGGTCCTGCTATTGGTTATTGACCGTAGAGGTGTCTCGGTCATGTCTACATAGTTCTAGAACCCGCAGGGTCTATACACTTAACATTTGGTGACGTTTCGGTAGTGTTGAGTTATGTATGGTGGTGACCAAAGGTTGTTCAGAGTCCCGGATGAGATCTCGGACGTCACAAGGATTTACGGAATGGTCTGGAGGTAAATATTGATATATAGGAAGTCCGTTTTTGGTCACCGAAAAAGTTTTGGGTATTTCTGATAGTGTACTGGGAGTGCCAAAGGACCATCGGGAGGGTCCACCCGTGCTGGGAGGCCACATGGGCCCGAGGAGTGGTGCACCATCCCTTAGTGTGTTGGGAAAACCAGCCCCAAGAGTCCCAGGCAGCTAGAGTGGGAGGAAAGGAAAAAACCAAAGGCGGGGAAGGATTCCAAGTAGGATTGCAATCCTACTTGGAGTTGGATTGGAGGTGGAGTCCTCCACCTCCTCTTCACTTCGGCCGAACCCAAGGGGCAACCCCAGGGTTGCCTCCTCCTCCCTCACTCCTATATATACTAGAGGTTTTTGAGGGCAGCCCCAACCCTAATTGCCACGTGTTGCCCTCTTCTGCCCTAGATCAGTTTCTCCTCTAGATTAGTTCGGCAGAGCTCGGCGAAGCCCTGCCGGAATAATTCACCACCACCGCCACCACGTCGTTGTACTGCTGGAGAACTCATCTACCTCTCCACCCTCGCTTGCTGGATCAAGGAGGTGAAGATTTTCATCGAGTCGTATGTGTGCTAAACGCGGAGGTGTCGTCCGTTCGGTGCTAGATTGGAAGGACTACGACTAGATCGCGGGACGAATCGTGATTGGATCACAGGACGGATCGTGATCGGATCGTAGGACGGATCATGATCGGATCTCGGGACGGCTAGCGATTTGGATCGCGGAGACGTTCGACTACATCAACCGTGTTTCTTAACGCTTCCTGCTTAGCAATCTACAAGGGTATGTAGATCCACTCTCCTTCTCGTAGATGCTCATCACCATGGATAGCTCTTGCGTGTGCGTAGGAAAAAAATTGTTTCCCATGCAACGTTCCCCAATGGTGGCATCATGAGCTAGTTCTATGTGTAGATGAGATCACAAGTAGAGCACGGAGGAGTTTGTGGGTGTTGATGCTCAGATTGCTTCCTCCCTTGGTCTTTTCTTGATTCGGTGGTATTGTGGGATGAAGCGTCCCGCCAACCTTACTCGTACGCTGACGAGAGACCGTTTCCATCAACTAACATGTGACTTTGTTGCATAAAGATGGCTGGCGGGTATCTGTCTCTCCTACTCTAGTTGGATTGGATTCGACAAAGGCGGACCTTGAGAAGGTTGATTAGCAATTTGTGTATCACCATTGTTGTTTTGCATAGGTAAGAATTGTTCTTGCTAGATACCCGTAGCAGCCACGTAAAACATGCAACAACAATTAGAGGGCGTCTAACTTGTTTTTGCAGGATATGTTGTGATGTGATATGGCCAATTACATGATGAGATATATGTGATGTATGAGATGATCATGTTTTGTATAGAATATCACGACTTGCATGTAGATGAGTATGGCAACCGGGTGGAGCCATAGGGTTGTCTTTAATTATTGTATGACCTGCATGTCAATCATTAAGCGCTATGTAATGCTTTACTTTATTGCTAAGCGCTAGTAATAGTAGAAGAAGCATGGTGGGTGCGACAACCCCAATGGCGACACGTTGATGGAGATCATGGTGCCGTGCCGGTGACAATGGAGATCATGCCGGTGCTTTGGAGATGGAGATCAAAAGCACAAGTTCATGGCCATACCATGTCACTTATGATTTGCATGTGATGTTAATCCTTGTATGCATCTTATTATGCTTAGGACAACGGTGGCATTATAAGGTGATACCTCACTAAAATTTGAAGATAAAATTGTGTTCTCCTGGAGTGTGCACCATTGTGAAAGTTCGTCGTGTCGAGATAGCACGTGATGATCAGGTGTGATAGACTCTATGTTCGCATACAACGGGTGCAAGCCAGTGTTGCACATGCAGAACACTCGGGTTAAACTTGACAAGCCTAGCATGTACAGACATGGCCTTGGAACATAAGAGACCTAAAGGTCGAACATGAGTCATATAGTAGATATGATCCACATGAAAATGTTCACCATTGAAACCACCTCATCTCATGTGATGATCGGACTTGGGTTGGTGAATTTGGATCTCGTAACACTCGAATGACCTGAGGGATGTCAATTTGAGTGGGAGTATTTTTAGTAATATGATTAACTAAACTCCTTATCATGAACATAGTATAAAGTTGTCTTTGCAAAATTATATTGTAGATCAATAGCTTGCGTTGTAGCTCCCCTATGTCTTTTTTAATACATTCCTAGAGAAAATAGAGTTGAAAGATGATGGTAGCATTTATGCGGACTAGGTCCGTAAACCGAGGATTGTCCTCATTGCTGCACACAAGGCTTGTGTCCTTGATGCACCGCTCGGTGCACCACCCCCTCCAGCATCGCATGTGGATGTTGTGAACATCCGACAGGCACGTTATGATGACTACTTGATAGTTCAATGTGTCATGCATTACGGATTAGAATTGAGGCTCCAAAGACGTTTTGAATGTCACGGACCATATGAGATGTTCCAAGAGCTAGAACTGAGATTTCAGGCTCGTGCCCGTGTTGTGAGGTATGAGACCTCCAACAAGATTCTTTGCCTGCAAGCTGAAGGAGAATAGCTCAATCAGTGAGCATGTTCTTAGATTGTCTGGTGCTACAATCACTCGTATCAAGTGGGAGTTAATCTTCGAGATAAGATAGTGATTGATATAGTTCTCCAAGTCACTGCCACCAAGCTACTAGAGGTTCGTGATGAATTATAACATGCCAAGGATGGATAAGATGGTCCCTGAGCTATTCGCGATGTTTGACACCGCGAAGGTAGAAATCAAAAAGGAGCATCAAGTGTTTATGGTTAGTAAAACCACTAGTTTTGAGAAGGTCAAGGGTAATAAGGGAAACTTCATGAATGACACGCCAGTTGCCACTCCAGTGAAGAAACCCAAGATTGAACCCAAACCCGAGACTAAGTGCTTGTATTATGAGGAGAACGGTCGCTGAAGCGGAATAACCCTAGATACTTGGTATATAAGAAGGCTGGCAACATCAACATAAGTATATTTGATACATGTGTTATTGATGTGTACCTTACTAGTACTCCTAGTAGCACCAGGGTATTAGATACCGGTTCAGTTGCTAAATGTTGGTAACTCGAAATGAAAGCTACAGAATAAACCGAGCTAGCTAAGGGAGAGGTGATGATGTGTGTTGGAAGTATTTCCAAGGTTGATGTGATCACCATCACACGCTCTCTCTACCTTCGGGATTAGTGGTGAACCTAAATAAATGTTATTTGGTGTTTATGTTGAGCATGAACATGATTAGATCGTGTTTATTGCAATACGGTTATTCATTTAAGTTAGAGAATAATGGTTATTCTGTTTACATGAATAATACCTTCAATGGTCATGCACCCAATGAGAATGGTTTATTGAATTGATCATAGTGATACACATGTTCATAATATTGATGCCAAAAGATGCAAATTTAATAATGATAGTACCACATACTTGTAGCACTGCCGCTAAATGTAATATTTGTGTAAATCGAATGAAGAAACTCCATGTTGATGGATCTTTGGACTCACTCGATTTCGAATCAATTGAGACATGTGAACCATGCCTCTTGGGCAAAGATGACTAAGACCCTGTTTTCCGGTATAATGGAGCAGGAAGGTGACTTATTGGAAATGATACATGTTGATGTATGCGTTCGAATGAGTGTTATAGCGTGCGGTGGATATCATTATTTTCTTGCCTTCACCAATAATTTGAGTAGATATGGGTATATTTACTTGATGAAACAAGTCTGAAATGTTTGAAAAGTTCAAGAAAATTCAGAGTGAAGTTTGAGATCATCGTGCAAGAAGATAAAATGTCTACAATATGATCATGGAGGTGAATATCTGAGCTACGAGTTTGGTATACAACTTAAGACAATGTGGAAGTTGTTTCACAACTCACGCCACCTGGAACACCATAGTGTGATGGTGTGTCCGTACGTCATAGTCGTGCTCTATTGGATATAGTATGTACTATGATGTCTCTTATAGTTTTGCCACTATAGTTTTGGGGTTATGCATTAGAGACAACTACATTCACTTTAAATAGGGCACCATCTAAATCCATTGAGATGACACCGTATGAATTATGGTTTGGCAGAAACCTAGACTGTCATTTCTCAGAATTTGGGAATGCGACGCTTATGTCTGATAAGCTCGAACCCAAAGCGGAAAAGTGCATCTTCATAGGAAATAGTTGAGTATACCTCTTATCTTAGATCCAAGGGCAAAGTGTTTGTTGCTACAAACGGGTTCTTTCTCGAGAAAGAGTTTCTCTTGAAAGAATTGAGTGAGAGGAAAGTAGAACTTAATGAGGTTGTTAAACCGTCACTTCAGTTGGATAGTAGCACGATATAGAAAGATGTTTCCGCGACACCTACACCAAGTGAAGAAGAAGCAAATGGTGATGATCATGAAGCTTCGGATCAAGTTACTACTATAACTCATAGGTCGACAAGAACTCATACCACCCCTAATGGTACGTCAATCCTGTCTTGGAGGTCATGTTGTTAGACAACAGTGAACCTACGAGCTATGAAGAAGCGATGGTGGGCCCAGATTCCAACAAATGGCTAGGATCCATGAAATCCGAGAAAGGATCCATGTATGAAAACTGAGTATGGGCTCTCGTAGACTTGCCCGTTGGACGGCAGGTCGTTGAGTACAAATGGACCTTTACAATGAAGACAAACGTTGATGGTGAATGTCAGCATTTATAAAGCTCGACTTGTCGCAAAGAAGTTTCCAACAAATTTCAAGGAGTTTACTACTACGATGAGACTTACTCACCCGTAGAGATGCTAAAGTGTGTTGAAATTATGTTAGCAATTGCTGCATTTTTCGTTTATGAAATTTGGCAGATGGATGTCAAAACATAGTTTCCTTAACAGTTTCCATGAGGAAAGGTTGTATGTGGTACAACCGGAAGGTTTTGTCACTCCTAAGGATACTAAAAGGTGTGCAAGCTCCAGCAACCCTTCTATGGGCTAGAGCAAGACTCTCGGAGTTGAAATATATGCTTTGATGAGGGGATCAAGGTTTTTGGGTTTATACAAAGTTTATGAGAAACTTGTATTTACAAGAAAGTGAGTGGGAGCACTATAGAATTTCTGATACGTATATGTGGATGACATATTGTTGATCGTAAATGATGTCGAATTTCTAGAAAGCATAAAGGGCTGTTTGAAACGAGTTTTTCAAAGGAAGATCTGGATAAAGCTACTTAATTGTTGGGCATCGAGATCTATAGAGATAGATCTAGATGCTTGATGAGACTTTCAATGAGTACATATCTTGACAAGATTTTGAAAGAGTTAAAAAATGGATCAATCAAAGAAGGAGTTCTTACCTGATTTGTAAGGTGTGAAGTTGAGTAAGACTCAAAGCTCGACCATGGCAGAAGAAACAGAAAGGACGAAGGTCATCCCCTATGCCTTCGCCATAGGCTCTATAGTATGCCATGCTGTGTACCGCACTTGTGTGTGCCTTGCCATGAGTCTATCAAGGGCTTCAAGAGTGATCCAGGAGTGGATCACTGGAAAACGGTCAAAATTATCCTTAGTAACTAGAGGACTAAGGAAATGTTTCACAATTATGGAGGTGATAAAGCGTTAGTCGTAAAGGGCTACATCGATGCAAGCTTTAACACGAATCCGGATGACTCTTAATAGCAATCCGGATATGTATAGTGGATCAACCATTTGGAATAGCTCCAAGTGGAGTGTGGTAGCAGTATCTATGGTATGACATAGAGATTTGTAAAGCACACACGGATCTGAATGTGGAAGACCCGTTGACTAAAACCTCTCTCACATGCAAAACTTTATCGAACCCTGATAACCCACAAGTATAGGGGATCGCAACAGTTTTTGAGGGTAGAGTATTCAACCCAAATTTATTGATTCGATACATACACAGTATGTTCATATAAATATTATATAATGTCCTAAATTTTCATAATTTTTTGAGTTATATAAGTACACTGTTTTGATAAATTTCTAGAGACTGTTCTGTTTAGATAGATTGTTGTCATAGTTTTGTTATCTACTTGTCCTATAGTTTCCATAGCCTATATTGGAAGATATAAATTGTGCAAATGATAGTATACAATAACTAATGTTTGAAAATTATTATGCAACTTGTCTTGGCAGTACATAAAGAGTTGATTTATTATTATTTGTACTAACCTATCTCACGAGTTTTTTTAGTTTTGTGTGGATGAAGTTTTTTAGAATAGGTGAAACCGGGATATGAGAGGATTTAACAAGATACAAAAGCTCAAGCTTGGGGATGCCCAAGGCTCCCCAAGTAAATATTTCAAGAAGTCTCAAGCTTTTAAGCTTGGGGATGCTACGCATCCCACCTCTCTTCATCAACAATTATCGGTTAGCCTATGTTGAGCCTAAATTTTTATTCGTTCACATGATGTGTGCTATTCTTGGAGTGATATTTTTATTTTGCTTGATGTTTGAATAAAGTAATTAAGATCTGAAAATATTTGTTGAGGGAGAGAGAGTCCTCACATAGCTCCTTAATTGTTTGACTACTCATATCCTTTGAGAGTAGCTTGTCATTTGCTTATGTGCTTCACTTATATATTTTGAGCTAGGCAATGTTGCTCTAGTGCTTCACTTATATATTTATAGAGCATGGTGATGTTATATTTTAGAATTTATTGAACTCTCGTTCCTCACTTATATTATTTGGGAGTTTCTTAAAATAGCATGGTAGTTTGTTTAGGTTATGAATTTAGTCCTAATATAATGGGCATCCAAGAGGGATATAATAAAAACTTTCATATTAAGTGCATTAAAAACTATGAGAAGTTTGATTCCTTGCATATAGTTTTGAGATAATAGAGATGGTAATATGAGAGTCATGCTAGTGAGTAGTTGTGAATTGGAAGAGATACTTATGTTAAAGCTTGTGATTCCCGTAGCATGCACGTATGGTGAACCGTTATGTAACGAAGTTGGAGCATGATTTGTTTAATGATTGTCGACCTTTCTGTGAGGGTCGGGAGCGCACGATGGTTAAATCTTACCAACCTCTCCCCTAGGAGCATGTGTCTAATGCTTTGTTTGATGACTAATAGACTTTTGCAATAAGTATGTGAGTTCTTTATGACTAATGTTGAGTCCATGGATTATACTTACTCTCACCCTTCCATCTTTGCTAGCCTCTCTAGTACCGCACAACTTTCACCGGTACACCAAACCCTCCTTCCTCAAAAAATCCACCATATATTCCTCAAAACAGACACCATACCTACCTATTTTGGCATTTCCATAGCCATTCCAAGATATATTGCCACGCAACTTCTGCCATGTAGTTTTTCATGACTTGCACCATCACTTCATATTGCATATAGAGTCATACTTTGTAATAGGTATCGAGTTGTAATTTCTCTTTCTTTGAGTTATAAGTAAATAAAAGTGTGATGATTTTTCATTAACAGAGCATAGTCCTGTGAGAGAAAAGGATGATGGAAGCCATGACTCCCTCACAAGTTGGGATGAGTATGCGGACTTTACAAAAAATAAAAGAGGCCAGCGAAGCCCAAACAAAAAAAATAAAATAATAAAAGAGGCCAAAGAAGCCCACCAAAATAAAAAAGGGAAAAAAATAAAAAAAAATGAGAGAAAGAGAGAAGGGATAATTGCTACTACCTTTTTCCACACTTGTGTTTCAAACTAGCACCATGATCTTCATGGTAGAGAGTCTCCTATTTTTTCACTTTCATATAACTAGTGGATATTCATTATGCATGACCACTTAGTTTTCTTTTTGAGCTTTCATACACTTATATCTCTAGGTGCATTTGTTGCATGGCAATCCCTACTCACTCACATTGATATCTATTAACGGGAATCTCCATAGCCCATTGATACGCCTAGTTGATGTGAGACTATCTTCTCCTTTTTTCCCTTGCACCTCCTCCATATTCTGTTCCACCTATAATGCTATATCCATGGCTCGTGCTCATGTATTGCGTGAGAGTTGAAAAGGTTTGCGAACACCAAAAGTGTGAAACAATTGCTTGACTTGTTCATCTGGGTTGTGCATGATTTAGATACTTTGTGTGGGGAAGATGGAGCATAGCCATACCATATGATTTTGTAGGGATAACTTTCTAAGGCCATGTTATTTCGAAAGGACACGACTACCTTGTTGGTGTGCTCGAAGTATTATTGTTTTATGTCAATATTAGACTATTGTTTTAAATCTTACGGATCTGAATATTCATGGCACAATAAATAATATTACATGGATAAATATGTTAAGCAACATTCCACATCAAAAATTATTTGTTTTTATCATTTACCTACTCGAGGACGAGCAGGAATTAAGCTTGGGGACGCTGATACGTCTCCAACGTATCTATACTTTTTGCTTGTTCCATGCGGTTATATTATCATTCTTGGATGTTTTACAATCATTTTACCACAACTTTATATTATTTTTGGGACTAGCCTATTAACCTAGAGCCCAGTGCCAGTTCCTATTTTTTCCTTGTTTTTGAGTTTTACAGAAAAGGAATATCAAATGGAGTCCAAACGGAATAAAACTTTATGGTGATTTTTTTTTGGACCAGAAGAGACCTACGGAGCATCAGAGTTGGGCCAGAAGGTTCCCGAGGAGGCCACAAGCCTCAGGGGCGTGACCACTCCCCCTGGCCATGGCCATCAGGCTTGTGGGCCCATTGGGAGTCCACTGACCTCCCTCTCAACTCTATAAATCGTCAAGTATTCCAGAAACCCCAACGCAGCACCTAGATCGGGAGTTCCGCCGCTGCAAACCTCTAGAGCCACGAAAAACCAATCGTGAGGCCGTTCCGACACCCTACCGAAGGGGAAAACCATCACCGGAGGCTATTTTCATCATCTCGACGCTCTCCATGATGAGGAGGGAGTAGTTCATCATCAGGACTGAGGGTATGTACCAGTAGCTATGTGTTTGATCTCTCTCTCTCTCTCGTGTTCTTGAGATGGCACGATCTTGATGTACCGCGAGCTTTGTTGATATAGATTGAATCATATGTAGTGTTTCCCCTCTCTATCTAGTTGTGATGAATTGAGTTTTCCCTTTGAAGTTTACTTATCGGATCGAGTCTTTAAGGATTTGAGAACACTTTATGTATGTCTTGCGATGGGATATCTGTGGTGACAATGGGATGTTCTATTGATACACTTGATGTATGTTTTGGTGATCAACTTGTGGGTTTCGTGACCTTGGGAATCTATGCATAGGGGTTGGCACATGTTCTTATCTTGACGTTCCGGTAGAAACTTTGGGGCACTCTTTGAAGTTCTTTGTGTTGGATTAATAAATCTGAAATTATGTGATGCATATCATATAATCAAGCCCACGGGTACTCGAGGTGACATTGGGGTATCTAGGTGACATTAGCGTTTTGGTTGATGTGTATTTTAAGGTGTTATCTTAGTACGAACTCTAGGGCTGTTCGTGACCCTTATAGGGATAGCTCATAAGATTGATCGGAAAAGATAACTTTGAGGTGGTTTCGTACCCTACAATAATTTCTACTTTTGTTCTCTGCTATTTGTAACTTTGGAGTGAACTCCTTGTCGCACATGAGGGGTTTACTTATGATTCAAGTATGCCAATATTGTTGAGAGAGATTGCACTAGTGAAAGTATGAACCCTAGGCCTTGTTTTCAAGCATTGCAATACCGTTTGTGCTCATTTTTATCATTAGTTACCTTGCTGTTTTTATATTTTCTGATTACAAAAAACTATATCTACCATCCATATTGCACTTGTATCACCATCTCTTCGCCGAACTAGTGCACCTATACAACTTACCATTGTATTGGGTGTGTTGGAGACACAAGAGACTCTTTGCTATTTGATTGCAGGGTTGTTTGAGAGAGACCATCTTCATCCTACATAACCCATGGATTGATAAACCTTAGGTCATCCACTTGAGGGAAAATTGTCGCTGTCCTACAAAACACGAGTCTACAAGAAGAAGGTTGTGTAGTAGACATCAGGCAGCTACCGAACGACTGCAATGTGGAGGCGAGCGGCTTCCGCCGTTCTCTCGTACTCGTTTGCCTCCTCTCTGGTTATAAAGTGTCTCCGTTTTTCCTGAAAGTTAAAGAAATAAGGAGCTTGAAGGGTAATATGGACAACACGTTATCTATCAAAAATTAGTCGGTACAGGAAGGATTGTTCGTTCCTCTCAAGAAACTGGTAGAGCACCATAGCCACGTAATCAAGAAAATCAGGTGGTAACTCAATATCATTCCCCCTTATGGTTACCCCAAGATAATTAGCTACACGAGTCGCATAAATCCCGCCAAAGAAATCTTCATCCTTAGCATTTTTATGTAGCCTCCTAGCAATAATAGCCCCCAAGTTATATCGTCTATCACCCATTACCGCACTCTTAAGAATACTAAGATCACGTACACAATGGTGGCTATGCTCATTTTTACCATTAATACATTAACCTATGAAGAGAGCAAAATAATGTATAGCAGGAAAGTGAATGCTCCCCAAGGTAGCCTGTGTAATATTTCTAGTTTCTCCAACAGTGATGCTAGCAAGAAAATCATCATATTCAGTTTTGTGGGGATCACTATGGCTGCCCTATTGTGGAATTTTGCATGCACAGTTAAAATCTTCTAGTTCCATAGTCTAAGATTCATCATAAAGATTTAATAAAACAGAATGCTTATTACGCCTGGATGAAAATTCAGACCTCCGCACGAAAGAATCAGTGAGTTGATAATATTGCTTGCATTGGTCTGAAACGAAATCTTCAAGGCCAGCATTTTGTGTGCACGCGTAAAATTCTTCCTTGAAGCCGGCCCGAACCATGAATTGATCCGATGGCCATTCACAAGCTGCACTTGAGCTTCCCTCGGTGGTTCAACGTCAGGATCATGTATCGCGAGTCTCGGGGCCTTCTTGCTCGAGGAACCCCCTTGGTATATTTGCCTCAACATTTTTCTTTATCTGGAAAATATCTGAAATTTTTAGTGACTCAAAATAAAGGTGAACAAAACTCACCAAAACTTATAGCAACTACTCCCACAAGTGCCTAGAGCCTATATCATGCATCAAAACTACTTGGGACCATACAAATTTGACATGCAAGCTCAAGAACAAGTTCACCACAACAGCAAAAATTTGCAATATATAAAGCACTAAAACAAAAAAAACTAATTGGACCATTGGAGGAGTCACATATCGAAGATCAATCCCCTAAAATAGTTTTGCGAATGGAGCTTTGCACAAGGAGATCGAAAATGGGAGCAAAATGAGCTAGAACACGGGTTTGAGCAATGGTGGGATTTTTTCTAGAGGAAGACGACGTGGATGGGTGCTGGAATGAGTGAGAGGGACCTACGTGGGACCCACAAGCCACATGGGCGCGGCCAGGGGGAGGCCGCGCCCTGTGAGCTTGTGGCTCACTCGTGCAGCCCCCTGATATGTTCTGGGTGCCAGAAATTCTGAATTATTCTAGAAAAAACATACTACATTTTCAGGGCATTTGGGGAACTTTTATTTTCAGGTCAATTTATTATTGCATTGATAACTCAGAAAACAAAAAAATAATAGCATTTTTACTAAGTTTAATCTAAACAACAGAAAGTAAATGTTGGGTATAGAAGGTTGTGCCTTCTAAATTCACCCATCTCATGTCCGTCAAAAGGAATTCATTAACAAGGTAGACCAAGTCTTATTAACAAACTTCTTTCAAGTAACATGAAACTGAAGAATTTTCGAATAACACTAAGTTACCTCAACGGGGATAGGCATATCCCCTACCATAATTGTTTCATATTTCTTCCTAACAGAAGGGAGAGGAAATTAAAAATCTCCAATAATAATTGCTTAAAATTTTCCAATGGAGTTGATACTATGAACTTGAGATTGTTTCTTCGAAAAGTGTACCGTATGTTCACTACCATTAACATGTAAGGTGACATTGCCATTGTTGCAATCAATAATAGCCCCTACAGTTTCAAAAAGGGTCTACCAAGGATGATCGACATACTGCCGTCCTCAGGAATATCAAGAATAACAAAGTCCGTTAGAATAGTGACATTTGCAACTATGATAGGCACATCCTCCCAAATACCGATGGGTAAAGTAGTCGATTTATCAGCCATTTGCAAAGAGATTTCAGTAGGTGTTAACTTATTCAAATCAAGTCTACGATACAATGAGAAAGGCATAACACTAACACCAGCTCCAAGGTCACATAAAGTGGTTTTAACATAATTTCTTTTAATAGAGCATGGTATAGTAGGTACTCCGGGATCTCCTAGTTTCTTTGGTATTCCACCCTTAAAGGTATAATTAGCAAGCATGGTGGAAATCTGAGCTTCCGGTATCTTTCTTTTATTTGTCACGATATCTTTCATATACTTAGCATAAGGAGACATTTTCAGAATATCAGTCAAGCGCATACGCAAAAAGACAGGTCTAAGCATTTCAAAAAAAGCTCAAAGTCATCCTCCTCCTTTTTCTTGGATGGTTTAGGAGGAAAGGGCATGGGTTTCTCAACCCATGGTTCTCTTTCTTTACCATGCTTCCTGGCAACAAAGCTTCTTTTGGCATATCTTTTATTCTTAGGTTGTGGGTTATCAAGATTAACAACAGGTTTAATCTCTGCATGATTATCATTACTAGGTTGAGCATCAACATGAACATCATCATTAATATTATCACTAGGCCCATGTTCATTACCATATTGTGTCTCGGCATCATAAATAGAAATATCATTTGGGTTTTCAGGTGTATCTATAATAGGTTCACTAGCAGCAGGTGAAAGGACGTGGATGTCGCCTAGAAGGGGGGTGAACAGGCGCTTTAAAATAATTATGGTTTAGGCTTGAACAAATGCGGAATAAAACTATCGTTTAATTATTCAAGCAAAAAACCTAAAACAACTAGGCTCACCTATGTGCACCAACAACTTATGCTAAGCAAGATAGACAACTAAGTGATAGGAAGATATATAACAAGAAACAATATGGCTATCACAAAGCAAAGTGCATAAGTAAAGGGGCTCGGGTAAGAGATAACCGAGGCATGCGGAGACGACGATGTATCCCGAAGTTCACACCCTTGCGGATGCTAATCTCCGTTCAGAGCAGTGTGGAGGCACAATGCTCCCCAAGAAGCCACTAGGGCCACCGTAATCTCCTCACGCCCTCGCACAAAGCAAGATGTCGTGATTCCACTAAGGGACCCTTGAGGGTGGTCACCGAACCCGTACAATCAAGGTTGGGGAAATCTCCACAACTTGATTGGAGGCTCCCACACGAAGCTTCACCACAATGGATTGTGGCTCCGAGGTGACCTCAAATTCTCGGGGCAATCTCCACAACCTAATTAGAGTCCCCGAAGCTTGCCCGAAGCTTTGCACCACGGTGATTGAGCTCCGAGGCACCACCAACCGTCTAGGGCGCCAAAGCACCCAAGAGGAACAAGCTCTAGGGTGCTCAAACACCCAAGAGTAATAGCTTCTCAACTTATCACTTCCACGTATCACTGTGGAGAACTCAAAACTATGCACCAAATGCAATGGCAAGGGCACACAGAGTGCCCAAGTCCTTCTCTCCCAAATCCCACCAAAGAAACTAATGCTAGGGATGGAAATGTAGGGAGGGAAATGAGAGGAAGAACGAAGAAGAACATGAAGAACTCCAAGATCTAGATCCAAGGGGTTCCCCTCACTTAGAGGAGAAAGTGATTGGTGGAAATGTGGATCTAGATCTCCTCTCTCTTTCCCTCAATTACTAGCAAGAATCATTGGAGGGATTGAGATTTAGCAAGCTCGAAGAAGGTCAACAATGGGGGAAGAACACGAGCTCAAAAGATAAGATCCATTGGAGAAGAAGACCCCCTTTTATAGGTGGGGAAAATCCAACCGTTATCCTCACAGCCCGCACAGAGCGGTACTACCGCTCCAAGTAGCGGTACTACCACTAGGGTGGTAGTACCCCTTTGAAAAACAACACCGAGGAGGCAAAAGGCTAGTAGAACCGCCGGAGCGGTACTACCACTCGTCCTCACGGTACTACCGCTACGGGTAGAGGTACTACTGCTTGCGAGCGATACTAAAAAAATTACATCTGTGCCTACCACGGTTGTAAATAACACGAGATTTTGGTCGAGAGCGGTAGTACCGCTCTTGGAGTCGCGGTAGTACCTCTTTGGAGAGGTAGTAAAAAATTACATCCGCTCTAGCCAAGGTAGTACCGCTGTAGCCTTTTAAGAACACCAAAACTGCCATAACTTTTGCAAACGGACTCGGAATTCAATGAAACAAAGTTTGTTGGAAAGCTAACGACATGTTCTAACACAATCTTGATTGAAATATCAATAAGAAGCAAATGATAAAAGTCCCATAAGAAAATGGTGAGAACCCTTCCTCGAATAAGACCGATAAAACTTCCAACATCGAAAACGCAATAGACGAAGCATATGAAATCCGTTTTCGATGTACTAGAGCTTGTCATGAAGATAACCACAAGCTCAAGAACCCACATAGAGAAAAGTCAACCAAGAACCAAGAAATGTGATGATGCCAAGAATGCAATGGTTTGAGCTCTCAACGAACGATACGATCAAGCTACTCACTTGAGAGCCCCCTTGATAGTACGACAATCGATCCTATAACCCGGTCTCTCAACTACCACCATGAGACCGGTAAAATAGAAAACCCTATCAAGGTCAAACCTTAGCCTTGCGCATAGTCCACTTGAGCTAGATGATGACGATCTTGACTTCCTCAAGATGGACCACATTTCTTGATTGCATTGGCTTGATGAAGACTAGATGATTGCTCCCCCATACTCCACTCTGGGTGAGCCACTCTTCGGCACATCTTCACAAGTCCATTGTTGCCACAATGAACGGCGAGCCTCAAGCATGATCTCTCTGTGATGCTTCACTTGATCTTGCACATCACAACCTTGATGATGATCTCCACTTGATGTCATCTTCCATGGGATGTATGGGATCTGCCTCTTGATGCAAGCCCATGGAAATATACCTAACCCCACAAAGAACTCTCACGTAGACCATGTATTAGTACACAAAGCATAATGGACAATGCTTACCACACCATGGGATCACTTGATCCCTCTCAGTACATCTTGTACGCTTTGTGTGTTGATCAACTTGATTCACTTTTTGACTTAGTATTGATCAACCTTGTATCTTAACTTCTCTCTTCATAAAGGTGATGTCTTGAAGGTAAACATGAATGCTTACACAATCTTATTCTTCAAGACTTGCTTGCAATAAGCTCAACTCCCACATGACCAATCCTTGGATAAACCTTGAATTCCACCTTGGTCACCATATAAACTCCTTGAAACCCAACAGATGGACTTCAAGAAGTGCCTATGGACAAATCCTTCGAATATAACTCAAGGCAACCATTAGTCCATAGGGGTGTCATCAATTACCCAAAACCACACATGGAGAAATGTGCTCTTACAGTAGGCAAGGTCCTATCATCATTCATTTTCCTTTTATTACTGGAGCGGCTAGGTGCATCAGTATTAATCTCCTGAGGATCTTTCTCAATTCTCTTAGGATGGCCCTCAGGATACAAAGGTTCCTGGGTCATTTTACCACCTCTAGTCACAACTCTAATAGAATGATCATTGTTCGTACCATTCATCTCATTAAGCAAATCATTTTGTGCCTTAAGTACTTGTTATACTTGAGTAGTTACCATGGAAGCATGTTTAGTAATAAGCTTAAGATCATTAATAGTTCTACTCATATAATCACCTAAGCGATCAAGCATATAAGCATTGTGTTTCAATTATCTACTAACATAAGCACTGAAATTTCCTTGCTTAATAACGAAGTTATCAAACTCATCCAAGCATTGGCTAGCAGACTTATTATAAGGAATATCACCTTCATCGAATCTTTGGAGAGAATTTACCTCTACTACCTGTGCCAGGTTATCAAGACCATGTATTTCCTCAATAGGTGGTAGATTCTTGATATCTTCATCTTTAATACCTTTTCTTTTATAGATTTCTTTGCCTGTTGCATATCTTCAGGACTGAGAAACAGGATATCTCTTTTCTTCAGAGTGGGCTTTGGAGGTGGTTTGGGAATAGTCCAATCATTATCATTGCTCAATATATTATTCAATAGTAGATCAGCTTGTTCCACAGTTCGTTCCCTGAAATCACAACCAGCACAACTATCTAGGTTGTCCCTAGAAGCATCGATTAGTCCATTATAAAAGATATCAAGTATTTCGTTTTTCTTGAGAGGGTGATCCGGCAAAGCATTAAGTAATTGGAGAATCCTCCCTCGAGCTTGTGGGAGGCTCTCTTCTTTAATTTGCACAAAGTTAAATATTTCCTGCAAGGCAGCTTGTTTCTTATGGACAGGAAAATATTTTTCAGAGAAGTAATATATCATATCGTGGGGACTACGCACACAACGAGGAGCAAGAGAATTAAACCATATCTTAGCATCACCCTTTAATGAGAAAGGAAACAACCTAAGAATATAGTAATAACGAATTTTTCCTCGTGAGTAAATAGGGTGGCTATATCATTCAATTTAGTAAGATGTGCCACAACAGTTTCAGATTCATAACCATGGAAATGATCAAATTCAACCAAAGTAATTAACTCCGGATCGACAAAGAATTCATAATCCTTATCAGTAACAAAGATAGGTGAAGTAGAAAACTTAGGATCATATTGCATTCTAGCATTCAAAGATTTTTCCTTCCACTTGGATAGCAATTTCTTAAGATCATCTCCATCCTTACAAGCAAGAAAGTCCCTAGCTACCTCTCCCTCCATAAGATAACCCTTAGGTATATTAGGCAATTCATATCTAGGAGAGCTTGGTCTAACAGGTGTCTCATAGTGTTTAGTTTCAATAATTTCATAAGTTTCAAAAATATCATCAGTTTCAACATTGACTCTAGCAATTTGTTCATCAAGAAATTCACCCAGTGGCACGGTATTATCAAGCAAACTATCATCATAAGCATCATGCATAGCAAAAGTGGCATCATCAATTACTTGCAACATATCAGAATCTATAGCAGATGGTGGTGTCGCAAATTTACTCATAAAAGAAGGTGAATCAAGTGTAGAAAAAGATGGCAGTTCCTTACCTCCCCTCGTAGTAGAGAGATAGATATTGGTTTTTGGGTCTTTTAGATCCTTCATAGTGATGAACAGATATAAATCCCAAGTGACTCAGAGAATAGAGCTATGCTCCCCGACAACAGCGCCAGAAAAAGGTCTTGATAACCCACAAGTATAGGGGATCGCAACAGTTTTTGAGGGTAGAGTATTCAACCCAAATTTATTGATTCGACACAAGGGGAGCCAAAGAATATTCTTGAGTATTAGCAGCTGAATTTTCAATTCAACCACACTTTAAAGGCTTAATATCTACAACAAAGTAGTATGGAAGTAACGGTAACGATGGAAAAAGTGACAGTAGCAGTTTTGTTTGTAGTGATTGTAATAGTAGCAATGGAAAAGTAACTTAACAAGGATCAATATGTGAAAAGCTCGTAGGCAATGGACCAGTGATGGATAATTATGTTGGATGGCATTCATCATGCAACGGTTATAACATAGGGTGACACAGAACTAGCTCCAATTCATCAATGTAATGTAGGCATGTATTCCATATATAGTCATGCGTGCTTATGGAAAAGAACTTGCATGCCATCTTTTGTCCTACCCTCCCATGGCAACGGGGTCCAAATGGAAACCAAGTGATATTAGGCCTCCTTTTAATAGAGAGCCGGACCAAAGCATTAGCACTTAGTGAATACATGAACTCCTCAAACTACGATAATCACCGGAAAGAATCCCAGTTATTGTCACCCTAGGGGATGCAGATCATAACTCGTAATAGGTGTCTACAACTTGCAAGATAGGATCAAGAATACATATATATTCATGAAAACATAATAGGTTCAGATATGAAATCATGGCACTCGGGCCCTAGTGACAAGCATTAAGCATAGCAAAGTCATAGCAACATCAATCTCACAACATAGTGGATACTAGGGATCAAACTCTAACAAAACTAACTTGATTAAATGGTAAATCTCATCCAACCCATCACTGTCCAGCAAGCCTACGATGAAATTACTCACGAACGGCGGAGAGCATCATGGAATGGGTGATGAAGGATGGTTGGTGATGACGATGGCGTCGATTTCCCCTCTCCGGAGCCCAAAACGGACTCCAGATCTGGCCTCCCGAGGAAGAACAGGAGGTGGCGGCGGCTCCGTATCATGAAACGCGATGAAATCTTCTATCTGATTTTTTCTCCCCGACTAGGGTTATATGGAGTTGGAATTGAGCTCGGTGGAGTTGCAAGGGGGCCACAAGCCACCTGGGCGCGGCCAGGGTGTGGCTGCACCCTTGGCATGTGGACAATGGGTGCCCCTCCCGTTGATTCTTTCGCCACTATTTTTTATTAATTCCAAAAATATTCTCCGTAAATTTTTCAGGTCAATCCGAGAACTTCTATTTCTGCACAAAAATACCACCAAGGCAATTCTGCTGAAAACAGCGTTAGTCCTGGTTAGTTACATTCAAATCATGCGAATTAGAGTCCAAAACAAGGGCAAAAGATTTTGGAAAAGTAGATACTATGGAGACATATCAAACCCTAGAACTCAATGGGTGTGAGATTCATAACAATGTAAATCACATAGCGATGTGAGCTAGATTATTGACTCTAGTGCAAGTGGGAGACTGTTGGAAATATGCCCTAGAGGCAATAATAAATTAGTTATTATCATATTTCCTTGTTCATTATAATCGTTTATTATCCATGCAAGAATTGTATTGATCGGAAACTCACATACATGTGTGGATACATAGACAACACCATGTCCCTAGTATGCCTCTAATAGACTAGCTCGTTAATCAAAGATGGTCAAGGTTTCCTAGCCATGGACATGAGATGTCATTTGATAACGAGATCACATCATTGGGAGAATGATGTGATGGACAAGACCCAAACTATAAACATAGCATATGATCATGTCAGTTTATTGCTATACTTTTTTGCATGTCAAGTATATGTTCCTATGGCCATGAGATCATGCAACTCATTGACACCGAAGGAGTACCCTGTGTGTATCAAACGTTGCAACATAACTGGGTGACAATAAAGGTGCTCTACAGGTATCTCCGAGGGTATCTATTGAGTTGGCTTGGATCAAGACTGGGATTTGTTACTCCGTGTGACGGAGAGGTATCTCAGGGCCCACTCGACAGTACAACATCACAATAAGCCTTGCAAGCAAAGTGACTAACACTACAGGAATCGGGCAATTTTCCATCCGCCATGGCAGATGGCAAAGGCATGGACAACGGATGGCAAAGGGCTTTGCCATCTGCCAGCAGTTGGCAAAGGGCGGGCTGAATAAGCTACGGTAAAGGCTTCTTTCCGCAGACGGGAAAGAACTTTGTGCCTTTGTCGTGAGCTAGCAGATGGCAAAGCCAGTGTACAACAAAGGGATGGGGTTAGCCCCGTTAGGACGCTAACGGCGTGCTTTGTCGTCCGCCAGCTGATGGCAAAGGCGGTGGGCCCTTTGCCATCTGCTAGTAGATGGCAAAGGCTGCAGGCTCTTTGCCGTCTGCCAGTAGATAGCAAAGGTTGCAGGCTCTTTGCCGTCTGCCAGCAGATGGCAAAGGCTGCAGGCTCTTTGCCATCTGCTGGAAGATGGCAAAGAGACCAAATAGGCCAGCCGAGTGCTTTCCAGGTTGATCAGGTAGCTGCCACGTGGCTTCTTTGCCATCACCCAGCAGATGGCAAAGCGCTTTGCCATCTGCCAGCGGATGGCAAAGTGCCTATATTGCCCCATTTAATTTTGTTTTTCTTATATCAATTCATTTTCACAGAAAATCAAACACAGATATACATATATATATATGACCAATATAGCATATTCAACACATATTACCATTAGTCATGAACACATATATATCCAACATATCCAACACATGTTACCAATAGTAGCAAGTTTCATCCATACATATTCATAGTTTCATCAATATTACATAGTTTCATCCGTAGGTAGCAAGTTTCACAAAGTCATAACAAAAACTAAAGACAAGCACTCCATCAACCCAAGCTTCCGTGATCTGAAGCAAATCTGCAAAATGGGAAAGAAGAAAGTTAAAAGAAGACGACTAGAAGAAGAAGATTATTATGATGCAACTAAAATGTGAAGATTATTATGATGCAACTTATATCTGTAAAATAGGTCATTTTAAAGCTAAGTATGGCTATTATGTCATGTTTGAGCTAGCTAAGCATACTAAGTCATTTTGGTGTAAAAAATGCTAAGTAAGGTCATTTTGGAGCTAAGTAAGGTTATTATGTCATTTTGGAGCTAGCTAAGCATATGAAGTCATTTAGGAGCTAAAATATGTCATTTCTTAAGTATATTATGTCATTTTAGATCTAAGCATATTAAGTCATTTTGGAGGAAAAGATGCCAAGTATAGGTCATTTTAGAGCTATCCTAGGTTAAATGGGTCATTTTGAGCTAGTTAAGCATACTAAGTCATTTTGGTGTAAAAAAATGCTAAGTAAGGTCATTTTGGAGCTAGGTAAGGTTATTATGTCATTTTTGAGCTAGCTAAGCATATGAAGTCATTTAGGAGCTAAAATATGTCATTTCTTAAGTATATTATCTCATTTTATCGCTAGCTAAGCATATTAAGTCATTTTGGAGGAAATGGTGCTAAGTATAGGTCATTTTAGAGCTATCCTAGGTTAAATAGGTCATTTTTGAGCTAGCTAAGCATACTAAGTCATTTTGGTGTAAAAATGCTAAGTAAGGTCATTTTGGAGCTAAGTAAGGTTATTATGTCATCTTGGAGCTAGCTAAGAATATGAAGTCATTTAGGAGCTAAAATATGTCATTTCTTAAGTATATTATGTCGTTTTAGAGCTAGCTAAGCATATTAAGTCATTTTGGAGGAGAAGATGCTAAGTATAGGTAATTTTAGAGCTATCCTAGGTTAAATAGGTCATTTTTGAGCTAGCTAAGCATACTAAGTCATTTTGGAGGAAAAAAATGCTAAGTAAGGTCATTTTGGAGCTAAGTAAGGTTATTATGTCATCTTGGAGCTAGCTAAGCATATGAAGTCATTTAGGAGCTAAAATATGTCATTACTTAATTCTTAAGTATATTATGTCATTGTAGAGCTAGCTAAGCATATTAAGTCATTTTGGAGGAAAATATGCTAAGTATAGGTCATTTTAGAGCTATCCTAGGTTAAATAGGTCATTTTTGAGCTAGCTAAGCATATCAAGTCATTTTGGAGGGAAAAATTGCTAAGCTAAGTATACGACATTTTGGAGATAAATAGGTCATTTCATAAGCTAAGTGTGCATTTGTTAAGCAAAACACTTGGGAAAACTTACCGTCATCACGGAGGTGTAGGTGTAGGACCGGTCGCGCCAGTGGCAGACAAAGAAGGATCGGTCGATACTTGTCGGGAGTTATGTTGCACTAAATATCATTTGCAATGTATCGTTAGCATGATGCAACTCAAGTGTGAAGACTAGTAACTAATGAGCATTCAAATGAAACTCACTGTGCCCGTCAGAGCAATGACTGGCATCGGCGGAGGGGTCGTGCCATTTTTCTGGCACATGGTCTGCACATTTGGTTTTCTCGACTCTGTCATATTAGTTAGTAATGAAAGGAATATTACGTGCATGATTTGGCTAATATGCAGAAGAAACTTACCACGATGAGCTCGTATAGGGCCCATTGACCAGCGTCGTTCCGGTTCATCTCCTCCTCCATTAGCCTAGCAGTCCTCTCCTTCGCCTCCCTCTCCCTCTCCGTCGCCTGCCGGTCCCTATCCTCTAGAAGCGCCTGGGTCTTTGCTCTCTCTTCCTCAATAGCAGCCTAGGTCTTCGCTCTCTACCTCAATAGCATCTTGCAACACCACTCGTTAGCATTGTAATCATTGACGACCGCACACACAATGTAATGGAGGAAAGGTATTTGAGTCCGTATAACTAACCTTCAATTCGAGCTCCATTGGCCATGCACGAGGCCTTATCTCAGGATTAGAGCTGGTCTGGTGCTTCTCGATCTGCGAGAGAGTGCTAGTACAATGTATAAGTCCATCCCCAATGGCTAACGAGCCATGGTGCCTCCCGCCACCAGATATCATCACCAGCTCTGGATCAATAGGCTGGCTCACGTTAAAGTCCGGCCCTTTCCTTGCCTTCCCCTTGTCTCTATACCTCACAAGCTTGTTGTGGGAGGCGCAATTGGTGAATTTCTCTGGATCATCAAGGTCAGACTCAGAAAATGCCTTGGCCTTCTTGTACGAGGCAGTATTGGCCATGGCATAGAGGTCGAACAGCTCTGGCACTGGAGCCTTGTTGTGTCGCGCCTAAAAGAGAGGAACAGAGTATTAGTTAAGGGCTCAAGCTAGCATGAAGAATGAATTTACATGAATCATGAAGCAAACCACATACCCAGTTTTGCCTGAGCTGATATAGGTTGACGCTACCTAGATGGTGTGGCACACCTTTCATTTTGCCATGCTTCTCCTTTGCAATGTTGTGTGTGGATAGCCATTGGGAAGAGCACCACTGATCCACTAATGTCTCCCAACAATCCTGCCTATCCGCACACCATCTCGGGGCACCTAAGTTAAGCAAGAGAAATTTGAGCGCTATGCCTACGAATCAAATCAAGGAAACTAAGTATAATGCCTTAAGAATAGGTAATTACCTTCATGAACTTCTCCTTACTCAGATACTTTGTGCAGCACTTTGACTTGGACTTCCTAATACCAGTCGAGGCATAGTAGTCTCAAACAACCTGCGTCCGAGCATCGTGCCGAAAGTTTTGCAGTAGGCGCCTGCACTCGGCGTCGATAACCTGAGCCGCGGCCTCCTCCTGTCCCTCAGCACAACTGTAGAAGGTCTGCAATCAAACAAGAAAACATGGATTAGTACTTGCCAGTCAAAGAAGAAAACACAACGTAGACGACAAAGGAGAAATTACCCAAAATGTCTGGATCACAATGTCAGCCACAGTGTGGCACTCAACATCGCTGATCCTATGCCTCGGCGGGGCCGGGGCAGCCAAGTAGTGCTCCTAGGTCATTCCTAGCTCTAGAACCTGGCCCTCACCAGGCAACGTGACCCACCCTGGGAAGCTCTGGCGACAAATCACACCAAGGACAGTGTTGGGCCTACGGACACCACGGTCGTGTTTCCAAGAACCGCAGTATGACAAGGCCAACGCATTAGATATTTGAAGAAATGTGAAGGCAAAAGGTTTAAAAAGAGTAAATGCACTTACTTCTTCACATGCATCTATCTTCTCATAGGGCATCTTAAGTACACGGAGGATTTTGTCCGACTGGTACAGGTTTGCAGGCATTACATGGTCTTTGGGTAGAAAGCGTACAAATATCATCATCATCGCCTCGTAGCATTCTCTGTCTAGGTTGACTTGAGCCTTCAAAGCCATTACTTGCACGATGGCATCCAGCTGACAAAGCTTAGTGTGCTCGTGCAGAGGGCGTTTTGAAGACTCCAACATATCATTGAAGGCCTTTGCAGATTCCTCCATCCCATCGTATGAATCCCGAGCATCATCAAAGTCTTCCACCATGTATTCCATCCTGGTACCATGCTCGTCGGTGCGACGATGGCCCTCCTCAGCTCTGGCACGATGAACAGACTCACCATGAAATTTTCAGACCGTATAATTAGGCGTAAAACCCCTCTTCTGTAGGTGTTTGATCATTTCAAACTCTGACCTCTTATGATAGTTGTCGCAATCGACACAGGGGCACCAAGTTATTTTCTATCCATTTGCAAATGCGGCTCTCACAAACCCCTTGGTTTTGTTATCCATTCATGGGTCATGTCTTTCTGACTAGTGTGACCGGTGTACATCCATGCACGACCACTCATCTTGCCTTGCTACTAGACACACAAGAAATATATACATAATTCACCAAACCATAATCATCAGTTAATAGAGGTTGTCTGTTTTATTACGTCCATGCAACCTAGACACTAGTAGGTAAAGATAGGCCCTAATCCCACCTGAGTATCTATAGATTAGGTTCGTTTTCCCATGATCTACTCCGGATCCGATGCAAAATTCCGACAGCACCTCCCCACTGTTCTCTTGATACACGTCTTGGCAATAAGCAGAGATGATGTGTACCCGGAGAACAATAGGGAGGCACTAACGAAATTCTGCATCGGATCCGGAGCAGAGCATATGGGAAAATGAACCCAATCTACACATACTCAGGCTGTCCATGGATAACTTTGGACAATTAGAAATAATCACAGTTATAAATATGCAAATGCATGCATATTTATAGATATAACCCTTTCGAACGGGAGATGCATAGTGGTCACGCATACTGATGATTCAATCTACCTACAGCTAGCATGTTTGATCGGCACGAAGACCGGAACCGAGCAAATGAAGGGGGGAGGAGGAGATGTCATTTTTGCTCACCCACGAAGGCAGGGCGGAGCTCGTCGAATGCACGGGGAGGTCGTTGAACACCAGACCCTCGCAGCAATGAAACAACTGCACATTTAAATCCACCCGATCAACACAAATATATATGATGTTTTTCATAACAAAAGCGGTAGATATATGACCTAACTCATAATTCACAAATATATGACCCCATCGGCCCCTGGAAGGGGGAAAAGAACTTTTCGGTCAACGGGAGGCCGAAGAGGTGTTGGGGGTCGGGGGTCTGGGGTCAGTGGCATCGAGGGGCGTATTAACAGTTGCATGGAGTGTCATGACGGGTTGACGGGGTGTCGTGTTGGGGCGTCGTGTCTGTGTGTCGGGGCATCGTGTTGGGGTGTGAGGGTGTCATTTTCTTATTCTTACTCTTCTTATTTTCCTCTTCTTCCTTTTCTTCTTCAATTCTTCTTCTTCTTCTTCTTCTTCTTCTTTCTACCTTCTTTCCTGTTTTCCTCTATTCTTCTTCTCATCTTCCCTCTTTTTATCTTCTTCTCTTCTTCTTCTTCTTCTTTCTTCTTCTTCTTCTTCTTTCTTGACCTCTTCTACCACTTCTTCTTCTTCTTTATTCTTCTATAATTCTTGTACTTACTCTTCTTTTTTCATCTTAACTAATAACAACTAACTAACCTAAGTAAGAGTACCTAATTAACAACTAACCTAACTAATAATACATAATGGAAAGAGCCTAACCTAACTAACAGTACTAACCTAATTAAGACCTGACCTAACTAACAGTACTAACCTAACCTAACTAACTAACAATAGCTAATTAACAATACATAATTCAAAAAAGGGAAAAGACAGGGGACTCGCCATAGGTGGTACGGGCGGCGCGGGGTGGTGGTGCAGGAGGTGGTGGGGTGGCGGGGAGAGCAGGCAGAGGGCCGATGGGAGGAGGGGTGGCGGGACAGAGGGACGACGGGGGCAGTGGGGCGGAGGGGCGGCGGGGCAGAGGACCTCGGGGGCTGGCGGGATTGGGGGCGGCGGGATTGGGGACGGCGGGGCGGCAGGGCGACAGGACGGAGGGGTGGAGGCCGGCGGGATTGGGGGCGGCGGGGCGGAGGGTCGGCGGGCGTGGAGGACCGGCTGGGGTGGCAGGGCGGAGGGCGGCGGGGCAGCGACGGAGGGTACGGGAGCGAGCGAGGGAGTCGTGAGGGTCATGGGGGTTGGTTGGGCTGGGCTGGAAGAGAGAGAGGGGTGCGGCCGGGCTGGGAGAGAGGAGGAGATAGCCCCAGCTCCCCACCTCTTTGCCGTCTGCCAACGGATGGCGAAGAGTCTTTGCCGTCTGTTAGCAGATGGCAAAGAAGTGGGGTTAGTGGGCTGTTACAGCATCATCGTCCACTGGACCCCACCCACCTCTTTGCCGTCTGCCAGCGGACGGCAAAGATTCTTTTCCATCCGCTGGCAGACGGCAAAGAGGTGGGTTGATAGGCCGTTTACAGCACCGGGATCCACTGGACCCCACCAACCTCTTTGTCGTCTGCCAGCGGACGGCAAAGACTCTTTGCCATCCGTTGGCAGATGGCAAAGAATTGACTGATGACAACTAGGTTCGTTGTCGTCTGTCGGTTCTTTGTCGTCTGTTTTCCTTTGGCAGACGGCAAAGACATTCTTTGCCATCCGTTGGCAGACGACAAAGAAGTGACTGATGGCAAGTTCCCTGTTTCCAGTAGTGTAAAGAGTTAGCCACTGGATCTTGTATTACAGAACGAGTAAAGAGACTTGCCAGTAACGATATTGAACTAGGTATAGAGATACCGACGATCGAATCTCGGGCAAGTAACATACCAAAGAACAAAGGGAACAGTATACGGGATTAACTGAATCCTTGACATAGAGGTTCAACCGATAATGATATTCATAGAATATGTAGGAACCAATATGGGCATCCAGGTCCCGCTATAAGTTATTGAATGTAGAGGTGTCTCGGTCATGTCTACATAGTTCTCGAACCCACAGGGTCTGCACACTTAACGTTTGGTGATGTTTTGGTAGTATTGAGTTATGTATGGTGGTGACTGAAGGCTTTTCAGAGTCCCAAATGATATCTCGGACGTCACGAGGAGCTTCAGAATGGTCTGGAGGTAAAGATTGATATATAGGAAGTCCCGTTTTGGTCACCGAAAAAGTTTCGGGTATTTCTGGTAGTGTACCGGGAGTGCCGGAGGGCCATCGGGAGGGGCCACCCACACCGGGAGGCCACATGGGCTTGAGGAATGGTGCACTAGCCCTTAGTGGGCTGGGAAAACCAGCCCCAAGAGGCCCATGCGGCTAGAGTGGGATGAAAGGAAAAAACAAGGTGGGGAAGGATTCCAAGTAGGATCACAATCCTACTTGGAGTAGGATTGGAGGTGGACTCCTCCACCTCCTCTTCACTTCGGCCGAACCCATGGGGCAACCCTAGGGCTGCCTCCTCCTCCCTCCCTCCTATATATACTAGAGGTTTTTAGGGCAGCCCCAACCCTAATTGCCACGTGCTGCCCTCTTCTTCCCTAGATCAGTTTCTCCTCTAGATTAGTTCGGCAAAGCTCGGCGAAGCCCTGCCGGAATATTTCACCACCATCGCCACCACGTTGTTGTGCTGCAGGAGAACTCATCTACCTCTCCACCCTCACTTGCTGGATCAAGGAGGAGATCGTCATCGAGTCGTACGTGTGCTGAACGCGGAGGTGTCGTCCGTTCGGTGCTAGATCGGAAGGACCACGTCTGAATCGCGGGACGGATCATGATTGGATCGCAGAACGGATCGTGATAAGATCACGGGACGACTAGCAATTTGGATTGCGGAGATGTTCGACTACATCAACCGCGTCTCTTAACACTTCTCGCTTGGCGATCTCCAAGGGTATGTAGATCCACTCTCCCTCTCGTAGATGCTCATCACCATGGATAGGTCTTGCTTGTGCGAAGGAAAATTTTCGTTTCCCATGCAACGTTACCTAACACAATTGCCATTAAAATTTTTGGTGATATTTTCTATACCAATACAAGACCTAGAAGCTTCGGAGCAGGGCCAGGAGATCCACCAGGGACCCACCACATATCCAGTCACCACCCCAGGGGGCAGATATGTGGTGGCCCCCTGGAGCGTCTCCCGATGTCGCTCTATGGACTATAAATTCACATCTAACTTAAAACACCAGAAGTAACCCCGAAATACTTTTTCCGCCACCGCGGGTCTCAGTTCCGATGGGAGGCCATCTACACCTGTGTTCCGGCACCCTGTCAGAGGGGAGATCGATCATGGAGGGCATCTTCATCAACCATACTACCCGCACCATGATGTGTGAGTGGTTCATTGCATCTCTAGATGGCAACCTCTCTCTATCAATCTTTGATACAATGTTCATTGCATCTTTGCCTTGCTCTATCCGATGTAATCCCTTTGTATGGTGTGTTTGTTGCAATCCGATGAATTGTGAGTTTATGTTCAGATTATTCATGAAAATTATTTGAGACAAACCTAATTACTATGATTCTTATTTGCATGATCATCATAGATTCGTAATGCTCTCCGATCTATTTGGCCAACTATATTGATATTTCTTTAGTGGGAGTGGTGTTTTGTAGTAGGTTCAACCTGACGAGTTTCTATATCCCAGTGACAGAAGGGGACAAGTTACGTCTTTGTGTTGTTTCTATTAAGGATAAAACGATGGGGTTTATTCACATTATTTGAGTTTACTTTGTCTACATTATGTCATCGTTCTCCAAGCATTACTCCGTTTGTCATGAACTTAATACGTAGAGAGACAAGCATAGAAGCGCTCTTGAAGTGGAGTAATAGTAGAAGGTGCAGGAAGGAATCGGCCTATTTTCTTATGGGTGTGATGCCTATATACACATGATCATGTTGTGAATATTGCATAATTATTCGCTTTTCTATCAATTACCCAACAGTAATTTGTTTACCCACTGTATGCTTTGCTTATGAGAGATGCCACTAGAGAACTCTATGACCCCCTGGTCTATTAACTTATAAATTCACAAATGCTATCATTTCCTTGTTGTTATTTGTTATCTTTTATTTTATTTTGCACTTTACAATTATCTACACACTCACTTGCTTGCAAATAACGAGATCAAGGGGATTGACAACCCTCTTGCCGGTGTTTGGTGCAAGTTGTTTGTTCTTTTGTGTGCAGCCACTGAAGACAGTTGAGGATTGGTATTCCTATTGGTTCGATAAACCTTGGTTTCATAACTCAGGGAAATACTTACCCACTTTGTGCTGCAATTACCCGTTCCTATTCATGGAAAACCCAACGCGGATCACGAGTATCAGGAAGGATTTCTGGCGCCGTTGTCGGGGAATACCATCACCAACTATCAAGTAACTTCGCATAAAATTTCATTCACTTTTTATTATTTTTATTTGCTGTGATATTTAGTTTGTTTCATAAAAATCAAAAATACAAAAATATTTACCTTTGCTTGTTACTAGTTCTTACTTGAAGTCATGGCTAGCTCTTTCTGTTCGTGCCACTCCCAATAATGATGTTATCAAATTTACACAAAGGGGGGGAGTTTGAAGGATGCATGGTATAGGATTTTCCATGCTCAAAATAAAGCAACTGATAAGCTATCAACCATCAATTTTCTTCATAATTTCTATGTTGGTGTGACAACTTGGTATAGGTTTGCCCCTGACACCATCACGGGTGTAACTTCTTAATGTCTCATACTTTGGATGCTTATAACGCAATTGAAAATCTTGTTGGAACACCACCCCTTATTGTTAATCAGACCAATTTAACATTGGAACATGTTATGCAAAGGCTTGATGCCATAGAAAAGAAAATGATTGGAACATGTTATGCAAAGCCTATTGAGGAGTTAGATGAAAAACTTCATAATCATATCACTCAATTTGGGTCACGGCTAGGAATAACTTTGAAAACTTTAAAGGAAAAAAGATGCTACTATTGATAAAAGGGTAGAACAAGGATTGAGTAGAATTGATAAAATGGAGGAGGTTATTGATAAAGTGAGCTCCACTTTCACACCATCCAAAACTAGTGCTAGTACCTCACAAGATAAAAATCCCAAGTTCATATTTATTCCTAAGAGC
The DNA here is from genome assembly GCA_022496015.1 of Hordeum marinum. Classification (NCBI taxonomy): domain Eukaryota; kingdom Viridiplantae; phylum Streptophyta; class Magnoliopsida; order Poales; family Poaceae; genus Hordeum; species Hordeum marinum. The sequence goes on from CM039673.1 coordinate 278,809,554, forward strand.
ATAAGTACACCTCCTTCCAAAAGAAACAAAGATCTCGAAATGATTAGTGTTCACCCCAACTTTTTGAACTTGATAAAGGAACCTATGGTCAAGCCTTACATTGTTCCTACTAATCATAGTTGTGTTATCAAGGAGTTGAATGTCAAAGATGACGACACTTGAAACTATGCATTATGCCTAGCTAGGGGCATAAAACAATAACACTTGTTGGGAGGCAACCCAATATGTATATTTATTTTTGTTTTTACTTTTTTTGTGATAACATGGTTTTTCCTATTCAGTTATTGTGTTTTTATGTTTTAATTGGTGTTTGTGCCAAGTAAAGCCTTTGGGATGACTCACAAGATGAGTAGAAACGATGCTAAATCTGAAACAGAAACTTTGACTCCAATGCAGGAATTTTAAATTTTTTACACAGTGATAAGGATCTAAAATTTTAACACAGTATGTCTATAACAATTCTTTACGCTTGCCTAATTTTTCAAAAAAAATAGAGTTACGGCAGTATGGGCTCTTTACAGATTTCTACAAACTATTCTGTTTTAAACAGATTCTGTTTTGCTTGGATAGTTTGCTTGTTTTGATTATGCCATGGATTATGTCAGGGGTGTAAGTCATGGGGAAGTTAGAATACAGTAACTATTATGAAAAAATGAATTTGAATCAATTTTTCACATTACCTCAAGTATGCAATATGTTTCTGATACTAATGGATCTCATGAAGTTTTTTGAGTTTTGTGTGATTGATGTTTTCAAGTTTTGAGTGTGATCACGATGGACTATAGAATAAGGTGTAGCAAGAGCCCAAGATTGGGGATGCCCAAGGCACTCAAGTATAATTCTAAGGAGACTCAAGCGCCTAATCTTGGGGATGCCCCGGAAGGCATCCCCTCTTTCGTCTCAATCCATCGATATGTCACTTGGAGCTCTATTTTTATTCATCACAGGATATGTGTTTTGCTTGGAGCGTGGTTTGCTTTTGCTTTCTTTTACTTTTAGTTTGTCACAATCATCATTTGCAAGAAACACCTATTTTAGAGAGACACACCTTCATGATAATTTGCTAGAATACTCTATGTGCTTCACTTATATCTTTTGAGCTGGGCAGTTGCTCTAGTACTTCACTTCTATCTTTTTTAGCACGGTGGTGTGTAGATTTTATAGAAATAATATGCTCTCATTCTTCGCTTATATTTGTTTGATATCTGATTAATATTGACGGTAATTTACATGGGTCATAAGACTACTCCAAGAATATTAGTTATTCAATGAATGATAATCAAAACCATCGTGTAGCACATGTAAGTTGTGGGTTAATCACGTTGATGTGGTAATATGAAAAGGGTGTGAGTCCAAAATTGTTGATTTTTAGAAGTATCGAGATTAAGAGGTGTTAACTTTTTATTCATCTATAAATTAAAGAGGCATGGTGATGGTGTGTGAGCATTCATATTCCTCATTGAAATCGTAGTGTTGTTTCGAGTCGGGGGCGCACGATGGTTAACTCCTACTAGCCTCCTCCCTCGGGGCATGCTAGGAGTACTTTGATTTGTGATAAAATTAATAAAACTTTGCAATAAGTATGTAAGTTCTTTATGACTAATGTGACACCATGGACATATGCATCTTCACCTTCTCATATTTGCTAGCCTCTTCGGTATCATGCATAGCCCATTCTCACCTCGAGGATCGGTGCAAATATCGCTGATGCATCCAAACCCCGTGACATGATATGCTCTATTGTACATAAGCCTCATTATATATTCCTCAAAACAACCACCATACCTATCTACTATGCCATTTCCATAGCCATTTCGAGATATATTACCATGCAAATTCCATCGCCACTTCACATGACTAGTCCGTTCATCAATATAATGCTTTGCATGATTGATATGTCTCCAACGTATCTATAATTTATGAAGTATTCATGCCATGTTTACAACAATTTTATACGGTTTTTGTATGATTTCATTAGAACTAACCAGGACTGACACTGTTTTCAGCAGAACTACCGTGGTGTCATTTTTTTGTGCAGAAATAAAAGTTCTCGGAATGGGATGAAAATTTACGGTGATTTTTTATGGACAAAAAGAGACCCCCAAAGCAAAAGATCTGGGCCAGGAAGTGGACGAGGAGGCCACAAGCCCTCTAGACGCGCCCTACCCCCCATGGAGGGTGCTTCGGGCTTGTGGGCCCCTTGGGCACCCCCTTGACATGAGACCGGCGCCAAAAAATCTTATAAATACCCAAACCTTCGAAAACAACCCTAGATCGGGAGTTCCGCCATCGCAAGCCTCTATAGCCATGAAAAACCAATCGGGAGCTGTTCCAGCACCCTGCCGAAGGGGAAAACCATCACCGAAAGCCATCTTCATCATCCCGGTGGTCTCCATGACGAGGAAGGAGTAGTTCACCCTCAGGGCTGAGGGTATGTACCAGTAGCTATGTGTTTGATCTCTCTCTCTCTTGTGTTCTTGAGATGACACGATCTTGATGTACCGCGAGCTATATTAATATAGATGAATCATATGGAGTTTTCCCCTCTCTATCTTCTTGTGATTAATTGAGTATGCCCTTTGAAGTTTTCTTGTCGGATTGAGTCTTTAAAGGATTTGAGAACACCTGATGTATGTCTTGTGATGGGATATCCGTGGTGACAATGGGATGTTCTATTGATCCACTTGATGTATGTTTTGGTGATCAACTTGCGGGTTCCATGACCTTGGGAATCTACACATAAGGATTGGCACACGTTTTCGTCTTGACTCTCCGGTAGAAACTTTGGGGCACTCTTTGAAGTTCTTTGTGTTGGATTGAACACAATGAATCTGAAATTGTGTGATGCATATCGTATAATCAAACCCATGGGTACTCGTAGTGACATTGCAGCATCTATGTGACATTAGGGTTTTTGTTGATGTGTATCTTAAGGTGTTATTTTAGTACTAACTCTAGGGTTGTTCGTGACACTCATAGGGGTACCTCATACGACTGATCGGAAAAGATAACTTTGAGGTGGTTTCGTACCCTACAATAATTTCTTATTTTCTTATCCACTATTTTTGACTTTGGAGTGAACTCTTTGTCGCACGTGAGGGATTTACATATGATTCAACTATGTCGGTATTGTTGAAAGAACTTGCACTAGCGAAAGTATGAACCCTAGGCCTTGTTATCAAGCATTGCAATACCATTTTTTATCGCTTTTGTTACTTTCTACCTTGCTGTTTTTACATTTTCAGATTATAAAATCGCATGTCTACCATCCATATTGCACTTGTATTACCATCTCTTCGCCAAACTAATGCACCTATATAATTTGCCATTGTGTTGGGTGTGTTGGGGACACAAGAGATTTCTTGTATTTGGTTGCAGGGTTGTTTGAGAGAGACCATCTTCATCCTACACCTCTCACGGATTGATAAACCTTAGGTCATCCACTTGAGGGAAAATTGCCACTGTTCTACAATACACTGCGCTTGGAGGCCCAACAAAGTCTACAAGAAAAAAGTTCCATATTAGATATCAAGCTCTTTTCTGGCGCCATTGTTGGGGAGGTGAGTTCTTGAAGGTATATCTTTAGATCTTGCAATCAAATATTTTAGTTTATTGTTTTTCACTAGTTTGGTGTTATAAAAGATACAAAAAATGGAGTTTATGTTGCATCAATTGTTTCGTCTCATTAATATCTTTCGTGAAAATGATGGTTCGAAAAATTGTGCTCAACTGGTAGAGGAAGAATGTATGAAAATACTTAATGAGAATTCCTTGAATGATGAGCATGATAGCAATATTTTTATTATGAATTTTCTGAATATCCATGATGCTAATGACATACAAAGCCACAAGCTTGGGGATGCTATGTTTGATGAACATAATATTTTTAGTGCCCCAAGTTTTGTTGAGAAAAACTATTATGATGATAGCATGCCTCCTATGTATGATAATTATTGTGATGACATGTATGCTATCAGGAGTAATGACAACTATTAAACTTGTTATCATGATTTTAATATTCAAAGTGGTTATGTCAATCAAGTGTCCCATGGTAGTTATTTTGTTAAGTTTGCTCCCGCTATTATGAAGGAGAAGAAATTTGCTTATGTGAAGAGTGATAAAAATTCTATGCTTCCCCATCATGAAAAGAATTCTGTATTTTATAGTTATATTGTTGAATTCCTTCATGATGCTACTGAAAATTATTATGAGGGAGAAACATATGCTTGTAGGAATTGCAATAATATCAAGTTTCCTCCCTATATGTTGAAAAACTTGAAGTCGTGCTTGTTTTGCCTTCCTATGCAAATTGATTCTTCCTCTCATGAATTGTTTGCTCACAAAATCCCTATGCATAGGAAGTGGGTTAGACTTAAATGTGCTTGCCATGTGATTCATGATGCTCTCTTTCATATTTCAAGTACTATTCTTATACGAGCATCATTGAAATCATCATGCCTAGCTAAAATGCATTATGGAAAAGCGCTTGTTGGGAGACAACCGACACTTTTACTTTTTGTTTTTGTAGGTTCACATGATTAAGATACTGTATTAATCATGTTTTATATCTTTTATTTCAATAAAGTGTCTAGTAAAGCCTTTGGGATAGTGTGGAAACTTGTTTGTTTGATTCTGTGCAAAAATAGAAAGTTTTGCGTCCAATATATGAATTTTAAGATTTTATTGTAGAGTCAAAAAATTCTGAAATTTTGACTCAAAATTTTTGTGCAAATTCTTTGCGCTTTCGTAAGTTTTCATAATTTTGAGAGTCAAGTAAGTATGGTGATAATTCATATCTTTATAGATTGTTCTGTTTTTGACAGATTCTGTTTTGCATGCATAGTTTGCTTGTTTCAAGTGTATCCATAGATTATATTGAGTGGTAAAATTTATGGGAATGATTTAATACAGTATTTATTATGTGAGAACATTTATGAATCTTGTCTTGACAGTACCTAAGTGAATGATCTATATTTACTACACTAACCCATCTCACGAAGTTCCGTTAAGTTTTGTGTGATTGGAGTTTTCAAGTTTTGGGTGAGATATCGATATAAGGTGAATAAGGAGAAGCAAGGAACTAAGATTGGGGATTCCCAAGGCACCCCCACGGTAATATACAAGGAATACTCAAGCGTCTAAGCTTAGGGATGCCCCGGAAGGAATCCCCTCTTTCGTCTCCAACATTATCGGTACATCTTACTTGGAGCTATATTTTTATTTGTCACATGATATGTGTTTTGCTTGGAGCGTCATTATAATTATTTTTTCTCTGTTAGACTGTATTTATAATATTTTTCAATAAAAATTTCCAAGAATTGAATTAGGATGCTTGCATTGCATGTTTTGCTATGTGTTGTATAAAAACAGAATTTTTTTGCTGTAGTGTCTGAATTTTCATATTTTACTGGAACGTGGCAAGTTTATGAAATTTTTACACAGTGTTTTCCTATAAATTCTTTATCACTTCCTGAAGTTTCAGAATTTTTTGATTTACAGGGGTACACTGGTTTAATAGATTACTATAGACTGTTCTGTTTGGACAAACTGTTGTCATAGTTTTGCTATCTACTTTTCCTATAGTTTCCATAGCCTATATTGGTAGATATAGATTGTGGTAATGATAGTAAAAAATACATGATGTTTGAAAATTATTATGCAACTTGTATTGTTAGTACATAAAGAGTTGATTTATTATTATGTGCAGTAACCTATCTCATGAGTTCTTTTCAAGTTTTGTGTGGATGAAGTTTTTGAGAATAGGTGAAACCGGGATATGAGAGGATTGAACGAGATACAAATGCTCAAGCTTGGGGATTACCAAGGCACCCCAAAGTAAATATTTCAGAAGTCTAAAGCATCTAAGCTTGGGGATGTTGCGCATCCCACCTCTCTTCATCAAACAACTATCGGTTAGCCTATGTTTAGCCTAAATTTTTATATGTCCACATGATATGCACTCTTCTTGGAGTGCTATTTTTATTTTGCTTACTGTTTAAATAAAATAATCATATATGAAAATATCTATTGAGAGAGAGAGAGATCTCTCACATAGCTACTTTATTGTTTACCTACTCATTGATCTTCACTTATATCTTTTGAGAGTAGTTTGATGTTTACTCTTGTGCTTCACTTATATTCTAAGAGTAAATTGTGAATGAACGAAATATCATAAATTTGAAATTACCAATGTGCTTTATGCTTAGTAGTAGCTTCACATTTGGTTTAGAAAGTAAAATCTATTGATGTTTGACAATCACAATATTGGTCATACAAGCAATTCGTGAATGATTAGTATAAGCAAGAGAACTTTCACATACAAATATATTATCTTGGGCACCTTCTAATTGTGAATACCCATTAATTATTTTCAAACTTGAGCAAATTAGTTGAAGTTGGACAAGGAATACAACGTAATGAGTTATGGTCGTGTATATTTGCATAGAAGTTATATTGTTATAGATCCTCCAACATGTGGTGCTTGTTTAGAACCTTTTGCTAGCCAAAAACTCGTACTAAGTAGAGATATTAATTGTGTATCCAAATACTTGAGCCAAGTTTCTTCCATGAGAGTCCACCATACCTACCTATATATGATATTTCACTTCCATTCCAAGTAAATTTGCATGTGCCACCTCTAAAATTTCAAATGAACATCTGTTTTGTGTGCCTGGACCGCTCATGGAGCGACAGGGAGCGGTCAGTATCTTCCATGTTAAATGGGTTATTCTCATGATGAGTGTTTATTCACTCATCCTTGCACGAGAGGGGCGGTAATAGGGATTCCCAGTCTTGAAATAAAAAATGCAAATAATTAAACAAAACTCCCCCAGGAATGTTGTTCGTATGGACGGTACCCGTGGATTCGGCTAGCCGTGGAGTGTGTTTGTTGATGGAGGAGGAGTAAACCTTTATTTTTACCGCCTGGGAACCACCGCTAATGTGTTTAACATGGAAGATGTTGATAACTCTTGGTCGCAACATTGACAGGAAGGGTGCACCTCCCAAAAATTTATTTATCTCTGTTTTAAACAATGAGCTCTGGCACATATGCAAATCCTTGCTTCCGTCTATGAAGGCCCAATCTATTTACTTTCATGTTATTTACTATTCATGTTGAGTCAACTTATTATTCCAACCTCTATCTATTAGTTGGCAATCACCATGTGGTGGGGAAAGATCCAAACACATATATCGAGTCGAATATATTTGATCGTGATTCATTATTGTTGACAACTGTCTTTATGATAAGTATGTTGGGAAGCAAAACTTTAAGCCCCTGTCTTTGTCTGTGTTCGATGGATGTTTTTTGTTCTAAAAGTATGCTTTGAGTACTAGCAATCATAGAAGACTATATGATGATTGAGTCTGTGGAGCTCTTACTTAGACTTTGTTAAGAATAAGTTGAATTGCAATTGTTTGGTGACTAAGAACATAGGTTGTTAAGTTTCAAGAGAATTCATTTTTTGAAACATGACATGTGAATTAATTGCTACTCCATCATGATGTTTTTTATGAGAAAAAGTTGGTGCTATGATGCTAGAAAAATTTATTGGAATTATCATTGATCAAACTTATATACTATGATAGCATTCACGCTTCATAAATTATTTCTTTTATCATTTACCTACTCGAGGACGAGCAGGAAATAAGCTTGGGGATGCTAATATGTATCCAACGTACCTATAATTTATGAAGTATTCATGCCATGTTTACAACCATTTTATATGGTTTTTGTACGATTTTATTAGAACTAACCCGGACTGACGCTATTTTCAATAGAACTACCGTGGTGTCATTTTTTTGTGCAGAAATAAAAGTTCTCAGAATGGGCTGAAAAATTACGGTGATTTTTTATGGATCAAAAGAGACCCCTGAAGCACAAGAGCTGGGCCAGGAAGTGGACGAGGAGGCCACAAACCCTCTAGGTGCGCCCTACCCCCCAGGGAAGGGTGCTTTGGGCTAGTGGGCTCCTCGGGCACCCCTTGACGTGAGATCGATGCCAAAAATTCTTGTAAATACCCAAACCTCCGAAAAGAACCCTAGATCGAGAGTTCCGCCGCCACAAACCTCTGTAGCGACGAAAAACCAATTGGGTGCCCATTCTGGCACCCTGTGGAGGGGGAAACCATCACCGGAGGCCATCTTCATCATCCCGGTGGTCTCCATGATGATGAGGGAGTAGTTCACCCTCAAGGCTGTGTGAGGAACCCGACTCATAAGTCATGATCACCGAATGCATGTGTACAGTGATCCTAGATATCAATGCTCACTTAACACACAGAAGCTGAATAACAAGAGTCTTCCATCCTTACATAGCGTCTTACACAAATAAAGGCCTGCTAGGCCAAGTATTACATAGATAGGGCCACAAGGGACAAACACTTAAACATAAGAAACAGCGAAAATCTTGGTCAAAAGCGTGAACCCATGCCATCTGCCTTAAACCTGCACGCATTCTGACTGAGAAGCATCCTATATCACATGTTCATCACCAACGAACTCTTCACCATACTCCTGCTCTTCCATGTCTGGCCAATTAAATAACTAGTGGCAAGCCAATGAGTACTTTGAATGTACTCGCAAGAAACCCAAGTTATGGAACAAGGTACAACAATGCATGATATAACACTAAGTAGGTAGGTTTTGCGGAAAGCTAATTTTGAGTGCAATGACATGATCAAATGTCTATGTAAGCATGCATCAATAGTTGGTAAACATCCGAGTGAACAAGTTACTGATATCATCATAAGCAGGGGTTGAACATATCATGTTCATCATCATGCCAAGTCATCGGACTTGGCTCAAGTATCATCTTTGTCACCAACACATGCACACCAAGTTCATGAAAACATCGGACGCAGTTTAAGCAGGACCTCTGACTGTCCATGACCATGGGCTCTTTGAATAGTTTTGCACTCTGCAGAGGTTGCACACTTTACCCACGAGACTCGGGGAACTTCCGTGTCATCCATGACTCGCGGTATATTACATACCCGAGGTAAGCACCAGAACAATGCCTTTCCCCTAGTGATACTAAACAAAGAGTCCGCTCGTTGGTGCCATCCCTCATGATGTACATCACACGTATCATCCATGAGGGCACATAACGGTGTGCCCGGTGCCTATAAAGATAGCGCATGATCGACCATTCTGGTACGACCCCGTATCAAGAGTGACCACTTCACTCCCGTCACTAGTAATGCGGCCTCTATGCTAGTAACCACCAAGGTAATCAACAAGGCCCCGTCCCATAAGGGGTATCATGGTTGTGCATGTAAGGTTGGGACGGTCAGTAAATCTTAAAACTCTCCATTTTCCAAAACACACACACACAACTTGCTCCGGTACACCACTTCTTTATCAAGTGGTTACCCAACTCAACATCATCTGCCTCTCGCATTAGTGGCACCCGACGAGGTTTTTGAAAAGTCTTTGAAATCATTTCTTTGTTTCCATCACCATGCATAATCCCGATCCCACTTGCGTAGCATCTACTAGAAACCTAACTACTCCCACCGGCACAACCCTCATAAGGAGGTATGGTCATGCACGATACAAGTATCAACAAGAAAGTAACAGAGGCATCCCACCAAACGGGATACCACATCAACATGATCATCATTCAGAAATAATGTGCTATATGCCATGCAAAAAGAGGATTCATAGTCATGGTCACAGGGCTACTTGCCTGGCTCAACAAAGTCTTCGGGGTCTTCAAAGTCTTCGGGTCCAACTCCCTCGTCAGCAACGCAATCTATCACCGCGATAAATAACAGTAATAATAAGCATCACACAAAAACAGAGCACAAAAATCTACTACTAAAATGCTAACCTACTCTGATAAATACTAAAAACTATACAAAGAATATTTGTCTAAGGTTTTGGGGTGAAAAAGGTTTTCAAAATTATTTTTAACAGTGGCTAAAAATGCCCAAAAGAGGTTTTAAAATAAAACACTACAAAAAAGGTTTTTCACAAATTATAAAAATGGCACCATTAATTTCTACACAATATTCTAAGATATGTGGAGTTGGAATTATCTCAATAAGACAAATAATTTGTCCTGTGTAATTTTTGGGATCTTGAAAGAAAAAGAAAAGGAAAAACGGGCTCGAGCAAATGGGCCAAAAGCAGCTGGCCAAATCGGCCCAGCCGGCGGAACCGACCCGTGCGAGCCCGGCACGCGCGTGCGGCTGCTATAAACCTGACCGGTGGACCAGGCCAGTCAGCGAGAGAGAGGGAGGCGGGAGACCTGGGGAGGATGCCAAGCGAGGCCCGCTTGTCATCACCTTCCTCGGGCCAGAGAAGGCCGAGGGAGCTCACCGGCGGCTACAAGGCACGGGGAGGCAAACGGAGATCACGTCGTGCTCAGGGGATCGCCGCCAGTCGAATGGTGGTGGAGGGGGTGCGCTGGGAAGCTCCCGTTCACCGGCGACGAGGAAGTCCGGCGGCGGCTCCTCGGGAAGGGGATGCTCCGTCGTCTTATGTACAAAACAGAGGGGGATATGGAAGGAAACGGGTCAGGAGGGAGCAGGGGTTCCGGACCGAGAGTAAACAAGGGCGGAGGAGGTCGTTTACCTCGCGAACGCTGGTGGCCAAAAGCGGCGGCGCTCGGCTCGATCCCATGCAGAGAGGCCCCTGGGGCTTGCTTGGGTGGCACAGGGGCTCTCTTGGGACAAGGAGAGAGAGACTGGAGGGTAGAGGAGGCTCGGGGGAGGCCTTAAATTGGTGGCCGCGGTCCACCGAGCTCGGGTGCGCCGGGGAGCTTATAGCCGAGGCCATGGGCCACGGGGGCTCGTGATGGTGTGTCTTGGGCGCTCGTGGACGCGGCCCGGGGCTGGGGAGGGAGAGAGGGAAGCAGGGCGCAATACTGGTGGACCCCGAGCTCGCACGCTCATTGGCCGAGCTAGGCGGCGTCAGGCACGTGCTGCAAAGGGAAGATGAGAGAGGGGAGGAAGGGGCCGACAAGGTGGCATGACATGATGCCGAGGGTATCTTAGGGGACATGAGGGGGAGGCCCTAGGTGGTCGGGAACTTCAGGATGGGGGCTTCTATAGTGCAGGAGTGCACTGCAGCGCGCTCCGGAGCATGCAAATGGCTGGCATGGCCGTTGCCCGCGCGCTCTGGGGTGTCCCACCTTGTCTAGTAGCTCCTGGGGGTTCCTTAGATGCTCCTAGGATGCTCTGGAGCTAGGGAGAAAAGAAATGGAGTGGGGGAGAGGGTAGAGATGCTCCTGCCATTGCTGTCCAGGGGTAAAATGAGGATTTTACCCCACTAATCAATGGTCATGGGCCTTGGGGTTTTTACTGGAGGTGAAAAACATCAATGAGGAACTTTGGTAAAAAGTTGAACCCAGGGAGAACAGTATAAGGGGGTCAAACAAGGGTTTTACCATTAGGGCAAAAAGTGTTTGATGAGGGTTTGGGCAAGCAAATGGGATTTTCTTGACTTGAGACTTGGCAGGGTCAAAGGGTGGTTATAAATAGGGTTGATCACCAAGTTTGAGCTTGAATGAAGAAAGTTCACAATGTAACTTTGTGAAACCCTAGAAATTAATGGAATCATATCCCTCTAGATCTAGGTATGCATTTCCATTCTCCTTGATGCACCACTTGGTGTGGCATCCTTATTTGGGTAATGGAACATGCCCATAAAGTTTGGGGTCAAGAGACGAAACTTCACAATCTAAAGTTTTTCAAATTTGAATCTGGACAGGAATGGTTTTGGAATATTTCGATGGATCAAATCAATTAAGATTGAGATGAAACTTTGCAAGATCATCACATATGACAATTGTGACTTGCTGGAATTTTCTTGGAATTTATTGAGAATATTTCTTCTCGAAATATTTCAAAATCTTGATTTAAGCATAAAGGGTTTTGAGGGGTTTTGCCCATGATTTTGACCATGACCATGTGTTGAAACTCATATATAAGGAAAATATATGTCCACTGAGTTTCCCTAAATTTTATCAAATATTTTCAAAGCATAAAAATAATTTTCCCTATGAAAAACCGTTTCTAGCCTTAAGAAAAAGCCTTTAAATAAAATATTAAAATAATATTTAAAATTAATATTTGGTGGTTTTGGCAAGTCATATATATAGTAGGTTTCAAATAAAGCCTTTGGGGCGGAGAATCCACCTAATTTGAGGACTTGCAGTGCAAACCCAAACTGAGGGGGTTTTGAAACCTACTTTGAATAAATCCTTTTTCGTCAAAATAAATTTTGATAAAAAGTAGTTTTGGATACTATTCACATGCCATGATCATTGGGCAAGAAGTTTGGATCAAGGAAGATGAATATGGAGAGGAGTAGAACCTAAGAGTGCCAAACATAATCAACCAAACAATCAAACAGGCAACAATTCAAACAAGCATGCACTCAGAAAGTTTTAATTGGCTCCAAATTTTGTAAATCCAAGCATAGCAAAGTGATACAAACACAGGGTGTGACAGGTTGAGGGTATGTACCAGTAACTATGTGTTTGATCTCTCGCTCTCTCTCATGTTCTTGAGATGACACGATATTGATGTACCGCGAGCTTTATTAATATAGATGAATCATATGGAGTTTTCCCTCTCTATCTTCTTGTGATGAATTGAGTTTTCCCTTTGAAGTTTTCTTATTGGATTTAGTCTTTGAAGGATTTGAGAACACTTCATGTATGTATTGTGATGGGATATCTGTGGTGACAATGGGATGTTCTATTGAACCACTGTAGCGACCCGACTCAAAACGAGTCAAGCCTCTGTGTGTTCTGTGGCATCCCTGGATCAGTATGCTGGCACACACAGTACATCAATGTATATATCAAAGTGCAATCACATATAATTAACGTAAAACTGATATATACCTTAAAACAGCAGCGCATACAGTCAACGGGAGTGGAGTCCCAATAACACCAACGGCAAGTTGAGTGCGGACCGTAACCCTAAATCGTACTCTTACCCGTCGTAGAAGAGTATCTGCAACATAAGACGTTGCAGCCATATAGGTCAGTACACTGAATGTACTGGCAAGATCACCATAGTAGAACAGAAGAATAAAGACTATTCTATATGCAAAGTCTTTGTGGCTCTGTGTCTGAGTTTTTGCGTAAAAGCTGATTTTATTTTCCTACAACAAAGGAATATCAGGAATTTCACTATGCAGTTACCTATCATGACATGGTTCCGCCAACCAATGTCTCAATGCCCATAAGTATCATAAGTTGCCCACAATTAGTTATCAGTCCAGTGTTGAGAGTTCAGAGATAGATCCAAGTCTAGAAGCTCAAATTGTCCGTAACCGGGGACACGGCTAATCGATTAGGTTTAAACTCTGCAGAGTGTTGTGTACTTTACCCACAAGATTCTTTCCCTCCTGGTAAGTCCTCGCACTGCCTGGTGTTTGAGAACAGGATGAAAGAAACATGGTCTTTCAGAGTGCTTCTCTGACTGTCCGACAGTGCCCATCCAATCCTAACGTCGACTACATCTCGTAGCACTGCCCAGCAGAGTCACAACAAAGATCAACCAAGCCAGAGCCCATATTGACTTGTGGCTACACAGGTAAGCTTCCGGGCATGAAGTATTCATCCTTCTCTTTGAGTCTGGGTGAAGCTTTCCGCAAGATGTCATGGCGCTTCTCCATGCATCCCGGCCACTCACTGGTTTCTCCAGGGTGCCCAATCAACCATCCTTCACCCAGTAGTGTGTATTGAAAACTTGTCTTCTCGAGTCTTGAAGTCTTGAGGTCTTGAAGATGCAGGACTTGAAGATGTCTTCATGAAGTTGTCGTCTTGACGTAGAGTCCTTCTTCACACCACTCACGAACACTCATACCAATCCCCGTCTACTTTAGCATAGCATAAAAGTAACTAACGTTCCTGGGGCTTTAGTAACAAGTGGTGGGTTCCTACCTCATGCATTCTACTCAACTACAAGAATTTCAATAACACTACGGGAGGGATTTGTTGAATGATGTCACTACATGCAATAAAAACATAGGTATGAAATAGATGGTCAAGGTGAACTTGCCTGTACTGTTGATGAAGATAAAGATTGCTCTCATAAATAACTTGATAGACTATACGTCACTCTCCGATGAAAATCTATATAACAAACATTGCATACATATAAGCAATCATACTAGCAATCAATTCTAACAATCACAAGGTAACACAAGAAACAAAATCAACAAGGTTGATGAAGGAAATACTTAAGACGAAAGTTAAAATAAAGAAAGTTTTCATAAAAGCAACTAAAGTACTTTTCCCCTAAAACAATTATTTTCAATAGTAACAAAACAACAACAAGTAAAATATAACAAAAGGATTTTAGTAAATATTTTACTAGCAAAAAGAATTACTTTTGAAGAACAAGTAAAACTATGAGAACAACATCCTAAACAACATAAGTGTTTGCCTAATGAACTCAACCTTAAACTAAGAGAAAGAAAATTATGAAACCACTAAGTTAACATAAATTAATTAATAAAAATCTTTATTACAAAACAGAATTAGATCATCTAAAACTTTGTGAAAATAATCTCTACTAAAACTAAGTTGTTTAATAAAACATCACCTCATGATATAGATTCCTATAGTAACTAAACTATTTTTATTAACCAAAATATTTCTCAACAGAAAAGATTTAATAAAACCTTTTCTTAGAAAACAGAATTTAATTATATAAAACTTTGTTGGAATAAACTATTACTAACTAGTTTGTTTTATAACAAATTAAACCTATTTGGAAAGGAGTTGAGATTCCTATAACCATAAAGAAATAAACTAAGCAATTTTATATTTATATTAACAGTAAGTAAAACACCTAAAGTTTAACTAACAGAACCTACTAAATCAAATTAAAACAAACTCAGATTTAAACTAACAAAATAAAACTAATTAAACTATATTAACAAACTAAACAGATTCTGTTTCTAGTTAAAACCCTAACCAAATTTATTCTAAAAATTCTCAAACTTTACCAATTGATAACTAAGATCACTAGTGACAAGTAGCAAAAGAATCAATCAAAAATATATTTTTAAACTCAAGTTATTCAGAAAACAAAATTTAAATCAAATCTGTTTAAATTCAAATTTAAATGTTCAACCATAGCCAAATTTGGTATCTACAGAAACCAGAACAAATTTTTGACCTAATTCAAAAAGAATCAATTAAAAAAATTAAATAGTTTAAAAGATATAAAGAAAATAAAATCAGAACTATTCTGGAAACAGAAATTAAAACAGAAAAGAAAAAATTTGTTTCTAACAGACAGGGGGTGTTACGTGGCATCTCCTGATTGGCTACGGGGGGTGTGCGAGCGGCGCTACGGGCGGACGGCCGAAACATAAAGAAAAACGGTTCGGGTATTTCTAAACTGAGAAAATCGGACGGTTCACTTAACTAAAACCGAAGAGGTACGGCTATTCTAATCTGCGCCGTTGATTCGAGATCGGACGGGGAAAGGTGCTCACAGTGGTGGAGGGAACTCCGGCGAGTTCGACGGCGAGGCTGAAATGGCGAGGTTGACGTGGGTGTAGCTCCGGTGGTCGAGGGAGTCATCGGAGGGCTCCAACTGATGGCGGCGAGGTCCCGGCGACGGGTGGTGGTGTTGGAGGGGCGCGGGGACGACCGAGGCGACGACCACGAGCGGAGGAAGCTTCGGTGATAGGGGAAACTCCGGCGAGATCGATGCAGCAACCGTCTGGCGAGGTAGGGGCATGGGAGAGGAGGCTGGGAGGTGTGTCTGTGTGTGGTGAGGTAGTCGGAGACCTCGGAGGGACTCGGGGAGGAGTGTGGCGAAGACACGAGCGAAAAAGGTGCGGCGACGACAGAGAGCTCCGGTGAGCTATTCCGTTGAGGGGAGGGCACGGGAGAGAGGGGGCGGGGTGAGAATGGAGGCGGGGAAGGTCGAGGCTCTATTTAAAGGCCGGAGAGGGAGTCAGGAATGGAAGGGGAGGAGATCCCGCGGCGAGGGATCTCGCCGGCGTCGACGCGCGCGGAGGAAGGGATGACCGACGTGGGATTCACGCGGTCAAGGTGGGGCCCGGGTGTTAGTGACTGGGAAAGCGTCGGCAGCGCGTCGGTCGGCCGGAATCTAAGGGATTCGGCATTTAAGAGGGGTGGGCCGGCCCGATCGGTTCTAATTTCTTTCCTTTTTCTAAAAACAGAGACAATGAAAAGCCTTTAATGAAAATAATAGAGCTCCAAAAATAGGAGTGTTATATATCAAAATTATCAGAAGAATAAATGCCATTTAATAGACAAATTAAATACTTTTAAAAAAAATCAGAAAATTGCCTAATTGGCTTTATTTACTTTTGCAAATATTTTTCAAATAACCCTAGGGGTTTTATGGTTCAAAAACTCACAAAATACCCCCTGGTTTTGGAGTGTCATATTTACTCCTCTCAAATTTTTGACAAGGGGTTTGAATATTTTGAAAACTTGAATAGGAACCAAATATGAAATGGATTCCAAAAATAATTTCAGAGGCACTTCCAAATTCTTTTAGACTCCCAACTCATATTTCATATATTTGAAGAAGTCATATTATCCTCTCTCATGAAAATCATTGAGTTGCATAAAGTTTTCCAAATTTGAAATATTTTCAAATGGGAATTCAAACCATTTTCAAATCCCTTTTTCATTTCGTTAAATGGAAGAAGTCATGTCATCTTCACTCTGGGGTTTTGTGATGAAATGAATTTGAATTCCTGGTGATCAAAATGCAGAGTGAAAGTTTTGGGAAAGTTATTTCCTTCCCTCTCATCAAATTTTCAAAAGTTTCAAAAAGTTTCAAATTTCACTCACTTTCAATCATTCAAACAAACAAACCATCATTCTAATATTTATTATAACATTCCAAAGTTTGGGATGTTACATCCACTTGATGTATGTTTTGGTGATTGCTACCTCTTGAGCGTGCGTTGGTTTTCCCTTGAAGAGGAAAGGGTGGTGCAGAAAAGTAAATAAGTATTTCCCTCAGTTGATGAGAACCAAGGTATTAATCCAGTAGCAGGAACAAGCAAGTCACCAATGGATGCACCTACACAAACAATCAAACTCTTGCACCCAACGCTAGAAAGGGGTTGTCAATCCCTTCATGATTATTTGCAAGGATTAGATCTGATAGAGATAGATGTAAAAGATAACGGAAAGTAAAATATAAATAAATTGCAGAGAATTATTTTTGGTATTTTTGGTTTATAGATTTGAAAATATATTATGGAAAGTAGACCTGGGGCCATAGATTTCAGTAGAGACTTCTCTCTTGAAGGAAAATATCATGGTGGGTAAACAAATTACTGTCAAGCAACTGATAGAAAAGAGAATAATCATGTAGTTATCCAAGGCAATGATCATGCATATAGGCATCACGTCCATGACAAGTAGATCGAAACGATTCTGCATCTACTACTATTACTCCACACATCGACCGACTCCTGCCTGCATCTAGAGTATTAAGTTCATGAAGAACATAGTAACGCATTAAGAAATATGACATGGTGTAGACGAATAAACTCAAGCAATATGATGCAAATCCCATCTTGTTACCCTTGATGGCAACAATACAATACGTGCCTCGCTACCCCTACTATGTCACTGGGTGAGGACACCGCAAGATTGAACCCAAAACCAAGCACTTCTCCCATTGCAAGAAACCAATCTAGTTGGCCAAACCAAACCAATAACTCGAAGAGACTTACAAGTATATGAAATCATGCATATAAGAATTCAGAGAAGATTCAAATAAGATTCATGGATAATCTGAACATAAACTCACAATTCATCGGATCTTGACAAACACACCACAAAAGAGGATTACATCGGATGGATCCCCATGAAGATCATGAAGACATGGTATTGAAGATCAAAGAGAGAGAAGAAGCCATCTAGCTACTAGCTATGGACCCGTAGGTCTGTGGTGGACTACTCACGCATCATCGGAGGGGCAACGGAGTTGATGTAGATGCCCTCCGTGATCGAAACCCCCTTCGAAAGATCACCAGAAAAGGCTCGAAGATTGGATCTCTCGGGAACGGAGGCTTCTGGCGGCGGAAAAGTATTTGCGTGGCTCATTCTGGTGTTGGGGGAATATTTGGGTATTTATAGGACGAAGAATAGGGTTAGGAAACTTGCCAGGAGACGGCAAGCCTGCCAGGCATGGCCAGGGGGGTGACCGTGCCTACCAGGCTTGTGACCTCCTGGCATGTGCCCTAGCATGCACCCCAAGCCTGTTAGATTTGTTTCCTTCTAGAAAAAATCATTCCAAAGATTTTATTCTGTCTGGACTCTGTTTAATATTCCATATTTGCAAAACTCAAAAACAAGGAAAAAACATAAACTCACACTAGGCTCTAGATTAATAGGTTAGTCCCAAAAATAATATAAAATAGCATATTAATGCATATAAAACATCCGAAATAGATAATATAATAGCGTGACATCATCAAAAATTAAAGATACGTTGGAGACGTATCAGTGATCAACTTGCGGGTTCCGTGACCTTGGGAATCTATGCATAGGGGTTGGCACACGTTTTCGTCTTGACTCTCTGATAGAAACTTTGGGACGGTCTTTGAAGTTCTTTGTGTTGGATTGAACCTGATGAATCTGAAATTGTGTGATGCATATCGTATAATCAAGCCCATGGGTACCCGTGGTGACATTGGAGTATCTAGGTGACATTAGGGTTTTGGTTGATGTGTATCTTAAGGAGTTATTTTAGTACAAACTCTAGGGTTGTTCATGACACTCATAGGGATACCTCATACGATTGATCGGAAATGATAACTTTGAGGTGGTTTCGTACCCTACAATAATTTCTTTGTTTGTTCTCCACTATTTGTGACTTTGGAGTGAACTCTTTGTCGCATGTGAGGGATTTACATATGATTCAACTATGTCAGTATTGTTTAGAGAACTTGCACTAGCGAAAGTATGAACCCTAGGCCTTGTTTTCAAGCATTGCAATACTATTTTTGCTCACTCTTGTTACTTGCTACCGTGTTGTTTTACATTTTCAGATTATAAAAACTTATATCTACCATCCATATTGCACTTGTATCACCATCTCTTCGCCGAACTAGTGCACCTATACAATTTGCCATTGTGTTGGGTGTGTTTGGGACACAAGAAATTTCTTGTATTTGATTGCAGGGTTGTTTGAGAGAGACCATCTTCATCATACACCTCCCAAGGATTGATAAATTTTAGGTCATCCACTTGAGGGAAAATTTCTACTGTCCTACAAAACTCTACGCTTGGAGGACCAACAAAGTGTACAAGAATAAAGTTGCATAGTAGACATCAATGATCATATAGATCTGACATAATATTTGTGGCAAAGCCATCGTTCTTCATATTTTTTATACATGTCACACTAGATCATTGCACATCCTGGTTCACTGCTAGAGGCATTCATACAGAGTCATATGTTCCTATCAGTTCTTCATGTTGAGTTGTAACTAAATAAAAGATGGATGGTCACACTAGTGGAGCCGCGTGCTATACAAATGGTTTTTAACCCCTTTTCGTGACGTAGTCTTAAACCGTCACCTTGCATGTGTGTGCGATGGGGGGCTATCCCACACGACAGGCAAAACCCATCGGCGATGCCTGCACCTGGTCGCACGGGGCAAAAATATATCATTTGCGATTGGAAAGACCATCACAAACAGACATATTGGGGAAAACGTGTGAGATGACTTAGCATCCCACACAGGGAATCCCAAGGGTATGTTTCCATTCATATTGTAGATCACACACAATTTTCTGTATAACATCGTTTGTGATAGGTGTGTTCATCACACATGATATTTATAATTATGTCGTTTGCGTTACTCAAAACATCACTCACGGTGTCTAGAAGAAACTGTTTGCCATTGGGCTGCCCATCACACACACTAGCTATGTGAAAACGTGTGTGATTGGGTGTCCTAATGCAAACAGTTGTCGACCAGAATTCGCGTGTGATTGCTCAACGATCCAACACGCCAACTTTCTAAAAACCGTGTGGGTTTGTTCAGGTCATCGCCCATGGTTTTTGTCTTAGAAGCCGTGTGCAATGGGAACCCCAATAATTAGCCTGATTGATCAATTATTTATAATCCATTTAGTAATCCAAATTAACATTTCATATGAACCATAGAATATATTTCTTATTCATAGTACGGCAACCAAGATTTCATAATTGAATTACATCAGGGTACAACCTCATATAGGCATATACTGCCTAGCTACCCAATTGCAAATCAATACAAAGTTTCGAATGCAACATCTAAAATCTTTGGAAATTAAGTATCATCATAGACGGTAAATACACAGACGAATCTCATCTAGAAAATTGTTAAAGCAGAAGGCGAATACTGAGACTTCAGTGATGTTGAAGGTCCTAGCAACTTTAGGCCAGTGCATGTGGATGATTGCTCGCCCGTCCTTCATCCTCTTAAAGAAGACTTCAAGATTATACAGTGGGTGTTTTATGAATACCTTCATCGCCTCTTGATCATACAGGTAGTTTGAGACGTAATCATCGATGAACTGCCTTGAGAAGGACTGAAAACAAACATATGCAC
Source organism: Hordeum marinum (assembly GCA_022496015.1). Lineage (NCBI taxonomy): Eukaryota > Viridiplantae > Streptophyta > Magnoliopsida > Poales > Poaceae > Hordeum > Hordeum marinum. Next base: position 278,830,131 of record CM039673.1, read on the forward strand.
AAATATCTTTTCTAAAATTTGAAAAGGCACAAAGGGAAAAGGACAAGGTGAAAGAGTGTTGGGGTACATTGCATGGGAAAAAAATTCTATGCACACGCAAGATCTATCCGTGGTGATGAGCACATATGAGAGGGAGAGTGGATCTACATACCCTTGTAGATCACTAAGCGGGAAGCGTTAAGAAACGTGGTTGATGTAGTCGAACATCTTCGAGATCCAAATCACCGAGCGTCCCGCGATCCCATCACGATCCATCCCGCGATCCGATCACGATCCGTCCCGCGATCTCATCACGATCCGTCTCGCGATCTTGATCACGGTCCTTCCGATCTAGCGCCAAACGGACGACACCTCTGTGTTCAGCACACGTACAGCTTGATAACCATCTCTGCCTTCTTGATCTAGCAAGGGGGAGCGGAGAGGTAGATGATTTATCCGGCAGCACAATGGCATGGTGACGGTCGTGGTGAACTATCCTGTAGGGCTTCGCCTAAGCACCGTAGAACTAATCTAGAGGAGAAACAGATCTAGAGGAAGAAGAGGGAAGCACGTGGCAATTAGGGTTGGCTTTCCCCTCTAAATCCTCTAGTATATATAGGAGGAAGGGAGGGGAGGAGGAAGCCTCAAACCCTCAAGGTTTGGTCGAAATTGGAGGTGGAGGAGTCCTACTCCAATCCTATTAGGAGTAGGATTCCTCCTTTCCACTTGGAAACTCTTTCCACCTCTCCACCTTTTAGGTTTTTCCCACCCCTAGCCGCATGGGCCTTAGTGGGGGCTTAGAAAAGCCCACCCGGGGGCTGGTTTGATTCCTCCCACAGCCCATGAGGTCCTTTGGGTCGAGACACCCCTCCCGATGGTCCCCCGGCACCCTCTCGGCACTCCCAGTACACTACCGATTAGCTCGAAACTTTTCCGGTAACCAAAACAGCACTTCCTATAATCTTTAACTTTGGACCATTCCTTAGCTCCTCATGATGTCCGAGATCTCATTCGGGACTCCGAGCAACCTTCGGTCACCACCATACATAACTCTATACTACTGAAACGTCACCGAACCTTAAGTGTGCAGACACTGCGGGTTTGAGAACTATGTAGACGTGACCGAGACACCTCTACGGTCAATAACCAATAGTGGGACCTGGATGCATATTGGTTCCTACATATTCTACGAAGATCTTTATCGGCTTAACCTCTATGTCAAGGATTCAGTTAATCCTGTATGATGTTCCCTTTGTTCTTCATTATGTTACTTGCCCGAGATTCGATCGTCGGTATCTGTATACCTAGTTCAATCCCGTTACCGGCAAGTCTCTTTACTCGTTCCATAACACAAGATCATGTGGCTAACACTTAGTCACATTGCTTGCAAGGCTTTTTGTAATGTTGTATTACCGAGTGGGCCCTGAGATACCTCTCCATCACACGGAGTAACAAATCCCAGTCTTGATCCATGCCAACCCAACAGACACCCTCGGAGATACCTGTAGAGCACCTTTATAGTCACCCAGTTACGTTGCGACGTTTGATACACACAAGGTACTCCTCCGGTGTCCGTGAGTTGCATGATCTCATGGTCATAGGAACATATACTTGACATGCAGAAAACTGTAGCAATAAACTGACATGATCATATGCTACGTTTATAGTTTGGGTCCTGTCCATCCCATCATTCTCCAAATGATGTGATCCCGTTATCAAATGACATCTCATGTCCATGGCTAGGAAACCTTGACCATCTTTGATTAACGAGCTAGTTTATTAGAGGCATACTAGGGACATGGTGTTGTCTATGTATCCACACATGTATCTGAGTTTCTGATCAATACAATTCTAGCATGGATAATAAACGTTTATCATGAACAAGGAAATATGATAATAACTAATTTATTATTACCTCTAGGGCATATTTCCAACAGTCTCCCACTTGCACTAGAGTCAATAATCTATCTCACATCGCTAGGTGATTTGTTATGAATCTCACACCCAATGAGTTCTGGGGTTTGATCATGTTTTTGCATGTGAAAGAGGTTATAGTCAACAGGTCTACGACATTCAGATCCATGTGTACTTTGCAAATCTCTATGTGCTACCACACTCCACTTGGAGCTATTCCAAATGGCTACTCCACTATACGTATCCGGATTGCTACTAAGAGTCATCTGGATTGGTGTTAAAGCTTGCATCGATGTAACTCTTTACAATGAACTCTTTATCACCTCCATAATTGAGAAACCTTTCCTTAGTCCTTTAGTTACTAAGGATAATCTTGACCGTTGTCCATTGATCCACTCCTGGATCACTTTTGTACCCCTTTGAGGACTCATGGCAAGGCACACATAGGTGCGGTACACAGCATGGCATACTACACAGAGCCTATGGCTAAGGCAAAGGGGACGACGTTCTTCCTTTCTCTTTCTTCTGCCGTGGTCGAGCTTTGAGTCTCACTCAACTTCACACCTTACAAATCAAGCAAGAACTCTTTCTTTGACTGATCCATTTTGAACTCTTTCAAAATCTTGTCAAGTTATATACTCAATGAAAGTCTTATCAAACGTCTTGATCTATCCCTATAGATATCGATGCCCAACAATTAAGTAGCTTTATCCAGGTCATCCTTTGAAAAACTCTTTTCAAACAACCCTTTATGCTTTCCAGAAATTCTACATCATTTCCGATTAACAATGCGTCATCCACATATGCTTATCAAAAACTCTATAGTGCTCCCACTCACTTTATTGTAAATACAAGTTTCTCATAAACTTTGTATAGACTCAAAAACTTTGATCAACTCATCAAAGCGTATATTCCAACTCCGAGATGCTTGCTCCAAACCATAGAAAGATTTCTGGAGCTCGCACACCTTTTAGCATCCTTAGGACTGACAAACCCTTCTGGTTGTATCACATACAACCTTTCCTCAAGTAAACCGTTAAGAAACGATGTTTTGACATCCATGTGCCAGATTTCATCATTCAAAAATGCAGCAACTGCTAACATAATTCCAACAGACTTTTAGCATCGTTGCGGGTGAGAAGGTCTCATTGTAGCCAACTCCTTGAACTTGGCGGAAACTTCTTTGCGACAAGTCGAGCTTTACAAATAGTGACATTGACCATTAGCGTTTGTCTTCATCTTAAAGGTCCATTTGTACTCAACGACCTGCCGTTCAACGGACAAGTCTACCAAAGTCCATACTTGGTTTTCATACATGGATCCTTTCTCGGATTTCATGGCTCCTAGTCATTTGTCATAATCCGGGCCCATCATCGCTTCTCCATAGCTCGTAGGCTCCACGTTGTCCAACAACATGACCTCTAAGACAGGGTTGTTGTACCACTCAAGAGCAGTATGCGTCCTTGTCGACCTATGAGGTTCGATAGTAACTATATCCAAAGCTTCATGATCATCATCATTAACTTCCTCTTCAACTAACTTAGGCTCCAACGAAACAACTTTCTGCGTTGCGCTACTCTCTGGTTGTAACAAAGGTTCAACAACCTCATCAAGTTCTATCTTCCTCCCACTCAATTCAATCGAGAGAAACTCTTTCTCGAGAAAGGACCCGTTTATAGAAACAAACACTTTGTACTAGGATCTGAGATAGAAGGTATACCCAACTGTTCTTAGGGTATTATATGAAGATGCATTTTTCCGCTTTGGGTTCGAGCTTATCAGACATAAGTGTCGCATTCCCAAACTCTAAGAAATGACAGCTTAGGTTTCTGCCAAACCATATGGTGTCATCTCAACGGATTTAGATGGTGCCCTATTTAAGGTGAATGTAGTTGTCTCTAATGCATAACCCCAAAACTATAGTGGCAAAACGATAAGAGACATCATAGTATGCACCATATCCAATAGAGCATGACTATGACGTTCGAACACACCATCACACTATGGTGTTCAAGGTGGCATGAGTTGTGAAACAACTTTCACATTGTCTAAAGTTGTATGCCAAACTCGTAACTCAGATATTAACCTCCACGATCATATCGCAGACATTTTTATCTTCTTATCACGATGATCTTAAACTTCACTCTGAATTTGCTTGAACTTTTCAAACGATTCAGACTTGTGTTTCATTAAGTAAATATACACTATATCTACTCAAATCATCAACGAAGGTAAAAATAACGATATCCACCGCACGCTACAAGACTCATTGGATTGCATACATCAACATGTATCATTTCCATTAAATCACTTGCCCGCTCCATCAAACCAGAAAACAGGGTCCTTAGTCATCTTGCCCAAGAGGCATCGTTCGCATGTCTCAACCGATTCGAAATCGAATGAGTCCAAAGATCCATGAGCATGGAGTTTCTTCATGCGATTTATACCAATATGACATTTAGCGGCAGTGCCACAAGTATGTGGTACTATCATTATTAACTTTGTATCTTTTGGCATCAATGGTATGAACATGTGTATTACTACGATCAAGATTTCAACAAACCATTCTCACTGGGTGCATGACCATTGAAGGTATTATTCATGTAAACAGAATAACCATTATTCTCTAACTTAAATGAATAACCATGTTGCAATAAACACGATCTAATCATGTTCATGCTTAACGCAAACACCAAATAACATTTATTTAGGTTTGTCAGTAATCCCGAAGGTAGAGAGAGCATGTGATGTTGATCGCATCAACCTTGGAAACATTTCCAACACACATCGTCACCTCACACTTAGCTAGTCTCTGTTTATTCTGTAGCTTTTATTTTGAGTTACTAACATTTAGCAACCGAACCGGTATCCAATACCTAGGTGCTACTAGGAGTACTAGAAAGGTACACATCAATAACACGTATATCAAATATACTTCTATCGACGTTGCCAGCCTTCTTATCTACCAAGTATCTAGGGTTGTTCCGCTTCAGCGACCGCTCTCCTCATAATAGAAGCACTTAGTCTCGGGTTTGGGTTCAACTTTGGGTTGCTTCACTGGAGCAGCAACTGACTTGCCATCCATGAAGTTTCCCTCCTTGCCCTTGATCTTCTTGAAACTAGTGGTTTTACTAACCATCAACACTTGATGCTCCTCCTTGATTTCTACCTTTGCAGTGTGAAACATCGCGAACAGCTCAAGGATCATCATTTCCATCCCTGGCATAATTATAGTTCATCACGAAGTTCTAGTAGCTTAGTGATAGTGACTCAGAGAACTATATCAATCACTATCTTATCTGGAAGATCAACTCCCACTCGATTCAAGCGATTGTAGCACCCAGACAATCTGACCACATGCTCAACGATTGAGCTATTCTCCTTCATCTTGCAGGCAAAGAATCTTGTTGGAGATCTCATATCTCACAACACAGGCACGAGCCTGAGATCCCAATTTCAGCTCTTAGAACATCTCATATGTTCCGTGATGTTCAAAATGTTTTGGAGCCTCAATTCTAAGCCGTAATGCATGACGCACTAAACTATAAATTAGTCATCGGAACATGCTTGTCAGATGTTCACAACATCTACAGACGATGCTAGAGGGGGTGGCGCACCGAACGGTGCATTAAGGACATAAGCCTTCTGTGCAGCAATGAGGACAATACTCGGATCACGGACCCAGTCCGCAATATTGCTACCATCATCTTTCAACTCTATTTCTCTAGGAACATATAAATATTCAAGGGAGCTACAGCGTGAGCTACAACATAATTTGCAAAGACACTACTCACTATGTTCATGATAATGAGTTCAACTAATCATATTACTTAAGAACTCCCACTCAAATTGACATCCCTCCGATCATTCGAGTGATACATAATCCAAATTCACCAACTCAAGTCCAATAATCACGTGAGTTGAGGTGGTTTCAATGGTGAACATCATCATGTTGATCATATCTACTATATGACTCATGTTCGACCTTTTGGTCTCTTGTGTTCCGAGGCCATGTCTGTATATGCTAGGCTCGTCAAGTTTAACCCGAGTTTTCTGCACGTGCAACACTGGCTTGCACCCATTGTATGTGAACGTAGAGTCTATCACACCCGATCATCACGTGGTGTCTCGACATGACGAACTTTCGCAACGGTGCACACTCGGGGAGAACACAATCTTACCTTGAAATTTAAGTGAGCGATCACCTTATAATGCTACCGTCATCCTAAGCAAAACAAGGTGCATAAAACTATTAACATCACATGCAAATCATAAGTGACATGATATAGCCATGAACTTGTGCTTTTCATCTCCATATTGAAAGCACTGGCATGATCTCCATCGTCACCGGCATAACACCATGATCTCCATCATTGTGTCGCCATCGGGGTTGTTGCACCCACCATGCTCATACTACTATAGTTGTTGTTTAGCGATAAAGTAAAGCATTACATAGCGCTAAATGATTGACACGCAGGTCATACAATAATTAGAGACAACCCTATGGCTCCTGTCGGTTGCCGTACTCATCGACATGCAAGTCGTGTTACTCTATACAACACATGATCATCCCATACATCACATATATCTCATCATGTAATTGGCCATATCACATCACAACATACCCTGCAAAAACAAGTTAGACATCCTCTAATTGTTGTTGCAAGTTTTACGTGGCTGCTACGGGTGTCTAGCAAGAACAATTTTCACCTACGCAAAACCACAACGGTGATACATAAATTGCTTTTCAACCTTCTCAAGGACCGCCTTTGTCGAATCCGATCCAACTAAAGTAGGAGAAACAGACACCCGCCAGCCATCTTTGTGCAATGAAGTTACACGTCAGTCGATGGAACCGGTCTCTCGTAAGCATACGAGTAAGGTTGGTCCGGGCCGCTTCATCCCACAATACCGCTGAACCAAAACACAACTCTTTGTTTTCTACTCGAGATCTCATCTACACATAGACCTAGCTCATGATGCCACTATTGGGGAACGTTGCATGGGAAACAAAAAAATTCCTACGCACACGCAAGATCTATCCATGATTATGAGCATCTATGAGAGGGATAGTGGATCTACATACCCTTGTAGATCGCTAAGCGGGAAGCGTTAAGAAACCCGGTTGATGTAGTCGAACGTCTTCGCGATCCAAATCGTCGAGTGTCCCGCGATCCCATCATGATCCATCCCGCGATCCGATCACGATCCGCCCGCGATCTCATCACGTGTAACATACCAAAATTTCATTTTGGAATGTTATGAAATATACCTATGCATCAACATCACTTTGTTTGAATGAAATGAATTGTTGAAGTTCTTCTTTTGGATTTCTAAAAGGCCCTTTCCTTTTCTCCATTTACTTGTTTCATTTATTTGAAAATCCCTCGAAATATTCATAAAAAGAGAGGAGTAACATGACACTCCACACCAGGAGCATCTTGGTGAAATATTTGAGCAATAAAACCAGGGGGTTATTTGAAAGTTTATCTCAAAAGAATTTAAAATCAATTAGGTATTTTCTGAAAAATATATTTTTTAAAGTATTCATTTGTCAGAGGAAAAATGTTCATTAAATAGACTTTATTCCCCTAATCATTTTGATATATATATTCCCTATGTTTGGAAATGATTTGAATGAATTAAAGGATTTTAAACGTTCTGGAAAATAGAAAAGGAAACGTATTTAAACGTTTTAATTAACAAACAGGCCGGCCCACAGCCATTTAAACCCCGAATTCATTTTGGATCGGCCACCGACACGTAAACACCGCCTCCTCTCTCACTGATGCGCGGGACCCACCGTCCGACAGCGCCATCCCCGCGCTCATCCCCTTCCCCTCGCCCCCGACGTCGCCGGCGATCCCGACCCCGCTGATCTCTCTCCTCTCTCCCTCTCCCGACCCCGCACCTAGCCTATAAAGAACCCCTGCCCTCCGCTCTCCGTTCCACCCCGCTACCCCCTCTACCCTCGCCAGAACGCCATCGCACCACCTCGCCGGAGTTCGGTCGATGACCGAAGCTCTCCGAGCATGAGGTCGTCGCCTCCGTCGTCCCCAGCCCCTTCCGACGCCACCAATCGACGCCGGAGCTTCGCCTCCGTCGCCTGAGCACTTCGGACGCTGCCCTCGACCTCGCCGGAACTCCGACCCCCCTCCTCTGTAAGCCGCACTTCCACCCACAAGCGTCACATCTAGATCCAACGAGCCTCATTAGAAGATTAAAATGGCGAAACATTTTCTTTTATGTTTCGGTCGTCCGCCGCAAACACCTCGCACGCACATGGCCTCGGCCAATCACAGCATGCCATGTAGCCCCTAACCGATCGATAATTTTTTTTCTTTTTTTGTTTCTGTTTTAGCAAACAGAATGTGTTCTGGTTTTATTTTTGTTATATCTTTTAAACTAATTAGTGTTTTTAATTGATTCTTTTTGCATTAGGTCACAAATTTCATTTAGTTTCATCCTGAAGTCTTAGATTTCAATTTTTAACTTTAGAATTTGAATCTAACGAAATTTTGCTTAAATTACAAAAATCTGTATAACTAGAGTTTAAAAATATATTTTTGAGTGAATCTTTTTGCCACTGTTTTGTATTAGTTAGACCTATCATCCTACATAGTTTGAGAATTTTTAGGATGAATTTGGTTAGGGTTTTTAACAAAAACAGAATCTGTTTAGTTCTTAATAGAGTTTAGTTAGTTTGATTTTAGTTTAGTTTGAACCTGATTTAGTTTAACTTTTGTTTTTAGATTTCATTAGGTTCTGTTGTTTCAACATTAGGTGTATTATTTTCTGTTAGTAAAAATATTTTTTAATTTGTTTTGTGCTCTAGTTTGAATAGGTACATCTTATTTTCACCTTTAGTGTTGTTTAGAAAAAAGTTTTGTAGTAACTCTTTTTGCACAAAATTTTTATAATGAAATACTTTCTGTTTTCTAATAAAATTTTGTATTTACTTTTCTGTTATCTAAATGCCTAGTTGTTCAAAACAAATTTTTGACTTGTTATGTCTTAGTAGAGTTTGACACCAAAAAATTTAGAGTCTTATACTTTGAGTGATTCTTCCTTTTGATTGTGCTATTGTTTGTTGAAGTATTTGTTTACCTTGCTGTTGTGTGAATTGTACTCTGGTTGCTTATTGTGTGTTTTTTTGATTCGTTAGATCATCCGGAGTGCGAAGCTTGTTATCTAGAGTCACTTGAGTACGAGGATCGTCAGCAAGGCAAGTCACTTTGATCATGATTACCCATGTTTTATTGCATTAGTTCTACCATCTCCCCAATTGCATGCAAAGTAGGTAATTTGGAAACTTGGTTACTTGATATAGTATCATGTGGTAGGCACCCCTCCACCCTTTTACACATCGGCCCCGGGAAACGTTGATTTAATTTTGCTATTCTATTAGTAGACGGGGTTGGTTGTGTGATTCATGAGAGTTGTGAGTTAATAATTTCGAGACCTACAAGATGATCAAGACTTCGAGACTCCGAGTTTTCAACATACCTCTGGGTGGATGATGGTTGAACAGTGCCCTCGAGGAACCAGTGGTTAGCCTAGATGTTGCTGGAGAAGTGCCAGTATTCATGCGGAAAGGTCCACCCAGGCACAAAGAGATGGATGGATGCTTCAAGACCCAAGGCTTACCTGCACAGCCACAATCCATTATGGGCTCTGGCTTGATTGGATATCGTGGTGACCCTGGACAGGCGATGCTACGAGATGTAGAAGAACGGTAGGAAAGGATGGACACCGACAGAGTCTCGGGGAAACCCTTTAGAAGACCATGTTTTGGTCATCCGTTTCTCAAACACCCTGAAGTGCGAGAAAAACAACGGAGGCGATCAAATCTTGTGGGGAACATGTGTAAAACTCTGCAGAGTAACCAAACCTAATCGATTAGCCGTGTCCACGATCATGGACAGTTTGAGCCAAAGGAACTGAAACTATCTGGAACTCTCAACACAATTAATTGTATTAAGGTGGGTTTTTAATGACAACTTGGGTATGAGAATTGGTTGGTGGAACCATCTCATTAATCAACCAACATTGTAGTAATAATTTTCTGCCCTCTCTTGTTGTAGGAAAAAAACTGGCTTTATGCAAAAACTTACTACCCCACCTGCCATATATGCATATAGACTAGATGATTACTTTACCCCCTCTTTTGTGACATTGCCGGCAATATGCTGACCTACACGGCTGCAAGGTATCATGTTGCAGTGTACTTTTTCGACCAAGAGTGGGGATACGCTCTACGCTCGGTGAGATGCCCTTGGAGTCAGATGGACTCAACTACCTTTAAAGCTTCCGCAAGATTAGTTATTCTCATGAGTTGGCCTTCAACCACTTTATTGTAATTCTTATTGTAATAAAGGACTCGATATGAGATTTTTTGATTATTAAAGTTGTGTGATTTCACTTTGATATATACATTGATGTACCATGTGTGTACCAGCATGATCTTGGGATGGTACAGAAACACCGGAGATTTGACCTTTCAGGTCGGGTCGTTACAGAAATGGTATCAGAGCACACGCTGACCGTAGGACGTAACCTCTAGGATTGGAAAAGCCTTAGGATTTATTTCTCTTTTGTCTTTAACATTCTTATACTCTCATCTACTCGTTTCTAACTTCCCTCCGATTCATTTCAAAATTTATAGATGGCCACCTTCATCCCAGTTTTGATCACGGAGTTTTGTCAGCCTGACACGACGATGCCCTTTGGCAAGGAGCTGGTGAAGATCGTCAGGGACGTAAGGATCGCTTTGCCAAGCATCACCGGAACTCCTATCATGTATTTTCCACAAGACGGTTGCTACAGGATCAAGGTGCACATCCCCGGAAAGACCTTTGGAAATCGTAAGGAACCCATCGACTTCAAGTTTGTGGCACCCAGCTGGATTCTTGGGAGAGACATGGCAATTCACCATGCCCTTGGACGTATTCAGGAGGAATACAGGGGTGGACCCATTTCACCAGGACTCAGCGTGGTTTGTCGCAGGGATGCCAATGGAAATATCATAACCACTCCCACTGAAGACACCACCATTTCCTATATCCAGACTTTGGAGACGCACATCAGGACCTTGGAGCTTCGGGTACATGCCGACACGAAGACGATCAAGAGGCTAATGAACCGCGAGATTGACCTCGAAGCTGACCTATGGGAAGCCAAGTACGAGCATGAGTATGAAGTGAAGGATCTCTTAGAGAGGATCGATAAGCTGAACACTCACATTGCAACTCTGGAGGAACAGTTGGACATGGGGGGAAATCTTCATCCAGAAGGAGACATGGCTCCCTTGATCAGCAACGATGACGACTATGAGGAGAGCGTCACCGGCGGAGGCCACTTCACCATGTACTTTTGGGGAGAACTTTAGTTATGCCCCCATGTATCTTTATTTTCGTCGTTAAAGCGTAGGTCGATGCTTAGTTTGATTTGGAGATTTGTATCTCCATGTTTGAACCATGAGTTGAATAAATGAATGAGTGTTTGGTGTGATATGTTTGTTGCATTGCATATGGGTAGTGAAATTTCCTTTTAGGTCCTTGTTCTATTCTAATTCTCACCCCTCTGAAAACAGCAAGATGCCTCCGCGACGTGAGCCCGACTTCACTTTCCCGCTGGAACTCACACAACTTCTCCAGCAGCAGAACGCCCTGATGCAGTTGTTGATTCAGAACCAGACCAACAACCACAACAACCACCCTCCACCTCAAGGCGACAACCTCACCTGTTTTCTGAGGCTGAATCCACCAACTTTCTCCAGCAGCACTGAGCCCATTGTGGCAGATGATTGGCTTTGCAAGATGGAGAGGGAACTCACCACCGCTGGATGCATTGAGGCTGAAAAGGTGCGCTTTGCCGCCCATCAACTGGAGGGACCAGCAGCTTCATGGTGGGAGAACTACACCACCACGTACCCCATTGCTGGTGTGACTTGGGAGCAGTTCAAGCTAGCTTTCCGCACCGCTCATGTCTCAGCTGGAGCCATGAGTCTGAAGAAGTGTGAGTTTCGCAACTTACGCCAGGGGAACCGTTCCGTGGCCCAGTATGTGGATGATTTCAGCACGTTGGCTCGTTATGCACCCGGAGATGTGGCCGATGATGCAGCCAAACAGGAGAAGTTCTTGGAAGGACTCAATGATGAGTTGAGCGTGCAGCTGATGGTGGCTACTTTCAGCAACTACCAGGAGCTGGTAGACAAGGCCCTCATCTTGGAGGGGAAGCAGCAGCAAATCGAAAACCGCAAGAGCAAGTATGGACAAGGGAAATCTCACTCTGGATCTCAACAGAAGCCCTGCTACTCCTCGTACTCAGGGAATACCGGATCAGGGACCGGTAAGTATGGAGGACACACTCATCACGTGCACAACCATGGAGGCCACAACCATGGAGGAAATGGGAATAATCGTCCCAACAGTGGCAACTTCAAGAATGGCAACGGAAATGGGAAAACCAACCCCGTTACGCTCCAGCTCAGAAGGATCTGAACCATATCACCTGTTTCAAGTGCCAGAAGACAGGACACTATGCCACTGAATGCCCTCGGAACAAGCAAGGAAATGGAAACGGCAACAACAATGGCAACTCCGCAGCTAAGAAGCCAAATCCTTTTCCTCGTGCTTAGGTGAACCACCTTGATGTGGAAGAAGTCTATGATCAGCCCGAGACTGTGGTTGGTAAGTTTTTATCGCATTCACGTCCAGTTATGGTACTTTTTGATTCTGGTGCAACCCACTCATTCATATCAAGGGTAGTTGTGGAAAAGTATGGTTCACCCACCAGAACCCTTAGTCAGCCCATTAAGGTCAATTCCCCAGGAGGTATGATGATGGCAGGGATAGGATGCCACGCCTTGAAACTCCACATAGGAAACCATGTTTTTCCTACCGACCTCATCATATTAGAATCCCAGGGATTGGATGTAATCCTAGGCATGGATTGGATGACCAAGTATGAAGGAAATCTTGATTGCCCCAGTAGGTCTATTTCACTCACCACCCTAGAGAACAAGAGGATTAAGTATGTATCCCAACGCACACGGATGAGTGCTCGGTTAAGTTCCGTCACAGGAGTTGTTCAGGAGGAAGTGCCGATGGTACAAGACTTTCCAGATGTATTCCCAAAGGAATTACCAGGCATGCCACCAGATAGAGAGATTGAGTTTCTGATAGAGTTACTACCAGGAACCACCCCAATTTCCAAGAGACCCTATCGGATGCCCGCAAATGATTTAGTAGAAATCAAGAAGCAGATTAAGGACTTATTGGATAAGGGATATATTCGCCCTAGTTCTTCACCTTGGGGAGCCCCAGTTCTTTTGGTGGAGAAGAAAGATAAAACCTTGAGGATGGTAGTCGATTATCGTGCAGTAAACGAGGTGACTATAAAGAACAAGTACCCTCTGCCGATGATTAATGACTTGTTTGATCAGCTAGTTGGAGACAAAGTATTCTCCAAGATCGATCTTCGATCAGGGTATCACCAACTGAAAATTCGTGAACAGGATATACCCAAAACAGCCTTCACCACAAGGTATGGCTTATATGAGTATACGGTCATGTCCTTTGGTTTGACTAATGCTCCTGCCTCCTTCATGAATATGATGAACAAGGTGTTTATGGAATACCTGGACAAGTTTGTCATAGCGTTCATCGATGACATTTTGATATTCTCCAAGAGCGAGGAAGAACACAAGGAACACTTGCCTTTAGTTCTGGAGAAGCTTAGAGAGCATCAGTTATATGCCAAGTTCAGTAAATGTGAATTCTGGCTGACGGGAGTCGGATTCCTTGGACACATTATTTCCGGAGAAGGAATAGCAGTAGACCCTGCTAAGGTTGAAGCAGTCACTGAGTGGAAGTCACCCACCTCAGTTAAGGAGATCCGCAGTTTTCTCGGACTTGCCGAATATTACCGGAGATTCATTGAGAATTTCTCAAAGATTGCCAAACCCATGATGGAATTGTTGAAGAAAGAGTCTAAGTATATCTGGACTGAGGAATGTGAGGCCAGTTTCCAGGAGTTGAAGAAACGTTTGGTCACATCCCCAGTATTGATAATGTCAAACATTCGGAAGGACTTCCAGGTTTATTGTGACGCATCACGTCAAGAACTTGGAGGAGTACTCATGCAGGAAGGAAAAGTTGTAGCCTATGCATCCAGACAGCTACGACCCCATGAGTTGAATTATGCCACCCATGATTTGGAACTAGCAGCCATAGTGCACGCACTCAAGACCTGGAGACATTTCCTTATCGGAAATAGTTGTGATGTTTACACTGATCATAAAAGCCTGAAGTATATCTTCACACAGAAGGAGTTGAACCTCAGACAGAGGAGATGGTTAGAGGTAATCAAGGACTATGACATGAGACTGCATTACCATCCAGGAAAGGCAAATGTTATGCTTTGAGTCGGAAGATTTATGTGAACACACTCATAGCCGGAGGACTACCCCAGGAGTTAACCGATGATCTCAGAGAGTTTCGGCTAGAGATAGTTCCAAAAGGATATGTTGCCACACTAGAGATTCAGTCCACCTTGACCGAAAGAATTCGTGAAGCCCAGAAATCGGACAAGGAGATAGCTGAGATAAAGCAGAGAATGAAGGATGGAAAAGCTAAAGACTTTCGTGAACATGAACAAGGTACTCTATGGTTTGAAAACCGAATCTATGTGCCCAATGACCCAGAGCTCAGAAAGTTGATACTTCAAGAAGCCCATGATTCCCCTTACTCAATACACCCAGGCAACACCAAGATGTATCTGGATTTAAAGGAAAGTTACTCGTGGACGGGTATGAAGAAGGATATTGCGGAATATGTTGCAATATATGATGTTTGTCAGCGAGTAAAGGCAGAACATCAGAAACCAGCAGGGTTACTCCAACCTTTGCCGATACCCGAGTGGAAATGGGATAGGCTTGGTATGGACTTCATCACAGGATTACCCAGGACCCGTTCAGGTTATGATTCCATCTGGGTAGTGGTCAATCGCTTGACCAAGGTAGCTCATTTCATTCCAGTGAAGACCACCTATACCAGTGCTAAGTTAGCCAAGATATATATGACCAGGATCGTATGTCTGCATGGTGTTCTGAGGAGTATCGTGTCAGATAGAGGAACACAATTTACCTCAAAGTTTTGGCATCAGTTACATGAAACTTTGGGTACAAGGCTGGAATTCAATACAGCTTTTCATCCGCAGACCAATGGACAGACCGAGCGAGTCAATCAGATTCTGGAGGACATGTTGAGAGCTTGTGCGCTAGATTATGGGTCTAGTTGGGATGACAACTTACCTTACGTAGAGTTCTCGTACAACAACAGTTATCAAATGAGTCTGAAGATGGCCCCTTTTGAAGCTTCATACGGAAGGAGGTGCACAACACCATTGATGTGGGATGGTGTTGGTGACCGACAACTTTTTGGTCCCGATCTTATCCGAGATTCTAAAGAAAAGGTCAAACTGATTCGAGACCAACTCAAGATAGCCCAATCCAGGCAAAAAAGCTATGCTGATAGCAAACGCAAGGAGGTGACGTATGAAGTGGGAGACCGAGCATATCTTCGTGTGTCCTCACTTTGAGGAATCAAGAGGTTTGGTGTTAAAGGAAAGTTAGCACCCAGATTCATAGGCCCCTACAAAATTCTTGAACGTAGAGGTGAAGTTGCATAAAAGCTAGAATTGCCGGAAGGACTGTCCAGAGTTCATGATGTTTTCCATGTTTCCCAGCTGAAGAAATGCCACTCTGAGATGGCTGATATTCCTTTGAGAGACACAGTGCCCCTAGAGGCCATACAACTTGACAGTGACCTGACCTACGAGGAGAAGCCTGTCAGAATCCTCGAGACTACCAACAGACTTACCCGTAGCAAGACCATCAAGTTCTATCAGGTTCTATGGAATCACCACACCGAGGAAGAAGCCACCTGGGAACGCGAAGAAGATCTTCGTAGAGACCACCCGCACCTATTTTCTAGCCAACCCGAATCTCGAGGGCGAGATTCATCTTAAGGTGGGTAGGTTTATAACATCCCAAAATTTCATTTTGGAATGTTATGAAATATAGCTATGCATCATCATCACTTTGTTTGAATGAAATGAATTGTCAAAGTTCTTCTTTTGGATTTCTTAAAGGCCCTTTCCTTTTATCCATTTACTTGTTTCATTTATTTGAAAATCCCTAGAAAAATTCATAAAAAGAGAGGAGTAACATGACACTCCACACCAGGAGCATCTTGGTGAGCAATAAAACTAGGGGGTTATTTGAAAGTTTATCTCAAAAGAATTTAAAATCAATTAGGTATTTTCTGAAAAATATTTTTTAAAAGTATTCATTTTGATAGAGGAAAAATGTTTATTAAATAGCATTTATTCCCGTGATCATTTTGATATATATATTCCCTATGTTTAGAAATGATTTGAATGCATTAAAGGATTTTAAACATTCTGGAAAATAGAAAAGGAAACGTATTTAAATGTTTTAATTAGCAAACAGGCCGGCCCACAGCCATTTAAACCCCGAATTCATTTCGAATCGGCCACCAACGCGCAAACACCGCCCCCTCTCTCACTAAAGCACGGGACCCACCGTCCGACAGCGCCATCCCCACGCTCATCCCCTTCCCCTCGCCCCCGACGTCGCCGGCGATCCCGACCCCGCTGATCTCTCTCCTCTCTCCCTCTCCCGACCCCGCACCTAGCCTATAAAGAGCCCCTGCCTCTCCTCTCTCCGTTCCACCCCGCTACCCCCTCTACCCTCGCCAGAACGCCACCGCACCACCTCGTCGGAGTTCGGTCGATGACCGAAGCTCTCCGAGCACGAGGTCGTCGCCTCCGTCGTCCCCAGCCCCGTCCGACGCCACCAATTGACGCCGAAGCTTCGCCGCCGTCGCGTGAGCACTTCAGACGCCACCCTCGACCACCGCAGCACCAGCCCCGAGCACCTACGACGTCCGGCCGCCGTCGACCTTGCCGGAACTCCGACCCCCTCCTCTGTAATCCACACTTCCACCCACAACCGTCAGATCTAGATCCAACACGCCTGATTAGAAGATTTAAACGGCGAACCGTTTTCTTTTATGTTTCGGTCGTCCGCCAAAAGCACCTCGCACGCACACGGCCTCGGCCAATCACAGCATGCCACGTAGCCCCTAACCGATCGATAATTTTTTTCTTTTTCTGTTTCTGTTTTAGAAAACAAAATGTGTTCTGATTTTATTTTTGTTATATCTTTTAAACTAATTAGTGTTTTTAATTGATTCTTTTTGCATTAGGTCAAAAATTTCATGTAGTTTCATCCTGAAGTCTTAGATTTAAAATTTGAACTTTAGAATTTGAATCTAACCAAATTTTTCTTAAATTACTAAAATCTGTATAACTAGAGTTTAAAAATATATTTTTGAGTGAATCTTTTTGCCACTGTTTTGTATTAGTTAGACCTATCATCCTACATAGTTTGAGAATTTTTAGGATGAATTTGGTTAGGGTTTTTAACAAAAACAGAATCTGTTTAGTTCTTAATAGAGTTTAGTTAGTTTGATTTTAGTTTAGTTTGAACCTGATTTAGTTTAACTTTTGTTTTTAGATTTCATTAGGTTCAGTTGTTTCAAAATTAGGTGTATTATTTTCTGTTAATAAAAATATTTTTTAATTTGTTTTGTGCTCTAGTTTGAATAGGTACATCTTATTTTCACCTTTACTATTGTTTAGAAAAAAGTTTTGTAGTAACTTTTTTTGCACAAAATTTTTATAATGAAATACTTTCTGTTTTCTAAAAAAAATTGTATTTAATTTTATGTTATCTAAATGCCTAGTTGTTGAAAAAAAAATTTGACTCGCTATGTCTTAGTAGAGATTTGACACCAAAAAATTTAGACTCTTATACTTTGAGTGATTCTTCCTTTTGATTGTGCTATTGTTTGTTGAAGTATTTGTTTACCTTGCTGTTGTGTGAACTGTACTGTGGTTGCTTATTGTGTGTTTTGTTTGATTCGTTAGATCATCCGGAGTGCAAAGCTTGTTATCTAGAGTCACTTGAGTACGAGGATCGTTAGCAAGGCAAGTCACTTTGATCATGATTACCCATGTTTTATTGCATTAGTTCTACCATCTCCCCAATTGCATGCAAAGTAGGCAATTTGGAAACTTGGTTACTTGATGTAGTATCATGTGGTAGGCACCCCTCAACCCTTTGACACATTGGCCCCGGGAAACGTTGATTTAATTTTGCTATGCTATTAGTAGACGGGGTTGGTTGTGTGATTCGTGAGAGTTGTGAGTTAATAATTTCGAGACCTACAAGATGATCAAGACTTCGAGACTTCGAGTTTTCAACATACCTCTGGGTGGATGATGGTTGAACAGTGCCCTGGAGAAACCAGTGGTTAGCCTAGATGTTGCTGGAGAAGTGCCAGTATTCATGCGGAAAGGTCCACCCAGGCACAAAGAGATGGATGGATGCTTCAAGACCCAAGGCTTACCTGCACAGCCACAAGCCATTATGGGATCTAGCTTGGTTGGATATCGTGGTGACCCTAGACAGGTGGTGCTACGAGATGTAGAAGAACGGTAGGAAAGGATGGGCACCGACAGAGTCTCGGGGAAACCCTTTAGAAGACCATGATTTGGTCATCCGTTTCTCAAACACCCTGAAGTGCGAGAAAAACAACGGAGGCGATCAAATCTTGTGGGGAACGTGTGCAAAACTCTGCAGAGTACCCAAACCTAATCGATTAGCCGTGTCCACGGTCATGGACAGTTTGAGCCAAAGGAACTGAAACTATCTGGAACTCTCAACACAATTAATTGTATTGAGGTGGGTTTTTAATGACAACTTGGGTATGAGAATTGGTTGGTGGAACCATCTCATTAATCAACCAACATTGTAGTAATAATTTTCTGCCCTCTCTTGTTGTAGGAAAAAACTGGCTTTATGCAAAAACTTACTACCCCACCTGCCATATATGCATATAGACTAGATGATTACTTTACCCCCTCTTTTGTAACATTGTCGGAATATTCAATATGCTGACCTACACGGCTGCAACGTATCATGTTGCAGAGTACTTTTCCGACTAGGAGTGAGGATACGCTCTACGCTCGGTGAGATGCCCTTGGAGTCAGATGGACTCAACTACCTTTGAAGCTTCCGCAAGATTAGTTATTCTCATGAGTTGGCCTTCAGCCACTTTATTGTAATTCTTATTGTAATAAAGGACTCGATATGAGATTTTTCGATTATTAAAGCTGTGTGAATTCACTTTGATATATACATTGATGTACCGTGTGTGTACCAGCATGATCTTGGGATGGTACAGAAACACTGGAGATTCGACCTTTCAGGTCGGGTCGTTACATCACAATCCGTCCCGCGATCCAATCATGAATCGGCTCACGATCTTGATCACGGTCCTTCCGATCTAGCGCTGAACGGGCGACACCTCCGCGTTCAGCACACGTACAGCTTGATGACCATCTCCACCTTCTTGATCCAGCAAGGGGGAGTGGAGAGGTAGATGAGTTCTCCAGCAGCACAACGGCATGGTGACAGTGGTGGTGAACTAATACTGTAGGGCTTCGCCTAAGCACCGCAGAACTAATCTAGGGGAGAAACAGATCTAGAGGAAGAAGAGGGCAGCACGTGGCAATTACGATTGGCTTTCCCCTCTAAATCCTCTAGTATATATAGGAGGAAGGGAGGGGAGGAGGCAGCCTCAAACCCTCAAGCTTTGGTCGAAATTGGAGGTGGAGGAGTCCTACTCCAATCCTATTAGGAGTAGGATTCCTCCTTTCCACTTGGAAACTCTTTCCACCTCTCCACCTTTTGGATTTTTCCCACCCCTAGTGGCATGGGCCTTAGTGGGGGCTTAGAACAGCCCACCCGGGGCTGGTTTGACTCCTCCCATAGCCCATGAGGTCCTTTGGGTCGATACACCCCTCCCGATGGTCCCCCGACACCCTCTCGGCACTCCCGGTACACTACCAGTGAGCCCGAAACTTTTCCGGTGATAAAAACAGGACTTCCTATATATTGATCTTTACCTCTAGACCATTCTGTAGCTCCTCGTGATGTCCGGTATCTCATCCGAGACTCCGAACAACCTTCGGTCGCCACCATACATAACTCTATACTACTGAAACATCACGGAACCTTAAGTATGCAGACCCTACGGGTTCGAGAACTATGTAGACATGATCAAGAAACCTCTATGGTCAATAACCAATAGCGGGACCTAGATGTCCATATTGGTTCCTACATATTCTACGAAGATCTTTATCGATTGAACCTCTATGCCAAGGATTCAGTTAATCCCGTATGATGTTCCCTTTGTTCGTCAGTATGTTACTTGCCCGAGATTCGATCGTCAGTATCTGTATACCTAGTTCAATCCCGTTACTGGTAAGTCCCTTTACTCGTTCCATAATACAAGAACCTATGCCTAACACTTAGTCACATTGCTTGCAAGGCTTGTTGTGATGTTGTATTACCGAGTGGGCCCTGAGATACCTCTCCGTCACACGGAGTAACAAATCCAAGTCTTGATCCATGCCAACCCAACAGACACCCTCGGAGATACCTGTAGAGCACCTTTATAGTCACCGAGTAATGTTGCAACATTTGATACACACAAGGTACTCCTACGGTGTCCATGAGTTGCATGATCTCATGGTCATAGGAACATATACTTGACATGCAAAAAACTGTAGCAATAAGCTGACACGATCATATGCTACGTTTATAGTTTGGGTCTTGTCCATCCCATTATTCTCCTAATGATGTGATCCCGTTATCAAATGACATCTCATGTCTATGGCTAGGAAACCTTGACCATCTTTGATCAACGAGCTAGTTTATTAGAGGCATACTAGGGACATGGTGTTGTCTATGTATCCACACATGTATCTAAGTTTCCGATCAATACAATTCTAGCATGGATAATAAACGATTATCATGAACAAGGAAATATGATAATAACTAATTTATTATTACCTCTAGGGCATATTTCCAACAAAGAGATGGTACCATCCTATAGTTGACAGGTGTCTTTTTCATTTTGCAGACAAACATCTTGTTGTTTTTCGTAGCTAGTTTGTTTATCTTAACAATGTTTCAGAGTTTCTTGATTTGACTGATATTTAAGGACACCTCATTTCCCCACATGCAAAGAGGGTCGAACAGTGGCTCTAAACCTCTTATATCAGGACCTACTTGTGCAAGAACAAATTATTGATAAAAACATTCATATTACAATGGTTTCTGCAATTGCACAATAATGCCCTATTAGGTAAACGACCATGGATGTGCAAAGCTCGATGGTAAACTTCAGTGTCTCCCATTGTTTCCCCCTGCAACATATTTAGGACAAATGTTGATCAGGTTACAAGTGATATTTGGCATACCATCTCTAATATATGTTAATGGAAAATAAACACATTGCGTATCCAACAGATTAGTTTGAGCCACATTGAAAATCCAGTTATCTAAACCAAGTGTGCTAAGAACTAGGAAATGTAGCAATTCTATATGTTGCACGTGTATTTAGTACATATAAATTCAATTTATTCATCACATGCATAACAATAAAAAATTGTACCAACAACAATCGTACATCACATTTCAGAATTGAATTAAATATTTAAATGACCACCACAACAAATGAACGAAACAGTTAACTAAGCACCACATTGCACAATAGAACATACTAGAAGGTCAGGTTGCAGTAGCATTACATTTGACATTTCGGTAGAATTTCTAAATGAAAGGCAGTAGCGGCATAGATAACAGCTAAACGAAACGTGCTTAACCGGCATAGCTAGGTGAACATAGGTCCTAAGTGATAAAGCTAAGAAAAACAAGCTATTCCTCATCGTCGGAGATATCGGTGATGGTGGGCACTGTCAGCTTGGAAGAGGGTGAGGCCTCCACACCGTGGGTGCACCCCTCGTAATGGTGAGTGGCCTGATACTGCCCTGACACCAACATGCCGGCTCTGGAGTTGAGGTAAGCACGGGCACTCTAAGAAAATACAATGAAGTCTTCGTCGAACGCACTGGCGGTGCCATCGAGAAAAGACCACGAGTTGTTGTTTATAGCAGCCAACTGTGTGGCGGCCTCAGCGCACGAGGCGTCGATGGTGGCCTCGACGGCGAGGCTCTCCTCCAAAATATGGGGGTCGGCATGCATGGAAGCCATAGCTGCCTCATCTGCGTGTGCGGCCACGATTTGCTTCTCCGCAGACAAATGCTCTTTGAGATCGTGGCTATACTGCGTGCACCATGGCTTTCGGCAGCGATTGTTTGGAGGATGGGGCTATGATTTGGGTGGAAGGTGTCGCGTAGGCGGTCGGGCCATGTGGGATGGAGGAGGAGGGGGTGAGGGGGTATTGGGGAGGTGTGGATTGTCTGACTAGATGGACGAGGCTGAGCAGCAAGAAGGAGCGTCGCCGGAGAGGAGGCAGCATTGCAAACAAGCAATGAAGGTTTGAACTAGGAAAGGTAGAGGAAAAGGGGGAAATGTGGCTTTTGATTGGTACCGGGGGGCGAGGGAGGTAGATATTTTCCCGACAGCCCAAAATTTTCATTTGGTGCAGCGAAAAACTAGCGTGAAAAGCACCACCGGACACAGTCCCTTATTCGGAACCATGTGCGATATCAAAACATCACAATGAAGCCTTGTTTGTACACCGTGTGTGATGAACCCAAACGTGCAAATTTTTCAGAATAATTCTCGATATCAACACATCACAAACAAATCCTATGATATACCCCGTGTGTAGTGAACTTGGACGTGCAACTGTTTATCTCCAAGCTTCAGACGTAAGATTGGGTACTACATTGCACACGATTCATTCCAAAAACGTGTGTGTGTGATGAACTTCAATTCCATTTTCAATTGGAAGATGGAATGGGGATATGGCAGCAAATTTTGGTCTGAATTTCCCTGGTTACAGTGGTCATCCAAGTCATCGCATAATTTAACATCAATTGCTAATTTGGGTATGATGCTTAATACGCAACCTTCTTCTTGTAGACTCGTGTTGGGCCTCCAAGCGCAGAGTTTTGTAGGACAGTGGCAATTTTCCCTCAAGTGGATGACCTAAGGTTTATCAATCCGTGGGAGGTGTAGGATGAAGATGGTCTCTCTCAAACAACCCTGCAATCAAATACAAGAAATCTCTTGTGTCCCCAACACACCCAATACAACGCCAAATTGTATAGGTGCACTAGTTCGGTGAAGAGATGGTGATACAAGTGCAATATGGATGGTAGATATAGGTTTTTGTAATCTGCAAATATAAAAACAGCAAGGTAGCAAGTAACAAAAGTGAGCAAAACGGTATTGCAATGCTTGAAAACAAGGCCTAGGGTCCATACTTTCACTAGTGCAAGTTCTCTCAACAATACTAACATAGTTGAATCATATGTAAATACCTGTCATGCGACAAAGAGTTCACTTCAAAGTCAAAAATAGCGGAGAACTAACGAAATAATTATTGTAGGGTACGAAACCACCTCAAAGTTATCTTGTCTGATCAATCTTATGAGCTATTCCTATAAGTGTCACAAACAGCCCTAGAGTTCGTACTAAAATAACACCTTAAGATACACATCAACCAAAACCATAATGTCACCTAGATACTCCAATGTCACCACAAGTACCCATGGGCTTGATTATACGATATGCATCACATAATTCCAGACTCATCATGTTCAATCCAACACAAAGAACTTCAAAGAGTGCCCCAAAGTTTCTACCGGAAAGTCAAGACAAAAACGTGTGCCAACCCTTATGCATAGATTCCCAAGGTCACGGAACCTGCAAGTTGATCACCAAAACATACATCAAGTGGATCAATAGAACATCCCATTGTCACCACAGATATCCCATCGCAAGACATTCATCAAGTGTTCTCAAATCCTTAGAGACTCAATCTCATAAGAAAACTTCAAAGGGAAAACTCAATTCATCACAACAAGATAGAGAGGGGGAAAATCCATATGATTCATCTATATCAATAAACCTCGCGGTACATCAAGATCGTGCCATCTCAAGAACACGAGAGAGAGAGAGAGAGAGATCAAACACATAGCTACCGGTACATACCCTCAGCCCCGATGGTGAACTACTCCTTCCTCGTCATGGAGACCGTCGGGATGATGAAGATGGCCTCCGGTGATGGTTTCCCTCTTCGGCAAGGTGCTGGAAAGGGCTCCCGATTGGTTTTTTGTGGCTCTCGAGGCTTGCGGCAGCGGAACTCCTGATCTAGGTTTCTTTTCGGAGGTTTCTACATTTATAGGAATTTTTGGCGTCGATCTCACGTCAAGGGGGGACGAGGCGGTGACAAGCCAGCTAGGCGTGGCCAGGTGGTGGCCGAACCTGGCAGGCTTGTGACCTCCTCGTGTCTCTTCTGACCCAACTCCAATGCTTTGGGGGTCTCTTTTGGTCCAAAAAAATTATACTAAATTTTCAGCCCATTCCAAGAACTTATATTTCTACACACAAAAATGACAGCATGGTA
Source organism: Hordeum marinum (assembly GCA_022496015.1). Lineage (NCBI taxonomy): Eukaryota > Viridiplantae > Streptophyta > Magnoliopsida > Poales > Poaceae > Hordeum > Hordeum marinum. Next base: position 278,854,562 of record CM039673.1, read on the forward strand.
GTTCTGCTAAAAACAGCGTCAGTCCGGGTTAGTTATAATAAAACAATACCAAAATCATATATAATAATTGTAAACATGGCATGAATACTTCATAAATTATAGATATGTTGGAGACGTATCAGCATCCCCAAGCTTAATTCCTGCTCATCCTCGAGTAGGTAAATGATAAAAGAAATAATTTATGAAGTGTGAATGCTAGCATAGTGCATAAATTTTATCAATGATAATTCCAAACACTTTTTCTAGCATCATTATATATCATAAGCAGTATCTCATCTCATAAACCTTCTCATGATGAAATAACAAGCTATCCACATGTTAAAGTATAGACTAACAAACTATGCTTTCAGTCACCAAACAATTGCAATTCATCTTATTTTCAGGAAGGGTCTATGTAAGAGCTTTGATTTAGTAAATTACACATACTCAACTATCATATTTTTGGAGCAAATGGCAAATTGTTAGAGCAAATGGCATCCGTCGAACACAAAGAAAGATAAGGGCTTAAAGTTTTGTCTCCCAACTTATTTATCATATAGATAATTGTCAACAATATTAATTTGTGATCAAATATATTTGAATGGCCATATATGCTTGGATCTTTCCACAACACATGATGCTTGCCAAGAGAAAAAGGCGAAATATAGGAAGTGGTGAAGATCACCATGACTCTTGCATAAAGGTAAGAACTAGAAAGTAAAAGATAGGCCCTTCATAGAGGGAAGCATTGATTTGGAAAGTTGCTAGAGCTTGAGCTTTTAAAACAGAGATGAACAATAATTTTGGGTGGTATGCTTTCATTGTCACCATAGCAACTAAGCGATCTAGGTATCTTCCATGCTAGATACATTATAGGCGGATCCCAAACAGAATGTTAAAGTTTTTACTCCCCCTCCACCAATCAATCATACTCCACGGCGATCCGGATCCATGGGTATTGTCCATACCAACAACATTCCTGGGGGAGTTTTGTTTAATTATTTGCATTTTTTTATTTCGGGACTGGGAATCCCTATTACTAGCCACTTTCTCGTGAATGATAGTGAATCAACACATATCGTGAGAATAACCCACCTAGCATGGAAGATACTGACAGCCCCTGGTCATTATATGAGCGATTTGAGCATACAAAACAGAATATTATTTGAAGATTTAAAGTTTGTCACATGCAAATTTACTTGGAACGGCAGGTAAATACCGCATATAGGTCAGTATGGTGGACTCATATGGAACAACTTTGGGTTTAAGGGTGTTTGGATGCACAAGTAGTATTCCTACTTGGTGTGGAAGTTTTCGCTAATATGAGGTGGAAGCAAGCACCACATGTTGGAGGATCCATAACAATATAACTTCTATACAAATATACCCAAGCATAACTCATTATGTGTCTTCCTTGTCCAACTTCAACTAATTTTCTCAAGTTTGAAAATAATTAATGGGTATTCACAATCACAGAAGATGTCTAAGATAGTATATTTATATGTTAAATCTCTCTTCCTTCAATATTCTTTCATGAATGGTTCAAGTGACCAATTCGGTGTTTGCTAACTTTCAATAAATTTTACCACCTATAATTCTTATATGTGAAGTCATTACTACCCATGGTATAAGCATATAAAACATATATAATTTTAGATTCATGATATTCAATTCATTCAACTACTCCAAAACATATAAGTGAAGATCAATGAGTACTCAAACAATTAAGTAGCTATCTGAGGACTTTCTCTCTCTCTCAATAAAGATTTTCATATCTGAGTATTTTATTTAAACAGCAAGCAAATTAAAACTAGCACTCCAAGAATAGCACACATCATGTGAACGAATAAAAATTTAGGCTCAACATAGGCTAACCGATAGTTGACGAAGAGAGGTGGGATACGTAGCATACCCAAGCTTAGATGCTTGAGAATTCTTGAAATATTTACTTGGGGTGCCTTTTGCATCCCCAAGCTTGAGCTTTTGTATCTTTTTCAATCCTCTCATATCCCGGTTTCACCTATTCTCAATAACTTCATCCACATAAAACTCAAAAAGAACTCGTGAGATAGGTTAGTACACATAAGAACAAATCAACACTTCTTGTAATGCCAAGACAAGTTGCACAATAATTTTCAGACATTAGGTACTATACACTATCATTTCCACAATTTATATTGACCAATATAGGCTATGGAAACTATAGGATAAGTAGATAACAAAACTATGACAGCAATCTGTCCAAACAGAAACGTTTGTAGCAATTTTGAAAAACAGTGTACTTATATGACTCAAAAATTTATGAAAAATTATGAAATTCTATAAAATTTAAATTAAAACACTGTGTAAAAATTCATAAACTTTTCACGTTCCATTGGAATATGAAAATTCAAACACTGCAGCAGAAGTTTCTATTTTTACCCAGCACATATCAAAACATGTGGTTCAAGCATCCTAAGGCAATTCTTGGAACTTTTTATTGAAAAACAAGATTATAAATAACCCTTAACATATAACAACAAAATAAAATGAGTCTCCAATCAAAACTCATATTATGTGACGAATAAATATATAGCTCCAAGTAAGATATACCGATACTATTAAAGATGAAAGAGGGGATGCCTTCCGGGGCATCCCCAAGCTTAGACGCTTGAGTCTTCCTTTAATATTACCTTGGGGTGCATTGGGAATCCCGCATCCCCAATCTTATGTTATTTTCACTCCTCTTCTCCTCATATCGATCTCTCATCCAAAACTTGAAAACTTCAATCACGCAAGACTTAACAGAACTTTGTGAGAAGGGTTAGTGTCATAAAGATAGATCATTCACTTAGGTACTGTCAAGACAAGATTCATTCACATAATACCTACTGTATTACATAATTCACACAATTTATATCACCGAATATAAGCTATTGAAACACTAAAACAAGCAAACTATGCATGCAAAACAGAATCTGTCAAAAACAGAATAGTCTGTAAAGATCTGAATGATCACCAAACTTCCCTGACTCTAAAAATTCTCAAATATTATGAAATATCACATAATTTTCATAAAAATGTTGTGTAAAAATTTCAGAATTCTTTGGCGCTCCAGTAAAATCAGATAATTCATATACTGGATGCAAAACTTTATGTTTTTCCACAAAATCATACAAGCAAGTATCCACACTATCCCAAAGGCTTTACTTGGCACTTTATTGAAAGAAAAGACACAAAACATGATTACTACAGTAGCTTAATCATGTGAACACATAAAAACATAAGGTAAAAGTTTTGGGTTGTCTCCCAACAAGTGCTTTTCTTTAATGCCTTTTAGCTAGGCATGATGATTTCAATGATGCTCACATAGGAATAATAATTGAAACATGTAAAAGAGCATCATGAATCTCACGATAATCACATTTAAGTCTAACCCACTTCCTATGCATAGGGATTTTGTGAGAAAACAATTTATGGGAGCAAGAATCAACTAGCATAGGAAGGCAAAACAAGCATAACTTCAAAACTTTGAGCACATAGAGAGGAAACTTGATATTATTACAATTCCTACAAGCATATGTTCATCTCTCATAATAATTTTCAGTAGCATCACGAAGGAATTACACAATATAACCAGCACATCAAGCATTATTTTCATGATGCACAAGCATAGAAAATTTTTATTACTACCCACACAAGCAAAATTCTTCTCATGTAAAGTAGTGGGAGCAAACTCAACAAAATAACTATCATGTGACACTTGATTGACATAACCACAATGAATATTAAAATAATGATAATAGGTTTCATGGTTGTCATTACTATTTATAGCATACGTGTCGTCACAATAATCATCATAGATAGGAGGCATGCCATCATCATAATAGTTTTGATCATCAAAACTTGGGGGACTAAAAATAGCATTTTCATCCAACATAGCATCCCCAAGCTTGTGGCTTTGAATATCAATAGCATGATGAATATTAATAGAATTCATACTAACAATATTGATATCATGCTCATCACTCAAAGATTCAGTTCCAAACATTTTAATAACTTCTTCTTCTAACACTTGAGCACAATTTTCCTTTCCATCATTTTCACGAAAGACATTAAAAAGATGAAGCATATGAGGCAACCTCAATTCCTTTTTTTTTGAAGTTTTCTTTTATGAAACCAAACTAGATAAAAACAAGAAACTAAAAGATTTGATTACTAGATCTAAAGATATAGCTTCAAGCACTCACCTCCCCAGCAACGGCACCAGAAAAGAGCTTGATGTCTACTATGCAACCTTCTTCCTGTAGACTTGTGTTGGGCCTCCAAGCGCAGAGTTCTGTAGCAAAATAGCAAGTTTCCCTCAAGAGATGACCTAAGGTGTATCAATCTGTGGGAGGCGTAGGATAAAGATGGTCTCTCTCAAACAACCCTGTAATCAAATAACAAAGAGTCTCTTGTGTCCCCAACACACCCAATACAATGGTAAATTGTATAGGTGCACTAGTTCAGCGAAGAGATGGTGATACAAGTGCAATATGGATGGTAGATATAGGTTTTTGTAATCTGAAAATATAAAAATAGCAAGGTAGAAATTAACAAAAGTGAGCAAAAATGGTATTGCAATGCTTGAAAACAAGGCCTAGGGTCCATACTTTCACTAGTGCAAGTTCTCTCAACAATAATGACATAGTTTAATCATATGTAAATACCTCTCGTGCGACAAAGAGTTCACTCCAAAGTCACAAATAGCGGAGAACAAACGAAGAAATTCTTGTAGGGTACGAAACCACCTCAAAGTTATCTTTTCTAGTCAATCTTATGAGCTATCCCTACAAGTGTCACAAACATCCCTAGAGTTTGTACTAAAGTAACACCTTAATATACACATCAACCAAAACCCTAATGTCACCGAGATACTCCAATGTCACCACAAGTACCCATGGGCTTGATCATATGATATGCATCACACAATTTTAGATTCATCATGTTCAATCCAACACAAAGAACTTCAAAGAGTGCCCCAAAGTTTCTACCGGAAAGTCAAGACAAAAACGTGTGCCAACCCCTATGCATAGATTCCGAAGGTCACGGAGCCCGCAAGTTGATCACCAAAACATACATCAAGTGGATCAATAGAACATACCATTGTCACCACGGATATCCCATCGCAAGACATAAATCAAGTGTTCTCAAATCCTTAAAGACTCAATCCGATAAGAAAACTTCAAAAGGAAAACTCAATTCATCACAACAAGATAGAGAGGGGGAAACTCCATATGATTCACCTATATCAATAAAGCTCACGGTACATCAAGATCGTGCCAACTCAAGAACACGAGAGAGAGAGAGATCGAACACATAGCTACTGGTACATACCCTCATCCCCGAGGGTGAACTACTCCCTCCTCGTCATGGAGACCGTCGGGATGATGAAGATGGCCTCCGGTGATGGTCTCCCCCTCTAGCAAAGTGCCGAAACAAGCTCCTGATTGGTTTTTCGTGGCTCTCTCAAGGTTTGCGGTGGCGGAACTCCCGATCTAGGTTTCTTTTTGGAGGTTTCTGTATTTATAGGAATTTTTGGCATCGTTCTCACGTCAAGGGGGGCCACGAGGCAGTGACAAGCCTACTAGGCACGGCTAGGGGGTGGTCATGCCTGGCAGTCTTGTGACCTCCTCGTGGCTCTTCTGGCCCAACTCCAATGCTTCAGGGGGTCTCTTTTGGTCCAAAAAAACATACTAAATTTTCAGCCCATTCCGAGAACTTTTATTTCTGTACAAAAAAATGACACCATGGTAGTTCTGCTGAAAACAGCGTCAGTTCGGGTTAGTTATAATAAAATCATACCAAAATCATATAGAATTATTGTAAACATGGCATGAATACCTCATAAATTATAGATACATTGGTGACGTATCAGGGTACTACACAAAAGAGCCTACACCACAACCCCAACTTACTTAATCAAGAAATTAAATAGAGATCGTTGACCTAAACATTACTCTAAAAAAAGACCAACGCTCTAAACAACGACTAATGTTCCGCCTGATGCTCACCAATCTTTGTCGCAACCTCCATGACCAGCTCGCGCTCGACGAACTCCAAGGAAGGGGCTCCATGGCATCCATCGCTACATAATCTGCAAGCATCTCGCCGTTTGTGTCTGCCATCTCTTTGGAAAAGGCCGCCACGAGTTTGGCGTGGGCGGCCGCGGTCCGGCATTGACAGCATCCATATTGGCAAGGGAGGCTGTCGACGAACGGACGGCTGCTCAAGCTCTCTCTACGATTGCCAACTCTTCGGATGTAGGTTGCCGACCATTGTCGAAGAAGGCCGCTGCTATTTGTGCGGTGACCGACACGAGCTGGGCGTGGGCGACATCAGCATAGGTGTGCGAAGCCGCCATCAGGGCTACGGCAGCCGTCGAGGAACGTATAGTTGTTGTGCCATTCTTGCCATTTGCTATCTCGGTTGGTGATGTTGCTGCCGCCATCTCAGATGCAGCAGGTGCCCTTTCGGCGGCCGCAGCCGCTCTCAAGGATGTTGTGAGCGTGTTCATGGCTGATGCAGCCGCGCTCGAGCAGGATTGGGTCGTCGAATTTTCCCTCACGACGTGGATCCACGTCTGCATATTTCACCGACGACGCTTGAATAGTATAGTGGTCTTGGGGTACAAGTGTGACTGTGTGGTTAACGCGTCGGCGGTGGACTGAAGCTTCCATCCTAAGCCATATATGAGGATTGGCCCAAGATATTTTGATGTCACATCACACACGTTTCATGATCAAGAATTATTTGCGATGTATTTGATTTTCAAACTGCTTTGAGATGAAAATGAAGTTACATTGGCAATTGAGGGTGTTTGGATGGCAATAACATTTATCTGCAGTGAACTTGCAACTATAGGACTGTGTGTTAAATATGGAATAATTTAGGGATGTTCATGCCCTTTAAAACATATAAAGAGTTTTTTGGACATTTCATGTGATAGTTCAAATTTGAACTACACTTTATTAAGCACATACTAGAGGGCACCTGAATGGGTTGAAAATCAACTATTTGTCACTCTATACATGTTTTGGTCCCATGCAAGAAATGGAAATTAAACAAATTCCAAACCTCACAGTATTTTGGCTCGCCCGTAGACTTTGAGAAGCCGTGTTTTCAAATTCCAGTAAATCCAAATACCGTGAAAAATTCATGAAACTTTGGCATGGTGTGATGTCATGGCGCATGTGTGTTGTGGTAAAAACAATGCCTAGTTTGGGACAAGTTTTGGCACAAACCTCTTACAAACCAAAGATTCTCACAAGAAGTCATGTGGTTTCGGTAGGGACAGTTCACATTTTATGTGCGAAAGAACATCCGATGTCACTTCTTGCCTTGAATTTATTTCTAGAGTCTCCATAGAGTAATGTGAATGTGTCGTGCGAAACAATGGAATCTTATAGAGTTCGTTTGGCCTTTTAAGTACATTAATTGAGTTTTGTAGGCATTCAATGTGCATAATTCAAATTTGAACTACAATCATTGCATGGTCCATCTCATGAAAATATGTCAAAAAACCATATACGTTTTCTTAGATGCATGTTTAGGTCCCACACAATAAATGGGAATGAATTTCGAACATATCATTGTCTTGGCTTGACCGCAAACATCTGTAAACTTAATTTTTAAATTCATGTAAATGAAAACCTCGACAGAAATTCATGAAATTTGGCATGGTGCTATCAATTGTCGTGTTGTGTGTGTTGTGGTAAAAAAATTGCCCAATTTTGGACAAGTTTTGGCACAAAGCCTCTTACGAACCGAAGGTTCTCACAAGAAAGTCATGTGTTCCGATAGGGAAATTTCACATTTTATGTGTGAAACAACATCCGTTGTCTCTTGGGGCCTGCATTTATTTCTAAAGTCACCCACAAAGCAACTTTCTAACAGTCATGCTAAACTGTGGATTTTTTCTAGGGTTCGTGAGACCTTTTTAACACATTAATTGAGTTTTCTAGTCGTTTAATGTGCATAATTCAAATTTGAACTATAATCACAAGGTCCAACACATGAAAAATAGGTTGGAAAAAATATGCCTTTCCATGGATGCATGTTTAATTAGGTCCCACGCAAGAAATGGGAATGGATTTCTAACATCTCATTGACTTTTTGCTCGGCCGCAAACATTGAGATGCTTGGTTTTCAAATTCCCGTAAATCTAAAACTCGTTAGAAATTCATGAAACTTGGCATGGTGTCATGACAAGGGCACACACATGCCATGGTAAAAAAATTGTCCAAATTGGACATGTTCTTGCACAACCCCCTTACAAATCGGAGCTCCTCACAAGAAGCTTTGTGGTTTCGATAGGGAACATTATATGTGCATGCCACATATGCGAGTGAAAAGACATCTTATGCCTCTTCTCTCCTTGATTTTCTTTATATAAACAACATAGACATATGTACGTACGAAGTGCAAAATATGATTAAATTAAGGGATCATCTGGCTTTTAAATACATTAATTGAGCTTTCGGTGCATTATTTAATATGCATAATTCAAATTTGATCTACAATCACAAGGTCTGGGGCGGCAAAATGGGTTGAAAAATCATATGCGTGTCCTTGGATGCATGTGTTAGGTCACATGCAAGAACTAAGAACAAATTTCAACATCTAAGCATGTTGGCTTGGCAAAAAATATCGAGGAACTTGGTTTCCAAATTCTCGTAAATCCAAAACTCTATCAGAAATTCATGAAACTTGGGATGGTGTCATGTGAAGGTACACATATGTCGTGGTAAAAAAATACCAAGTTGGCCATGTTTTGTAAGAAGCCTCTTACAAACATGAGGTTCTCATACAACAATAAGCTACGTACAGTGGTTCCGTTAGGGAACATATATATGAATGCCACATCTGCAGGTGAAAAGGACATCCGATGCCACTTCTCTACTTGGTTTTTCTAGGAACAACATAAAGCAATAGGTGTGTACTGCAAACATATTAAATTATTAACGGTTTGTATGGCTTTTTTATACATTAATTGAGTTTTATGTGCATTTAATGTACATAATTCAAACATGAACTATAGTCACAAGGTCTATGTTGGGCAGTGCCTCATCATATAAAGCATAAATATGTTGTGCTCTTTTTGGTGTCCACTTTAAGAGAAAGAGCAAGCATTATTAATTGCCAACAAAGGCATTTTAGAACAAAAAATAGTCACGTTATCATTGCAAACAGGCGTATTATTTATAATTTGTGGACGTTCTACTGACCTTACGTGCAGGCCACGTGTCGCTATCTGTATTGGCAAGGAGGTAGCGTGCGGACATGTGTTTGAGTACACGGGTGGCGTGCGAGCAGTGTCCTGCGCATGCTCATCAGGGTGGCATATCCTTTGCCAGTTGTCAAAGACGTTTCAGACTGAATACCCGTATGCAAACCGAGGGCAATTGTTCCTTCCCTACTAAGCCTAGCAAAAATCTCGCGCAATAGAATTTTTTTCATTGTGTCATCGCAAACGGTTGTAAATGATGACCCGTGTGCCCTTCCCGATGCTACAACTTCTATGGAAGCTAACTACTGAGGTTGCCATGTATGCAAAAAAATTGATGTGGGAAGGTAATTAAGGAGACATATGAGTTTAGTGACCACATGAAGAAACAATGCCAGGCACGTGAACCTTGGCAAAACACTTAAATGAAAGAAACTCACCAATCCATGCAAGACTTTAGTTGCTAAAACATCAAATGAAGGGACCTTAGCAACAGTGCATTGTGGACTTGAGTTGCTAAGACATTTAATACACTAAGCACCCCATATAAGCACCGATCGATGCATTGGTAGCAGGAGTCATGTAAGATTCAAATTTGTCATATTGGATAAATTTTCATTTGTCAAATTCGAAACACTGAGATTTGTCCAATTTTGCAGGAACAAAATCACTATTACGGTGCAATTTTGCAACTGAAATTCAGTAAACATAGATTTTATTCATAGATCAAGCATTGGTCTTTGTACAAAATAGTTCAACTCGGCAGCTGAATCAAACAAACTTTTCCCCATTTGTTGCCAACCACGTACGGAAGTAGCTAGTTCAGCTATATATACTAGCTAATTTAAAGTACGTGGTATAGTTCATAGATGAACTCAACAAATAAGCCCCTAAATACTACACCGGAGGGGCTTCGTGCTACTGCCAATAGCCTTCTCCTCTATCGAGCGCATTCAGTAAGAGGTAGAGGAGGAGAAGCCTACCGACGAGCTGGAGGAGTCGAATTCGTCGACTTCCGCTACTGCCCTCCGTCGCTCCTGACGCGCCTCCTCGAAGCGGCAGGACTCGGCATAGATCTCCTCATTCTGCGCCATAGTTGCGGCGTCTGGTGTGGCCAGAGTGGTGGTGAGCCTCTATGCATGCTCGACCTGGCGTTCCTCCTCCTCCTCATGTAGGAAGTTGATGTAGCGTGCTAGGCCACTGACGCAAAAGTCGGGCGGTTGTGCTTCGGCGGCGGCCTCCTCCTCCCACCTTCATGACGCAGTGGTGGAGCGGGTGATGTCCCCAGCGACTAACCGTGGGGTGGCTGCCAAGGCGGACGATGGTGTGGTGGCGGCCAAGGAGGCAGCTGGTGGGGTGGCGAAAACGATGGCCAGCGATGGGGTGGGGGCGACAGCCGTCGTCAGCAGCAGCTGACTTTGGGCAAATGTGGAGGAGAGTGTGGCGGGTGCCGTGTGCACACCCAACAAAGATGCCACATGCACTACACGCTTCCGGGTACTGCGCCGCCGACGTGGTGCAGCCTCCCGGCTGGAGTTGCCCTCTGGCGGGGTGGCGGAGCAACGACGACGAACAGGTGCCATGGGCAATTGGAGGAGAAGCAAACTTGGAAAGCTACGGGTAGGGAGGGGATGAATGCGATGTGGAGAGGCCGGCCATGAGGGTTTATAAAGCAGGCGGCCAAGGCGAGCCAGGCAGGAAGCTTGCGCGCATTCATGCACGGGAACGGGAAGCTTGTGCGTGTTCCTACGCGGGAACGTGAAGCTTGTGTGCATTCCTACGCGGTTGCGCGGGAATGGGAAGCCCAAAAGAAACGTTGTGCGCTCCTGAAACATTGGGTGTTTGGGGCATTTTGGCGCACCGGGGGGGAAACTTGCGCACTCCCGAAGTGGCAATGCGGTGACAAGACCGGACGGAGGTGGGAGAAATGACAAGTAAGCAGACAGTTAATACTAAACAACCGTTTGCATTTTATTACAAAGCAAACGGTCATTCTGCACGCACAGTCGCGAATGAATGTACGCATGTGGCAGTTGATGTGCCCTCGGCGCGTTGTGCTCCCGTCATGAGCGCCCAGCCGCTCTGCTGGCATCCACGCGTGAACGATCAGGCACATTCGGGGAGCCATATGCAAGACGTTGTGCTGCTCCCGACGCCACCATGCAGTTAAACACTACAAAAACTGCCATGCGGTTGATGCAGCCATTTACCTTCATCTCTTCCACCTTCAGATCGCACCACACAACCCAAGAAGCACACCCATGACGGCAAATAATATAGCGAGGATGCACATCTCTTCATCGCTTCAACCTTCCCGTGCGGATCCAATGGCGGCTGCCGGCGCCGAGTGGCAGTTCACCACTATTGTCAAAGTGGACACACACAGCAGGAAGATGGAGCTCTCGGTGGTGTACACCAATGACCCGGTCGTGGTGGTGAACTCCATCAACACGTTGGAGCAGCTGCTTGCTGAGGATTACAAGTACAAAGTGGTCGGCTTCGACCTCGAGTATACCAGCAGTCATGCTGGGCATGATCACAAGGTTGTTGTCGCCCAGTTGTGTGTGCACCATCATGTTCTCATCTACCACTACTTCCTGGCCACAAGGCCTTGTGAGCGTTTCGCCAGGTTTGTCAACATACCCGACTACAGGTTCGCGACGTTGGACACCACCAACGATCTAAAGGTGCTTGAGACTTAGGGCTTGTCCTGCCAGAAACTTGTCAAGATCCAAGGTTAGTACGGGGTCTGGGGCAGCGAGAAGAAGAAGCAGAAGAACTCCCTGGTTGACCTCGCCGCGACAATCATCGACCCCTACTATAGAGACATGAAGTCTGAGTGCCATAAGCACAAGACTGCCTGGCATGCGTCCTGGATGAACGAACTGGATGAAGACACATCAAGTACGTGGCCGAGGACGCATACACCAGCTACGAGATGTACAGGAGGATCATTGACATGAGGAAGTGCTTCCTTCCTGCACACGGTGCGGGATAGCCATGAGCAGAGCAGTGTCGGCAACCGTCGTAAGAAGAACATTATGATTTGGTGATCGTATACTTCTTGTAAATTTATATTGAGGAATTTACATGTGTTGTGTAGTCACTTAGGGAACTGTATGTTCAAGTTGGTTATGCAACAATAATGTTGGTGTTCTGTAGACAGAGCATATAGATGTTGTGCAAATAGAGCAAATCACAACTCATACAATTATATTAGCAGCAATCGTGTGCCCACAACACACACAGGTTGCCAGGATGAATCATTTGGCTTATTATTGGTCTTCCAACACATGTATGCTGAATGAACTGTTTGTCGGGTACCCACAAGACACACAGTTGTCAGGATGAATCGCTTGGGTTATTATTGGTCTTCACACAAAATTCTGATGAATGAACTGTTTGTCGGGTATCACACACGCCTTCTTAGGCTAACTCATTTGTGTTCTGCTAGATCAGCGCAAACAGTTTGTCCGAGTGAACTATATGCCGCACTATGTACACGTATATGGTTTGTTAACCATTTCTGTTACCTTCCATAATCACAAACAGTTCATAAGAACAAATTGTATGCAACGCATCACACACGCTCTTTTTTGAACCATATTTGCTTGTTCCTTCATCGAGCATGGTTTTCGTCATTGGAGGCGGAGTTTGCGTTTGATGGATCGCACACAGTTTCATCGAAAGGTCTCTGATTGATGTGTCGTGTTTGGACCATCCTCCAGTAGTGTCATCATTATTAGAGCATTGTTCCAGTGAGGAAAGGATGATGGAGACTATGATTCCCCCACAAGTCGGGATGACACTTCGAACGAAAAATGAAATAAAAATGGGGGAGGCCAAATGAGGCCGCCATATATTAAAAAATGGGGGAGGAAAAAGAAAAAGAAAAAGAAAATCCCACCATAAAAATAAAAAAATGAGAGAAAAGAGAGAGGGGACTTTGCTACTATCATTTACCATACTTGTGCCTCAAAGTGGCACCATGTTCTTCATATAGAGAGTCTCCTATGTTGACACTTCCATATGCTAGTGGGAATTACCTTTTCATATACTCCCTCCGTCACAAAATAACTGTCTCAACTTTATACTAGCTCTGGTACAAAATTGTACTAAGCTAAGGACACTTATTTTGGGACGGAGGGAGTAATAAACTTGTCTTGTATATTCCTATGACGGGCTTCCTCAAATGCATGAGGTCTTCATAAGCAAGCAAGTTTGATGCACACCCCACTTAGCTTCAGTTGAGCTTTCATACACTTATAGCTCTAGTGCATCAATTGCCTGGCAATCCCTACTCCTCGCATTGGTATCTATCGATGAGCATATCCATAGCTTGTTGGTACACCTAGTTGATGCGAGACTATCTTCTCCACGTTTTACCCCTTTGATACCTACCCACCATATTCTATTCCACCTATATGTTATGTCCAATGGTTCACGCTCATGTATTGTGTAAAGAATAAAAAGTTGATGCATATTGAAAAAGTACGATACAATTGCCTGACTTGGACACCGTAGTGCTTAACATTTGTATATATGTGGTGAAGACGAGTCATGCCTTGCTAATATAATAAGATGAATAGGGATAAACATTCTTTTAGGATCGTAAACTTTGAAAAATTAATGATTTTGTTTCTTATACTTATAAATATTAGTATATTGTTCTTTGTTAATTCATCATCTCTCAATGAGCATACATACCAAAGTTTACATAATGGGTAGCATGTCAAATCAAAAAATCTGTTTTTATCATTAACTACTCGAGGACAAGTAGGAATTAAGCTTAGGGATGCGGATACGTCTCCAACGTACCTATATTTTTTTATTCTTCCATGCTGATATATTATCATTCTCGGGTACTTTTTGGGTATTTATTTACCAATTTATAATATTTTTTAGCGTTAACCTATTCACCCAGTGCAAGTTCCTGTTTTCTACGTGTTTTTTCCTTTTCAGAGTTACCATGCCAAACAGGGTCCAATTGCCACAAAACTTTTTGGTGATTTTTCTAGACCAATACAAGACCTAGAAGCTTCGGAGGAGGGACAGGAGATGCACTAGGGACCCACAACATATCTAGCCATCGCCCCAGGGGGGCTAATATGTGGTGGCCCCCTGGAGCGTCTCCCGACGTTGTTCTGTGGCCTATAAATTCACATCTACCCAAAAACACTAGAAGCGCTCCCGAAACACTTTTTCCACTGTCACGAGTCTTTGTTCCGATGGGAAGCCATCTACACCTCCGCTCGCGAACCCTGTCGGGGGGGAGATCGGTCACGGAGGGCCTCTTCATCAAACTTGCTGCCCTCACCATGATGTGTGAGTAGTTCACCCTGGACCTATGGGTCCGTAGGTAGTACCTAGATGGCAATCCCTCTCTCTCGATCTTCAATACAATGTCCATTGCATCTTTGCATTGATATATCCGATGTAATCCCTTTGTATGGTGTGTTTGTTGGGATCCGATGAATTGTGAGTTTATGTTCAGACTATTCATGAAAAGTATTTGAGTCAAACCTGATTACTATGATTCTTATTTGCATCATCATCATAGCTTCATAATGCTCTCCGATATATTGAGATAATTTGGCCAACTATATTGATATTTCTTCACTGGGAGTGGTGCGTTGTAGTAGGTTCAACCTGGCGAGTTTCTATATCCCAGTGACAGAAGAGGACAAGTTGCATATTTGTGTTAATTATACTAAGGATAAAACGATAGGGTTTATTCATATTAGTTGAGTTTACTTTGTCTACATCATGTCATCGTTCTCCAAGCATTACTCTGTTTGTCATCAACTTAATAGTAGAGAGGCAAGCATAGAAGCGCTCTTGAAGTGGAGTTATAGTAGTAAGTATAGGCAGGAGTCGGCCTATTTGCTTATGGATGTGATGCCTATATACACATGATCATTGACGTGAACATCACATAATTATTCGCTTTTCTATCAGTTGCCCAACAATAATTTGTTTACCCACTTTATGCTTTGCTTATCAAACATGCCACTAGAGAACTCTATGGCCCCCATGTCTATTCACTTATAAATTCACAAACGCTATCATTACCTTGTTGTTATTTGTTACCTTTTATTGTATCTTTCACTTTACAATTATCTATACAGCTCACTTGCTTGCAAATAACGAGATCAAGGGGATTGATAACCCTCTTGCCGGCGTTGGGTGCAAGTTGTTTGTTCTTTTGTGTGCAGCCGCTGAAGACGGTTGAGGATTGGTATTCCTATTGGTTTGATAAACCTTGGTTTCATAACTAAGGGAAATACTTGCCCACTTTGTGTTGCGATTTCCCGTTCCTCTTCACGGAAAACCCAATGTAGTTCACGAGTATCACCGTTGTATCTATATTTTTTATCACAAACTATCTTGTGCAACATGATCATTTCTTTCTATTCTTCTTGTTGCACTTGGCTATTAATTTAGGAGGGGTAATCTTGGTTGTGTGATATGGTTTCATAGCATATCATCGATGGGGAGCTTCCTAGATTAATAGTGTTGTGTGGCATACAGTCTTAACCATATCATATATTTTGCCATGTGGGAATCGTATTGTCACCAATTCATCAGAAAGAGGGAGATTAGAAGTCTAATCATCACTTGATTACAATTTTGATGTTGATCACAATCATTGTTGAGAAAATTGTTAACTGGTAGTTGCTCGGTTGGCTCATGAGTAGGGGATTAATAGGCTAAATGGCAAGTTAATCATCCATTTAATCAATTAATCAGGCGATTAATCAGTTTATCGGCTACTCTGTGACCTTATGAGTATGGATTAATTAACAAGTTAACTGGTTAATCAGATGAATTCTTAAATAGTATTCACAATATGATTGCATGAACTAATGTCGGATGTCAAGTTTATCTCATGACATTGGCTTCTATATTTGGTCTACGAACATCGGTAACCCCGCTTAGAAAGAGAAAGGGACGGTGTTCTTCGCGGCTAGGAAAGTTTTCCGGTTACTATTCAAGTCGTGGGGACATCCGTACTATCAAGAGGAGTTGCGGAGATTAGGGACTTGGAGGAACTCAAACAAATTTCATATACACTTTTAGCAACATATTCCATGTTTTGGACCCTATACAGAGGTCTGGGTGTTAGGACTCCTCGCCCGGGTGCCCGAAAGCACTAGAGAGCCTGGGCTTCGACCGGATGAGCGACAGACTCGGGGTGAAGCCTCAGGAGGGGTGCGGACCGACAACTATGTCAACGGTAGGAAAAATCACGGCGGCGATTGTCAATGGCAATTGGCATTCGCGCGCGTGTTGGAAATATGCCCCAGAGGTAGTAACAAATTAGTTCTTATCATATTTCCCTATTCATGATAATCGTTTATTATCCATGCTAGAATTGTATTGATCGGAAACTCAGATACATGTGTGGATACATAGACAACACCATGTCCCTAGTATGCCTCTAATAGACTAGCTCGTTGATCAAAGATGGTCAAGGTTTCCTAGCCATAGACATGAGATGTCATTTGATAACGGGATCACATCATTAGGAGAATGATGGGATGGACAAGACCCAAACTATAAACATAGCATATGATCAAATCAGTTTATTGCTATAGTTTTCTGCATGTCCAGTATATGCTCCTATTACCATGAGATCATGCAACTCACTGACACCTGAGGAGTACCTTGTGTGTACCAAACGTCGCAATGTAACTGGGTGACTATAAAGGTGCTTTACAGGTATCTTCGAGGGTGCCTGTTGAGTTGGCATGGATCAAGACTGGGATTTGTTACTCCGTGTGACAGAGAGGTATCTCAGGGCCCACTCGGTAATACAATATCACAGTGAGCCTTACAAGCAAAGTCACTAAAGATTTAGCTGCACGATCTTGTATTACGGAACGAGTAAAGAGACTTGCCAGTAACAAGATTGAACTGGGTATAGAGATACCGACGATCGAATCTCGGGCAAGTAACATACCGAAGAACAAAGGGAACTGCATACGGGATTGACTGAATCCTTGACATAAAGGTTCAACCGATAAATATCTTCATAGAATATGTAGGAACCAATATGGGCATCCAGGTCCCGCTATTGGTTATTGACCGTAGAGGTGTCTCGGTCATGTCTACATAGTTCTCGAACCCGCGGGGTCTGCACACTTAACGTTCAGTGACGTTTCGGTATTACTGAGTTATGTATGTTGGTGACCTAAGGTTATTGGGAGCCCCAGATGAGATCTTGGACGTCACGAGGAGCTCCGTAATAGTCCGGAGGTAAAGATTTATATATGGGAAGTCATATTTTGGCTAGCGGAAAAGTTTCGGGTTTTCCGATATTGTACCCGAAAGCTTCTAGAAGGTTCCAGAAACTTACAGATGAGTCCGGAAGTCCACCAAGGGTTCCACCACGTCCCAAGTGTTTGCATGGGCTGAGGGGAGGCACCCTGGCCTTGTTGGGTCAGGCGCACAAGTCCCTCATGGCTCATGTGGGTTGGGAGAGGTGGAAAGTCCACCTGTTTTATGGAAAGGGAGGGAACTGGACTAAAAGTCCAACTCCTCCCCCTTGGCTGCACCCTAGGTATTGGAGGGTCTGATCTCCACACCCCTCCACCTATATATAGAGGGGAGGGGGCACCCCAAGATCACACATGAAGCCCTTGGCGCCCCTCTCTCTCCCTAGATCGTTTTCTCCTCCGTTCGCGGTTTCGGTAGTGCTAGGCGTAGCCCTGCCAGGATAGCAGCACCACAATCGCTGCCACGTTGTCGCGTTGTCAGAGAACTCATCTACCTCTCTGTCCTCTCTTGCTGGATCAAGAAGGCCAAGATCGTCATCGAGTTGTACGTGTGCTGAACACGGAGGTGTCGTTCGTTCGGCGCTAGATCGGAAGGACTGTGATTGGATCGCGGTACGGATCGTGATTGGATCGCGGGACGGCTTGCGATTTGGATTGTGAAGACGTTCGACTATAGCAACCGTGTTTCTTAACGCTTCGCGCTTAGCGATCTACAAGGGTATGTAGATCCGATCTCTCCTCTCGTAGATGCTCATCACCATGGATAGATCTTGTGTGTGCGTAGGATTTTTTTTGTTTCCCATGCAACGTTCCCCAATAGTGGTATCAGATCTAGGTCTATGCGATATGAGATCACGAGTAGAACACAAAGGAGTTTGTGGGTGTTGATGCTCAGATTGCTTCCTCCCTTGGTCTTTTCTTGATTCAGCGGTATTGTAGGATGAAGCAGCCCGGACCAATGTTACTCGTACGCTTATGAGAGACCGGTTCCATTGACTTACATGTGACTTTGTTGCATAAAGATGGCTGGCAGGTGTTTGTCTCTCCCACCTTAGTTGGATCGGATTCGACAAAGGCGGTCCTTGAGAAGGTTGAATAGCAATTTGTGTATCACCCTTGTGGTTTTGCGTAGGTAAGAATCGTTCTTCTTAGATACCCATAGCAGCCACGTAAAACATGCAACAACAATTAGAGGACGTCTAACTTGTTTTTGCCGGGTATGTTGTGATATGATATAGACAAAGACATGATGATCATGTTCGTAATAGTTCATATCGACTTGCATGTCGATGCATACGGCAACCAGCAGGAGCCATAGGGTTGTCTTTAATTATTGTATGACATGTGTGTCGATCATTAAGCATTATGTAATGCTTTACTTTATCACTAAGCAGTAGCAATAGTAGTAGAAGCATCGTGGGCGTGACAACCCCGATGGCGACACAATGATGGAGATCATGGTGTTATGCCGGTGACAGTGGAGATCATGTCGGTGCTTTGGAGATGGAGATCAAAAGCACAAGACGATGATGGCCATATCATGTCACTTATATGATTTGCATGTTATGTTTATCCTTTATGAATCTTATTTTTCTTAGGATGAAGGTAGCATTATATGATGATACCTCACTAAAATTTGAAGATAAAATTGTGTTCTCCCCAAGTATGCACCGTTGTGAAAGTTCGTCGTTTCGAAGCACCACGAGATGATCGAGTGTGATAGACTCTACGTTCACATACAACGGGTGCAAGCCAGTGTTGCACATGCGGAACACTCGGGTTAACCTTAACGAGCCTAGCATGTACAGATATGGCCTTGGAACACAAGAGACCGAAAGGTCGAACATGAGTCATATAGTAGATATGATCAACATGGAGATGTTCACCATTGAAACCACCTCATCTCACATGATGATCGGACATGGGTTGGTGAATTTGGATCATGTAACACGCGGATGACCAGGGGGACGTCAATTTGAGTGGGAGTTCTTTAAGTAATATTATTAACTAAACTCCTTATCATGAACATAGTCTAAAGTTGTCTTTGTGAAATTATATTGTAGACCAATAGCTCGCTTTGTAGCTCCCCTGTGTTTTTGATATGTTCCTAGAGAAAATAGAGTTGAAAGATGGTAGTAGCTATTATGCGAACTGGGTCCGTAAACTGAGGATTGTCCTCATTGTTACACAGAAGGCTTATGTCCTTGATGCACCGCTCGGTGTGCCACCCCCTCTAGTGTCATCTGTGGATGTTGTGAACATCTGACAGGCACGTTGTGATGACTACTTGATAGTTCAGCGTGTCATGCATTACGGCTTAGAATTGAGGCTCCAAAGACGTTTTGAACGTCACCGAGCATATGAGATGTTCCAAGAGCTGGAATTCAGATTTCAGGCTCGTGCCCGTGTTGAGAGTTATGAGACCTCCAACAAGACTCTTTGCCTACAAGATGAAGGATAATAGCTCAATCGATGAGCACGTGCTCAGATTGTCTGGGTGCTACAATCGCTTGAATCAAGTGGGAGTTGATCTTCCAGATAAGATAGTGATTGATATAGTTCTCCAAGTCACTGTCACCAAGCTACTAGAGCTTCGTGATGAACTATAAACCTGCTAGGGATGGAAATAATGATCCATGAGCTATTTGTGATGTTTAAACACTGCGAAGGTATAAATCAAGAAGGAGCATCAAGTGTTGATGGTTAGTAAAATCACTAGTTTCGGGAAGGGAAGGTCAAGGAGGGAAACTCATGAATGACAAGCGAGTTTCCACTCCAGTGAAGAAACCCAAGGTTGAACCCAAACCCGAGACTAAGTGCTTCTATTATGAGGAGAACGGTCGCTGAAGCAGAACAACCCAGATACGTGGTAGATAAGAAGGTTGGCAATGTCAACAGAAGTATATTTGAGATACATGTTATTGATGTGTGCCTTACTAGTACTCATAGAAGCACTTGGGTATTAGATACTGGTTCAGTTGCTAAATGTTAGTAACTCGAAATAATAGCTACGGAATAAACAGAGACTAGCTAAGGGCGAGCTGACAGTGTGTGTTGGAAGTGTTTCCAAGGTTGATGTGATCACCATCGCACGCTCTCTCTACCTTCGGGGTTAGTGATGAACCTAAATAAATGTTATTTGGTGTTTGCGTTGAGCATGAACGTGATTAGATCATGTTTATTGCAATATGGTTATTCATTTAAGTTAGAGAATAATGGTTATTCTGTATAGATGAATAATATCTTCAATGGTCATGCAACCAATGAGAATGGTTTATTGAATCTTGATCGTAGTGATACACATGTTCATAATATTGATGCCAAAAGATGCAAAGTTAATAATGATAGTACCACATACTTGTGGCACTGCCGCTAAATGTCGTATTGGTGTAAAGCGCATGAAGACACTCCATGCTGATGGATCTTTGGACTCGCTTGATTTCCAATCGGTTGAGACATGCAGACCATGCCTCTTGGGCAAGATGACTAAAACCATGTTTTCCGGTATGATGGAGCGGGAAACTGACTAATTGGAAATGATACATGTTGATGTATGCGATCCAATGAGTGTTGTGGCATGCGGTGGATATCGTTATTTTCTTACCTTCACTGATGATTTGAGTAGATATAGGTATATTTACTTAATGAAATACAAGTCTGAATTAGTTTCAAAAGTTCAAGCAAAATATAGAGTGAAGTTTGAGATCATCGTGACAAGAAGATAAAATGTGTACGATATGATCGTGGAAGTGAATATCTGAGTTACGAGTTTGGTATACAACTTAAGACAATGTGGAAGTTGTTTCACAACTCACGCCACCTAGAACACCATAGTGTGATGGTGTGTCCAAACGCAGTCGTGCTCTATTGGATATGGTGCATACTATGAGGTCTCTTATCGTTTTGCCACTATCGTTTTGGGGTTATGCATTAGAGAAAACTACATTCACTTCAAATAGGGCACCATCTAAATCCGTTGAGATGACACCGTATGAATTATGGTTTGGCAGAAACCTAAGCTATCATTTCTCAAAGTTTCGGAATGTGACGCTTATGTCTGATAAGCTCGAACCCAAAGCGGAAAGGTGCATCTTCGTAGGATACCCTAAGGAAACAGTTGGGTATACCTTCTATCTCAGATCCAAGGGCAAAGTGTATGTTGCTAGAAACTGGTCCTTTCTTGAGAAATAGTTTTTCTCGAAAGAATTGAGTGGGAGGAAAGTAGAACTTGATGAGGTTGTTGAACCGTCACTTCAGTTGGATAGTAGCACAACACGGAAAGATGTTTCTGTGATGCCTACACCAAGTGAAGAGGAAGCAAATGATGATGATCATGAAGCTTCGGATCAAGTTTCTACCGAACCTCGTAGGTCGACAAGGACACATACTACCCTGAGCGATACGATGATCCTGTCTTGGAGGTCATGTTGTTAGACAATAGTGAACCTACAAGCTATGAAGAAGCGATGGTGGGCCCGGATTCCAACAAATGGCTGGGATCCATGAAATCTCAGAAAGGATCCATGTATGAAAACCAAGTATGGACTTTGGTAGACTTGCCCATTGAACGGCAGGCCGTTGAGTACAAATGGACCTTTGAGAAGAAGACAGACGCTAATGATAAATGTCACCAGTTATAAAGCTCAACTTGTTGCAAAGAAGTTTTCGACAAGTTCAAGGAGTTGACTACGATGAGACTTTCTCACCCATAGCGAAGCTAAAGTTTGTTGGAATTATGTTAGCAGTTGCTGCATTTTTCGATTATGACATCTGCAGATGGATGTCAAAACGTCGTTTCCTTAATGGTTTCGTTAAGGAAAAGTTGTATGTGATACAACCAGAAGGTTTTTGTCAGTGCTAAGGATACTAACAAGGTATGCAAGCTCCGGCGGTTCTTCTATGGGCTAGAGCAAGCATCTCGGGGTTGGAATATACGCTTTGATGAGGTGATCAAAGTTTTTAGGTTTATACAAAGTTTCTAAGAAACTTGTATTTACAGGAAAGTGAGAGGGAGCACTATAGAATTTCTATATATGGTTGACATATTGTCGATCGGAAATAATGTAGAATTTTTGGAAAGCATAAAGGGTTGTTTGAAAGGAGTTTTTCAAAGGAAGTCCTGGATAAAGGTACTTAGATATTGGGCATCAAGATCTATAGAGATAGATCAAGACGCCTAATAAGATTTTTTAATGAGCACATACCTTGTCAAGATTTTGAAAGAGTTCAAAATCGATCAGTCAAAGAAAGAGTTCTTGCCTGATTTGTAAGGTGTGGAGTTGAGTGAGACTCAAAGCTCAACCATGGCAGAAGAAAGAGAAAGGATGAAGGTTGTCCCTACGCTTTAAACATAGGCTCTATATAGTATGACATGTTGTGTACCGCACCTGTGTGTGCCTTGACATGAGTCTGCCAAGGGGTACAAGAGTGATCCAGGAGTGGATCACTGGACAGCGGTCAAAATTATCCTTAGTAACTAGAGGACTAAGGAAATATTTCTTGATTATGGAGGTAATAAATAGTTTGTCATAAAGGGTTATGTTGATGCAAGCTTTAACACCAATCCGAATGACTCTTAGTAGCAATCCGGATATGTATAGTGGAGCAGCCATTTGGAATAGCTCCAAGTGGAGTGTGGTAGAAGCATCTACAGTATGTCATAGAGATTTCAAAGTACACACGGATATGGATGTCGCAGACCCGTTGACTAAAACCTCTCTCACATGCAAAACATGATCGAACCCGAGAACTCATTGGGTGTGAGATTCATAACAATGTAAATCACATAGCGATGTGAGCTAGATTAATGACTCTAGTGCAAGTGTGAGACTATTGGAAATATGCCCTAGAGGCAATAATAAATTAGTTATTATCATATTTCCCTGTTCATGATAATCGTTTATTATCCATGCTAGAATTGTATTGATTGGAAACTCAGATACATGTGTGGATACATAGACAACACCATGTCTCTAGTATGCTTCTAATAGACTAGCTCATTGATCAAAGATGGTCAAGGTTTCCTAGTCATAGACATGAGATGTCATTTGATAACGGGATCACATCATTAGGAGAATGATGGGATGGACAAGACCCAAACTATAAACATAGCATATGATCGTGTCAGTTTATTGGTATGGTTTTCTGCATGTCAAGTATATGTTCCTATGACCATGAGAACATGCAACTCACTGACACTGGAGAAGCACCTTGTGTGTATCAAACGTCGCAACGTAACTGGGTGACTATAAAGGTGCTCTACAGGTATCTCCGAGGGTGTTTGTTGAGTTGGCTTGGATCAAGACTGGGATTTGTTACTCCGTGTGACGGAGAGATATCTTAGGGCCCACTTGGTAATATAACATCACAATGAGCCTTTCAAGCAAAGTGACTAAAGATTTAGCCGCGGGATCTTGTATTACGGAATGATTAAAGAGACTTTCTGGTAACGAGATTGAACTAGTTATATAGATACCGACGATCGAATCTCGGGCAAGTAACATACCGAAGAACAAAGGGAACTGCATACGGGATTGACTAAATCCTTGACATAGAGGTTCAACCGATAAAGATCTTCATAGAATATGCAGGAACCAATATGGGCAACCAGGTCCTGCTATTGGTTATTGACCATAGAGGTGTCTCGGTCATGTCTACATAGTTCTCGAGCCCGCAAGGTCTGCACACTTAACGTTCGGTGACATTTCGGTATTATTGAGTTATGTATGTTGGTGACCGAAGGTTGTTAGGAGCCCTGTATGAGATCCCAGATGTCACGAGGAGCTCCGGAATGGTCTGGAGGTAAAGATTTATATATGGGAAGTCATATTTTGGCTACCGGGAAAGTTTCAGGTTTTTCCGGTATTATACCCAGAAGCTTCTAGAAGGTTTCGGAAACTTCCAGAGGAGTCCGAAAGTCCACCAAGGGTTCCACCACGTCCCAAGGGTTTGCATGGGCTGAGGGGAGGCGCCCTGGCCTTATTGGGCCAGGCGCACAAGTCCCTCAAGACCCATGTGGGTTGGGAGAGGTGGAAAGTCCACCTGTTTTATGGAAAGGGAGGGAACTGGACTAGGAGTCCAACTCCTCCCCCTTGGCTGCACCCAAGGGCTTGGAGGGGCTGATCTCCACGCCCCTCCACCTATATATAGAGGCGAGGGGCGCCCCAAGAGCACACACGAAGCCCATGGCGCCCCTCTCTCTCCCTAGATCGTTTTCTCCTCCGTTCTCGGTTTCGGTAGTGCTAGGCATAGCCCTGGCGGGATAGCACCACCACCATTGCCGCCACGCCGTCTCATTGTCGGAGAACTCGTATACCTCTCCGTCCTCTCTCTTGCTGGATCAAGACGGCCGAGATCGTCATCGAGCTGTACGTGTGCTGAACGCGGAGGTGCCATCCGTTCGGCGCTAGATCGGAAGGACCGTGATTTGATCGCGGGATAGATCGTGATTGGATCGTGAGACGGCTTGCAATTTGGATCGTGAATACGTTCGACTACATCAACCGCGTTTCTTAACGCTTCCCGCTTAGCGATCTACAAGGGTATGTAGATCCGATCTCTCCTCTCGTAGATGCTCATCACCATGGATAGATCTTGTGTGTGCATAGGAACTTTTTTGTTTCCAATGCAACGTTTCCCAACAGCGTGGTGGTTTTCCCTTGGCGACACCAGCCCGCATGCCGCAAGTATGAAGCTCACCTTGCCATTTGGGGGTGCCAAATTTCTTTTTGAAGAAGTTTTAATAAGGCAAGGCGAGGTCACAGGACTGTGCACCAACTTCCATAAGAGTTCGGTTGTCGCCATCAGATGCAACCACCTCCGCCTGGGGCACCTCTTGAGGAGCATCCCGACTACACGCGACTCTTTCCCAATTTAGTATTTGGGTCTACCGCTCTCTGTCTAGCATCTCAAGAAAGTCGACTTCCAATATCTTGAAGACAAAGTGACTGGCAAACTTGTGGCCTGGGAAGGGCAGAACATCACCACTATCGGTCGTACAGCCCTCGTCATATCAGTCATCACCTTCCAAGCGGTCTTTTCCACCACGCCTCTCATCGTGCCTCAAGGCTCGCTTGACAACATCAACAAACTTGAGAGGGCTTTTCTCTGGTCAGGTTCGAATAGAATGATCGGAGCAAAATGCAAAGTCAACTGAGAGGTGGTTTGTCGGCCAAAGGTTTACGGAGGTCCTGGGGTCCTCAACACTGAAAAATTCGCTCGAGCCTTGCGTCTGCGCTGGCCATGGTTAGAATGGAAGGAGCCTAATAACTTTTGGGTTGGTTTGGGCAACCCTCGCACCAAGGAAGGCCTTGATTTCTTCTATGCCTCAACATCCATCATCGTTCGTAATGGTGCGAAAACATCTTTCTTGGACGCCGGTTGTTTGGCCGCAAGCCCGAAGATATCTCGCCTACAATCCATGCATCCAGAACAAAGCATTGGAAAGTTTGCGGGGCCCTCCATAAGAACGGCTGGATGACTAAGATCAAGTCTGACACCATCGTCTCGGCTCAACGCATTCACGAGTTTTTCTCCCTTTGGGCGATTGTCCACGACTTCCATCTAGGTGAACAGGCCGAGGACGACATTATCTGGAAATACGATGTGGATGGAGTTTACTCGGCTGCAACCGCGTACAAGGCGCAATTCCTTGGGTTGACTATTCCCCATGAACTCCATGGTTTGGAAATCTTGGGCCCCTCCAAAAGTTAAAATCTTCGCCTAGCTGGCCTTGCAAGATAGGAACTGGACTGCAGATCTTCTGGAGCGGCGTGGTTGGGCCAACTGTGGCCTTTGCCCTCTCTGTGGGAGGGTATCGAAATCAGGCGCTCACCTTTTCGCCAACTGTCGATTCTCCATTCGCCTTTGTCGTCTGGTCATTGCGAAGTTCGGGCTATTTCACATTGATACCTAAAGTTGGCACCTTCAGGAGTCCCTCATGCGTTGGTGGGACGCGGGGACCGATCTGCGGAATCCCAACATGCATGCCATGGCTTCCCTCACCATGCTTGTCTCTTGGACCATTTGAAATGAGCGTAATGCTAGGATTTTTCGACACAAGAATGCTCTGTCACCGATTCTCCTCAATTGCGTCCTGGACGAAGCCAAACTATGGGTTATCGCTGACGCAAAGAAACTAGGTCATCTTGTTGTACGCAAGTAATTGCTAGGTCGCGTTGTGCCCGATTGTAAAACTATAAAACTCTATTCTATCCTAATTTAATGGATGAAGCAAATCTTTTGCCCATTTAAAAAAAACAAAGCCAGACGTTGAAGGTGGCCTTAAGCTTCTCTTCCTTGGTATGTGACCTTCTCAACGTGTACGCAGGTCTGTGACCTTCTCAACGTGCATGGTACTGCATGGGATCATGGCAAGGTGTACTCCATGTTCTCTTCGGATGAGGCTGGCGAGATTATCCAGATCCCGATTGGAGGATCGACTATGCAGGACTACCTGGCATGGAATTACACCAAGGATGGAGTTTTCACGGTGCGGTCGGCCTACCACTTGCGGATGACACAGAAACGCCTCAAAGTAGGCCGGCCGGAATCCTCTTCTTCGGTGGCGGACCACAAATCATGGTTGCGCCTATGGGACAGCGTCGCGCCGGGCAAGGTGAAAACACACATGTGGCGGCTGATCCGGAATGGACTGGCAGTGGGCACCGAACTTCAAATGAGGAAGATCAAAGAGGGTGTGTTCTGTGTTGCGTGTGGGAGAGAGGAAACGAATTATCACAGGTTTTGGGGCTGCTTTCACTCAGTGAAGTTCTGGAAGATCATGCATTCGGAGTTGGGGGTGCCGGTGGCGATCCCATCGGAGTCAGCTGGCCCCCGGAGTGCATTATCGAGATGGCTCTTGTCGTGGTTCGCGGATGCATCCGATGATGAAAGGGTGGTTCTGGTCCAGGGTGTGTATGCGCTTTGGCTGGCCCGGAATAATGCAAGAGATGGAAAGAGAATCGAAGATGCTGAATCGATCGCGAGAAGAGTTTTCAACCTGATGGGAGAGTGGCAGAGCAAGCAAGCTAACCCTGCCTCTCGCGAGAAATGGCGTCCGCCAGAGGAGGGGTGGGTGAAAGCCAATGTTGACGGGGCAATGTCCAAGGTGGGGGGGCTGGAAGGTGCTGGCGTCGTTCTTCGGAACCAGGAGGGAGCTTTCCACGGAGGTGCTTGCCATGTCTTTCCTCGGTGCAAGGAACCAGCAAGGGTGGAGCTATATGCTTGCAGAAGAGCAGTACAACTAGCGGAGGAATTAAACGTACCCAACATGCATGTTGAGATGGACTGCCGCAAGATTGTTTGCAAACTGCAGAAAGGAGGACTTGTCATCGCTGGGTTTATCGAGGAGATTAAGCAAATGATGGCTACGAGGGAGAGATGGAAAGTCATTTGGGTTAGACGTTCTCCTAATAATGCGGCTCATTTGGTAGCTAGGGAGGAGGTGGCGAATAATCTCTGTAAGGTTTGTTTGCATGAACCCCCTGGCTGTATTTTGCAGATTGTGTCAGACGAGATCCCAGGTTCGGATGATTAAATAAAGCTATGCAGTGAGTTTAAAAAAAAAAATAGGGCTGTTGTTGGATATGCTCGAGACAAAGAATATATGGTGACCTTTGAAGTTATTGCAATGGCAGCTCTTACTGATTACACGTGCCTACAGGCCTTAAAGGAGGTCACTACCCAGCAGTCCTTTGACGTGTCGGGCGGCACCACCGACAAGCACCTGCACAGCTTAAAAGATCTGATTAACAGATAATGATGCACATGAGGAGCTCACATCGTATTAAGAAAGCATACAATGGCTAGCAACATGAGGATATGGTGTCTGCTTTCAGCACTGATGTAGAAACAGTATGCTCTTTCTGCCCGAAATTACTTGTCATAAAAAAAGTATGTATCTAGATATATTTTAATTCTAAATACATTCATCATTTTGATGACAAATAATTCCGGACGAAGAGAGTAATACGCAGCCAGAATAAACAAATTGACCTATGTTCATCTGCGGTAAAGTTCTATCTGGAACAAAATCTGGTGTGAGTTACAGGAAGCCAAAATTGGGCAATGGATGCACTTTCTCTAAAAAAGAGACGAAAATCACCACCGCATAAGCTCGGTTGCCATCGCAACAAGTCAAAACAATCTATGGGGAGCGCCAAAAGTATGTACAGCACAGTGCCACCTCTGTATGCAGACCTACTAATCCACGTTCTGGATCTCACCCATCATGATGCGGTTGCTGACTACATTGAATCCTAAGACCGCTGCGCTCACCTTCTTCCCTTTCTTCCCTTTTTTCTTTCCTCCTGTATCCTGCTCTGCCTCAGCGCTTGGCCCTCCTTTGGCTGCAGAAGCAGGGTTCAGGCGGGGGGCGCGGTTGCTGGGCGCTCTGAATGCCATCTCGATCACATCTGTGGACAGAAAAGCCTTGTAGTTGAGGAACCTGTCGATGAACTGGCCGTTGCGGTCTAGAGAGCCAACGTTCTCCCGGAGAAGCATTTCTGCTTCAGCAGTCGACTGCTTAATGCAGAACTCAAGGAAACTTGTATCTGGGTAGGCATAGTGGAACAAACAATAAGATTGGTGAGTTTTAAGCAAGAATTACTCTGGTGAGAGTTTATACCATTTGTTCCAGTGAGCCTGGACCACTCGCTGTCGCACCAATCCCTGAAGTCCATTGCCTCTGCAGTATAAGAATCAAGACTGACATGTTAGCAAACACAACAGTAACGAAGGAAATACTGTATTAACATAAACCAACTATATTACCTGTCTGCTTGTTTGCTGCCTCTGCTTTCCCTTTCCCGATGAGGTTAGAACTAGGAGCGCTTGAAAGTGGCAACTTGCTAGCCTGAGACTTGTGACGGTTTACTGAAGACTGGTCTTTCGTCATGGAACTTTTACTCTGACTTGCTAGACTTGGGAATTCTGACCTGTTAAACATTGCAAGACAAAATGTAAGCATCTTACAAAAGTTCCATGCAAAAGGAAACAAAACTCGGTACTCCCTCCGTTCCTAAATATAAGTCTTTTTAGAGATTTCTATAAGGACTACATACGAATGTATGTAGAGATATTTTAGAATGTAGATTCACTCATTTTGCTCCGTATGTAGTCCGCATTGGAATCGCTAAAAAGACTTCTATTTAGGAACGGAGGGAGTGATAATAAGATTTTTAAAAATAGGACAGGATGTTCCAGCCATGAATGGTCAAGCATTGTACCAGGGGTCACAGAAATCAAATGTGTCTGGCACGGTTTGAGACTAGGGGACGTGAACCTTGGTACAGTGTGGCACCAGAAGTTAAGATCGTCGCCATGGACTTAAGCACTTGCCCATGGCAACAAATCTTAACTTCGAACTGTTAGATCTATCTAGTCTTAAGTGATGTACAAAGCAGGCACATTCATAATAAGTGGACTCTGAGGGGTTCAGAGGGCCAAATTAGACAAGCAGGGGGCCCTTTATTTTCTACTCCCTCCGATCCATAGTAGGTGTCGCAGTTTTGTACTAAGTTTGAACTAACCTTAGTTCAAAGCCGCGACACTTATGTTGGATCAGAGGGAGTACTTTTTATAAATAGTTACAGCTCACAGGTTTGCTTCGGACCAATTTTGACAGCCCAGATGGAAAGAGTAAAGCTTCAGACCAATTTTGCTGAGACAATCTAGGCGAGCAGTGTGTATTAGAATATACAAGGTGTAAAATAAACTTCAAATAATACCATAATCATAAATTGCATTACGATCACCATCAGATGACATGCAAAGCATGTGAGCATGATCAAACCAATATGACCAGCTGGTGACACAACTTAGAAATCAAATCAGGTATAGATACAATCAACATGATCAAACCAATATGGACCAGCTGATGATGCAATTCACACAAGTCAGGTACTCCATTCGTTCCAAATTATTTGATGTTCTGAATCATAAGTACATAGAAAATTGTGCTAATATCTACAACATCACATATTTACATGTATAATACTAAAAATATATTTATGATGAATCTAATAAACTAACTTGGTGTTGTATATGATGACATATTTCTCTATAGACTTGGTCAATTTTTAAAAAGTTACTTAGGAGTTAGGACATAGCTAGAACTTCAAATGATTTGCAAGATGCTCTATAGAAATTCTTGACCAATCCCATCTAACACTGGAGGACACTGCAGTGCCAATTCCAGAGTTCAGTCAAGTCATTAGTAGACTTATACCTATTCACTACGAAGAAAATAAGTTGGTATGCCAAATGTGTTAATAATAATAATATGTGCTGAAAAATAATCGAGCGACGATAAAAACCATTGCAAAGAACATACGAACATACTGTTTCTTATCTTGTTTGGAGTGGTCGGATGGGCCCCAAAACAGATCATCTTCAGCATTTGACTTGGCACGGTTGGAAGGGTTGGAACTCATCTGGACAGGGGCAACTGCCTTTGATGGAGAAGACCCAGAAGCTTGCTTAGAAGAAGCATTACCATGATTCCGCTGGTTCACCGAAACCTTTGCTGGAGTAGGTGAGGGTGGCTGTTGCTGGACAACACCTGATCTCCTTTCTTCCTCTCTCTGAATATCTCTCAAAGACAAAGGTTTGTGAACCTTCGCAGAGTCATTGGACCATGCTGGAGCAGGTACAAAATTTGTCTGGTCAATCTTCCAAGGAACAAAATCTCCAAAGGATGGACCACTTGGAGGAGCCGGAAGTATTTCCTTCTCTTGCTTCGCTTGCTTAGAAGATTTGCCCTTTTCAGCTGGTATAGACATAGCTGATGAATCAATGGAACTAACAGGTAATGGGGCTTTGACTGCAGATCCTTTTGACTTTGTTCCCTTTTTCTTGTTCTTTTTGGAGTCCTTCGCCTCAATGAAGTCATCATCATCAAAAGCAGGAGCATCAGGCTGAACAGCAGCAGGTGATAGAGGAGGAAACAAGACATCATTAGCATTACCTATGTTCTCATTGTCTGCACTAGTAGACCTTGCCAGAACTTCTTCTGCTAACAAATCATGCAACTGGCTTCTCTTGTTCCTGGAGTCACCAGCACTTTCCTGGCCACCCAGTGATTTACCTGCACCCCCAAATTGTTGCTCAGAAGATGCAGGCATGGTATTCCAAGGACCTGGTGGCACAGGAGGCGCTGGCATGGTTATCTTCGCATTGTCTGCAGCTACCCTCTGTGCTCTTAGTTGTTCCTCAGCTTGAATTTCCAGTAGTGATTTAGGCCTGGGTCCTTGGGTAGGTTTCCAACCTTTCTGGCTTGCCGCAGCATGAGGCTCGGATAGAGCACTAGGTTCCCATTCAGCTCTGTTGATAGCATACTCCTCAGGGAGACTTTTGGGAGGCAAATTCACATATGATTCAAAGCCCAGAGGAGGTCCAACTGCTTTAGAAGAGCTTTCCACTCTAGCAGTGGAACCCCAGAAAAGTTCGTCTGTATCAGCTGGCAAACCATGCTTAGTAACAGCCTGATTTGAACCATCAACTTCAGCTTCTAGTCTTGGCTGTTGAGAAACTGTGTTTGTAGCTCCTTTGCCAACATCTACAGCTGTTTGTTTCTTCTTCTGCTTCTTTTTCTTTTCAGCTTTCTTTGTCTCCTGTGCATCAGGAGTTTTTGCATCAGTTGTCATAGTTAGCTCAACTGCATCAAGGGTATTTGTAATTTCCTGGACACGATTATGAGGTGGTGACATGATCTCGGATATTGAATTCAGTGGTGTCTCAGGAAAACCCTTAGCTTCACTAAGAGCTGAACTGCTGGCCTCTGTAGATCTTAAACTCAAAATATTTGCAGGCTTACTTTCAGCTTTACCTATTCCAACTTGCTGATGGTTTCCAGAAGCCTCCTTGTACCTTTCTGCAACTTCTGTTTGCATCGTATTGACCATACTTGCACTAAGTTGAGTGTTATCACTTGCCGAGTTTTCCAACTTCTGATGATGAGGAAACCGTTCTTTTGAAGGTGCACCCATAAAAAATTCATGAGGCAATGGCACAGTAGGTACAGAGCTTTGTGATGTTCCAACACCCTCCATACCCCTCATATTCATAAATGCTTGACTAGATTGTTGCCCCTGGGGTGCACCATGGTTAGTCAAAATACGATCAGCTTCAGGAACCTCTTGAATTGCTCGAACACCGAGATTCATAGAATCACCAGCTGGCAATGTAGTATGCTTCGACCCATAAGGATCATCAAGCTGTTGGTTGGGATGTCCATGAGGTGTGACATGAGAAACTAGGTGCTGTTGTTGCAGCAACAACTGCTGTTGCTCAAGCTGTAGTCGTTGCAGCTGCTGCTGCTGCTGCTGTTGCTGCTGCTGCTGTTGCTGCTGCTGCTGCTGCTGCTGAAGCAATATCATCTTGTCCAACATTGAGAGTTGTGGCTGAGGTTGAGGTGTCACTGGTGGCTGTGATTGCAACTGTAGTTGTGATAGCAGATACTGCTGTTGAAACATGTGCAAGAGTTGTGGGTCTTGAGATATCTCAGCAAGCAACTTCTCAGATGGCAAATGAGCTAGAGATGGCTGGTTCTGTGGCATGAAGTTCTGTTGTTGAACAGCAGTAGCCACTTGCTGAGAATTCTGCAGATTTTGATGCATGTTAAGTGGCCCTTGAGTGAGATCCACATGAAGGTTAGGATTAAGATTTCGGGCTTCAGGATAGTTTGACCATGGTGGCAATCCCGCAGGTGCTTTAGGTTTCTCTGCAGAATGCAGCATAGCAAGCAAATCAACATTTTGAGATTGTGATGACTGACAAGATGGATCAGCCATTGAACTGGGTACTTTAGAGTGCAGAGTAGACACTTCTGAAGCTGTATCCTTATTCTGTGCCTGTGCTGCTGGAATACCATCTGCAGACCAATATGGAACGGCATTTTGGGAAGATTTTTGTCTTTCCAACAATCTTTGCTGTGCCAAAAGATAATTCATGTTACTCCCAATCTCGCCTCCGGCCATCGCAATGTTGCCAAAGCTACCACTGTTATATTCATTCAGCCCTAATTCCAAAAAGATATGGTGTCAGACCAGAAAGTATGCATGAGTAAGTACCAGAGATAACTAGAAAATTTATGGAATAAACTAGACGAATAGGGCTTTTGCCAGTATACAAACCTCCAGTCATAGCAGCTGAAGGACCTTGCATAGTATTAGACATCAGTGACTCCAGAAAACGATTCTGAGCTTCAACAGCACCGCCATTCCTGCTTGGCCCACTGTTAAAAATACCGACACCAGCTGATCCGCTATGTGTGCTACTGGAGCTGACAAATTTCCCTGTAGGTGGAGTCTCCGGCATTAGCATATCACTGGATTTTGTGGTGCTAAACCCTGGAGGTGGCCTTGCCTTTGCTCGTAGGTGAGGCATAACATCACCAAGCATTAAGAAAGGCGCATCAGGAGGCGCATTTGCAACGCGAACCAGTAAATCAATACCAAAATAACTAGCCTCAAACCAGCCAATGATGTCAGCACCAGAAAATGGGCCTTGAATTCGACCCTGTGGATCTTTGTAGTATAAAGAGAGATTTTCTGGATTAGGATAAGGTTGAATAGGACTGGTCAACTCATCAACACCTGTCATCCCAACTACTTTACTTTCTTGATCAAAGACATTGGGCATTTGCTGCGGAAAGTCGGTCGGTCCAAGCCTATGGTCTCCAATAAACCGAGATCTTTGTGGAACAACATAGCTAGGAGTCTCTGTACGCAGCAAATCAACATTTCCAGGAACACCTATCAAAAGATCAACAGAAGTGAGTTTTTAGAAGGCGGAAAGGATTTATAGAAGCTGTGCAAACATTCAGCAAAGGACAATACAAAATGTTAGCTACCAAAAAATGGCAAGCACTTCAAAGTAGCTAAATAAGATACCATGAAGAGGTCGTCACGACAAATTCGTTTGCTTAGACTACTACTTCCTCCGTCCGGATTTACTTGTCGCTCCATTTGAGCGACATTCCAGACGGAGGGAGTATATCATAGAACACATGTAACTGCAAGCCTCTGTAACCAAATTATAATGTAATATGGAACAACGGATAAACTTATAAACTTAATGCCAGAAAAAACAAAGGAATACTTCGAGGAACAAAGGCATATCTTGATACACCATCCAGAGAATTTGGTACTAGATCTCAAAAATAATCTCAGAAACCCCTACTCAGTATACCATGTTCAATTTTTACTCCTGTTATATGGACAGACCTTGGACTAAAATCCGTCCTAAATATTGAAATAGGCATGTTCCACAAAATGTGAATGTGTGAACCATGTGGAGTGATCAAGTTGTGAACCAAGACCATGAGCAGTAAGTATATTTGAAAAGCTAAGACATGTTGGAGAACATCTGGAAGACTCCCCCAAGTTATGAAAGGTTAGATCTTTCACAAATGACAAATCCCCTATACATGCAACTGAACACAAAATCATCTGTATGTAATCACTTGAAATTCGTCAACTAAGTAGCACACAGTAAACAGAAAGAACTGTGAAACGGTGGATAAGATATGGCACCCCTGAGACTTCCAGCTGTTTCTCCCTTCAAATCATCTGCACTTCCAGGTCGATCATCTCTACCACCTGGTTAACGGGAGGGGGTATTCAATACACAATGGTAAACATATTTGGATGTATATGCTACAAAGTATGAAAACTAAATCAAACCTAATTTAGATTGTTTTGAAGGCACCCCATCAGGATTACTTTTCCCAACAGAACCATCTTTGGAAACCTGATAGACACCACTGTTTATGATTTCCCCTTTGTCAATTGCTTTTAAAATGACCTACAAATATAACAAGAACTGTGAGACATGAAGATCATATACATAGTATAATTACATGATAGTAAGATCATCCTAGCTGAGAAAAATAATAGGATTAGCTTTACCGCTTCATCAGTCGTCGGAGCAAATAATGCTAAAGGCTCCAACATTTCTTCTTGCATAAATGACCCTTCCTCACAAACATCAAAAGGCATCTTGAAGTCAGTAACATGTGAAGTTGTTCTGTATATGTCAAGCAGTTTCATCCTACTATATCTAAATGCTGTGCGATCCCCTGATGCACCACCAGGTCTATCAGAAAGTAGACCAAGATGGAATGGACGTGAAGATCCAGTACTGCCAGCATTTGTACTACCAGAACTAGGGGTAAATTTTCCACGAGAACCTGAAAAACCTGTGATTTCATTGTCTGGTTTCCCTCTACCATACCCATACAAAGAAGATGGTTTTTGTGATATCTGTAAGGGGTGATAAGAAGAATCACCCCGACCACGGCCCAATGGATGACTAGACTTCCATGATCGAGAAATGTTATCATCTCTCTCAGTATCCTTGTCATGAATGTTGCCATCTTTCCCATGTGCGACAAACTGGGAAAAACCTTTTTCACGGGAAGCATCACCCTCCTTGCCCGAATCACCCCAGCGGTCACGCCAATTTTCAGACTCCTTATCATTGGAACCCCAACGAGTCATCCACTTGCCCTCACGGCGTTGGTCGTAGTTGCCCTCCTTGTTACTGGAATCACCCCAACGTTCCTGTGGAGCACGACGGCCATCCACAGAAAACTTGGACGAGTCATCTGACCATTTTTCCACCTTGCGTGGATCACCTTGTTCCTTTTCTGTCTCCCTCCAGCGAGCCCACCGAGGGCCTGAATTTGGTTCACGTTCATCATCACGCCAACGGTCACGACGCACAGTTTCACCATCAAGCACAGAAGACCTGAAGACGTCCTTTTTCTTCGCACTGGAGTCCATGTCTTCACCATTCCCTGATGTCTTTGTAGCATCTGAGCGTGAACCCTGTGAACTGGACTCCTGCAACAAACAAAATTACATCAATCACCGTCCTGCACACAAATTACTAAGAAAGTCTACTAGCAATCTAGATGATATTGTAATGCCATGTTCACCACGCAGGCGTAGTGTTAAGATGTCGAGCAGTTCAACTTTAGTTACTGCCCTTAATCCTAAAACAGTAAAACCCTAAAGATGTTTTGGCCTACCTTCATAAGCCACTGAGGAGAAAGGGCACCACGCAGGCGTAGTGTTAAGATGTCGAGCAGTTCAACTTTAGTTACTGCCCTTAATCCTAAAACAGTAAAACCCTAAAGATGTTTTGGCCTACCTTCATAAGCCACTGAGGAGAAAGGGGCACGTCAGCATCCAGGCCTTGCTTCTCTGAAAAACAAAGCTATAATGAATAAGATAGTGTGACAAACAAAGCTACAATGGATAAAACAGGAGACATGCTATACTGATAAAAATAAAACAGGAAACATGCTTAGATTGCACTCTAAACAGCCTATGATACTGACAAAAGCTGCATGCTCTAAAAACTGTAAGACACATCTGGGAAACCAAAGAAATGCTCAATGGTTAGACAAGATAAAGACGCAATAAGATTTTAAACAGCATATGCCTTGCATGAAAGTAGTTGTATTGGAGGGTTATGCATATACTGGTTGAACATTAACTGATTTTGTGACACGGATCCACACCAATACCATAGACTGCATATGTTGATAAAAAGGTACCCTATAGTAGATTATAAATATACAGCTATGCCCACAAATTGAGCAAACAGTCAGTAAAAGAGGCAGCCGTGATGTTACCCCGACCATGTGTGGCTACAAAGAACGCAACATTTCTAAGCCCGGAATACACCCATAGTTTTCAGTTCTATTCTGCATCCTAGGAATACCAACACATAAAGGCAGGCAGCCATATTTGCAACCCACACAGGCCACAACAGTAAAGTTAAACCAACAAATTACATTCAACCACAAAAATCGAAGTGTTAAGGGGCAATCCAATGAGTAAAACTAGCACCTTCCAAAATCGAAGCAATAACTAAAATTAACAACTGGGCCACAGCATCCAATTCAGCCAAACCCAAATACCTCACTTAACTACAAAGTGACGTCACCCTTTATACCAAGCACCATCGTCCCACCACGGCAGAAATTGTTCAGTCAGAGACCCTACGCGGCAGTAACGCTGCGGAAGCCCAACGCACGGTGGCAATACCATTTCGCAACTACCCCCCCCCCCCCGAAACCTAGTGACGGCAGAACAGATCGAACGACGGTACAAGCAACAAATCAAGGCAGGCCAAGCTACGGGGTAGCGCTAGGGTTTCGACCTGGTGCGACAGATCGACGGTGGAGGGACGAGTCGGGTGGGAGCAACGAACCTTTGGCGATCTGGCGCGGTGGAGGCGTGTCTACGGCGAGGCGGCGGCGGAGGTCGTCATTGGCGCGGTCCGGGGAGGCGGCCATGGGCGGCGGCGGGGAAAACCCTAGGAGGAGCTTCGCTTGGGAGGTTTGGGGGACGGAGAGGGGGAGCGAGCGATGGGGAGGAGACTGTTAACTCCAGGCGCGGATAAAAAACCAGCCGCAGGCGCAGGCCACAGGGTGCCGAGTTTGCCCGAGGAGGCCTTTTTGCGCTAAGGCACCTGTTTATGTACAAATTTATTAAACGTCCTACTTACTACAGTTGACAGGCATGCGGTTGGAGCCAATTGCAATGTTAGGACATCTCCATAGGAAGACAAGTCTACAACTAGTTGTACTCTAGAAGGTGCCTCCTAATCCTAAGCCACCGTCACAACTCCTGCCATCGCCTCGGTCCCTCTCTTCTTCCCCGCCTGGCGGCCTCGGCAGCGACAAGAGGAGCGGGGACCCGTCTATCTTGTTTTTTTTCTTATGTTTTTGTTTCTTCACCGACATCGACCAGGCAACGATGGCGTTTTGGAATAAGGTTTTTCCGGTCTCTTCCTACATCGATGACGTCCGATCCGGCGCGCGGCAAAGGGACTGTGAGAGTTTGTGCTCTAAGATCGGTTGGTTTTCTTTAGATCTTGGCGGTTTGTGTGTCTTTCAAAGAGCACTTTTGTCTGGTGTTTGGTGTGGTGTCTTCGACATCTTCTTCTGTGGTGTTCTGTGGCTTAACCCGATTTATCTAGCCCTCTGAACTAGTGGTGGTGGATTGCAAGCCTGTTCAGCTTGCGATGATGCTCCAGTTGATGATGCTTCAATGATTTTTATATCTCGTCTCAGGGGAAGTGGCGATTGCGGTCTTCAAGGCCTTGTATGGCAAGGGCGTTTGCAGTTGTTGCTTTCCTTTGTTGTTGGTTCAGTGTATTTTTCAATCTCCGGTTGGCGACGTGTAATGAGAGGAAGAAGAAGACTAGTATGCTTATTAATGTATTTTTTTTTCTTAGTGGTCGTTATACGTCCAGTTGTCCATCCATTGTATCGATATTTATTTTTCTCGATGTTAATCAAATCTAAGATGCCCTTTGGGTGTCTTTATTTAAAAATTGTTAGGGCATCTCCAGCGCTGACCCGCAAATTACCTCCTGCATACCAGTCCGCAAACACGGATACGGGAGTCAGGCATCCAAAGCTAGCAACATATGTTCACTTATATTTCAAATGAATTTTAACGAAAATGAACAAATTTGATGCAAGCTCACAAAAATCAGACAACATTCCTTCATACTTGGAATTTTTCTTACATAAAATTGGATGCTTTTCATCTAAACCAGGGCAAATTCATTATGTTTACACATATTTCAACTAAACCAAACTCTAAACCTAGACTAAAATGATTGTCGGTGCTCATTTCGCATCCAGGACGGCATGCCCCGGAAAATGAAGCCTCACCTTCTCCGCAACCCTCTGCTCCGATGACATGTCTTCCCCATGTTCGGCAACCCGCTCCTCGTACTGCCGAGAGCCCTGGAGGTATATGCTTAACCGAGAGGGGCATAGCATTTGTCTTCTCTTTGTTAGGCAGTTGCGCTCATCGGAGTGGCACGGATGGATATGTTTCAACCGAACAGGAAGAGTGGCATTCGCTTCCATGAAGCACGAGTCCGGGTTGGTTTTGGGGAGGGGGCGAAGGTGGCCTGCGAGTGAGCGGGCAAGACACTGGTGGTGGACGTCGGCGATGGCCTTCCTATGGCCCAAGCGGCGGCGGTTTCCCCATGTTCTACTTTTCCTCGATGTTGGTGACGGGCACGGACGTGTTGGCCGTCGCCTCATAGATCTGACGTGCCGACTTGGAGCCTCGTCCATGGTACTGATAGCCTAGACCGGTGAGGAAGGTGGAACGGAGATTTGCATGGCTCGTATTCGGCGGGCTCGACAGCCACCCAGCCGGCTTTTATGCCAGAGAACCCTTCTTCCTGGTCGTCAGATGCCATGAAGAGTTTGGAGAAAATGGTGCAAGGAGACAAGGAGGAGATCAGGAGCAGAGGTGTGGTGTGATTCTTCACTCGGTGTCTGGCCTCATAATAGCAGGAGAACGCGAGGATCGAACCAGCGTTGTGTTTAATGTCAGCCGGCTAGCGAAAGTATGTGTGGTCAGAGTAGATTTCTCTACACACACGAGTTTAGTGGCGGAAGTCGAGAAGTCTACATTCATTTGAATGCGGCGAGGAGACATGTTCAGTCGGGCGTGATGCTTCGATGTCGTCAGTGAGAGGTCGCGCCCACTTTATAGTGGCTACGAGCAACTGGCGACGGGCGGGAACACACGCGGGCAAAGGAGGAGTTTTTTGGGTGGGCCATGGTTGCCAGTGGCGGACATGACAACGGTCTGTATGCCCGCAAACCCCACCCCCTTTCAAAGCATCTCTAGCAGACCCCGTATAATGCCCCAACCCGCAAAATAACCGTCAACATATGGGTCAGCACGAAAAAAGTCGCGCCGATCAGACCCCGTATCGGTCCGCGGCCTAAAATAATTGCGGGGCACGGCAAAAGTTTGCCCTCAAACTCTAGATTCATGGGGTCGAAGTCCGACCCGAGATCACCCCCTATCCGCAGCGAGATTACGCGGGACATACCACTTCCAACCCCCTTCGCCACCATTGCCTCGCCTCCGCTTGCTCCGGTCCATCTTCCCCAGCCATTCTTTGCTGCCATGGAAGCCTCCCAGTCGTCCCCCATCATCATCAAGGTCGCGCATGTATGAACACCTTCGGAAAATCTCGTCGTCAGCCAAGTCGCCCACGTCATCGCTCCAGGCACCACCGCGCATGTCCACAAGCGACAAGGCAATGTTGTCGTGCAGGGCGGGAATCCGGTGGGTCCGATCGGGAAGCTACACGCGCCCAGAACCGCCGTCAAGCAGTCTGCCCGGCTAAGGGAGTCCCAGATTAGGGGGTCCTCGGATAGCCGACCTGTTGTTTATGGGCCGGACTATATGGGCTACTTGTCGAACACTGGATGATTTGAAGGCCCAGTTTCCAGGATGGAAGCTTCGAGGAGCACGGCTTGCACTCCACGTTTGATGTAGTAAATAGGCATGTTTATCTATTCGGCATGTAACCGACCATGTGTAAACCCTAGGCCTCCTCGGCAGCTATATAAGCCGGAGGGTTTTAGGGAATAGATATAGAACAACTCATCTAGGGTTAGACATATGATCTCGAGGTAGATCAACTCTGTAACCCCTTACACCATCAATACAATCAAGGAGGACGTATGGTATTACCTCCATTGGAGGGCCCAAACCTGGGTAAACTTGTGTCCCCTTCGTCTCCTGTTACCGTCGATCCTAGTCTCACAGTTCGGGACTGTAGGACCGAAAGTATGTCTAAAGGGGGGTGATTAGACTACTTGACCAAATAAAAGTTTTGCCTATACCAATTTTTAGGGTTGACAGTTTTTAGCATTTCATGGCAAGTCAAGTACACCCTACACATGCAAGTCTAAGAGTATATAGCAGCGGAAAGTAACAACAAGCATGTATAGAAGGGATAGGGTAGGAAGATCAAACGCAGTTGTAGACACGATGATTTTTCCCGTGGTTCCGATAGGTGGCGCTATCGTACATCCACGTTTATGGAGTCTTCAACCCACGGAGGGTAACGGTCGCGAGAGTCCACGGAGGGCTCCACCCAAAAGGGTCCACAAAGTAGCAACCTTGACTTTCCATAACGGCTTCCGTCCACGAAGGACTAGCCTCACTATGGGTAGATCTTCACGGAGTAGGCGATCTCCTTACCCTTACAAACTTCTTGGTTCACTCCGCAACACTAAGTAGGAGGCTCTCAAGTGACACCTAACCAATCTAGGAGGCACCACCCTCCAAAAGGTAATAGGCTCAGTAATGACGATGAACTCCTTGCTCTTGTGCTTCAAGATGATAGACTCCTCAGCACCCAATCACTCTCTCACAGATTTGGTGTGGTGGAAGAGATGGGATTGATGGAAAGCTATTTGGGGAGGCTAGAAATCAAGATCCATATGATTGGAGTGGAAGATCTTGACCTCAACACAAGGGTAGGTGGTTCTCTCTCAGAAAATCTGATAGGATAGGTATGGAATAGTTCTGAGTGCTTCTCTTTCAAGTAGGTGCTGGTGAAGGGGTATATATAGGCATCCCCAAAAATCTAACCGTTATACACAAAATGACCAACTCGTTGACACCAAAATGTTATTCTCGGTGGTACCGAAGTGACCAAAAGGTCGCAACTTTTGAATCTCGGTGAGACCGATATAGGAAACTCGGTTGTACTGATAAGGTGACCAATGGTCAGATTTCCAATCTCAATGACGCCGATCCAACATTCTCGATGGGACCGAAAATGTGAATTTGCGTAATAAAAAGTTGGCAACCTAAACTCGGTGGCACCGGTATGGAATCGGTTGCACCGAAGTGGCTAGGGTTTGGCTTGAGTCTGTCTAGGTTCTAGAATCGGTGGCACTGGTATGGGAAAGTTGGTTGCACTGATTTTGAGTGTTAGGTATAGAACAGACTTTGGTGGGAGAGTTTGTGGATGTTTTTGGCGACTATCACTTGTGCACGTTTGAGCATGTTGTTCACCAACAAAACCTTACCCCCTTTTAATAGTATTGGCTTTCCTATGGACTCAAAGTGATTTCTCACAAATATAAAATGTATAATCCTCTTGCTTGAAGCTTAGCCAACCTATTTCCTTGCATCTTGGGGTATGTCCACAATATCCTTTTGCCAATCCTATCATTGAACATTTCCTGAAATATACTTGGTGGAAACATTAGTTCAATGACTTATATGTTGTTATTAATTACCAAAACCACCAAGGAGAAAATGTGCTTTCAATCTCCCCCCTTTTGGTAATTGATGACAACATATAGATCAAAGCTTTGACATATGATAAAATCAATGAATATAATCGTCGCTTTGAGAGGTATGTGATAAGTAAGAGCTCCCCCTAAATTTGTGCATTATTTTGAATTTGCATTTGAATGCAAATGCACAATCAATTAGGTATATGGGGCACTCCTTCCATGTCACATACAACTTGGTGGCGTGCGAGAATAATTATAATGAATAACAAAACACAACACAATCAAGCAAAGGTGAATGATCATCTCATAAGCATTAAGATGATAGGAAATAGTTGCATCACACATAACAACGTATGATCACACATAAACACAAAAGTATGTCACGTCAAACCAAAAGAACCAAATGTTTTGAAAATCAACAAACACCAAAACGCTCTCTCGCTCGAAGCCTAAAGATCTATATACACTTCTCCCCCTTTGGCAACAAGTTACCAAAAGGTTCAAAGGCATACATCTAATCGTTCTTGGGTTGATCTCCTCCGGTTGTTGATGAAGGAGTCGAGATAACATCGTCGGCGAAGATCTCAGTAGATGTCATGGATGGAGTTGGAGTGGCAGCTGGAGGAACTGGAGCAGATGGAGTAGGAGCTGATGGAGCTGGCACAGTGGCTGATCTGGCCTGAGTAGAAAATTGTGTGCCTGTCCTAAGAGGTGATTCCCCTCCTTCTCCTCCTCCTCATCATCTGAAGAAGTGGTGTGAGGAAGTGGCACTGAGTCAATTTTCTTCTGGAGCTCTGTGACTGTCTTAGTCAGCCTGTCCACCTTATCATTAAGGGTATTGATCCTAGTTTCAAAGATCCTGACAAGACTGTTCTGGTTGTCCAGAATCCCCTTAATGTCCTTCTGCA
Organism: Hordeum marinum; assembly: GCA_022496015.1. Classification (NCBI taxonomy): domain Eukaryota; kingdom Viridiplantae; phylum Streptophyta; class Magnoliopsida; order Poales; family Poaceae; genus Hordeum; species Hordeum marinum. Next base: position 278,898,071 of record CM039673.1, read on the forward strand.
TACCCTGAACTAATGATATCAACAGATCCATTTGCTCATTCCTAGATCTAGGGACTTGAGCACTAGTGGCTCTAACTGCCTCTGCTTCTTCCTGAGCTGCAACTGAAGTGGGATGATCAGCATCCATCACCACAACATTGTCCTCGAGATCTGGCAAATGTGGATGATCTAGAGCAAAGATGTGCTTCTCCAACTTTGAATTGATAAGCATTTGGATGTAGGGTGCATAACAGCAAGAGCGCTTATGGTAAGCTGCAACCCTCTTGATCGTCTCAACAATCAAATCCATGACTCTGATCCTGGTGTGTCTGTCAAGGTGGATCAACATGTTGATGGAGTGGCCTCGGATCATCTTGTCATCTCCTGACTTGGGCATCAAAGTATGCCTTAGAATGGTGTTCATCATGCGGAGGCCAGCCTGAAGAAAGTAGATAGATCCTAGCCTGCGAGACTTCACATTTGCAGCAGGGATCTCCTTGTATATATTTGCCATAGCATTGTGGCTCGCCTTGGATTCTGAGTATACATCCAAGTCACCATCTTGTGCTTCAGGAACTCCTAAGATAGCAGCCCATTCTTCAACAGTTGATTCATACCTTGCACCTTCAGTCATCCATACAATTCTACCATCTCCATAGAAGTGTGCAGTGGAGTAGAATTGCATGATCATCTCATCATTCCAAGCTGTGAATTCTCTGCCAACAAACTCATCCAAACCTATGCAATGGAAATTGTCTTGGACACTTGGAAAGTAGTCCTCATTCTCTTTGATGAATTTCCAATCAACATATCGCATATCACTCGTAGCTGGACTCTTGTCAAAAAGCACAGTCTCATGGAAATCATGTTGCTCCTTGGTATAAAATCTGTAGTCCATAGCTGTTTTCTTCCTCTGGGCATAAGGATCTATAGCTCTCCAAGCTCTCAATCCTGAATCCTTCCTCTTCTTCATATCCTCAGCTAGTGGGTAGCTGGCATTGTGTACTGGAAGATGTGGTCTGAGTTTCATCATAGTTGTCAAGTCATCATCCTCTTCAGCTCTGGAAGCAGTCCCTTTGTTCTTCTCAGAAGCTGGGATCTGCCTGGATGTCCTCTTAGGCTTCTCAGCAGCAGCCTTCTTGGATGTGTTAGACGTTGGCATAGCATCAGCCATAAGCTTCTTTTGCTTTTTCTTGGGAGGGGCCTTCTCAACATGCTCTTCCTCCTCTTCAACATCAGCATCAACAGCTTCTTCAGGATCCTCATACATGGAGGTTTTTCTGCCAATAACATGAATAACCCTCTTTCTAGCTTTCTTCACTCCTGCCTTCTTAGGCATAGCTTTCTTGGGGACTTCAACTGAGATAGTTGCTCTGGCAGTCTCATGAGCCTTGAAGGTTGAAGCAGGAGCATAGATCTTGCTGACAACCATCGTAGAAGAAGTGGCTTCAGTAGCAGACTTCTTAGCAGCTTTCTCTTGCTTCTTAGCAAGAATCTCCTCAGGGATAAAGTCTGAATCCTCTTCATCTGAATTCAGCTTCTTTTCTGGTCCTTGTAGCAGCTTTGGGCAATCCATGGGAGCTGGGGGTGCCTGGATCTGAAAATGAACTGGGCTTTGGGCTTGTGCCTGAACTCATGTTTGCACCCTGCTCTGGCATGTTCTGACTGTCCTCTGCATCTGACATACTCACCCTGTGAATGGAATACAGATGAGCAGAAGTATATGAGTCATCACAAAATTATCACCTGGTTTTTGAAATTTTGAACAAAAGATTTTCAAAGTTTTGCATTCTATCAGAAAACAAATCGGTAAGACCGAAGCAAAAGTTTCGGTGACACTGAGACTGACTTTCCCTCTTAATAGAAACTTGGCACCCTTTTCGGTGAGACCGAAAAGGAGTGCTCGGTTTCACCGAGACAGTTATCAGCACACAGAAACGAAAATCAGTGGTACCGATTTTCTTGATTCGGTTCTACCGAGTTGCGTCGGGCGGAAGGCAAAACCCTAGAAATCAATGGTTCGCTAGCCTATGCGGATTTCTTGTGGATAGGAATAAATGCAATGAGTGGCTTATAGAGAAAATCAAGTCCAATGCGCAAGAATCAGAAGGAGAGCGCAAGGGAGGTCGAATCCGTACCCTAACTTGGTGCGGATCCGCTACGGCGGCGACGATGGAGCAGATTTCGTCGACGACGGCGATTCCCAACGGCAGAGGAGCGCAGGAAGACAAGGGCGACGACCAGGGGTCTTGAGGCGGCATCTTAGGGTTCCGAGGCGCGACGTTTGAAGATAGAATTTCAAAGCGTCGGGGTCCACAACATATATACCCTCCACTGTCGGTGATACCGATTTTATGTTTTCGGTGTCACCGAGTTCCACAACTGTCAGCTGACAGGGAAACTCGATGTAACCAAGAACATGAAATCGGCAGTACCGAGATTGAAAACCAGATCAACCATGGGCATTCGGTAAGACCGAGATTGTGGGGTTGGTTCCACCGAGATGCACTTGGGAGGTTTTAATGGTCAGTCCTTGTCGATACGGAACTCCGAGTGCTCCACACACAGAGGGATTGAAAAGCACTTGTTCAAATGCAACATGAATGGAATATGAGGTGAGAAAGCATAGATAGCTAAAGAGTGGTCCTAGGCATTCTTGTCCATCCAATTGGCAAAAGAGAAAATCAATAACCAAATAGCAACAATTGGATGTCCTCGAATGAGAAAATAAATGCAGACCAACATGCTCACACAATAAGATGTCAAAAGAAATCATGACAAACATGCACAAACACTCTAGCATCTAACAAGCACTTGGGCGATGACGAAGTCATCTATATATGAGTATTTGACTTAGGAGCCAAGTAAGAGTACTTGATCATAGGTCATACTCATCGTTTAAGCACAAGTGGGGTTACCACTTTTACATAAAGCATTTAATGTTGTCACATACTAAGAGATGCTTTGACTCAAGTCTTAGAGTAAAGCTCCCCCTTAATGTGACATCCCCCCATGAGAGGGATAAACTAACCTTGGGTTTTGTCGATGAGGACTTCATGTTGGTGAGGTAGTTGTGGATGCTCAATGTTGATGAAGATCACCAAGAGTTGGGAGCATCCTTGTTGTTTCCTTACTCCTCTCACCTACATGGGTTAGTCCCAACACACAAGAGACAAATACATGGATATATATGGACATGGAGTGCAAAGCATATGTTATGATGTCCATTGATTAGTTGATTACCTTGTCCCTTGCTTACCTTTGAGGGAATGTGTGACTCTTTGAACTATTGCATTGAGTTGATGTTGAGTGCAAAAAGTCCTTGACAATAATGAATGTGAGTGAGTTTCATTGGCGGAGTCACCCCTCAAGAACTTACTAGTTCTTCTTCTTGGGGACCCACATCAAGTTGATGGGGATCCTTGGTGTTGAAGTAGCCTTTGTAGTAGTTGAGCTTGAAGTAGCCTTGGGAACCCACTCCACCAAAGCTAGGGGTTCATCTTCATATGAGTCAATGTCCTCTTGAAGCTTGTTCTTGCCCTTGAGCTTGTGGTCTTGTGGTGGAAGGTCATCTTGAGTGTTTGTCCCCTTGGGAAGAGTATTTTCATACTTCTCCTTTTGAGGAACAAACTTGGGCTTGGGATATTGACCTTCTTCCCATTCAACTCCATTAGCGTTGAAGTAGCCAACACCACGATTCTTTCGGTATCCTCCGTGCTTGCGTACAATTTCCTCAAATTGCTTACATCCGGCACTTGTAGATACCTTTTTCTATAATTCCTTTCAATAAAGCATTTTCTTGATCAAGTGTAACTTGGCTAAGAGAATCATCATTAGTGGGATCAATAGAACTACTAGAAGCAACATCATTGGGTTTAGCATTTTTATTGTTGCTACTAGATGAAGAACCTTTTTTTGCCTTTGTTACTAGATTGCTTAGTTTTAACTCGAGGCATGAAAGTAGACAAGAGTAATCATTTGGCTAGATAAGATGAAGTCTTCTTTCGAAGATCGTCATTGATAGCTTTGAGAAACTCATGCTCTTGATCTAAGTTGAGCTTCTTGAAGCGTAGCTTCTCATGAGTTCTCACAAGCTCTCTATGATCTTCGAGAGTAGATTCATGAGCTAACTTAAGAGTGTTTAGTTCTTTAGTTAGTTGTTCTATTTTCATCTTATCATCATCAAATGACTCATCTTGACTAGCAGGAGAATTATCAAGTTCATTTTGATCAACATCACTAGTTTTATCACAAAGCAAATCATCTTCATCACCATCAAAATCAAGATACTCGGGGTGTGATACCTTGAGGCCTTTAGCCATGAAGCAACTTCCACTCCCTTCGTTTGGTGAATCAAATAGATCGTAGGAGTTGGTAGTCACTAGAGCAATTTCGGCAACACCATCATCTTGACTATAGTCGGAGTCAGAGTGATAGCTTCTCTCAGAGTTGTTGTCGGAGTCGGAGCCAGAAACCCATTCACCAACATGAGCTTGATGTTTTGTTCTTGTGTAACTCTTGGTGTACTTGTCCTTCTTCTATGAATCTCTACTTATCCTTGAGTGTCTTCGTTCATAACGATCATCTCTACTCCTTCTCTCTCTTTGTGGTGATTCATTCCTTGAGCTTCGTCTTCGAGGTGACTCTTCCCTTCTTTTGTAGGGAGTCGTGCACTTATTTGAGTAGTGTCCGGGCTTCCCGCAATTGTAGCAATTGCGGTCACGGGTTGACGAATGCTTATCTTCATATCTTGAGTTGGAGTTTCTTTCTTTGCCTCTATTCTTGTATAACTTGTTGAATTTCTTGACCATGAGGCTTATCTCTTCATTGGTGACAAGGTTGTTGCTTGAAGTTGAGGGAGCATCACTTGTGGCTTTGTAAGCACCGCTACACTTGTGATGAAGTTCTTCCTTATCTTTGAGTGTCATCTCATGAGCAACAATCCTTCCAATGACTTTCGTAGGCTTGAGATCTTTGTAGTTTGGCATCATTTGGATCAATGTGCACATGGTGTCGTATCTCTCATCCAAAGCTCTAAGTATCTTCTTGATGATGAATTTGTCGGTCATTTCTTCGCTTCCTAAGCCGGCAATCTCATTGGTGATGAGAGCTATCCTAGAGTACATCTCTGCGACTCCTTCACCATCCTTCATCTTGAACTTGTCAAGCTGACCTTGAAGAACATCTAACTTGGATTCTCTCACGGACTCGGTTCCTTCGTGCATATCAACCAAAGTATCCCAAATCTCTTTTGCATTCTCAAGACGGCTGATTTTGTTGAATTCTTCGAGGCATAAGCAGTTGAAGAGAATGTCGCATGCTTGACCATTGAGTTGCAACATCTTCAACTCATCCGCGGTCGCTTCACGATCCGGTTCCCGTCCATCTGCAAAGAACTCACCTTGCAAGCCAACACGAACAACAACCCAAACGGCAGGGTTATGACCAAGAATATGCATTTTCATTTCGTGCTTCCAACTAGCAAATTAGTGCCATCAAAGTACGGACCTCTACGATGATAACCTCCGTGACTAGATGCCATACTTTCCTAGGTTGTGAGACCTAAGCAATGGAGACCAAAGTTGTGATACCACTTGTAGGACCGAAAGTATGTCTAGAGGGGAGGTGATTAGACTACTTGACCAAATAAAACTTTTGCCTATACCAATTTTTAGGGTTGACAGTTTTTAGCATTTCATGGCAAGTCAAGTACACCCTACACATGCAAGTCTAAGAGTATATAGCAGCGGAAAGTAACAACAAGCATGTATAGAAGAGGATAGGGTAGGAAGATCAAACGCAGTTGTAGACACGATGATTTTTCCCGTGGTTCCGATAGGTGGCGCTATCGTACATCCATGTTTATGGAGTCTTCAACCCACGGAGGGTAACGGTCGCGAGAGTCCACGGAGGGCTCCACCCAAAAGGGTCCACGAAGTAGCAACCTTGACTATTCCATAACGGCTTCCGTCCACGAAGGACTAGCCTCACTATGGGTAGATCTTCACGAAGTAGGCGATCTCCTTGCTCTTACAAACTTCTTGGTTCACTCCACAACACGAAGTAGGAGGCTCCCAAGCGACACCTAACCAATATAGAGGCACCACCCTCCAAAAGGTATTAGGCTCGGTAATGACGATGAACTCCTTGCTCTTGTGCTTTAATATGATAGACTCCTCAGCACCCAATCACTCTCTCACAGATTTGGTATGGTGGAAGAGATGGGATTGGTGGAAAGCTACTTGGGGAGGCTAGAAATCAAGATCCATATGATTGGAGTGGAAGATCTTGACCTCAACACAAGGGTAGGTGGTTCTCTCTCAGAAATCTGATAGGATAGGTATGGAATAGTTTTGAGCTCTTCTCTTTCAAGTAGGTGGTAGTGAAGGGGTATATATAGGCATCCCCAAAAATCCAACCATTACACACAAAATGACCAACTCGGTGACACCGAAATGTTATTCTCGGTGGTACTGAAGTGACCAAAAGGTTGCAACTTTTGAATCTCGGTGAGACCGATATAGGAAACTCGATTGTACCGATAAGGTGACCAACGTTAGATTTCCAATATCGGTGACGCCAATCCAACATTCTCGGTGGGACCGAAAATGTGAATTTGTGTAACAAAAAGTTGGCAACCTAAACTCGGTGGCACCGGTATGGAATCGGTTGCACCGAAGTGGCTAGGGTTTTGCTTGAGTCTGTCTAGGTTTTGGAATCGGTGGCACCGGTATGGGAAAGTTGGTTGCACCGATTTTGAGTGTTAGGTATAGAACAGACTTTGGTGGGAGAGTTTGTGGATGTTTTGGCGACTATCACTTGTGCACGTTTGAGCATATTGTTCACCAACAAAACCTTACCCCCTTTTAATAGTATTGGCTTTCCTATGGACTCAAAGTGATTTCTCACAAATATAAAATGTATAGTCCTCTTGCTTGAAGCTTAGCCAACCTATTTCCTTGCATCTTGGGGTATGTCCACAATCTCCTTTTGCCAATCCTATCATTGAACATTTCCTGAAATATACTTTGTGGAAACATTAGTTCAATGACTTATATGTTGTTATTAATTACCAAAACCACCAAGGGAGCAATTGTGCTTTCAGGGACCCCCTACCCGAGATCCGCCGGTTTTGACACCAACATTGGTGCTTTCATTGAGAGTTCCTCTGTGAGCGAGATGGAATCGACGCCTCGCCTTGTCATCAACGAAGAGGTCTGCAACACGGACGTTTTCGTCCCGGGGCAGATCTTCGCCTTCGGTAGCATTGTGCTGGATGCTGATTCCGCCGGCCATCTAGGCCACATGGAGAACTTCTCCCCTGATCAAGAGCCTAGATTCGAAAACTTAGATTTTTCTGTCGACTCTCGGGGCGACTTGTCACTAATCGGGCTCATGGCTTCGCCCGTAGCCCCCAGGGACTCTGAGGCCTTAACCTCGAGCCCTTTCTTTGGACATTCCAATGGGGTCTCCCATGGCGGCAGTCCGATCTCTCATCTCGGTCTGTCCATCAAGCCATGTGACCGAACATGTGTTCCTGCCAAACACTCATCATGGGTGGGCCTCACGGGGGTTGACTCCGCGAGCTCCGAACAGCTGGACCCGATCGGGCCCTCAACGGTTGACGAGGCCTTGGAGCAATTCTTATCGATGAGGATCATCGACGATCCAGCCCAATCTACACCCGACCCGGTTATAGTTTGGGCAGGGACGTAGTTTTTGACCCACCCACCACCCACTTAAATAGCCACCATCAAAGACTTAACCGACGTACTAGACTATGCCTCCGAGGAGGCAGAATACATGGATGGAGAGGACCGTGCTCCCACCCCCGTTAATACCTGGAGTTAGGCCGCCACTTCTACATATGACGTTTACATGGTAGACACTCCTGCCACCAACGGCGACAATGTGCCTCACAACAACGGTGACAGATCGGGTGATGCGCCATCAAGGCGCCGGAAATCGCATAAGCGGTCCAAAAGCAAAAAGGGAAGAAGAGATATTATCAGCAACGGGGAAGATAATGCCCCCACCGATCACGCCAATCCCGACATCCCCGAGCACCCATTTGACGGTTCGGAAGAGCCTGAGGATCAAAACGACCCCGATACCGCAAATGACCTCAAGGGCGATGATTACCTTCCCCCTGTCGAGGAGGAAGGTATACCAGAAGCCGATGACTTGCACATACCTAATAACCTTGAAGATCAGGAAGAAATTAGGCAGCGGCTCATAGCAACGGCTCGCAGCCTAAAGGCCAAAGAGCGGCAACTCAAAGCCGAACAGGCCGACCTCAATGATCGATGGACGAAAGTCCTCTCGGCCGAGGGAAGTATACGACACTGGTCTGTCAAACCAGCCCAAAAGCTACCCTCGGAGAAGGCTGCTACCACAATTCGACGATGAGTTCACTGACACTCCGTCTCCGCATCATACCCCATATGATAAGCCAGACTTCCCTCCTCGTGGGTGTGACAGAGCGACCAATGACACCGGTTATGTACCGGCGATACCCCGAAGACGGGGTAAGGAGCCATTCGAACCCAATGACAGGTTCGACCTGCACAATGACCTAGATCACACAGTAGGCCGTACAAGATCCATCTACGGATCCAGAGATTACTCACCAGATAGACGGGAGAGTATAGAACATGGTTTGACCAAAACCACAGAGTCCGGGAACGCGACCGGGCCCATACAGACGCCGACTACAGGCGTGACATAGCACAGTCAGAGGCTCCGCTCACCCACTGTGCTTCACGGATGAGGTAATGCGGCATTAGTTCCCCGAAGGGTTTAAACCAGTGAATATAGAACAGTATGACGGGACCACTGACCCAACTGTATGGATCAAGGACTTCCTCCTCCATATCCACACAGCACGAGGAGATGATCTCCATGCCATCAAATACCTACCTCTTAAGCTTAAGGGGCCAGCTCGACATTGGCTAAATAGCCTCCCCAAAAACTCCATAGGATGCTGGGAAGACCTGGAGGACGCGTTCCGCTCTAACTTCCAGGGGACCTATGTCCGCCCGCCGGACTCTTCCGATCTCAGCAACATCATTCAGAAGCCCGGCAAATCTGCCCGACAATTCTGGAATTGGTTCTTGACTAAGAAGAACCAAATCGTTAATTGTCTGGATGCTGAGGCCATAGCCTCCTTTCGGCACAATATTCGAGACGAATGGCTGGCTCATCAGCTAGGCCAGGACAAACCTTGAATTATGTCCGCCCTTACCTCCCTCATGACCCGCTTTTGTGCGGGCGAGGATAACTGGCTGGCTAGATGCAGCCACAATTTGGAAGATCATGTGGCATCGGAATCCCAGGATGGAAACTCCAAGCCAAAGCGCAATAAGAATAAACGCCGATGCAATAGTAATGATGATGTCGATGACACGGTGGTTAATGCCGAATTCTGTAATTCTCGACCTGGCTAACGGAAGAAGCCCCCTAAAGGCAATCGTGACGGACCCACTCAGCTGGAAAATATTATGGAAAGGCCTTGCCAGATCCATGGGACTCTAGAAAAGCCCGCCAATCACACACACCGCAATTGTTGGGTGTTTGAGCAGGCCGGCAAGATACCGCCCGAGGACCAAGGCAAGAGCTCTCGCAGCGAGGATGAGGATAAACCTCGGGGTCCAATTGGTGGCAGACAAAGAAATTCCCTCCCGAAGTCAAAACGGTGAATATGATATACGCCACCCACATACCTAAGAAGGAGAGGAAGCGGGCCCTTCGGGAGGTCTATGTTGTGGAGCCCGTAGCTCCGAAGTATAACCCATGGTCAGCATACCCGATCACCTTTGACCGGGCGACCACCCGACCAGTATCCGTCATGGGGGTTCGGCTGCCCTCGTCCTAGATCCCATTATAGATGGGTATCACCTCACCAAAGTCCTAATGGACGGAGGAAGTAGCCTCAATCTGATTTACCCAGACACGGTGAAAAAGATGGGTATAGATCCGTCAAGGATCAAACCCAGCAGCACTACCTTCAAAGGAGTGATCCCAGGTGCGGAGGCCCGATGTACGGGCTTTGTAACCATGGAGGTTGTGTTCGGCTCGCCCAATAACTTCCATAGTGAAGACTTGATCTTCAACATTGTGCCCTTCCGCAACGGCTATCACACGTTGCTTGGCCGGACGACATTCGCTTGTTTCAACGCAGTCCCGCATTACGCATACTCAAGCTCAAGATGCCAGGCCCCAAGGGGGTCATCACTGTTAATGGCAATACAGAGTGTTCCCTTAGAACTGAGGAACATGCACTAGCACTGGCGGCCGAGTTCAGCTACAAAGATAACCGACAAGTTTCGGCATTCGCCGTAAAGGCACGAAAGGCTAGGAAGCAAGTTCGGATTCAGACCGAAAACTCGGATCCTCCCTCCTCCCCTCAATACGGACTCGCCCCCACCGCACAATCCTAATACTAGCAAAGTACGTGCCAAGAAGGCACAACTTTGCACTTAAAATTCCATGGTAGCGGTGGGGAAATATAAGACGGGTGTTCGGCTGGCCCGAACTTCTACCCTCAACGTGTCTTCGAACAAAACGCGGGCCACACTAAAAGGCCTGCCCATGGCGTAAAGCTCATCTACAAATTTGGCGACTTCTCAAGTCTTCATTTGCAAGTTCCATTCGCCGAACACTATCACCCATCAAGGTACATCTAAAAGCAGGAGTCAACTAGCAGCAAGGCATATCGAAGACGTTTGGTTACCTATTAAGGACCCCTGGTACAACAACTCCTGTATGATTTTATTTCTCATTTTCTTTCGCATACCTGTACACAGATGCTTCAGCAATCCAAGTTATAAGAGTTGCTGAGAAAAGGCAAAGATTGTGTGGTGCAAGTTTGCCTCATTTGTCCTGTTTTCGGTACATATTTTTTTCCTTTCTCGCTCTTCTCGTGAATCTGTTCAGTACGACGCGAGGCCACCGACTAATATACGGGGGGCTCGCACTCAAACACAAAAACCACCCTATTTACTATGTGTTCGACGTCTTGGCGTTCGCTTTATATGCATCGGTTCCGAACTATGTCTTTGGTCAATAAGTTGGGTTGCCCGGCTCCTGTGCTTGCTCCTTTACGTTCCGCTCATTCGGCTAAATGGGCAAAGGGAGCACCCCTACGATTGTGCTTCCGGATAGTCCGGTCAAGCACCTCAGGGGAGAAAGCCGAAAATGGACTGCCATAGTATGCGCGATCCAATCTCTGAACCCCGAGCTGGAAGTGTTATACTTCATTCCTCACACGCGGTTATTCCGTGTTGTACGAGGAACCTACCCTTCGTGCAGAAATCATGATGCCGGCTTCGGCCACGGTTTTCCGAGCATCACAACATTCCGGTAGCTAATCGTACGCTTCTCGTAATCCTTTTCGCGCCCCTCCGGCTAAGTGAAAGAAATAAAGCACTATAGTCTGATTGCCTAGTCGGTCGCACTATACCGCCTTCGGGTTTCGATAATACGGCTAAGGGACACAATGCATTGGCATAGACACCCCATGTAGTATCTACATGGGGGCTGAAGCCAACGACTTGCATCTTTCAGTATTAAGCAACCACATAGGAGTTATAAAGGAATACAAAATCATATGAGAGTGGATACTATTATCATTAAAAGTTACCACGAGTCTTCGGACACAGTACAAGCTCATTCAAATAATTTTTCACCCGAACACTACGACGCTATCATCCGTGCACTCTCCATCACTCCATCGAAGTAAATCTTGGGGCGTCGGTGCTCCTTTTCGGGTAGCGGTGGGTCGGTGGTGACCTTCATCGGACCGAGCCCCGGCCAGTGCACTTTGTCCTTGGCAAGGGCCATCCTGACTCCTTCGATACAGGAGGAGCGCTTGACGATGTCGAGGCGGGGCATGGCAGCAATCAGTCGCTGCACCAGGCCGAAGTAACTGCCTGGGAGTGACTCACCGGGCCATAAGCGGATGCAGAGGTCCTTAATGGCCGTCTCCGCCATCTAGTGCAGCTCCATCAGCTGTTTCAGCTGCTCCACCAATAGAGGAGGACGTTCGGGGGCTTCGAATTGTGCCCAGAATGTCCGAGCTTCGTCTTCCTCTCCCCGTGAGGCGAGCAGCTGATTGGCCGTCTGCCATGCTCTTTTGAAGATCGGCAGATACGCCTGAGGATCGCCACACCCGGGTCAACAATTCGAATCTGCTATCCCTGAATACGCACTTTAGGGAGTACGGCTTACCATCGGCTATCTCCTTGGCTTGGCAAACTTGTTCCTCGAAGAACCGTCTGTCCACCCGCTCCTTCTGGAGATCGGACTTCATGGTGGACAGTTTGGCTAAGATCGCCTTATTCTTTTGCTCCAAGGCCTCACACTTGTTGTTAGCGTCTTTGAGCTCATCCTATATCTCCGCCACACGAGCCTGGTGTTTATCACTGGTGGCTCCTAGGGCAGAGAGTGCGGTGGCCGCTTCTTTGGCTATCGCCTTCTCCATGGCCACTTCATCTTTGGCACGTTGAAGCTCAGCCTTGAGCTTTTCGATCTCTTTCGGCGAAGCTGCAACACGAGAAAACCTTATATAAAAGGAATCTGTATTGACAGTATTCAGAGAAAAGTATTCAGATTTTCGGACTTACCCTGTGCCTCGTCGAACCTCTTGTTGAGGGCTTCCACCTCATCCTCAGAGTGCTTGAGATTCCGATGTAGCTCGTCCAGCTCGGTGCCGTTTTTGGTCGCCACGGATGACGAAGCCTACATTACACACACAATTCATACATCACATCGACACTCACTACCCGAATTATAGATATGACCCCTAGGCGAGTTTGTTCACCTCACTCAGGGCTCGGGGGCTGCCATGTATACAACACGACTACATAAAAATCTTAGCAAAAACATCGGGCGACTTACTTGAAAGCTTGCAAGGAGACCTTTGAAGGCCTCCTTTAGTCCGTTGTCAATGGACTTGACACTTTGTAGTACCGCACCCATAAGGGTGCGGTGATCCTCGGGGATGGAGGCGCTCGAGAGAGCCTCCTCCATGGCTGACCACCTATTGGCCGGCGGTGCCGGGAATGACCGGATCTCCCGATCATCCACTGGGGATCGGACTGGTGCCTCCAGAGGTACAATGCGCTCCGGAGATGTCCGCGGAGGGGACTGATTGCCCGTCCGGCCGCCCTCCTTGGTGTTTGGACGGGGCGTTGTCCCTGGTCTTCGGCGGCCAAGGCGTTAGGCTCGGCCACGGTGATTTCCCCCCTCGCCCCCTATGTCCGCCTCCATTGGAGTAGGCTGAGACGACACCTCCATGACGTCCTTCGTGGCGCCTGGAGTAGTGGGGTGCGATGCGTCCCCGCTCTCCACCAGTTCGGTGGGCGGGGTCTCCCCATCCGATATTACCTCGATGGGGATAATGCGTGGGGGGCTGTTGGACCAATAACCTGCGTGTTAGCAATCTCTAAATCTACTAGCTATAGGTAGAAGGGTCTTCGGATCCTAACCTGGATGGAGGGGGCTTGACCCTTAGGATCCTTTGTGGAACCCCCTCGCGGTCTTCGGATGTGGAGCTCGAGTCCGAGCTGTCATCAGACAGAACCATCCGCACTTGTCGTGCCCTCTGCGGGGCAGGAGAAGTTGCCTACCCCGGGGCGTTCGAAGATGTCGCTCTCTTCTTGGTGCGAGGGAAATTGCCTCCCCCTTACTCTCGACCTCCTCCTCCTCTTCTTCCTCCTCTTTGGCCTCCTCCTGATTTGAGGAGGTGGGGGTGTCTTCGGATGCAGCATCAGGCTGGTCCCTGATGCGAAGGCCAGCCTAACCTGGTTTCTTCTTCTTCTCCTTCGTGGGAGCCTCGTAAGGCTTCTCCACGAGCATCCTGGCTAGCAGCCTGGTCCTCTCGTCTTCAGGCTGAGGAGCCGGACTGCTGATGTTGATGGCTTTCTTCAGCCATCTCTGCATAAACAGATCAGACATAGGGTTATGGATCTTCTATGTAATAAGGCCGATCAAGCTAGGATGTATCATACCTCGGAATCTGGCTTGGTGGCGTGCAGGCCCTTGTCCTCCTCCTTGGCTGGCCAGCTCTTCATTGATTTGAGGAGCGCCTTCCACAGCTTCTCCCGCATAGTGCGGAAGAGGTTCCGGGCTGTGTGCTCGACTTCGAGTTTTCGAGCCCACATGGGAGTGTCCTGGCACTGGCAGGGGAGGATGCATCTTTGGAGCATCACCTGGACCACACCCGATAGCTTGGTGCCATCCTCGAACAAGGAACGGATGCGCTTCTGTAGATTGGTCACCTCCTTTCTCGATCCCCAGACGAGGCCCTTTTCGAGCCATGAAGCCAGTCTGGTCGGGGATCAGATCTGAATGCGGCTGTGGGATGCTGACCTTCTTCTTGTGGTTCGGTGACATATAACCACTCCTTTTGCCACCCCTTGATGGTGTCGATGAGGGTGCCCGATGACCACCCGACGCGGGTGAGTTTGCTGATGATGGACCCGCCGTAGTCGGCGTGCTTGCTTCCGACACACTTTGGCTTGATGTTGAATACTTATAGCTAGAGCCTAAAGTGTGACTCGACATGCAGGAAGGCCTCGTAGATGAGGATGAAGGCTGAGAGGTGCATGATGGAGTTCGGCGGGAGGTCATGAAAGTCGAGGCCGTAGAAGAACATTAACCCCTTGACGAAGGGGTGGAGTGGGAAGCTCACCCCCCTAATGAAGTGGGGGATGAACACCACCCGCTCGCCTGGCTTGGGGGGATCACTTGGCCCTCCTCCGCCGCGCGATGAGGGATGTTGATGGGGAGGTAACCGACCTTCTTGAGGTCAAGTATGTCTTGATTGGTGACCGTGGAGGCTTCCCACTGGCCAATGGAGCCCACTATTGCTGAGCTCGGGAGTGGGGTGGAGAAACCTATATCTGTGCTTTGGAGGCGCAAGGGAATAGGAGGTGGAGAAGTCGAATGGAGAGCGTGAAGGGCCTTTGGTTTTTTTCTCCTTTTATGAGGTCTGCCGATTCGGGCTCCCCTTGCTGCGCCGTGAATCCCTCCACTTCCCGAGATGTGCAAGCCGTTGCGTGCACATGATTAAGTATATCCCGTATAAAATGGGACACGATCGACATGTTGATAGATCATGTGGATGGAACGGCCTCAAACCGCGCATCGAGTGCCTGTAGCAGGCCTATCGGTCATGGTAGGCTGTGACCTTTCGTCAAAGAGGTTGCCAAGAGACATTACCTTTTTTCCCTAACTTTTAGCCTTCAAAGCCAACTTATCTCACAGAATTCGGACATGCCACTATGCGGAAAACTACTTATCATCGAAGGCCGAACTAAGGTTCGACGGGAAGGAACTCACCCCGCAAGCCGAAGACTTTGTTCACGAAGCAATTGGAGCTGAAGACCCTTGGAGTTGGAGGCAAGTTCGGGGGCTACTGAGGGAGTCCCGGATTAGGGGGTCCTCGGATAGCCGACCTATTATTTATGGGCTGGACTATATGGGCTACTTGCCGAACACTGGATGATTTGAAGGCCCAGTTTCCAGGATGGAAGCTTCGAGGAGCACAACTTGTGCTCCACGTTTGATGTAGTAAATAGGCCTGTTTATTTCTTCAGCATGTAACCGACCATGTGTAAACCCTAGGCCTCCTCAACATCTATATAAGCCAAAGGGTTTTAGGGGATGGATATAGAACAACTCATCTAGGGTTAGACATACGATCTCGAGGTAGACTAACTTTGTAACCCCTTACATCATCAATACAATCAAGCAGGACATAGGGTATTACCTTGATACGTACATTTTGCATCATGATTTTATATTGATATTTATTGCATTATGGGCTGTTATTACACATTTTGGTACAATACTTATGCATTTTCTCTCTTATTTAACAAGGTCTATATGAAGAGGGAGAATGCCGACAGCTGAAATTCCGGACTTGAAAAGGAGCAAATGTAAGATACCTATTCTGCGCAACTCCAAAAGTCCTGAAATCTATAGAGAATTATTTTGGAATATAAAAAAAATAATGGGCGAAAGAAATACACCAGGGGCCCCACCAGGGAGCCACAAGCCTGCTGGGTGCGGCCACCCCCTGGCCGAGCCTAGCGAGCTTGTGGCCCACCTGGCAGCCCTCCGGTGCCCATATTTTGCTATATTGAGGATTCCGTCGAGGAAAAAAAATCATAAGAGACCTTTCGGGACGAAGCTCCGCCGTCTCGAGGCGGAACTTGGGCAAAACCAATCTAGTGCTCCGGCAGGGCGATCCTGTCGGTGAAACTTCCCCCCGGGAGGGGGAAATCGAAGCCATCGTCATCACCAATGATCCTCTCATTGAGAGGGTGTCAATCTCCATCAACATCTTCATCAGCACCATCTCCTCTCCAAACCCTAGTTCATCTCTTGTATCCGATCTTTGTCTCAAAACCTCAGATTGGTACCTGTGGGTTGCTAGTAGTGTTGATTACTCCTTGTAGTTAATGCTAGTTGGTTTACTTGGTGGAAGTTTATATGTTCAGATCCTTGATCATCACTTATAATCCTCTGATTATGAACATGAATATGTTTTGTGAGTAGTTACATTTGTTCTGAGGACATGGGATAAGTCTTGTAATAAGTAATCATGTGAATTTGGTATTCGTTCAATATTTTGATGAGATGTATGTTGTCTCTCCTCTAGTGGTGTTATGTGAACGTAGACTACATAACACTTCACCATTGTTTGGGCCTAGAGGAAGGCATTGGGAAGTAATAACTAGATGATGGGTTGCTAGAGTGACAGAAGTTTAAACCCTAGTTTATGCGTTGCTTCGTAAGGGGCTGATTTGGATCCACACGTTTCATACTATGGTTAGATTTATCTTAATTATTCTTTCATAGTTGCGGATGCTTGCGGGAGAGGTTAATAATAAGTGGGAGGCTTGTCCAATTAAGGACAACACCCAAGCACCGGTCCACCCACATATCAAATTATCAAAGTAGCAAACGCGAATCAAATGAGCATGATGAAAACTAGCTTGACATAATTCCCATGTGTCCTCGGGAGCACTTTGCTTTATATAAGAGTTTGTCCAGGCTTGTCCTTTGCTATAAAAAGGATTAGGCCACCTTGCTGCACCTTTGTTACAATTGTTACTTGCTACCCATTACGAATTATCTTATCACAAAACTATCTGTTACCGATAATTTCAGTGCTTGCAGAGAATACCTTACTGAGAACCGCTTGTCATTTCCTTTTGCTCCTCGTTGGGTTCGACGCTCTTACTTATCAAAAGGACTATGATAGATCCCGTATACTTGTGGGTCCTCAAGACTCTTTTCTGGCGCCGTTGACGGGGAGTGAAGCGCCTTTGGTGAGCGGAATTTGGTAAGAGAAAAAATTTATATAGTGTGCTGAAATTTACTATCACTTATTACTATGGAAAGTAATACTGTGAGGGGCTTGTTCGGGGTATCTTCACCTCGACCGAAAACACAAAGAGTTGTCCCTCAACCTACTGAACCTACTGAAAATATTTATTATGAAATTCCTTCGGGTATGATAGAGAAACTGCTAGCTAATCCTTATGTAGGAGATGGAACACTACATCATGATTTGCATCTAATCTATGTGGATGAAGTTTGTGGATTATTTAAGCTTGCAGGTCTACTCGAGGATCACACCAAGAAGATGGTCTTTCCTTTATTTTTGAAGGAGAAGGCATTGACATGGTATAGGCTATGTGATGATATTGAATCATGGAGCTACAACCAGTTGAAAATGGAATTTCATCAGAAGTTCTATCCTATGCATCTAGTTCATCGTGATAGGAATTATATTTATAATTTTTGGACTCGTGAAGGAGAAAGAATTTCTAAAGTTTGGGGGAGGCTTAAGTCAATGTTATATTCATGCCCCAATCATGAGCTCTCGAGAGAAATTATTATTCAGAATTTTTATGCTCGGCTTTCTCGTAATGATCAATCCATGCTCGATACTTCTTGTGTTGGTTCTTTTATGAAGAAAGATATTGAATTCAAATGGAATTTATTGGAAAGAATTAAACGCAACTCGGAAGATTGGGAACTCGATGAAGGTAAGAAATTATGTATAAATCTTAAATTTGATTGTGTTAAATCCTTCGTAGACACCGATGCTTTTCGTGAATTTAGCGCTAAATATGGACTTGACTCTGAGATAGTAGCTCATTTCTGTGAATCTTTTGCTACTCATGTTGATCTCCCTAAGGAGAAGTGGTTTAAATATCATCCTCCCATTAAAGTGAAAGTAATGGAACTTGTTAAAGTTGAAGAGAAAATTATTACTTACAATGTTGATATTGTTATCTCTACTGCTTACATTGAGAAACCACCTTTTCCTGTTAGGATAAAGGAACATGCTAAAGCTTCAACTGTGGTTCGTAAGAGTTGTATTAGAACACCTACACCCCTGAACAAATCAAAGTTGAACCTAGTATTGCTATGGTTAAAGATCTCTTGGTTGATAATATTGATGGGCATGTTATTCATTTCTGTGATGAAGCTGCTAGAATTGCTAGATCTGATACTAAGCATAAACATAGACCAGTTGTTGGCATGCATGTTGTTTCTATTAAAATAGGAGATCATTGTTATCATGGATTATGTGATATGGGTGCTAGCGTAAGTGCAATTCCCCATTCCTTATACAAAGAAATCATGCATGATATTGCACCAGTTGAACTAGAGGATATTGATGTTACTATTAAGCTTTCTAATAGAGACACTATCACACCGATAGGGATTATTAGAGATGTTGATGTCTTGTGTGGGAAAGTAAAGTATCCTACTGATTTTCTTGTTCTTGGTTCCCCACAAGATAATTTTTGTCCCATTATATTTGGCAGACCTTCTTGAATACTGTTAATGCTAAGATTGATTGTGAGAAGGAAATAGTTGCTGTGAGCTTTGGGGATGTGTGCCATGAGTTTAATTTCTCTAAATTTCGTAGACAACCCCATGACAAGGAATTGCCTAGTAAAGATGAAATTATTGGTCTCGCTTCTATTGTTGTGCCTCCTACTGATCCCTTAGAACAATATTTGCTAGACCATGAAAATGATATGCATATGAATGAGAGGAATGAAATAGATGAAATTTTCTTTGAGCAACAGCCTATTTTGAAACATAACTTACCTGTTGAAATACTTGGGGATCCTCCTCCACCCAAGGGTGATCCCATGTTTGAGCTCAAGCAATTACCCGATACGTTGAAATATGCGTATCTTGATGAAAAGGAGATATATCATGTTATCATTAGTGCTAACCTTTCAGAGCATAAAGAAAAAAGATTATTAAAAACTCTAAGGAAGCACTGTGCTACTATTGGTTATACTCTTGATGATCTTAAGGGCATTAGTCCCACTCTATGCCAGCATAAAATTAATATGGAGCCTGATGCCAAACCAGTTATTGATCACCAACGACGATTGAACCCTAAGATGAAAGAAGTGGTAAGAAAAGAAGTACTAAAGCTTATGGAGGCAGGTATAATTCATCATGTTGCTGATACTAGATGGGTTAGTCCCGTCAATTGTGTCCCTAAGAAGGGAGGTATTACTGTTGTTCCTAATGATAAAAATGAATTGATTCCGCAAAGAATTGTTACAGGTTATAGAATGGTAATTGATTTTAGAAAATTAAATAAAGCTACTAAGAAAGATCATTACCCTTTACCTTTTATTGATCAAATGCTACAAAGATTATCCAAACATACTCATTTTTGCTTTCTATATGTGTTGGGGATATAACCCCGTGGTGAGACCCACCCCGATGAAAGCACAACATGCTCCCTTGGTGGTTTTGATAATTCATGACAACATACATTGTCTCTTGGACTGATATTTTTACCTAGTGTATATCAGATACAGTCTATAGAGAGGGTTGGCAAAAGGAGATTGTGTACATACCCCAAGATGCAAGGAAATAGGTTGGCCAAGCTTCAAGCAAGAGGACTCTACATTTTATATTTGTGTGAAATCACTTCGAGTCCATAGGAAAGCCAATACTATTAAATGGGGGTAAGGTTTTGTTGGTGAACAATATGCTCAAACGTGCACAAGTGATAGTCGCCAAACACATCCACAAACTCTCCCACCAAAGTTTGTTCTATACCTAACACTCAAAATCGGTGCAACCAACTTTCCCATACCGGTGCCACCGATTCCAAAACCTAGACAGACTCAAGCCAAACCCTAGCCACTTCGGTGCAACCGATTCCATACCGGTGCCACCGATTTTAGGTTGCCAACTTTCTATTACACAAATTCAAATTTTCGGTCCCACCAAGAATGTTGGATCGGTGTCACCAAGATTGGAAATCTGACCGTTGGTCACCTTATCGGTGAACCGAGTTTCCTATATTGGTCTCATCGAGATTCAAAAGTTGCCACCTTTTGGTCACTTTGGTACCACTGAGATTAACACATCGGTGTCACCGAGTTGGTCATTTTTGTGTGTAACAGTTGGATTTTTGGGGATGCCTATATATACCCCTTCACCACCACCTACTCAAAAGAGAAGCACTCAAAACTATTCCATACCTATCCTATCAGATTTTTTGAGAGAGAACCACCTACCCTTGTGTTGATGTCAAGATCTTCCACTCCAATCATATGGATCTTGATCTCTAGCCTCCCCAAGTAGCTTTCCACCAATCCCATCTCTTACACCATGCCAAATCTGTGAGAGAGTGATTGGGTGCTGAGGAGTCTATCATCTTGAAGCACAAGAGCAAGGAGTTCATCGTCATTACCGAGCCTATTACCATTTGGAGGGTGGTGCCTCCTAGATTGGTTAGGTGTCACTTGGGAGCCTCCTACTTCGTGTTGTGGAGTGAACCAAGAAGTTTGTAAGGGCAAGGAGATCGCCTACTTCGTGAAGATATACCCATAGTGAGGCTAGTCCTTCGTGGACGGAAGCCATTATGGAATAGTCAAGGTTGCTACTTCGTGGACCCTTTTGGGTGGAGCCCTCCATGGACTCTCGCGATCGTTACCCTCCGTGGGTTGAAGACTCCATAAACATGGATGTACGATAGCACCACCTATCGGAACCACGGGAAAAATCCATGTGTCTCCAACTGCGTTTGATCTACCTATCTCAACACTTTACTTCATATGCAACATCTTTTCTTTCCGCTGCCATATTTGTTGACATGCATGTGTAGGGCTATTAGACTTGCTAGCTTTGCTAAAATTGTTAAAATCTGCCAACCAATTAACTTGGGAAAAGGTTAGGTTTTAAATTTCCGCTAGTAGTCTATTCACCCCCTCTAGACACTCTTCTAGTGATCCTTCAATTGCTATCAGAGCATTGGTCTCCATTGCTTCGGTTTAATCACCGAGGAGGAAGATGGATGTGTCTAGTATAGGGAGTTTGAGTTGTAGAGTGCCCATTCTTGATGGAGAGTACTATAGTCAATGGGAATCTTTGATGCTTGAGCTGTTTAATGAATTTCAATTGAGAAAATATGTTATGCGCCCCTATGAGCCTTCTATTGATCCTTTGCATCCCACACACGAAGAGGAAATTGATATGATATGCAATATTAGAACTGTTAATCTCATTGTTAGAGCATTGCCTAGAAACATGCTTAACCAAATGAAGAATTTTGCATGAGCTTACACTTTGTGGAATGGTTTGGAGAAACGATATCCAAGTTACTCATTAAGTAATCTTGATGAAATTCTTCATAGAACCATTGCCTTTCACAAAATGTTGCCTAATGATCCTAAATTTGATGATAAGCTATTTGAGCTTAGAGACCTCATGCATGCTAAAGGAGATGTCACAATCATCAACAATATCATTATAGAAGCCATTCACATTCATAAACTTGAACATTGTCATGACCACCATCCTAAAGAATCTCTTGTTCTTTATGACGAGGATTTTCCACCTGTTGATGACAATGTGGAACATGGCTACTATGATGAAGATGAGCTGTTTGACATCGAGTATGAGAAGATCATGAAGAATCTAAGTCTCATGGTAAACTTCAAGGATTACATGTGCGGAGGAAAAGAGTGGATTCTCGATAGCGGATGTACCGATCATATGACTGGAGATAGAGAAATGTTTGAAGAGATTACACCAAACCATGGACCGCGAAGGTACATAACGTTTGGAGACAACTCCAAGGGTAAGGTACTTGGTCTTGGTAAGGTGGCCATATCCCATGATAATTCTATTCAAAATGTTATGATTGTTGAATCTCTTGGCTATAATCTTCTTTCTATGTCTAGACTTGCCGACTTCGGTTTCAATGTGTTCTTCACGAAAATAGATTGCCAAGTGTTTCGTCAAGATAATCATAAAATTGTCTTTACCGGTATCCATAGAGGTGATCTATATATTGTCGATTTCACTAAGAGATCCAAACCTCGCACTTGTTTAATTGCTAAATCTTCTAAAGGTTGTCTTTGGCATAGAAGATTAGGACATGTTGGCATGCGTAATTTAGACAAACTTATCAAAGGCGATCATATACTTGGTGTTAAAGATGTTATCTTTGACAAAGATAGACTTTGTAGTGCTTGTCAAGCTGGAAAGCAAGTAGGTGGAAGTCATCTTGTTAAGAATATCATGACTACTAGGATACCACTCGAGTTACTACACATGGATCTTTTCGGTCCCAATGCTTACAAGAGTCTCGGTGGAAATTCCTATGGTCTAGTTATAGTTGATGATTTTTCCAGATTTACGTGGGTATTCTTTCTTAATGATAAGTCACAGGTTAAAAAGATCTTCAAGAACTTCGCTCACAAAGCGCAAAATCAGTTTGAAGTGAAGATCAAGAAGGTTCGGAGCGATAACGGATCGGAGTTCAAGAACACCCATGTGGATACCTTTGTAGACGAAGAAGGTGTCTCACATGAGTTCTCGGCTACGTACACGCCTCAACAAAATGGAGTCGTTGAGAGGAAGAACCGAACACTCATTGAGATGACAAGAACGATGCTTGACGAATACAAGACACCAAAACACTTTTGGGCAGAAGCCGTGGAAACAACATGTCATGCCACAAACCGACTTTACTTGCACAAGCTTCTCGGTAAAACGACATATGAAGTACTCACCGGTAACAACCCCCAAGTTGGATACTTTAGGGTATTCGGCTCCAAGTGCTACATTCTTGATAAGCATCGTCGTACTAAATTTGCTCCTAAATCTCATGAAGGATTCCTACTTGGTTATGGATCGAACTCTCACACTTACCGTGTCTACAACAACTTCACTCGAAAAGTTGAAGAGACGATAGATGTGAAGTTTGATGAATCTAATGGTTCTCAAGTCGAACAATTGCCAAATGATGTAGGTGATAAGAACCCTTCGGAAGCTATCCTAGATTTACCCATCGACAAGATTCGCCCCATGGAGGTGAAGGAAAGTACTTCATCGACTCAAGTGGAAGCCCCTACTTCATGACAAGGTGAACCACACCATGACATGGAGGCATCCACAAGCGATACACGACAAGATGATGAAGAGGAGGAAGTGCATCATGAAGATCCACCACAAACCTCCTTCACCACCACCTCAAGGGAACGACACCTTCAACAACAACGAAGATGAAGGAGATGATGATGAAGAAGAAGCTCCACCAACCAACAATCGAAAGCTGACCCGAGTTCGAGCACAAGTAACCAAGAACCATCTCCTAAACAAAATCTTTGGTGATATACAAACAAGGAGGATCACTCGCTCTAAAACGCGTCTAGCAAACTTTTGTGAGCATTATTATTTCATATCTAGCATTGAGCCCTTGAAGGTAGAACAAGATCTTGAAGACGCGGATTGGGTGAACGCTATGCATGAAGAGCTTCACAACTTCGAAAGGAACAAAGTGTGGACACTCGTGGAGAAGCCCGAGGATGAACACAACATCATCGGAACCAAATGGGTATTTTGGAACAAGCAAGACAAAGACAGCCAAGTCGTGCGCAACAAGGCTCGCCTCGTAGCTCAAGGATATACGCAAGTCGAAGGTATGGACTATGGTGAGACCTACGCCCCCGTCGCTAGACTTGAAGCTATTCGCATTCTTCTTGATTATGCCAATCACCATGATATCACGCTTTATCAAATGGATATTAAAAGTGTATTTTCAAATGGTGAGATTTAATAAGAGGTTTATGTTAAGCAACCACCTGGCTTTGTGATTCCTAAGAAACCTCATCATGTTTACAAACTTCGTAAAGCTTTTTATGGTCTTAAGCAAGCCCCTCATGCTTGGTACAAATGTTTACGAAGTTTCTTATCAAAAAAGGTCTTGAAATTGGTAAAATTGATGCAAACTTATTCACTAAGAGAGTTAATGGTGAATTATTTGTGTGCCAAATCTATGTGGATGATATTATCTTTGGTTCCACTAACCCTCAATTTAGTGAAAGATTTGGAAGGTTGATGTCTGAGAAGTAGGAGATGTCTATGATGTGTGAGCTAAAATTCTGTCCTCGCTTGCAAATCAAGCAATCAAAAGAAGGAACTTTCATCTCTCAAACTAAGTATACCAAGGACTTGATCAAAAAGTTCAACATGCAAGAGTGCAAAGGTATGAAAACCCCTATGCCTACTAGCGGACATGTTGATCTTACCAGAGAGGATGAGCCGGTTGATCAAAAAGCTTATCGATCTATGATTGGTTCATTGTTATATCTATGTGCATCTCGTCCCGATATTATGCTTAGTGTTTGCATGTGTGCTAGATATCAAGCTGCACCGAAAGAATGTCATCTTTTCGCTGTAAAACGCATTGTGAGATACTTGATACAAACGTCAAATTTTGGCATTTGGTATCCCGAGGGATCTTCTTTTGACCTGGTTGGCTATTCTGATTCGGACTATGCCGGTGACAAGGTTGATAGAAAATCCACCTCGGGTACTTGTCAATTTTTGCGCAGATCTCTTGTATCTTGGTCCTCTAAGAAACAAAACTCGGTATCTCTATCGGCTGCCGACGCTGAGTATATTGCTGCTGGATCTTCTTGTGCGCAACTACTTTGGATGACACAAACACTTAAGGATTATGGAATTCATGTTAAAAATATTCCATTACTTTGTGGCAATGAAGGTGCTATTAAAATTGGTCATAATCCTGTGCAACATTCTCGAACTAAGCATATTCAAGTTCGACATCATTTCATTCATGACCATGTTGCCAAAGGAGATATTAATCTTAAGCATGTTCGCACTAACAAGCAATTGGCCGATATCTTTACTAAGCCACTTGATGAGAAGACATTCTGTCACTTGAGGAGTGAGTTGAACATCATTGACGCTTCAAACTTAAGCTAGACTCACTCGGTTGCAAGCAACGGCATGAGCTTTCTTGATATTTCCATGTGTCTTAACATTTCATCTTATGCCATGGAATTCTATGCTCCCTTGTATTGCATCTAATCTCTTGTAGGTACTTGGAAAGACTTCATTCCACAAGATTGCCATAAACTCCAATCATTAGCAATCTTGTCATTACCAAGTATCCACAACCCCTCTTGATGATGGAAGGAAGAAGGCCACTCAACCATATCCTTGACATATACTTGATCAAAATTGCACACTCTCAATTGGTATCATGTCAATTGGATATATCTATTGTTCTTCCTTGCATGACTAATCTTTGTAGGTAACAAGTGTACTAGAACAAGAAGGATTGCTCAAAACTCAAGATGATCTTCATCAACCTTGAGCATCCTAAACAAGTTCATCTACAAGCTACGTCATCAACATCACTCAAAGGTATGTACTCATGTCCTTGAAAAGGTTTTACTCCAAGAAATTAGCTAAAGCAACTCAAGCGATATGAAGACATTAAAATTCTTAATCGAAAAATGGTAACCCCATTCTGAGCTTAACGCAGAGTATGACCTATGATCAAGTATTCTTGCTTGGCTCCTAAGTCGATATACTCTAATATAGGTGACCTAGTCACCGCCCATCATCTAGTTAAGAATCTGGTGTGGTTTGTTTTCTATTGCATGATTTCTCATAACCACTCCAATCTTCTCTAGTTGATGTCCCTTGTAAAAACTTCATATTTCATTGAAAATATTTCTCTTGACTCTGTGAAAATAGAAACTTGGTTTGTCTTTCGGAGTCGCCGACTCAGATATCTTGGTTCTACCAAAATTGCACACAAGCTGCACTACAAAATCTCGGCATCACCGATCTATCTATCTCGGCGTCACCGATCTTCATTTTGTATATTTTGAATTTTTTTGCAATTCTGTGTTTTCTTAGTGATCTTTCTTGTAATACTTCTATTATTTCGATGATCCCTTTTCTTAAAAAAACCTTTTATTACTTAGGGGAGAAGAACTAAAGTTAATCTTGAGGAGAGAATTTCTTTATTCAAGGATCCCTATCTTGAAGAAAGGAGGAGAAGAACAAACCATTTTCCATGACTCTCTCAATTTTAATTTCTATGAATCCTACATTTCTATGACCCTTGTTCTCAAGGATCCCTTCTAAGTCAATGATCCCCGTATCTATCCCTGTTTTTGACCTTTTTGCAAATTAATGCCAAAGGGGGAGAAGACCAAAGCTTCATGTTAAAGGGGAGATACATGCTTATGCATAGGGGGAGATATGATCAAGGGGGAGAGCCAATATCGATACTCATTCCTTTATAAACAGGGGGAGAATATCAAAGTAGGGAGAGAAGAAATTTTTGACCTTTCTCACCTTATCCAATCCTAATATCTACATGCTAACATTCAGGGGGAGAGGATAATCTATTTTCATATCTACGGTGAGAAAATTCTAAATGATTTTGGAGACATATCAATTCTAAGGAATACTATCTTTTATATGTCGTCCATATCTTGGAAAATTTGAGTTCTATTGCCTTGCTGTTTGGTAGAATACTCTTGTGTTTCCTAACATTGTTTTCTCAAGTGTGTTTTTATTACCAGGATGCTCAAGAACTCAAGGTAAGTATATGCATCATATCCTTGGTCAATATGATCTCTTGCTTCTTGCACATATTGTTTGCAAGAGTGATGTTGTGAACAAAGATACATCTCATTCATGTATATTTGATGCATATAGCCAAGATACACATGACCTGTTATATCCCTTCTACCTTATGTGTGTTCATGCATTCAAAAGCAACTATCCTTTAAAGGACTGCACACATTTAGGGAAGCAAGTCTAAGTCATGTGTATCTCAAAGTCTTCACTATAACCATGCATATCTTTATTTGAAGCTTTGATTGTATGTTGTGATCAATTACCAAAAAGGGAGAGATTGAAAGCACAACATTCTCCCTTGGTGGTTTTGATAATTCATGACAACATACACTGTCTCTTGGACTGATATTTTTACCTAGTGTATTTCAGATATAGTCTACAGAGAGGGTTAGCAAAAGGAGATTGTGGACATACCCCAGATGCAAGGAAATAGGTTGGCCAAGCTTCAAGCAAGAGGACTCTACATTTTATATTTGTGAGAAATCACTTTGAGTCCATATAAAAGCTAATACTATTAAAAGGGGGTAAGGTTTTGTTGGTGAACAATATGCTCAAACGTGCACAAGTGATAGTCACCAAAAACATCCACAAACTCTCCCACCAATGTCTGTTCTATACCTAACTCTCAAAATCGGTGCAACCAACTTTCCCATACCGGTACCACCGATTCCAGAACCAAGTCAGACTCCGCCAAACCCTAGCCACTTCGGTGCAACCGATTCCATACCGGTGCCATCAAGTTTAGGTTGCCAACTTTCTGTTACGCAAATTAACATTTTCGGTCCCACCGAGAATGTTGGATCGGCGTCATCGAGATTGGAAATCTGACCGTTGGTCACCTTATCGGTGCAACCGAGTTTCCTATATTGGTCTCACCGAGATTCAAAAGTTGCCACCTTTTGGTCACTTCGGTACCACCGAGATTAACACATCAGTGTCACCGAGTTGGTCATTTTGTGTGTAACGGTTGGATTTTTGGGGATGCCTATATATACCCCTTCACCACCACCTACTCGAAAGAAAAGCACTCAGAACTATTCCATACCTATCCTATCAGATTTTCTAAGAGAGAACCACCTACCCTTGTGTTGAGGTCAAGATATTCCACTCCAATCATATGGATCTTGATCTCTAGCCTCCCCAAGTAGCTTTCCACCAATCCCATCTCTTCCACCATGCCAAATCTGTGAGAGAGTGATTGGGTGGTGAGGAGTCTATCATCTTGAAGCACAAGAGCAAGGAGTTCATCGTCATTACCGAGCCTATTACCCTTTGGACGGTGGTGCCTCCTAGATTGGTTAGGTGTCGCTTGGGAGCCTCCCACTTCATGTTGTGGAGTGAACCAAGAAGTTTGTAAGGGCAAGGAGATCGCCTACTTCGTGAAGATCTACCCATAGTGAGGCTAGTCCTTCATGGACGGAAGCCGTTATGGAATAGTCAAGGTTGCTACTTCGTGGACCCTTTTGGGTGGAGCCCTCCATGGACTCTCGCGACCGTTACCCTCCGTGGGTTGAAGACTCCATAAACGTGGATGTCCGATAGAACCATCTATTGGAACCACGGGGAAAATCCATGCGTCTCCAACTGCATCTGATCTACCTATCTCAACACTTTACTTCATATGCAATGTATTTTCTTTCCGCTGCCATATTTGTTGACATGCATGTGTAAGGCTGTTAGACTTGCTAACTTTGCTAAAACTGTTAAAATCTGCAAACCAATTAACTTGGGAAAAGGTTAGGTTTTAAATTTTTGCTAGTAGTCTATTCACCCCCCCTCTAGACACTCTTTTAGTGATCCTTCATCCGAAGGCTTCGGGTCACACCTGCGGCTCATAGACCAGCCCAAGGATGGGCCTAGAAGACTCAAGCCCAAGACATTGGGCGGCTTGCCAAGATGGGCCAAGACAAGGCCCGGACGGAGAAGGTATGAAGACCCGGCAGATGAGACGCCCGGAGACAGCTTGCTTAGGAAGGCAAGACAATATAGAGATAGACTCAGACATGTTGTGAGAGTCGGTTACGACTTGTACGAGCCATGGTCTTGACCTCTGATATAAAGGCGAGACACGGGGCGACTTAGACAGAGACTAACTAACCGAGAGCTAGGTCAAGCGATTCCGCTCCCTTGTAATCGAGATTCCAAGCAATACAAGCACAAGCAGGACGTAGGCTTTTACCTCTACTTGAGGAGCCGAACCTGGGTAAACCTGTGTCCTTCGTCCCGATCAACCCCTTTGAGTCCATCACCTTAGTGATGTCCTCAAATCTAAGTCCTCGAACATCTGCCGTGACAAAACCACGACAGTTGGCGCCCACCGTGGGGCAAGTTATCGGTGGTGTTGAGTTCTCAAAGGGCTCTCTCCTAGGGTTCGAGGGATCTGTGGTCGAAAGGATGAGCAAAAGTCACCATGGCCGGCTCTACATCGACGATGCCGGCTGGGGACGTGAGGCCGACTCTGTCGAATATGGATTCCAGGTTCCCTTCGACGGAATCCACGTCTTCATCGGCTTGGTTGATGGATCTACGCCCGGGCCGAACGTCTGCACCAACATCGTCGAGCCGGCTCGGCGCGTGCAACCCGCCCAACACGTGCGACCTGCCCCTGCTAACCCAGGCCAGAAGCATATCTTCGTGGGCTTCACTCAAGGGATGGATCTTGAGGCTTCTATGTTGCAGGAGACTCTCGTCTATTCAGAGGACGGATCTTCGAGCGGAGAGGCGGAATCAATCTACCCGCTTCACAACGGCGGGCTCGGGGGCTACGACGAGCTTTACCCCGAGTCAGAGCGTTCTGAGCCGGAGGATCACGGGCTGCCAATCCATGCGGCCGTGTTCATGGCGGGGTCAGCGCCGGGCACGAGTAGCACAACCCCGGAGCCGTAAACACGGGGGCTGCCCCGCCGCCGTCGGCTCAGGTTCTTCTAGATCTGATGAACGAACTCGCAACCCTGATGGCGACTGAAGTCACGCTAGATAATCAAGCGGCCCGGAACTTGGAGATCACAAGGCTTAAGGACCGGATGGCGGAAGTCCAACAGGGGATTGGCGAGTTAAAGGCTCAGATGGATGTGGAGGCCGAGCGCCTTAGGTCAGATGCTTTCCACCTTGATCTAGAGCAACACTCAGCAGCTGCGGTGCAGCAGATGAGGCATCAGTCTCGCTTACCAGAACAATATGAGGCCAGGAATCTTTTTAACACGTCAGGAACGGGACGGATAGTGGACGCGCCTGGAAGTCGGCCGTCGGCTCGACAACAGCTTAACCCGCCCCGACGAAACCAGGCCTCACCAACGGCTTTTCCAATGCCGGTGGGTCACTAATCAAACCCGGTGGAGAACATGGTGGCGGCAGCAACCCGACTTGAAACAATCCCTATTCCTAATGAGGCGCCCTTTTGCAAAGGAGGTGCGGAACGCCCTTGGATACCTTTAAACGGCGATGGCCCAGCAAGAGAAATATACTTACAGCCAGAGACGCGTGCATTCAACCCCCCTCCCCAGCCGCAGCTACAGCTGGCGCTATGAATCGCCGACGGGTTCTAGTAGTGGTCAGCACCAGGGGCTACTGCGAGATGATCAGACGACTCTGGATGCGTAGGCGCTCGCAGACCGAGCGAGAGTATAGCGAGAGGCAGCAGCTCTGGCAGCGGCGGCTCATCAAGAGCTCGCGCATTCTGTCTTAGTTGGAGCGGGAGTAACCACCAGGGCCGTGGGAGTCCCGTGCTTGGTGCCGGCTCTGCGAAACGAGCGTCTGCCGAAGGATTTCAAAGGCCCTCGTAAGGTCCCGAATTACATTGCAGACCTGCCCCCAGAAGCCTGGATTGAAAGTTATGAGTTAGCTATGGAAATGTTGGATGTCAGTGACGCGGTTTGTGCCAAATACTTTATCATGTTGTTGGAAGTTTCGGCTCGCATGTGGTTGAAGGGTTTGCCACCCAATACCATCAACTCATGGGCTGAGCTGAAAGCAAGGTTCATTAAAAAAATTCAAGGAACTTGCAAGCAGCCTATGACGATTGAGGATATGGATCATTGTGTTCAACAGGAGAATGAGTCGGCTCATCATTGGGCCCGGCGGGTGTCGACTATCATCCACTCGTCTGAACAGATCACGGTGGCTCAAGCGGTGTTGATCCTGGAAAAGAACTGTCACTTCGTCCCTTTGAAGCAGAAGCTCGGTTGGCTCAAATGCACGTGTCAAGGCATGGGAGAACTCATGGTGGCTCTCACAAAGTATGCCAACTCTGATAACATGAAGGATCCGAACTTTGATGAGGAGAAAACTGGTCAGGGTAAAAAGAATAACCATGGCAAGGGTACGACAGGCAATGGTAACGAAAGCAAGAGGAAGAACCCGGACGGCGGGTCAGAATTGGTGGCCAACGCCAGCACCGGCCACAATCGACCTAAGGGCAACGGGAAGTTTAGACCACCTTTTAACAAGGGTAAAACTCCTTTCAACTTAGAGGAGATGCTCAACAAACCTTGTCCGAAGCACAGCCGTCCCGACAGACCGGCGGGTCACACGTGGGGCAATTGCCACATCATGCATAAGTTCAAGGACTACAACATGCGACAACATAATAACGATGGTGGTGGCCCGCGCGGCGGATCAGGACCAGGCAAATCAGGAGTCGGGTTTGGGTCCGGCAGCTTAGGTTCCGGTCATCATGGCCCGGGCAATCAAGGAGGACATCATCAACACTCTGGTGGCCATCATCAGCAACAAAATAATCAGTCTGGGCATCAGAGTAATCCAAAGCAGCTCAGTTCGGGCCAGTATCATGTTTTTACAACTAGCCTTAACAAGCGGGATCAGAAAGTGCGCAAACGAGCAGTTAATGCAATCGTGTCGGCTCTACCGCAATACTTGAAGTGGTCTGAGTATGACATCACATGGAGCCGGGAGGATCACCAACCGCGTGTTGATGACCCGGGGCAGCTGGCCCTTGTAGTCACCCCAAGCGGGAGGATATATGTTGAATAAGGTACTTATGGATGGTGGCAGTATCATCAATATCCTATACTATGACACCTTTCAGCGGATGAAGCTGCTTGATAAAGACCTTAAGCCCTCCTGGACAGTCTTTCATGGTGTGGTGCCTGGCAAGTCATCTTACCCCGTGGGTAGGATCTCCTTGGAAGTTGCCTTTGGTGACGAGTACAACTACAGGGTAGAGTCCTTGTGGTTTGAAGTAGTCAAAATCAAGAGCCCATATCATGCCTTGTTTGGGCGACCGGCTTACACCAAGTTCATGGCTAGGCCCTGCTATGTCTATTTGCAGCTCAAGATGCCCGGATTAAAAGGGACGATTACTGTTCATGGTGATCGGAATACGGCTATTGAGTGCGAGGAAGGAGACGAGGCTTATGCGGAATCAAGTTGTGCTGAGGCAGAGCTCAAGTTCTACAAGGAAAATGTTGACCCAAAGGACATGACTCCGCTGAAAAAGCCTACCACAGAGGTCGAGCCACCCCTAAAATTTTCGACGGATGGTACCAAGTTGGTGGATTTCACTCCGGGCGACTCATCTGAGCAGTTCACTATTGGGGGCCAATATGGATCCCAAATAGGAAAGCGCGCTCATCGAATTCATCCATGAGAATCAGGACATCTTCGCATGAAAACATTCTAACACACCGGGTGTACCAAGAGAGTTCGCTGAGCACCACCCTAATGTGGATCCTAAGTTTAAACCTATCAAGCAATTTCTACGGAGGTTCAATGAGGAGAGACGCAAGGCCATCGTAGAAGAGGTCGCCCGGCTCTTGGCGACAAGTTTCATCGTCGAGGTCTTTCACCCGGAGTGGCTTGCTAACCCGGTGCTCGTGCTTAAGAAGAACGGCACATGGCGTATGTGCGTGGATTACACGGATCTTAACAAAGCTTGTCCAGCTGATCCCTTTGCTCTTCCTCATATTGATCAGATCATCGATGCTACGATGGGTTGTGAGAGTTTATGTTTCCTGGATGCGTATTCTGGATATCATCAGATCAAGATGGTAGTCAAGGACCAAGAGAAGACGACTTTCATCACACCTTTTGGTGCCTTCTGCTATGTGTCTATGCCTTTCGGGCTCAAGAGTGCCCAGACGACTTACCAGCGCTATGTGCAGAATTGTCTTCATAGCCAAATTGGGCGTAACCTTCACTCATATGTGGATGACATTGTGATCAAGTAAAGGAAGAAGGGGACTCTGCTTGACGACCTTAAGGAGACCTTCAACAATCTGTGGGTCTATAAGATGATGCTTAACCCGGCGAAGTGTGTCTTTGGTGTTCCGACAGGCAAACTCTTGGGATTTCTGGTCTCTGAGCATGGCATAGAAGCTAACCCGGATAAGATCAAGGCTATCACCTCCTTGGCTGAGCCGACGTGCATCAATGATGTTCAACGCCTGGCAGGACGGATTGCCACGTTGAGCCGGTTTATAAGCCGCCTTGGTGAGAAAGCCATCCCTTTATATCAAATGATGAAAAAGACAACCAATTTTGTCTGGAGTACGGCGGCGGGTGAAGCGTTTGAGGCGCTCAAGAAGCAACTCACTGAACCACCGGTCTTAGCCACTCCGATTGAGAAAGAACCCTTTCTCTTGTACGTGGCGGCTAACAACAGGGTTGTCAGCACTGCAATCATGGTCGAGCGCAAGGAGGCAAGGAAGGAATATCCGGTTGAGAGGCCGGTTTATTATATCAGTGAGGTCCTGACAGAGTCCAAGTGGAGATATCCACATTGGCAGAAGCTAGTATATGGGGTGTTCATGGCCAACCGCAAGCTGAAGCACTATTTCTTAGGGCACCAGATCACCGTGGTCAGTTCTGCCCCGTTGGGAGACATAATTCAAAACAGAGAAGCCACTGGCAGGATTGCTAAGTGGGCATTGGAGTTGGGACCTCTCAATCTGAAATACGTACCTCGTACGGCTGTCAAGTCCCAAGCCCTTGTGGATTTCATAAACAACTGGACAGAGTGTTAGGCGCCCGAAGAAAAGCCGGATAATACATACTGGACAATGCACTTTGATGGGTCCAGGCAGCTGGAAGGATCAGGGGCAGGAGTTGTCTTAACCTCCCCCAATGGTGACAAGTTCTGTTATGTGCTACGACTGATGTTCCCTTGTACTAACAATGCAACTAAGTACGAAGACCTGCTTCATGGCCTCATGGTGTCTAAGGAGATGAACTTAAGCCGGGTTAGGTGCTTCAGCGACTCACATCTTGTGGCTCAGCAAGTTTTAGGCACTTGGGACTCCAAGGATCCGCGGATGGCGGCTTATCGTCAGGCGGTGGATGTCATTGCTGGTCACTTCAAGGGTTATCAGGTGGATCATATTGATCCTCGCAGGAACAAGGAGGCTGACGCCCTGTCAAGGTTAGGCTCTCAACGAAAGCCAGTGCCACCTAACGTCTTTTTGGATGTCTTGCATCACCCGTCAGTTAAGTTGCCTTCAGAGGAAGACTTAGCCATTCCTGACCCGAAGGGACAGCTGGTGGCGGCTCTGCATGCTATTCCGGATTGGACTGTACCTTACTTGGCGTACTTGACTCGTGGCGAGTTACCTGATGAATAAAATCTGGCCAAACAGATCACCAGACGGTCTAAGTCTATGACGATAGTCAATGGCGAGTTACATACGTGCAGCGTCACTGGCGTGTTTCAGCGTTGTGTCTCACCGGAGGAGGGCAAGGAAATCTTGAATGAAATTCATGCTGGTGATTGTGGACATCACGCTGGCTCAAAATCTCTGGTGGCCAAGGCTTTTAGGAACGGTTTCTTCTGGCTGACGGCTCACAAGGATGCAGAGGATCTGGTCCGCAAGTGTGAAGGTTGTCAAAAGTTTGGCCGGCGTGCTCATGTTTCGGCTCAAGAATTGCGCATGATTCCAATCATTTGGCCGTTTGTAGTCTGGGGGCTCGATATGGTCGGGCCTTTCAAGAGATCCAAGGACAAAAAGACCCACCTCTTGGTGGCGGTTGACAAGTTTACCAAATGGGTAGAAGCTGAGCCGGTCAGCAAGTGCGACGCGGCTACGGTGGTTCAGTTTATTAAAAAGTTGATCTACCGTTTTGGTTACCCTCACAGTATCACACATCCCTAACTAGATGTCATAGGATAGCATGTGTGTGCATCATGTTTCAATTTTGCATCAACATGAAATGGGGGCTAAAAGAAACCCCAAGCTCATAGTTGAATCAAATTAATTCAAAGTTGTGAAAACTCAACAAATTCAATATGCCCTTACAAAATGTTCCCTATGTCTGATAATTATGGACATGATTATAATAGGGGCCATTTTAAATATTTGAACAACTATAGCAATATAAAAATAAATGATAAAGCCTCTAAAAATGCCAAATAAAGCATTATCATTATTTCATATTTCAAAATATCCTAAAACTTTTTATTGGAGTTTGAAATATTCAAACTTGATATTACAAAATATTTGGGATATTTTATAAAAGTATTTGTACCTGAAAATAAAATAAAACAAATGTCAGAATTAGAAAACAGAAAGTAAAAGAAAAAAAGGGGAAAGGAAACCTACCTAGGCCCAGGCCAGGCCGGCCCACCTGGCCCGGGGAGGTTGTTGTCCTCCAGGCGGCCAGGAGGACGGGCGTGTGGCTAGAGCGCGCACTGGCGTGCCTCCACGCCGACAGCTGCATGCCTGCCTTCCCCTCGCCAGCGCGACGGGGATAAGCTCAAAGAGCCGTCCCCATCGCCCTCTCCCTCTCCCTCTCGCTCGCCTCTCTTCCTCTCCCCCTTTGTCGCCATGGACGCCGAAGCTCCGCCGTGTAGCGCCGTCGCTCCAGCCACTCCCTGCCTCGCTAGGTAGCTCCAGAGCTCCGCCTCGTCGCCCTCTTCCTTCTCGCTAAGCCGCGCATCGCCAGGAGCTCCCCATCGCCGCATCGTCGTCGTCTTCAACCTCCGGCCACTGGCGAAGAAGTGAAGCTCGCAGTTTCTCCAGGCCTTCCCCGAGCCCGCTCTCGATGCTGCTGCAACCGCCGTGAGCCCGTGGTCCTTTTTCCCCTTTCCCCCTTCGATAGGTTGTTCTAGCGCCGGATCCTCTCGGGTCCGAGAGCTCCTCACCGCCGGCGAGGACGTGGCCGTAGCTGTAGCGGCCCAAGCTCGCAATTGAGCACGTAGTCATGCTTAGGATGATCCCAGGCATCTCTAGGAACCCTCAAGTGGCTCGTTCGAGCTCCGGCTCGACGAGCCCGTGCTCGCCCGAGCTCCGGTAGCTGCCGTGCTCATTGCCGGTGCCGATTCCGGCCATCCCAGCCCCTCGGAGGTGTCGGGCTCGACGCGCGTGAGCGAGCAGAGTAGATCAGTGCCCTCTGTCGTCTGTTTGGTCGCCGGAGGAGGAATCCCGACCCCCTCCGCCGTCCCTGACGTCATCGTCGGCTCAACGCCGGCGAGTCAACCAGTTTGACCACCAGGGGTTTGACCCCTGGGTCACTGGCAAGTGGGGTCGGGCCCTGTTAGTAAAATCCCGATTAGCAATTTAATTAATTAATTAATATAATCAACCTAGTCACTGACCAGTGGGCCCAGTGTTGATTAAGTAATTAGGATTATTTTAAATTCTCTAATTAAGCGATTGAGTCACTGACATGAGGGCCCCACCCTGTCAGGTTTGACCTGGCCTGGTCAGCTGACCTGCTGACGCCATGATGACGTCAGGCTGATGAAATAAAAGGAATTTCTAGTTTTAAAATAATTCTAGAAAATATTTAAAACTTCAAAAATTCATATAAATTAATGTGTAACTCAGATGAAAATAATTTATATATGAAAATTTATCAGAAAAATCCAATGAATCTAATGGTTCTATTATCATGCATGTTAGAGCAACCTATGTAGAAGAACATTGACATTTGCTAATAGGTTAATATATGGAATTTGAAATGAAGAACGATTTTGAACCTATATTCAACCTCACTTCAAATTAACTTGGACATTAGCTGCATCAAATCATCCATACATGCTGCCATGTCATGATCATGCATCACATTGTTGCACTTGCGTGTATTGATTGCTATTTATCTGCATTACGGTAGGCCTTGCTTCTGAGGATACCCTCGAGTATTCCAACAAAGGCGAGAACCTTCCCGCTACCCAGCAAGGCAAGCAACCCCCTTGATCATTCCGATAATATCCCTCTCTCTCTCTCCTGCTCTTGTTCATTGCATTAGGACAAATGTTCACTTGTCTGTCATACACGGTAGATGAACCTATTCTTTTGCATGACCTGTCATTGTCACAGTAAATAGCTAAACCTAGCAACCTAGCATACATGGTAGATGCTTGTGCCATGATGTGCTTAGCTTACTTTGCCTGCTATGCTTGCTATGCCTAGGGTTGTGTCAGGTCTGTTTCATCTAGGTGATGAACTCGAGTGAAACCATGTTGTTCTAATGTGATAAGCTTACGATGAACTCGATTTGGTAAAGGTAGCGATGCGAGGCTATGTAGGAGTACATAGCGGGTTGTCTTATTTGGACCGTTCTTAGGAATTGAGTTCCGTGTTTATGATCCAAGACTAGATACTACCACATGTTGGGATACTTAATTGACCCTCTCGACTTATCAGTCGCTTAGTCCTTAGTCCAGGAGTTGCAAGTAGTTTCTGGTGTTTATAGCATGCTGGAGGTCATGCGTAGCGTTGAACCTAGGGGTGGGTTACGACGTGGTAGGCAGTGGCACGATGTACCAAGGGTCACCCGAATGGTGGGCTTGGGAACCCTGCGCACATCGCTTGGGGCCGTAGCGGAAACTTCGGCCGAACTTCCATGCGGGTTCAGTCTCAAATAGGCGATAGCCTGGACTAGAGGTCTTATATGATTGACGGTCGTGGCCGACTCCCTCACTGGGCTTCCGCTTGAAGGTTGCTGAGGTGCATGGTTTTATGAGCACACAACGATAAGTGGTGAGAGCGTGTGTGAAGAAGTACACCCCTGCAGGGTATGGAACTATTCGAATAGCCGCGTCCTCGGATATGGACTACTTGGAAAGCTTATGCTATTCACAGATAATCAAATGGATACTCATAAAAATATCAGGACAAGTGTGAGTACCGTGGATGGCACTCTTCCAGGAGAGGGAAGTGAATCCACGGTGGTGTATTATCATGGAGTTAGTGGACTCGTGTGCGATATCTAAAATTTAAACAAAGAGTTAAAATTGTGTAGTGTAGGTTAGCCATGAGTCAAAGTTGGCATTGCTGCATAAACTCCACCACCCCCCTTTGTTGATACATGAGCATGAATAGACTAGGTCGACTTTAAAGACTTGATGAGTACGTTTGTACTCATGTTTGCTTAATAAATGTTGCAGATGAGACCCAGGACCCATCAGGTGGGTTCTTTCTAGATGTCGACGATGCCAAATATCTGGTGTCCCAACTACGACCCTATGCCTTGTGGCGGGCTGTAAATAGTCAGGCCATGTGCCTTTTTACCCTTTCCTCTGTTTGTACTCAGACAGTTTATGCTTCCGCTTGGTTTGTAAGAACTTGTTTGTATGACTTGAGTGTCGGGTCATGTGACCCCTAACTGTAAGAACATATTATGCAAGGCTCGTCTGAGCCCCTTAAATAAAAGTTGTTGTATGGTTATGTTGTGATGCCATGGTTGTATCTATGCATATCGGGCATGTCAAGCGTACGTGTGATGTGCAACGATATGTATGGGATCCGACACCTAGTTGTGTGCCTTTAGTAGTACTCTTTACGGGAAACTGCCTCTTTGTGCTTCCACCGAGCCATGGTAGCTTGCTACTGCTCCAGACACATTGATTGACCGACATGTATCCTTCTTTGCTGCTGTGTCTGTCCCTTCGGGGAAATGTCTTGCAGTGTAATGGAGTCCCTGTAGCCTGCTATGACTCATCTACGTGTAGTGATGGCATTTATGTCTCACGACATAATGGAGTCCTTGTAGCTTGCTATGACTCGTCTACACACGCTTGAGGCCGACACCTGCATTGCTGGGTTACGTATGCCTGTTTCCGTATGGATGTGCCACTTGGGTTCTATGACTAGTCATGTCGACCCGGGTTCTCTGTCGTTTGATTGCCAGCGACATGTTCACATACGTGAGCCAAAAGACGCAAACGGTCCCGGCTAAGTAAGGCTGCAGCCGTGGAGCTTACCGTGCGTGAGACCGCAAAGTGATGTGATATGTTACAATCTGGATTCATATGACTTAGGATCGGGGTCCCGACAGCGTTGGTATCAGAGCATGACTGACTGTAGGATTAGCAAGCCAAACCGGTCAAAGTTGAGTCTAGAAACACTATAGAAAAGTAGGGGAATTGATTGTGGAAGGGAATGTAAGGCTCTTTTTACTCCTCTTCCCAAGTTATTCTATTCTGAGTCATTCTCATCTTTTCTATGGGGATAGAAACTAGGCTTCTCATCTATTGCTTAGGATGACGAGTTACTAACCATGGACCACTAGCTAGCTTGTCTGCAAGAGAATGTCGGTACTCAAGTATTGTTGGTGTGACAAACAGATGGAGAAGAGATTTGAGTCTAGGAACACGAGTGGTTATGCTTTTCCAATCTTTTGCAGTTGTTTCAAAATCATTTTTGAGCAATTACAGCCATTATGTTGTCCAATTTCTGCTAGAGTCTCTAATGTCTTTGCATCATTCTTTGTTTTAGATGCCTCCTCGTGCTTCCCGTTAGGTGGTCCGTCTGACCAGGTGTATCGATGTACCGGGTCACACGGCCATGTTGGTTAGAGTTATGATGGAGGCTGGTTACCGTTGGTACCCAGAGTACACAGTGGAGGAACAGTATCAAGATTTCAACCAGAGCCAGTATCTATGTACTATTAATATATATCCTTCATATCCTGGAGGTGCAGAGCCGCTTCACTGGACTTATGGACTAGGTGTCACCATAGATATGGCGGTTGAGGAGGTCGCCTACACCATGCTGACTATCATCATGTTTCACCATGGTTTGCTTGAGAACACAGAGTTCTGTTATGTTCCTGCTTCTATGGGAGGAGAGGATGGTTATCTTAGCGCAGCCTACTATGATCATTCCCATGAGGATCCTAGGCTGCAGGTGACTGCTCGGATGTTGGAGAACAGGGATGATGATGCACGTGCCCTTCGCATGGAGCGTTATGCTACCCGTGCACGTCTTTGGACAACCCTGACACAGTTGGCACCTATCGTGCAGAGAGGTTATGGAGATTTGGAGATGCTGAACCCATCGTGGACTCATCTACCAGCATGCGTAGACTGGCCCGATGTTGGAGGCATCACCCCTCTTCGAGGACCCCTGTTGCCGCCAGCAAGGCGACCAAGGCCACATCCATGTCCTTACGGTTTCCAGGGATCACATGCTAGAGTGTTTCCAGATCCTCAGGTTTAGCTCCCGGGTCATGGGGGTAACCTGTATGAGGCATTCTACGGTGATGCTTGAGTACGTGGATGTTAGTACTAGTATGTTAGTAGTCGTATCGCCACAGTCCTGCGTGTCTTGTGGGATATGATTGAGGTTGCGAGTTGAGTTCCAGAGGTGTAGATAGATAATAATAGGAAGCTTGTAATGCCTCCGATGAGTTGTGTCATCTCTCTGTAGTTTGTTTTCAGCTTGGGCTTGTACTGAACTATGTCATGGTGTGTATGAATCATGGTGTTCATATGGCAGTTGTTATTACCATGTTGTTTGGGTGTTTACCCTGCATGCCATGTTGTCCAGTACATTCCTTATCTCATGTCTTAGAGTTGTTGTCTTCTATGGCTAAGTTGTGGGTTTGTTTTCCCAGGATGGTGGCAACTAGGAATAACCCCGTGCCTGCCCCTGAGCAGGGCGAGGGAAGCCAGCCAAGGCAAGAGGACTTGCCACATGCGCCTTCTTTGGCAGAAGTGATGCTTGAAGCCGAAAGGAACAAAAGAGAGACCAACAGGCTGTTGGAACGAATTGAGCAGAACACAATGCGTGCTCCCCGCAATGATCACAATGATGGCATGTCACTCAGTGATTTCATCAAGTTGTGCCCACCTAAGTATCATCATTCGGTCGACCCACTCGACGCGGATGACTGGCTATCCAACATGTTCCGTAAGATCCGGGCTGCCAATGTGTCCGAGGCCAACAAGGTGACCTTTGCTACTTACTTCCTGGAAGGACCCGCCAATTTGTGGTGGGAAAATTTTGAACCAATGTGTCCCGCAGGCCCCGCACCAACTTGGGTAGAATTCAGCGCGACATTCTGTACCCATCACATCCCGGAAGGGCTGATGGATCGCAAGAGAGAGGAATTTTGTGCTTTCACCCAGGGCAAACTGTCCGTGGATGTCTATAGCTGTGAGTTTGGCAATCTTGCTCGCTATGCTCCGGAGGAAGTTTCAACCGATGCCAAGAAACAGGCTAGGTTCCGCAAGGGACTTAACCCTAAGCTCCGTCCAGATCTGCGCTTGCATGAGTGCGCAACCTTCTAGGCTCTCGTCAACAAGGCTATCAATGCCAAGTCTGGACAGACTGACTATGAGGCCATGAGGAAGCACAACCGTGACTTCAACCCCGCATCTGTCTCGGGCTCCAACAAACGCCGGGTCTGGGTGCCCAACGCAACACTGCCACCAAGATACACTGCGAGGCCATCCTTCCAAGCACCTCGCCCAGCGCAGCCCAATCCTCTAGCCAGGCCATTTGGAGGTCCGTCTGCCAATGTTGCTGCCCATGCTACCGTGGTCTGCTACAAATGTGGAGAACCAGGATACTACTCTCGTGATTGTCCTTAGAGCAATGCTAAGCCCGTTGGACGTGGGAAGCCGGGAAAAGCCTTCTATGTGAAGCCAACTCCTGCTCGTGGACGAGTGAATTATGTCTCTGTTGCGGAAGCCATTGAGGATCCTGATGTTATCCTAGGTACTCTTCTTGTTAATAGTCATCCAACATCTGTTCTATTTGATACTGGGGCATCTCATTCTTTCATCTCAGAAAGTTATGCACAGTTGCATAACATGTCTTTTTGTGATATGCCTACTCCTTTAGTAGTTCAGACTCCTGGTTCAAAGTAGCAAACTTCTAGAGTGAGCCATGATAATGAGATTCTGGTGGATAGGCTAGTCTTCCTAGCATCTTTGGTAGCCCTCATGTCTTTGGACATCAATATCATTCTAGGCATGGATTGGATGAAAGCCCACTATGCTAAGATTGATACTCATACTAGGAATGTTCAACTTACACATCCATCGGGTGAGATAGTTAATGTCTCCACTCGAACAACCAAGCGCCAACTCTATTCCCTCAATGCTAGCCCTCTTCTAGAGTTAGAAGATATTCCGGTAGTCCGTGACTTTCCGGATGTCTTTCCAGAAGAACTGCCAGGAATTCCTCCTGTCAGAGATGTTGAGTTTGTGATAGAGCTCATTCCAGGGACTGTCCCAATAGCCAGAAGACCCTATAAGATGGCATCCTTAGAACTAGCCAAACTTAAGATCCAGCTCGATGAGGCTTTCAAGAAAGGTTTCATCCGTCCTAGTTCTTCTCCTTGGGCTTGTCCCGTCCTCTTCATCAGGAAGAAGGATGGATCAGATCAGATGGTTGTGGATTATCGACCAGTGAATCTGGTCACCATAAAGGACAAGTATCCGCTCCCTAGGATCAACGATTTGTATGATCAACTCGTTGGATCCTCTGTATTTTCCAAAATGGATTTGAGATTGGGATACCATCAAATCAGAATTAGGAACGGGGAAATTCCAAAAAAGGCTTTTGCTACTCGTTATGGCCAATACGAGTACACTGTTATGTCCTTCGGTTTAACCAATGCCCCAGCCACCTTCTCTCGCTTGATGAATTCGATCTTCATGGAATATTTTGATAAATTCGTTGTGGTTTACCTCGACGACATACTCATTTACTCAAAGAACAAACAGGAACATGCTGAGCATCTAAGGCTGGTATTGATGAAACTTCGAGAGCACCGTTTGTACGCCAAATTCTCCAAGTGTGAATTTGGTTGCCAGAAGTGACCTATCTAGGCCACGTGATCTCTGGTAAAGGTATTGCTATCAACCCCGAGAGAGTTCAGGCCATCCTTGATTGGACTCAACCTGAATCGGTTAAGCAAGCTTGGAGTTTCCTTGGCTTAGCGAGCTATTGTCACCGCGTTGTCGAGAATTTCTCCAAGGTTGCGAAACCTCTGACTGAACTCCTCAAGAAAGATAAAAGATTCGAGTGGACTCCACAATGCGAGCACAGTTTTCAGGAGTTGAAAGACGACTGACCTCTGGTCCCGTTCTGGTGCCACCAGACTTCTCTAAGGACTTTGTTATCTATTGCGACGCCTCACAACAAGGACTAGGTTGCATTCTTATGCAAGATCGTCATGTGATTGCATACACATCTCGACAG
The DNA here is from genome assembly GCA_022496015.1 of Hordeum marinum. NCBI lineage: Eukaryota > Viridiplantae > Streptophyta > Magnoliopsida > Poales > Poaceae > Hordeum > Hordeum marinum. The sequence goes on from CM039673.1 coordinate 278,941,414, forward strand.
TTGCGTCCACATGAGGATAATTATCCAACACATGATCTTGAGCTTGCAGCTGTGGTCCATGCACTGAAAACCTGGCAACATTACCTTCTGGGTAATCATTACGAAATTTACACTGATCACCAAAGTCTGAAATATATTTTCACCCAGCCGGATTTGAATCTCAGGCAAAGACGGTGGGTTGAGTTGATTACAGACTACGACTTAGGGATAACTTACACCACAGGAAAAGCCAATGTTATGGCTGATGCACTAAGTCGTAAGTCTTATTGTAACAACCTGATGCTACAACAAGGTCAACCACTTCTCCATGAGGAATTTCGGAAGTTAAACCTTCACATTGTTCCTCAAGGATTCCTACCCAACTTGGTGGCGAAACCTAATCTTAAGGATCAAATAGTAGCTATCCAGAAATATGATAAGGGTATATCCCAGATCAAGGAGAATATTGCTAGCGAAAATGCTAAAGATTTCTCCAAGGACGATGAAGGTGTTATGTTCTTCCAGAACTGGTTGGTGGTTCCTAAGAGCACACGCTTAAGATAGCTGATCCTTGAGGAGGCTCATGCTTCTCCTCTCTCAATTCATCCGGGTAGTACCAAGATGTATCAGGACCTACGCCAGAGGTTCTGGTGGACTAGGATGAAGAGAGAAATTGCCCACTTCGTTGCTAATTACGACGTTTGTCGTCGCGTGAAAGCAGAACATCAGAGGCCTGCTGGCACCCTTCAACCTTTAGCTATTCCCGAATGGAAATGGGATAAGGTCGGTATGGATTTCATTACCGGATTTCCCAGGACCAAGAGAGGGAATAATGCTATCTTTGTGGTCATTGACCGCCTTTCCAAAGTGGCTCATTTTCTTCCTGTTCGGGAGAGTATAACCGCTAGCCAGCTAGCAGAGTTATATGTTTATTGAATAACCTCTCTTCATGGTGTTCCATTGGAGATTAACTCAGACCGTGGAAGTATCTTTACTTCCCGATTCTGGGAAGTTTTCAAACCGCTATGGGGACTCATCTATCCTTTAGCACCACTTTCCACCCGCAATCAAGTGGTCAAGTTGAGCGAGTCAATCAAATCCTCGAAGACATGCTCCGAGCTTGTGTTATATCTTTCGGTATGAACTGGGAGAAATGTCTTCCATTTGCCGAATTTGCTTATAACAATAGTTATCAATCAAGCTTGGGAAAAGCCCCTTTTGAAGTTCTCTATGGATGAAGGTCTCGAACACCTCTTAACTGGTCAGAAACCGGAGAGAGGCACTCTTTGGCCCGGATATGATCCAGGATGCAGAGGAGCAAGTTTGCATTATTCGTGAAAAGTTGAAAACAGCCCAATCTCGTCAAAAGAGCCAATATGATTGCCATCATAAGGCTGTGACCTATGAAGTTGACGAGAAGGCTTACCTTCGGGTTACACCTCTGAAGGGTACCCATTAATTTGGTATCAAGGGCAAGTTGGCTCCTCGTTACATTGGACCCTTTCGCATTCTTGCTAAACAAGGAGAGGTTGCCTACCAATTGGAACTTCCGTCGCATCTTTCCAAGGTTCATGATGTCTTCCACGTCTCGCAACTCAGGCGTTGCTTCTCGGACCCTGTCCGGGAGGTAGACCACGAAGCGCTTGATCTCCAAGATAACCTTACATATCGAGAATACCCTGTTCGTATTCTTGATCAAGCTGAGCGTACCACTCGGCGACGGAACTGTTGGGGAACGTCGCATGGGAAACAAAAATTTTCCTACGCACATGCAAACCTATCCATGGTCATGAGCATCTACGAGAGGGAGAGTGGATCTACATACCCTTGTAGATCGCTAAGCGGGAAGCGTTAAGAAACGCGGTTGGTGTAGTCGAACATCTTCGCGATCCAAATCGCCAAGCGTCCCGCGATCCAATCACGATCCGTCCCGTGAACTCATCACGATCCGTCCCGCGATCTCATCATGATCCGTCTCACGATCTTGATCACAATCTGTCCCGCGAACTCATCACGACCCGTTCCACGATCTCATCACGAACCGTCTCGCGATCTCGATCACGGTCCTTCCGATCTAGCGCCGAACAGACGACACCTCCGCGTTCAGCACACGTGCAGCTTGATGACAATCACCACCGTCTTGATCCAGCAAGAGGAGGTGGAGAGGAGAGAGAGTTCACCGGCAGCGTGACGGCGCTCCGATGATGGTGGTGGAGTGATTCCGGCAGGGCTTCGCCTAAGCGCTGCGGAAAACCGATCTAGAGGAGAAACTGTGCACCGGTGAAACGGGTAACACATGACCGGAAATTCTGTCCAAAAACCACCCAATCCACTAGTATATATAGGAGGAGAGGAGAGGAGAGGCAGCCAAGGCCTTTGGGTCGGCCGAAATAGGAGGTGGGAAGCAATCCTACTTCACCTCCAATCCTAGTTGGAGTAGGATTGCCTCCTATTGGCTGATTTTCCACTTTTTGCCTTAGGACTTTCTCTCCTGCGCCATGGGCCTTTGTGCCTATTTTCCCAGACCACTAAGGGCTGGTTATTATTCTCCCACAGCCCATGGACCTCTTGGGGTCGAAATACCCCTCCCGGAGGCCTCCTGGTACACTACCGGCACTCCCGGTACACTACCGATGAGCCCGAAACTTTTCCGGAAACCAAACTGGGACATCATTTTAAAGATCCATTTGTACTCAACGACCTGCCGTCCAACGAGCAAGTCTATCAAAGTCTACACTTGGTTTTCATACATGGATCCTATCCCGGATTTCATGGCCTCTAACCATTTGTAGGAATCCGGGCCCATCATTGCTTCTCCATAGCTCGTAGGTTCATCGTTGTCCAACAACATGATCTCCAAGACAGAGTTGTCGTACCACTTAGGAGCAGTACACATCCTTGTCGACCTACGAAGTTCGATAGTAACTTGATCCTGAAGCTTCATGATCATCATCATTAACTTCCTCTTCAACTAACGTAGGCTTCACAGAAACATCTTTCTGCGCTGCGCTACTCTCTGGTTGAACAAAGGTTTAACAACCTCATCAAGTTCTATCTTCCTCCCACTCAATTCTTTCGAGAGAAACATTTCCTCGAGAAAGGATCCGTTTAAGCAACAAACACTTTGCACTAGGATTTGAGATTGAAGGTTCACCCAACTAATCTTAGGGTATTCTATGAAGATGCAATTTGTCCGCCTTGGGTTCGACCTCATTAGGTGAAAACATTTTCCACACAAGTGTCACATCCCCAAATATTAAGAAATGACAGCTTAGGTTTCTATCAAACCATAATTCACATGGTGTCATCTCAACGGATTTAGATGGTGCCCTATTTAAAGTGAATGTAGTTGTCTCTAATGCATAACCCCAAAATTATAGTAGTAAAACGACAAGAGACATCATAGCACGCACCATGTCCAATAGAGCATAATATGATGTTCGGACACACCATCACACTATGGTGTTCCAGGTGGTGTTTAGTTGTGAAACAACTTTCACATTGTCTTAAGTTGTATGCCAAACTCGTGACTCAGATATTCACCTCCACGATCATATCGCAATCATTTTTATCTTCTTGTCACGATGATCTTTAAACTTCACTCTGAATTTGCTTGAACCTTTCAAACGATTCAGACTTGTGTTTCATTAAGTAAATATACACTATATCTACTCAAATCATCAGTGAAGGTAAGAAAATAACGATATCCACTGCACGCTACAAGACTCACTAGATTGCATACATCAACATTTATCATTTCCAATGAATCACTTGCCCGCTCCATCCAACGGGGTCCTTTAGTCATCTTGCCCAAGAGGCATGGTTCGCATGTCTCAACCGATTCGAAATCGAATGAGTCCAAATATCCATCAGCATGGAGTTTCTACATGCGCTTTATACCAATATGACATTTAGCGGCAGTGCCACAAGTATGTGGTACTATCATTATTAACTTTGTATCTTTTGACATCAATGTTATGAACATGTGTAATACTACGATCAAGATTTCAACAAACCATTCTCACTGGGTGCATGACCATTTAAGGTATTATTCATGTAAACAGAATAACCGTTATTCTCTAACTTAAATGAATAACCGTATTGCAATAAACATGATCTAATCATGTTCATGCTCAACGCAAAACACCAAATAACATTTATTTAGGTTCATCACTAATCCTGAAGGTAGAGAGAGCGTGCGATGTTGATCACATCAACCTTGGAAACACTTCCAACACATATCGTGACCTCACCCTTAGCTAGTTCTCCGTTTATTCCGTGGTTTTATTTCGAGTTACTAACATTTAGCAACCGAACCGGTATCCAATACCCAGGTGCTACTAACAGTACTAGCAAGGTACACATTAGTAACTCGTATATCAAATATACTTCTATCAATGTTGCCAGCCTTCTTATCTACCAAGTATCTAGGGTTGTTCCGCTTCAGCGACCGCTCACCTCATAACAGAAGCACTTAGTCTCGGGTTTGAGTACAACTTTGGGTTGCTTCACTTGAGCAGCAACTGACTTGCTATCCATGAAGTTTCCCTCCTTGCTCTTGCCCTTCTCGAAACTAGTGGTTTGATTAACCATCAACACTTGACGCTCCTTCTTGATTTCTACCTTCGTGGTGTCAAACATTGCGAACAGCTCAGGGATCAACATTTCTTTCCCTGGCATTTTATAGTTCATCACCAAGTTCTAGTAGCTCAGTGACAGTGACTTGGAGAACTACATCAATCACTATCTTATCTGGAAGGTCAACTCCCACTCGATTCAAGCGATTGTAGTACCCAGACAGTCTGAGCACATGCTCAACGATTGAGCTATTCTCTTTCATCTTGCAGGCAAAGAATCTCGTTGGAGATCCTATATCTCGCAACTCGGGCACGAGCCTGAGATCACAATCTCAGCTCTTAGAACATCTCATATGTTCCGTGACGTTCAAAACGTTTCGGAGCCTCAATTCTAAGCCGTAATGCATGACGCACTAAACTATCAAGTAGTCATCGAAACATGCCTGTCAGATGTTCACAACATCTACAGACGACGCTAGATGGGGTGGTGCACCGAGCGGTGCATTAAGGACATAAGCCTTCTGTGCAGCAATGAGGACAATCCTCAGATCACGGACCCAGTCCGCAATTTTGCTACCAACATCTTTCAATTCTATTTCTCTAGGAACATATAAAAATACAAGGGAGCTACAGCGCGAGCTAGTAATCTACAACATAATTTGCAAAGACACTTTGACTATGTTCATGATAATGAGTTCAATTAATCATATTACTTAAGAACTCCCACTCAAATTGACATCCCTCGGGTCATTCGAGTGATACATGATCCAAATTCACCAACTCAAGTCCGATCATCACGTGAGTTAAGGTGGCTTCAATGGTGAACATCATTATGTTGATCATATCCACTATATGACTCATGCTCGACCTTTCAGTCTCTTGTGTTCCGAGGCCATGTCTGTACATGCTAGGCTCGTCAAGTTTAACCCGAGTGTTCTGCGCGTGCAAATCTGGCTTGCACCCGTTGTATGTGAACGTAGAGTCTATCACACCCGATCATCACGTGGTGTCTCAACACGACGAACTTTCGCAACGGTGCACACTCGGGGAGAACACAGTTCATCTTGAAATTCAAGTGAGGGATCACCTTATAATGCTACCACCGTACTAAGCAAAACAAGGTGCATAAAAGGATTAACATCTCATGCAATTCATAAGTGACATGATATGGCCATGAACTTGTGTTTAAGATCTCCATCTTCAAAACACCGGCATGATCTCCATCGTCACCGGCACAACACCATGATCTCCATCATCTTGATCTCCATCAATGTGTTTCCTTTGGGGTTGTGGCGCCAGCCCTGCTTCTACTTCTATTGCTACCACTTAGCGATAAAGTAAAGCATTACATAGCGCTTAATGATTGACACGCAGGTCATACAATAATTAAAGACAACCCTATGGCTCCTGCCGGTTGTCGTACTCAACGACATGCAAGTCGTGAAATTCTATACATCACATGATCATCTCATACATCACATATATCTCATCATGTAATTGGCCATATCACATCACAACATACCCTGCAAAAACAAGTTAGACGTCCTCTAATTGTTGTTGCATGTTTTACGTGGCTGCTACGGGTATCTAGCAAGAACAATTCTCACCTACGCATAAACCACAACGGTGATACATAGATTGCTTTTCAACCTTCTCAAGGACCGCCTTTGTCGGATCCGATCCAACTAAAGTGAGAGAAACTGTCACTCGCAAGCCATCTAAGCAACAAGTTGCGTCGAGGGAACCGGTCTCTCGTAAGCGTACGAGTAATGTTGGTCCGGGCCGCTTCATCTCACAATCCCGCTGAACCAAAATCCGACCAAGGGAGGAAGCAATCTAAGCATCAACGCCCACAAACCTTTTGTGTTCTACTCGAGATCTCATCAAACCATCAACCTAGCTCATGATGCCACTGTTGGGGAACGTCGCATGGGAAACAAAAAATTTCCTACGCACACGCAAACCTATCCATGGTGATGAGCATCTACGAGAGGGAGAGTGGATCTACATACCCTTGTAGATCGCTAAGCGGGAAGCGTTAAGAAACGCGGTTGGTGTAGTCGAACATCTTCGCGATCCAAATCGCCAAGCGTCCCGCGATCTCATCACGATCCGTCCAGCGATCCAATCACGATCCGTCCCGTGAACTCATCACGATCCGTCCCGCGATCTCATCATGATCCGTCTCACGATCTTGATCACGATCTGTCCCGCGAACTCATCACGATCCCTTACGCGATCTCATCACGAACCGTCTCGCGATCTCGATCACGGTCCTTCCGATCTAGCGCCGAACAGACGACACCTCCGCGTTCAGCACACCTGCAGCTTGATGACGATCACCACCATCTTGATCCAGCAAGAGGAGGTGGAGAGGATAGAGAGTTCACTGGCAGCGTGACGGCGCTCCGGTGATGGTGGTGGAGTGATTCCGGCAGGGCTTCGCCTAAGCGCTGCGGAAAACCGATCTAGAGGAGAAACTGTGCACCGGTGAAACGGGTAGCACGTGGCCGGAAATTCTGTCCAAAAACCACCCAATCCACTAGTATATATAGGAGGAGAGGAGAGGAGAGGCAGCCAAGGCCTTTGGGTCGGCCGAAATAGGAGGTGGGAAGCAATCCTACTTCACCTCCAATCCTAGTTGGAGTAGGATTGCCTCCTATTGGCTGATTTTCCACTTTTTGCTTTAGGACTTTCTCTCCTGCGCCATGGGCCTTTGTGGCTGTTTTCCCAGCCCACTAAGGGCTGGTTATTATTCTCCCACAGCCCATGGACCTCTTGGGGTCGAAATACCCCTCCCGGAGGCCTCCCGGTACACTACCGGCACTCCCGGTACACTACCGGCACTCCCGGTACACTACCGATGAGCCCGAAACTTTTCCGGAAACCAAACTGGGACATCCTATATATGAATCTTTACCTCCGGACCATTCCGGAGCTCCTCGTGATATCCGGGATCTCATCTGGGACTCCAAACAAACTTCGGTCACCACCATACATAACTCTACACTACCGAAACGTCACCGAACCTTAAGTGTGCAGACCCTGCGGGTTCGAGAACTATGTAGACATGAACGAGACACCTCTACGGTCAATAACCAATGGCGGGACCTGGACGTCCACATTGGTTCCTGCATATTCTACGAAGATCTTTATCGGTCGAACCTCTATGTCAAGGATTCAGTTAATCCCGTATAACGTTCCCTTTGTTCTTCGGTATGTTACTTGCCCGAGATTCGATCGTCGGTATCTCCATACCTAGTTCAACCTCGTTACTGGCAAGTCTCTTTACTCGTTCCGTAATACAAGATCCCGTGACTAACAATTAGCCACATTGCTTGCAAGGCTTGTTGTGATGTTGTATTACCGAGTGGGCCCTGAGATACCTCTCCGTCACACGGAGTAACAAATCCCAGTCTCGATCCATGCCAACTCAACAGACACCATCGGAGATACCTGTAGAGCACCTTTATAGTCACCCAGTTACGTTGCAACGTTTGATACACACAAGGCACTCCTCCGATATCCGTGAGTTGCATGATCTCATGGTCATAGGAACATATACTTGACATGCAGAAAACAGTAGCAACAAACTGACACGATCATATGCTATGTTTGTAGTTTGGGTCTTATACATCACATCATTCTCCTAATGATGTGATCCCGTTATCAAATGACATCTCATGTCCATGGCTAGGAGACCTTAACCATCCTTTGATCAACGAGCTAGTCCATTAGAGGCATACTAGGGACATGGTTTTGTCTATGTATCCACACATGCATTTAAGTCTCCGATCAATACAATTATAGCATGGATAATAAACGATTATCATGAACAAGGAAATATGATAATAACTAATTTATTATTGCCTCTAGGGCATATTTCCAACAGGAACATCAAGTTTCTCAAGGTTAAGTGGTCACACCATTCTGAAAAGGAGGCCACATGGGAAAGAGAAGATCGTCTTCGACTAGAGTACCCCGCGCTCTTCCCGACGACTTCAAAATCTTGGGACAAGATTCTTTTGAGTGGGGGTGAGTTGTCACATCCCTAACTAGATGCCATAGGATAGCATGTGTGTGCATCATGTTTCAATTTTGCATAAACATGAAATGGGGCTAAAAGAAACCCCAAGCTCATAGTTGAATCAAATTAATTCAAAGTTGTGAAAACTCAACAAATTCAATATGCCCTTACAAAATGTTCCCTATGTGTGATAATTATGGACATGATTATAACAGGGTCCATTTTAAATATTTGAACAACTATAGCAATATAAAAATAAATGATAAAGCCTCTAAAAATGCCAAATAAAGCATTATCATTATTTCATATTTCAAAATATCCTCAAACTTTTTATTGGAGTTTGAAATATTCAAACTTGATATTACAAAATATTTGGGATATTTTATAAAAGTATTTGTACCTAAAAAGGAAATAAAACAAATGTCAGAATTAGAAAACAGAAAGTAAAAGAAAAAAAAGGGGAAAGGAAACCTACCTAGGCCCAGGCGAGCGTGCCTCCATGCCGACAGCTGCCTGCCTGCCTCCCCCTCGCCAACGCGACGGGGATAAGCTCAGAGAGCCGTCCCCATCTCCCTCTCCCTCTCACTCTCGCTCGCCTCTCTTCCTCTCCCCCTCTGTCGCCATGGCCGCCGAAGCTCCGCCGTGTAGCGTCGTCGCTCCAGCCGCTCCCCTGCCTCGCTAAGTAGCTCCAGAGCTCCGCCTCGTCGCCCTATTCCTTCTCGCCAAGCCGCGCATCGCCGGGAGCTCCCCATAGCCACTTCGCCGTCGTCTTCAACCTCCGGCCGCCGGCGAAGAAGTGAAGCTCGCAGTTGCTCCAGGCCTTCCCCGAGCCCGCTCTCGACGCCGCTGCAACCGCCGTGAGCCCGTGGTCCTTCTTCCCCCCTTTTCCCCCTTCGATATGTCGTTCTAGCGTTGGATCCTCTCGGGTCCGAGAGCTCCTCGTCGCTGGCGAGGACGTGGCCGTCGCTGCAGCGGCCCAAGCTCGCAACTGAGCATGTAGTCGTGCTTAGGATGATCCCAGGCAGCTCTAGGAACCCTCAGGTGTCTCGTTCAAGCTCTGGCTCGACGAGCCCGTGCTCGCTCGAGCTTCGGTAGCCGCCGTGCTCATCGCCGGTGCCGATTCCGGCCATCCCAGCCCCTGGGAGGTGTCAGGCTCAACGCGCGCGAGCGAGCAGAGTAGATTGGTGCCCTCCGCTGTCCGTTTGGTCACCGGAGGAGGAATCCCGACCCCCTCCGCCGTCCCTAATGTCGCCGGCGGCTCAACGCCGGCGAGTCAACCAGTTTGACCACCAAAGGTTTGAACCCTGGGTCACTCGCAAGTGGGGCCGGGGCCTGTTAGCAAATCCCGATTAGCAATTTAATTAATTAATATAATTAACCTAATTAGTCACTAACCAGTGGGCCAAGTGTTGATTAAGTAATTAGGATTAGTTTTAATTCTCTAATAAAGTGATTGAGTCACTAACATGAGGGACCCACCCTGTCAGGTTTGACCTGGCCTGGTCAGCTGACCTGCTGACGCCATGATGACGTGAGGCTGATGAAATAAAAGGAATTTCTAGTTTTAAAATAATTACAGAAAATGTTTAAAACTTCAAAAATTCATATAAATTAATGTGTAACTTAGATGAAAATAATTTATATATGAAAATTTATCAGAAAAATCCAATGAATCTAATGGTGCTACTATCATGCATGTTAGAGCAACCTATGTAGAAGAACATTGACATTTGCTAATAGGTTAATATATGGAATTTGAAATGAAGAACGATTTTGAACCTATATTCAAACTCACTTCAAATTAACTTGGACATTAGCTGCATCAAATCATCCATACATGCTGCCATGTCATGATCATGCATCATATTGTTGCACTTGCGTGTATTGATTGCTATTTATCTGCATTACGGTAGGCCCTGCTTCTGAGGATACCCCCGAGTATTCCAACGAAGGAGAGAACCTTCCCGCTACCCAGCAAGGCAAGCAACCCCCTTGATCATTCTGATAATATCCCACTCTCTCGCTCATGCTCTTGTTTATTGCCTTTGGACAAACGTTCACTTGTCTGTCATACACAATAGATGAACCTATTCTTTTGCAAGACCTGTCATTGTCACAGTAAATAGCTAAACCTTGCAACCTAGCATACCTGGTAGATGCTTGTGCCATGATGTGCTTAGCTTACTTTGCCTGCTATGCTTGCTATGCTTGCTATGCCTAGGGTTGTGTCATGTCTGTTTCATCTGGGTGATGAACTGGAGTGAAACCATGTTGTTCTAATGTGATAAGCTTATGATGAACTCGATTTTGTAAAGGTAGCGATGAGAGGCTATGTAGGAGTACATAGCAGGTTATCTCATTGGGACCGTTCTTAGGAACCGAGTTCCGTGTTTGTGATCCAAGACTAGATACTACCACACGTTGGGATACTTAATTGACCCTCTCGACTTATCAGTTGCTTAGTCCTTAGTCCAGGAGTTGCAAGTAGTTTCTGGTGTTTATAGCATGTTGGAGGTCATGCGTACCATTGACCCTAGGGTGGGTTACGACGCGGTAGGCAGTGGCACGGTGTACCAAGGGTCACCCGAATGGTGGGCTTGGGAACCCTGCGCACATCGTTTGGGGCCGTAGCGGAAACTTCAGCCGGTCTTCTGTGCGAGTTCAGTCTCAAATAGGCGATAGCCTGGACTAGAGGTCTTATGTGATTGACGGTCGTGGCCGACTCCCTTGCTGGGCTTCCGCTTGAAGGTTACCGAGGTGCATGGTTTTATGAGCACACAACGATAAGTGGCGAGAGCGTGTGTGAAGAAGTACACCGCTACAGGGTATGAAACTATTCGAATAGCCGCGTCCTCGGATATGGAATACTTGGAAAGCTTATGATGTTCATAGATAATCAAATGGATACTCATAAAAATATCAAGAAAAGTGTGAGTACCCTGGATGGCACTCTTCCAGGAGAGGGAAGTGAATCCATGGTGGTGTATTATCATGGAGTTAGTGGACTCGTGTGCGATATCTAAAATTTAAACAAGAGTTAAAATTGTGTAGTGTAGGTTAGCCATGAGTCGAAGCTGGCATTGCTGCATAAACTCCACCCCCCCCTTTGTTGATACATGAGCATGAATAGACTAGGTCGGCTTTAAAGACTTGAGTATGTTTGTACTCATATTTGCTTAATAAATGTTGCAGATGAGACCCAGGACCTATCAGGTGGGTTCTTTCTAGATGTCGACGATGATGAATAGCTGGTGTCCCAGCTACGACCCTATGCCCTGTGGCGGGCTGTAGATAGTCAGGCCATGTGCCTTTTTACCCTTTCCTCTATTTGTACTCAGACAGTTTATGCTTCCGCTTGGTTTGTAAGAACTTGTTTGTATGACTTGAGTGTCGGGTCATGTGACCCCTATCTGTAAGAACATATTATGCAAGGCTCGTCTAAGCCCCTTAAATAAAAGTTGTTGTATGGTTATGTTGTGATGCCATGGTTGTATCTATGCATATCGGGCATGTCGTGCGTACGTGTGACGTGCAACGGTATGTATGGGATCCGACACCTAGTCGTGTGCCTTTAGTAGTACTCTTTACGGGAAACTGCCTCTTTGTGCTTCCACCGAGCCATGGTAGCTTGCTACTGCCCCGGACATATTGATTGATCGACATGTATCCTTCTTTGCTGCTGTGTTTGTCCCTTCAGGGAAATGTCTTGCTGTGTAATGGAGTCCCCGTAGCCTGCTATGACTCGTCTACGTGCAGTGATGGCATTTATGTCTCACGGCGTAATGGAGTCCTTGTAGCTTGCTATGACTCGTCTACACACGCTTGAGGCCGACACCTGCATTGTTGGGTTATGTATGCCTGTTTCCGTACAGATGTGCCACTTGGGTTCTATAACTAGTCATGTCGGCTCGGTTTCTGTGTCGTTTGATTGCGAGCGACATGTTCACATACGTGATCCAAAAGACGCAAACGGTCCCGGCTAAGGTAACGCTGCAGTCGTATAGCTTACCGTGCGTGAGGCCGCAAAGTGATGTGATATGTTACAGTCTGGATTCATATGACTTAGGATCGGGGTGCCGACATCACGGATAATGGTACAAACCTGTCCAAGGGGGCTATGAAAACGTTCTGCGACATTGAGCACATCCAGCTTGATGTTTCTGCGTTGCTCATCCACAGTCCAACGGTCAGGCCGAGCATGCTAACCAAGAAATCCTAAGACGTATCAAGCCCCGGCTTATGGTTCCTTTACAGAAAACGCCGGGTTGTTGGGTGGAGGAGTTGCCGTCCGTCTTATGGAGCATCAGGACTACCCCCAATAGATCAACGGGTTATACACCTTTCTTCATGGTTTACGATGCAGAGGCCGTGTTACTAAGTGACATCCGTCATGACTCGCCACGAGTGGCAGCTTACGTTGAGACGGATAATGAGACGGCACATCAAGACACATTGGATGCCCTGGAGGAGGAACGTGATCTGGTGGCGGCTCGTTCGACGATTTATCAGCAAGACCTGTGCCGCTATCATAGCCGCAGAGTCAAGACCTGGACGTTTCAAGAAGGCGACTTAGTGTTGCGGCTGATCCAAGACCAGACAAATATGCATAAGTTGTATCCTCCATGGGAAGGACCTTTCGTGGTCAGCAGAAATCTCAACAACGGTCCATATTACCTCATTGACATCCGAGACGATTCAGATACCTCGGGGCAGGAGACCCGCCGGCCGTGGAACATAGCGCATCTACGGCCTTAGTATACCTAAGTTGTTGAGACTCGACATCGTACACTATCATTGTACATATCATATTTATATATGAATAAAAGTTGGCATCCCTGCAAGCTGAGGCCTCTGCCGTTTCGCATATCTCAATCTGTGCAAACACATGATCATCCAGGGGCTTCCCACCCACCGGGTGTAGCTTATCAAACCCTATCTGTAGGCTCTCAAGCCAAAAAGTTGACTCTATCAACATGACCGTCCATGGGGCTTCCCATCCACCGGGTGTAGCTTATCAAACCCTATCGGTCGGCTCTCAAGCCAAAAAGTCGACTCCCTCAACATGATCATCCAGGGGCTTCCCACCCACCGGCTGTAGCTTATCAAACCCTATTGGTTGGCTCTTAAGCCAAACAGTTGATTCCATCAACAAAGGTCACTTGGGGGCTTCCCACCCACCGGGTGTAGCTTACACACCCTCTTGATCGGCCCTTAAGCCAAACAGGGTTAAACCTGCCTGTAAGCTGATGCTACTCTGCTAGGTGACCCGCCGAACTCTTACCAGTTAATCGCGCCTAGAGACCCTGAGCCGGTTCAAAGCAATTGATGGACAATCTCCATAGAGACCCTGTACTTGTTAAGGTTAAAACGACAGCTCTTGTCACATGAGGGCCGGCTTACGGAAAGCAAGGATAAACTCTCCCACCTACTGTCAACTGTCCGCTATGTGGCCCGTTCATACTCTTACACAGTTAATCCTTGAGGACCCTGTACTGTTTAAGGTTAAAACGGCGGATTTATGTCACGTGAGAGGCAGTTTTTGGGCTATCGGGGTACTCATGCCCTGCCGTGTCTCTTCTGGGATGTCACACTTCCTTTCAGTTAATCTCGCTTAGAGACCCTGAGCCAGTTCAAAAACTTAACGGACAATCTCCACAGAGACCCTATACTGTTAAGGAGTTTTAAGTGGCGAGTCAACCCAGTAGAACCGGCACATGAGCTGTTTTGAAAAACAAGTTAGGAAAGATACAACTGTTGGAAATATGCCCTAAAGGCAATAATAAATTGGTCATTATCATATTTCCTTGTTCATGATAATCGTTTATTATCCATGCTATAATTGTGTTGATTGGAAACTCAGATACATGTGTGGATACATAGACAACACCATGTCCCTAGTATGCCTCTAATAGACTAGCTCGTTGATCAAAGATGGCTATGGTTTCCTAGTCATGGACATGAGATGTCATTTGATAATGGGATCACATCATTAGGAGAATGATTTGATGGACAAGACCCAAACTACAAACGTAGCATATGATCGTGTCAGTTTATTGCAACTGTTTTCTGCATGTCAAGTATTTGTTCCTATGACCATGAGATCATGCAACTCACTGACACCGGAGGAGTACCTTTTGTGTATCAAATGTCGCAACGTAACTGGGTGACTATAAAGGTGCTCTATAGGTATATCCGAGGGTCTCTATTGGGTTGGCATGGATCCAGACTGGGATTTGTTACTCCGTGTGACGGAGAGATATCTCAGGGCCCACTCGGTAATATACAACATCACAATAAGCCTTGCAAGAAATGTGACTAAGTGTTAGTCATGGGATCTTGTATTACGGAACGAGTAAAGAGACTTGCCGGTAACGAGGTTGAACTAGGTATGGAGATACCGATGATCGAATCTCGGGCAAGTAACATACCGAAGAACAAAGGGAACATCATATGGGATTAACTGAATCCTTGACATAGAGGTTCGACCATAAAGATCTTCGTAGAATATGTAGGAACCAATATGGGCATCCAGGTCCTGCTATTCGTTATTGACCGTAGAGGTGTCTCGGTCATGTCTACATAGTTCTCGAAGCCGCAGGGTCTGCACACTTAAGGTTCGGTGACGTTTCGGTAGTATAGAGTTATGTATGGTGGTGACCGAAGGTTGTCTAGAGTCCCGGATGAGATCCTGGACGTCACGAGGAGCTCCTAAATGGTTCATAGGTAAATATTGATATATAGGAAGTCCTGTTTTGGGCACCGGAAAAGTTTCGGGCTCATCGGTAGTGTACCGGGAGTGCCAATAGTGTACCGAGGGACCATCGGGAGAGATATTTCGACCGAAGAGGCTACATGGGCTGTGGGAGGAGTTAAACCATCCCCTGGTGGGATGGACGAAGCCTCCTCTAAGGGCCCATGCGGCTGGAGTGGTTTGAGAAGGAAAAAATCCAAAGGTGGAGAGGTGGAAAGAGTTTCCAAGTGGAAAGGAGGAATCCTACTCCTAATAGGATTGGAGTTGGACTCCTCCACCTCCAATTTCGACCAAACCTTGAGGGTTTGAGGCTGCCTCCTACCCTCCCTCCCTCCTATATATACTATAGGATTTAGAGGAAAAAGCTAACTCTAATAGCCACATGCTACCTCTCCTCTAGATCATAGTTTCTCCTCTAGATCGGTTTTCAGCGGTGCTTAGGTGAAGCCCTGCTGGAATAGCTCCACCACCATCGCCGCAACACCGTCGCGCTGCCGGATAACTCATCTACCTCTCCATTCCCTCTTGCTGGATCAAGAAGGCGGAGATCATCATCGAGTTGTACGTGTGCTGAACGCGGAGGTGTCGTCCGTTCGGCGCTAGATCGGAAGGACCGTGATCAAGATCGTAAGACGGATCGTGATGAGATCACGAGACAGATCGTGATGAGTTAATGGGATGGATCGTGATTGGATCATGGGACGGATCGTGATGAGATCGCGGGATGCTCGACGATTTGGATCGCGAAGACGTTCAACTACACCAACCGCGTTTCTTAACGCTTCCCGCTTAGCAATCTGCAAGGGTATGTAGATCCACTCTCCCTATCATAGATGCTCATCACCATGGATAGATCTTGCGTGTGCATAGGAAATTTTTTGTTTCCCATGCAACGTTCCCCAACAGTGGCATCATGAGCTAGGTCTATATGTAGATGAGATCTCGAGTAGAACACAAAGAGTTTGTGGGCGTTGATGCTTAGATTGCTTCCTCCCTTGGTCGTGTTTTGGTTCAGCGGTATTGTGGGATGAAGCGGCCCGGACCAACCTTACTCGTACACTTACGAGAGACTGGTTCCATCGACTAACATGTAACTTTGTTGCATAAAGATGGCTGGCGGGTGTGTGTTTCTCCTACTTTAGTTGCATCGGATTCGACTAAGGCGGTCCTTGAGAAGGTTGAAAAGCAACTTATGTATCACCGTTGTGGTTTATGCGTAGGCGAGAATTGTTCTTGCTAGATACCCATATCAGCCATGTAAAACGTGCAACAACAATTAGAGGACGTCTAACTTGTTTTTGCAGGGTATGTTGTGATGTGATATGGCCAATTACATGATGAGATATATGTGATGTATGGGATGATCATGAGTTGTATAGAATATCATGACTTGCATGTCGATGAGTACGACAATCGGCAGGAGCCATAGGGTTGTCTTTAATTATTGTATGACCTGCGTGTCTATCATTAAGCGCTATGTAATGATTTACTTTATCACTAAATGGTAGCAATAGTAGTAGAAGCATGGTGGGCGCGACAACCCCAATGGCGACACGTTGATGGAGATCAAGATGATGGAGATCGTGGTGTCATGCCGGTGACGATGGAGATCATGCCGGTGCTTTCAAGATGGACATGAAAAGCACAAGTTCATGGCCATATCATGTCACTTATGATTTGCATGTGATGTTAATCCTTTTATGCACCTTGTTTTGCTTAGGATGACGGTAGCATTATAAGGTGACCCCTCACTTAATTTCAACATAAATTGTGTTCTCCCCAAGTGTGCACCGTTGCGAAAGTTCGTCGTGTCGAGACACCACGTGATGATCGGGTGTGATAGACTCTACGTTCACATACAACGGGTGCAAGCGAGTGTTGCACATGCAGAACACTCGGGTTAAACTTGACGAGCCTAGCATGTACAGACATGACCTTGGAACACAAGAGACCAAAAGGTCGAACATGTGTCATATAGTAGATATGATCAACATGATGATGTTCACCATTGAAACCACCTCAACTCATGTGATGATCGGACTTGAGTTGGTGAATTTGGATCACGTATCACTCGAATGACCAGAGGGATGTCAATTTGAGTGGGAGTTCTTCAGTAATATGATTAATTGAACTCATTATCATGAACATAGTCAGTAGTGTCTTTGCAAATTATGTTGTAGATTACTTGCTCATGCTGTAGCTCCCTTGAGTTTTTTATATGTTCCAAGAGAAATAAAGTTGAAAGATGATGGTAGCAATATTGCGGACTGGGTCCGTGATCCGAGGATTGTCCTCATTGTTGCACAGAAGGCTTATGTCCTTAATGCACCGCTCGGTGCGCCATCCCCTCTAGCGTCGTCTATTGATGTTGTGAACATCTAACAGGCACGTTCTGATGACTACTTGATAGTTTAGCGAGTCATGCATTACATCTTAGAATTGAGGCTCCAAAACGTTTTGAACGTCACGGAACATATGAGATGTTCTAAGAGCTGAAATTAGGATCTCAGGCTCGTGCCCATGTTGTGAGATATGAGATCTCCAACAAGATTGTTTGCCTGCAAGATGAAGGAGAATAGCTCAATCATTAAGCATGTGCTCAGATTGTCTAGGTGCTACAATCGCTTGAATCGAGTGGGAGTTGATCTTCCAGATAAGATAGTGATTGATATAGTTCTCCAAGTCACTGTCACTAAGCTACTAGAACTTTGTGATGAACTATAAAATGCTAGAGTTAGAAATAATGATCCCTGAGCTGTTCGCGATGTTTGACACCACGAAGGTAGAAATGAAGAAGGAGCGTCAAGTGTTGATGGTTAGTAAAACCACTAGTTTCTAGAAGGGCAAGCGCAAGGAGGGAAACTTCATGGATGGCAAGTCAGTTGCTGCTCCAATGAAGCAACCCAAAGTTGAACCCAAACCCGAGACTAAGTGCTTCGATTATGAGGAGAGTGGTCGCTGAAGCGGAACAACCCTAGATACTTGGTAGAAGGCTGGCAACATCGATAGAAGTATATTTGATATACGTGTTATTGATGTGTACCTTGCGAGTACTCCTAGTAGCACCTGGGTATTGGATACCGGTTCGGTTGCTAAATGTTAGTAACTCGAAATAAAAGCTACGGAATAAACGGAGAACTAGCTAAGGGTTAGGTGACGATGTGTGTTGGAAATGTTTCCAAGGTTGATATGATCAACATCGCACGCTCTCTCTATCTTCGGGATTAGTGACGAACCTAAATAAATGTTATTTGGTGTTTTGCGTTGAGCATGAACGTGATTAGATCTTGTTTATTGCAACACGGTTATTCATTTAAGTTAGAGAATAATGGTTATTCTGTTTACATGAATAATACCTTCAATGGTCATGCACCCAGTGAGAATGGTTTGTTGAATCTTGATCACAGTAATACACATGTTCATAACATTGATGCCAAAAGATACAAAGTTAATAATGATAGTACCACATACTTGTGGCACTGCCGCTAAATTTCATATTGGTATAAAGCGCATGAAGAAACTCCATGCTGATGGATCTTTGGACTCATTCGATTTCGAATCGGTTGAGACATGCGAACCATGCCTCTTGGGCAAGGTGACTAAGGACCCCGTTTTCCAGATGGATGGAGCGGGCAAGGGATTTATTGGAAATGATACATGTTGATGTATGCAATCCAATGAGTCTTGTAGTGTGCGGTGGATATCGTTATTTTCTTACCTTCACTGATGATTTGAGTAGATATAGTGTATGTTTACTTAATGAAACACAAGTCTGAATCGTTTGAAAAGTTCAAGCAAATTCAGAGTGAAGTTTAAGATCATCATGACAAGAAGATAAAAATGTTTGCGATATGATCGTTGAGGTGAATATCTGAGTTACGAGTTTGGCATACAACTTTAGACAATGTGAAAGTCGTTTCACAACTCACGCCACCTGGAACACCATAGTGTGATGGTGTGTCCGAACGTCATAGTCGTGCTCTATTGGATATGGTGCGGGCTATGATGTCTCTTATCGTTTTGCTACTATAGTTTTGGGGTTATGCATTAGACACAACTACATTCACTTTAAATAGGGCACCATCTAAATCGTCTGAGATGACACCGTGTGAATTATGGTTTGATAGAAACATAAGCTGCCATTTATTAATGTTTGGGGCTGCGACGCTTGTGTGAAAAAAAATCTAACAACGAGGGGAATGTAGGCGCTCCCACCTCCACACCCCTCCCTCCGGCAATTCCTAGGTGATCTGGAATTCTAGCCGGTGTGCATGTTTTTTCCCTCCGATCATCAATTCAGGTGATTGCTCACGTTCTTGGAAACATCCTTTTTGATGGGTTCTTTTGGTGGCTCCACTTTGGATCAGGATTTCTCCCATGGTGTGGCTTTTGCGAATGACGTGTTCAAACATTCTGGCCTTTCCGTGCACCCGATGGATCATCGGCGCTCTTTCATCATGGTGGTTTCCTTCAGTCGACATTCTTTTCTCTTATCTAATGCTGCTGTGGCTGCCGCTCTTGAGTCAGCTATTGGGGGTTCGGCCATTGATTTGATGGTGGAATGCATCAAGGACAAGGTTTTCTCATTCAGGGTTTCCTGTAAACAAGTTGGTTTTCTCATTCTTGATCTGCGTTCTTATAAGTGCTCTAGTTTCAAACGTTTCTTCCACCTTTGGGGTAATGGTGGGCCAAACTGGTGGCATGAATTCAAATTATGGAAGAAGCAATGTGATGCGGAGTGGATTCTAGTGAGCCCATCCAAGCGACGCTCTGCTCTTGGTCTGATGGCAATGCATTCCAGACCGGTCAAATCTGCATTCAAGTCTGGATCTTCCACTTGTAAGAAACTTTCTTTTGCAACAATGCGGCAGTATGAAGTTTGCAAAGGCTATTGGTGCCCTGCCATGTCTGATGAGATTTCTGCCCTGCCATATGCTGGTTACAACATGCCACAACATGAGAAGGTGGTCATTCATCCATCACCGCCGGCAGAACTCCAGTGGACGATCGCCTCGCCGCACATCACCTTTGGAACGGTTCCTCAATTCCCGCCTGTCACCGCGGTTTCCGGGATTCAGGTTTCACCCAATGATTTTTCAGGGAATTTGGTCGCCGGTGATGGCGTGATTGGTTCTGCGACACCCGTCACACCAGCTCTTCGGGGCGGGAACTCTATCCTTCCAAATATTTTGCCAATGGATGTTACACCCGGTTTCAATGAAAGCTCTGCAAATGGGCCGGCCCTTGAGAGGCCTGCTGATCAGGAGCATGGGCTCTTGCTCCCATCTTCACAGGAGGCCTGGATTTTTTTTTGATAATATGATTAATGACATGGTGGCTGAGATACTCTCTTGCACTGCTTGCCGCCGTCAGGGACACATGGCCTCTAACTGCCCAACTAGAGAGATTTGCTCCTCCTGCTGCCAGATGGGCCACACCAAATCTGAATGTGTTTCTTTTGCAATAGAAAATGGACTAGCTTGGAAACGGAAGAGTCCCCCCTGTTTCGGATTTTTCAGGAACCTATACCTGTCCCGAGGATACTGCGCGTGCTGCAGAACCGCCCTCTCCCGTCCCATCGCATTCTCCAAGCACGCCATCGGAGCCGCCTCCATTGACGCCTCCGCCTCTAGCTTACCCTCCTCCCATGGCCAACTTCGAGCTTGACCCGGAGCGCTACGTCCCCCATGGGCAGCACATCATCGACGGCGGTCCTCACCATTTGCCCCGGAATTATGTCACACCGGTAACTCCTATTGCCCGTCGGCATGAGCAATACCTAGTGGCGGAAGTAATGCCTCCACCACCCGCCAATCAGATTGGTCAGGTACGCCAGCAAGTTGTCGAGCTCTTGAACAATCAGGGTTTTCATGTTCGCTCAGCCCAACCTTGGATTGCGGGCGTGGGTCTTTTGGAGTTAAGGGATGCTGGCGAGAGATTTGCCGCCGTTCAGATGGTCCCGCAGGACCTTGGGAACGATTCTTTTGTCCGCTTCATGAAGCATAATGAGGGCGAGGGTTTTCGTGCTGCTTTGGGTTTTCGTCAGGGATGTCTTATGTTTTTAGGAGTTCCACTAGATTTGCGGAACACGGAAGACCTTCGAGCGGCTGTCAACACCTTTGGAGAGTTTCACCACTGGGTTAGTGATGACCCATATCTTATGAGATCAATGGTCTTTGCATCTTTCCCTGATGATGCTCTGGTGCCCCGTAGTGTCACTTTCTCTGAATATGCTACATGGGGTGGGACAAGGCTCTCCTGGTCAGCTGCTGTATACATTCTTGGTGCCAACTTTGCCGAGCAGTTGCCCCAGGATGAAGATCCTATGCCCCTCAATGGTGACCCACATCCTCTGCCGGGGAACCTAGTAAATGACCACCTAATGTTTGCCCTTCCGCCATATCCAGCTATTGGGTGGAATGATGCCCCACTCCCTCCGATGCCTGAGCACAACCAGGAACAAAACAATCAACATGAAGCGGATGGATGGGGTTGGAATGAAGAAGCACCCGTGGATCATCAGGAGGCTTCGGCTCAGGATCAAGAATCCATGGTTATTGATCAACCTGAATCTTCAGAGTCTGTCCAAGTGATGCAGCCAATCAACCCCCAGCAAAACCCTGTTGCAGTTCAGGAGGTGCAGCCACAAGCACCGGAGTTCAATCCCCTGGCCATTATACCTTACCAGCAACCCATCATTCATCCTATGAATCTGATGGTTGGTATGATAAGAGTGGTTTATGGTCCACCATTACCACCAGTGTTAGCTTGGAAGAGGACTTTTGAAACCTTGATGAATGTCTGTACCACCACGCAAATTCCCAGGGGTCTTTCCATCCTCCCTGCCCTGCCTCTGGTTTTATGCAAGCGGTCATGGTCTATTGCTTTTGATGATGTCAACTGGGTCTCCAACATAACCCTCCTGCCAGATGATACGTCTACGTCCTCTACTTCGGCTGGGAACCGGCCTATCGCCAGGGCCCTCTTTTCTGATAATGCAGGTACTGTCACTCCTACAATCAACTCAGTGGACTATACCGACGAGCAGTTCTCCTTCTCAGCTCAGTGTGCTCGAAAAAAGGGCACTCGCAAGAAGCCAACACCAGTTGTCGACTCTGCCGTCCGTAGGTGCACGAGGGGATCTGCAAAGCGGGATGGCTTTAAGCCTATACTGCAGGAGCTGCCGGTGCCGCTCCCAAAGAAGAGGAAACCATGCTCCAGGCCACTTCAGCAGGTGGATGCAGAGGCAGTACCATCTGGAGAAGGTGATCAGCATCAAGACCTCGCACCCGCCACACCCATCAAAGTGATACAAGCTATCGGTGAAGGCCTTGGCATTGCTCCGGAGAAGCTGACTGTGGATCTTCTTATGGAAGATCCAGCCAAACTGTCCCCAAGCAAGAATGATGATTAGGACACCTTCTGGATACTTGTTTTTGGTTCTGAATCCCCCTTTAAATTGCTGTCTCAGAACTTGTTATGTTTGCACTTCCGCTGGTTTTTCTGTACTCGGTTACCCTGAACTATGTATGCGCCGGTCGCTGTGCGACTGTGCTTTTGCTGCTACAAATCTATGTTGTTATGGATAGTCGTTCAACTAGAAGCTGGCGGGTACTCTGTTGGAATGCTCGGGGATTAAATTCCGATGTGCGCCAACGGGCTGTTAGAAACAAGATTGATGAAAGTTCAGCCGCTGTAGTTTGCCTACAGGAAACCAAAATGCAACACATTGATCACCGCATTATTAGGAGTTTTTGTCCTAAGCGTTTTGATCGTTTCGTGTATAGTCCATCTTCTGGAGCCTCTGGTGGTTTGATTGTTCTATGGAATTCATCGGTTCTAAATGGTGTGCTCCTGGACACTCGGAGATTTGGTCTCATCATCACTTTTACTTCCAAGCACAATAATGAGAAATGGACTTTGGTTAATGTGTATGGACCATGCCAAGGGAAAGACATGGACCTCTTTGTCAGTTGGCTATACAACCTGATCATACCTATTGATGAAAATTGGTTGTTGCTAGGGGATTTCAATTTCATTCGATCCACCTCTAATAGGAACAAGCCTGATGCATATATAAATGATATTTTCATCTTTAATGCGATCATAGGTCACCTGGGTTTATTAGAGTTACCCCTTAAGGGCATATCCTATACATGGTCAAACATGCAAGACTCACCCCTTCTTGAACAATTGGATTGGTTTCTTACTTTTGCCAATTGGATTTCATGTTACCCTCTAACACAGGTGTTGCCCTTGGCCAAAACTGCATCAGATCATGTCCCATCTGTGGTGTCTATCAACACAGCCATTCCCAAAAGCAATCTTTTCAGATTTGAAAATTACTAGGTTGAGCTTTCTGGTTTCCTGGAGTGTGTGGAGAAGTCCTGGAAAGTACCCTCTAAGAAAGGGCACATCACTGCCATCATCATGGACAAATTTAAGGCTTTGAGGCAGGCACTTAAGAAATGGCAGACTGGACTCTCAAGAATCAAACATCTGATTGGCAATTGCAATCATGTGATTTTGTCCCTGGACAATCTGGAAGAGATCAGAACACTCTTTAGGCCTGAAGCTAATTTCAGAGTGATTCTTAAGTTACATTTGGAACACCTACTTCATTTGCAGTTTCTTTACTGGAAAAAGAGAGCCACCATTCAGTCTGTCAAAGTAGGGGAGGAGAACACTAGGTTTTTTCATGCTATGGCCACAGAGAGATAGAAGAGAAATTCTATTTCCTCCTTGAAGCTTGATGATGGTACTACAACTTCTGATCATGCACAAATTGCTGGATGCTTCTGGTCAGCTTATAAAGCCAGGATGGGTCAGTCACATGGAATCAATCTTGTTTTTGATCTTCAATCACTGTTACACAAGGTAGATGGGTTGGATGATCTGACACTGCCTTTCACTAAGGAGGAAATGGACAGGACCATCAAGGAAATGCCCATTGACAAAGCACCAGGCCCTGACAGTCTCAATGGGTTGTTTTAAAAAAAATGCTGGCATATCATCTGTGAGGACTTCTATACTCTTGCCATAGAATTCCATGCTGGACACGCTAGACTTGAAAATATGAATTCTTCTTACATCACCTTGGTACCCAAGAAGGGCTCCCCTGAGCAGGTTGGGGATTTCAGGCCCATTTCTTTAACTGGTATGGGGTTGAAGTTTCTCTCCAAGATGACGGCCAACAGGCTCCAGCTGCACATTATGAAGTGCATTCATAAGAACCAATATGGCTTCATTAAATCAAGGACAATTCAAGACTATATTGGTTGGACTTTGGAATACCTGCACCAGTGCCACCAATCTAGAAGACCAATTGTTATTATCAAGCTTGACTTTGAAAAAGCCTTTGACTCCATTGAACATGAATTCATCTTTCAGGTACTCAGGAAAAAAGGATTCAATAATAAATGGATTCTTTGGGTCCAACAGTTCCTTTCCTCTGGATCATCCTCAGTGTTGCTCAATGGAGTTCCTGGCAGAAAATTTCAATGTAAAAAGGGTGTCAGACAGGGAGATCCTATGTCTCCCCTTCTCTTTGCTATTGCAGCAGATTTCCTTCAAACATTGGTTAATGATTTGCTGCTGGCTGGAAAAATCAAGCTGCCAATCCCTTGCCATGATACAGACTTTCCCATTGTTCAGTATGCTGATGACACCCTTATTATTATGCCTGCTGAGGAGTCTCAATTGATAGAATTAAAAGGAATGGTTCTCATGTTCTCTCAGTCCACTGGGCTCCATATCAATTACCATAAATCTGCTATGTTGCCAGTTAATGTATCTCAGGATGACCTGTAGAGGCTAGCTGGCTCTATGGGTTGCAAAGTTGGTACTTTGCCCTTTACATACCTAGGTCTACCTGTTGGCATCACTAGGCCAAAGATTGCAGATTTGATGCCATTGGTGGACAATATGGAAAGGAGACTCTCTGCCAGCTCCTCCTTCTTGGATCAGGGGGGAAGACTTCAATATCTAAACTCTGCTCTATCCTCAGTACCTATATTTTATCTATGCAGTTTGGATATCCCCCCAGGAATAATGAAGCAGTTGGAGAGATTACAAAGGCAGTGTCTTTGGAGAAGAAATGGTCAGGACCAAGCTCCTGCACTTGCTGCCTGGAATTTGGTTTGTAGACCTAAAAAGAAAGGAGGCCTTGGTATTTTGAATCTATCAGTTCAGAATGATGCTTTACTCCTTAAACATGTTGATAAGTTTTTTAACAAGACTGATGTACCTTGGGTCAATTTGATCTGGAATACATACTACCATGGCAGAATTCCTCAAGGAACATCTTTGTGTGGTTCTTTTTGGTGGTAGGATATTTGTAAGTGGATGGACAATTGCAGAGCTGTCACCTCTATCACACCAAATAAGGGAGACACATTCCTCTTTTGGTCTGATTCCTAGATGGTTGGAGGTTCAAATACACCCCTAGCACACAGATTCCAAAGGTTGTTTTCCTTTGCCATTGATACCTTCTCCACAGCTAAAGAAGTCTTTACTGCCTTTGATGCCAATGAAATGACTGGGTTGTTCCATCTGCCGCTCTCTGAAAGAGCTTTCTAGGAACTGAAGACCCTTCAGGGCCTCCTACAGCAATTGCCAAGGGACCAATCCATGAATGATATTTGGTTGTGGGCAGCTGATGGTAAGGGATACTCAGCCAAGAAATTCTATTTGCATGCCCACTAGCCCATTGTTTCAAACCCCCTTCTCAATTGGATCTGGAAAAGTTGCTGCACCATGAAAATCAAGGTGTTTGCATGGATGCTTGTTATGGACAGACTGAATACTCAAGATATGCTTCAGCGCAGACACTGGAAAGTATGAGAATCCAATTTCTGCGTTCTCTATCATGCCAGAGTTAAAGAGGACCGGGACCATCTCTTCTTCAACTGCTTGTTTAGCACCAGGGTTTGGAATTACCTACAAATACAATGGCAGGGTGCATCCATGGGGGAAATTGTAATTGCAGCCAAAAGAGTTTTTAATCAACCTTTCTTCACTGAAGTTGTCTTCATTGCCTGCTGGAACATCTGGATCATCAGAAATGATAGGGTTTTCAGGAATGAACGACCCACCGTCAGGAGATGGAAGGCAGCTTTTGTTACTGATATATCCTTGTTAGATCATAGAATTAAGGCTAGCTATAGGGATGACCTACTAAAGTGGGTTTCCTTTCTACCTCCTTGAGATTAGGTTAGTCTTCCTAATGCTCTAACTCTGTAACTTTAGAGATTAGATTCTGCCTTGTAATCTATTATATGCAATAAAAGAAAAGGCTGTGGGGGTGCTCTCCCCTACAGTAGTTGGTCAAAAAAATGTTTTCACCTAATGAGCTCTAACCCAAAGCGGACAAATGCATCTTCATAGATTACCCTAAGAACAGTTGGGTGAACCTTCTATCTTAGATCCAAGCATAAAGTGTTTGTTGCTAAAACGGGTCCTTTCCCGAGAAAAAGTTTCTCTCGAAAGAATTGAGTGGGAGGAAGATAGAACTTGATGATGTTGTGTAGCCTTTGTTTCAACCAAAGAGTAGCGCAGCGCAGAAAGATGTTTCTGTGGAACCTACACTAGTTGAAGAGGAAGTAAATGATGATGATCATGAAGCTTCAAATCAAGTTACTATCGAACCTCGTAGGTCGACAAGGATGCGTACTGCTCCTAAGTGGTACGACAACCCTGTCTTGGAGGTCATGTTGTTGGACAACGATGAACCTACGAGATATGGAGAAGCGATGATGGGCCTGGATTCTAACAAATGGTTAGAGGCCATGAAATCCGAGAAAGGATCCATGTATGAAAACCAAGTATAGACTTTGGTAGACTTGCTCGTTGGACGGCAGGTCATCGAGTACAAATGGACCTTTGAGATGAAGACAGACGCTGATGGTAAATGTCACCATTTGTAAAGCTCGACTGTTCACAAAGAAGTTTCCGACAAGTTCAAAGAGTTGACTGTGATGAGACTTTCTCACTCGTAGCGATGCTAAAGTCTATTGGAATTATGTTAGCAGTTGCTGCATTTTTCAATTATGAAATCTAGCAGATGGATGACAAAACATCGTTTCCTTAACAGTTTACTTGAGGAAAAGTTGTATGCGATACAACCAGAAGGTTTTGTCAGTCCCAAGGATGCTAAAAGGTGAGCAAGCTTTAGTGATCCTTCTATGGACTGAAGCAAGCATCTCAGAGTTGGAATATACACTTTGATGAGGTGATCAAAGTTTTTGAGTCTATACAAAGTTTATGAGAAACTTGTATTTACAATAAAGTGAGTGGGAGCACTATAGAGTTTCTGAAGCATATGTGGTTGACATATTGTAAATCCACTCTCCCTCTCATAGATGCTCATCACCATGGATAGATCTTGCGTGTGCGTAGGAATTTTTTTGTTTCCCATGCAACGTTCCCCTACAACAACATCTTTGGGTTATGCTATTGTAAGCCGCCCTCCTAACAAATGTGAAGATACATCTATTCTTGCAGGTTGATTAAACCGCCAAGAGCCGACAAAACATCGAGTATGAAAGTGCAAGGAAGATGACACATATTAAGTTAGACAATTCAACATGTGCACGATGGCACAGTTCGAGCAAAGGCACAATTTTACTACAAGCCTATTACAAATGCTCTTTGTAGAGATAAAAAATGATTCAAAGTTTTTTACACCGCTCATGGCGGGTCATAAAGCCGGCTTATACACGGCATCGCCAAATTCATCAGTTGGCTGGCGGGTCACCCTGCTCCGAGTGTTTGGCCTCCATGATCTGAAGATTGTTCATGTTGAGGGATGGCTAGAAGAGTGTCTAGAGGGGGGGGGGTGAATAGACTACTAGCAGAAATTTAAAACCTAACCTTTTCCCAAGTTAATTGGTTGGCAGATTTTAACAGTTTTAACAAAGTTAGCAAGTCTAACAGCCCTACATATGCATGTCAACAAATATGGTAGCGAAAAGTAAAGACGTTGCATACGAAGTAAAGAGTTGAGATAGGTAGATCAAACACAGTTGGAGACGCATGGATTTTTCCCGTGGTTCCGATAGGTGGCGCTATCGTACATCCACGTTTATAGAGTCTTCAACCCACAGAGGGTAACAGTCGCGAGAGTCCACGGAGGGCTCCACCCAAAAGGGTCCACAAAGTAGCAACCTTGACTATTCCATACGGCTTCCGTCCACGAAGGACTAGCCTCACTATGGGTAGATCTTCATGAAGTAGGCAATCTCCTTGCCCTTACAAACTTCTTGGTTCACTCCACAACATGAAGTAGGAGGCTCCCAAGCAACACCTAACCAATCTAGGAGGCACCACCCTCCAAAAGGTAATAGGCTCAGTAATGACGATGAACTCCTTGCTCTTGTGCTTCAAGATGATAGACTCTTGAGCACCCAATCACTCTCTCGCAGATTTGGCATGGTGGAAGAGATGGGATTGATGGAAAGCTACTTGGGGAGGCTAGAAATCAAGATCCATATGATTGGAGTGGAAGATCTTGACCTCAACACAAGGGTAGGTGGTTCTCTCTCAGAAAATCTAATAGGATAGGTATGGAATAGTTCTGAGTGCTTCTCTTCCGAGTAAGTGGTGGTGAAGGGGTATATATAGGAATCCCCAAAAATCCAACCATTACACACAAAATGACTAACTCGGTGACACCGATGTGCTAATCTCGGTGGTACCGAAGTGACCAAAAGGTGGCAACTTTTGAATCTCGGTAAAGCCGATATAAGAAACTCGGTTGCACCAATAAGGTGCCAATAGTCAGATTTCCAATCTCGGTGACGCCTATCCAACATTCTCGATGGTACCGATAATGTGAATTTGCGTAACAGAAAGTTGGCAACCTAAACTTGGTGGCACCGGTATGGAATCGGTTGCATCGAAGTGGCTAGGGATTGGCAGTCTGTCTAGGTTCTAGAATCGGTGGCACCGGTATGGGAACGTTGGTTGCACCGATTTTGAGTGGTAGGTATAGAACATACTTTGGTAAGAGAGTTTTGTGGATGTTTTTGGTGACTATCACTTGTGCACGTTTGAGCATATTGTTCACCAACAAAACCTTAGCCCCTTTTAATAGTATTGGCTTTCCTATGGACTCAAAGTGATTTCTCACAAATATAAAATGTAGAGTCCTCTTGCTTGAAGCTTGGCCAAACTATTTCCTTGAATCTTGGGGTATGTCCACAATCTCCTTTTGCCAGACCTCTCTATAGATTGTATCTGAAATACACTAGGTAAAAATCTCAGTCCAAGAGACAATGTATGTTGTCATGAATTATCAAAACCACCAAGGGAGCATGTTGTGCTTTCAATCTCCCCTTTTTGGTAATTGATGGCAACATACAATCAAAGCTTCAAATAAAGATATGCATGGTTATACTGAAGACTTTGAGAGACACATGCCTTAGACTTTCTCCCCCTAAATGTGTGCAGTCCTTTAAAGGATAGTTGCTTTTGAATGCATGTACACACATAAGGTAGAAGGGATATAATAGGTCATGTGTATCTTGGCTATATGCATCAAATATATATGAATGAGATGTATATTTTTTCAAGACATCACTCTTGCAAACAATATGTGCAAGAAGCAAGAGATTATCTTGACCAAGGATATGATGCATATACTTACCTTGAGTTCTTGAGAATCCTGGTGATAGAAACACACTTGAGAAAGCATTGTTAGGAAACACAGGAGTATTCTACCAAACAGCAAGGCAATAGAACTCAAAGTTGCCAAGATATGGAGGACATATAGAAGATAGTATTCCTTACAATTGATATGTCTCCAAGATCATTTAGAATTTTCTCACCATAGATATGAAAGTAGATTATCCTCTCCCCCTGAATCTTAGCATGTAGATATTAGGATTGGATAAGGTGAGGAAGGTCAAAATTTTTCTTCTCCCCTTACTTTGATATTCTCCCCTTGTTTATAATGGTAAAGGTATGAGAATTAATATTGGCTCTCCCCCTTGATCATATCCCCCCTTTTGCATAAGCATGTATCTCCCCTTTAGCATGAAGCTTTGGTCCTCTCCCCTTTGGCATGAATTCCCAGAAAGGTCAAGGCCAGGGATAGATACATGGATCATTGACTCAGAAGGGATCCTTGAGAACAAGGGTCATAACAATGTAGGATTCGTAGAAATGAAAACTGAGAGAGACATTGAAACTGATTTGTTCTTCTCCTCCTTTCTTCATTGAAGATAGGGATCCTTGAAGAAATAAATTATCTCCTCAAGATTAACTTTAGTTCTTCTCCCCCTGA
Source organism: Hordeum marinum (assembly GCA_022496015.1). Taxonomy (NCBI): domain Eukaryota; kingdom Viridiplantae; phylum Streptophyta; class Magnoliopsida; order Poales; family Poaceae; genus Hordeum; species Hordeum marinum. The sequence goes on from CM039673.1 coordinate 278,972,031, forward strand.
GTAATACAAGTTTTTTTTAAATATTAAGGGATCATCGAAGTAACAAAAGTATTACAAGAAGGATCATTTAAGAAAACACAGAATTGCAAAAACGAATTCTAAAGAGAGAGAATGACAATCGGTGACGCCGAGATAGATATATCGGTGATACCAAGGTGTTGTAGTGCAACTTGCTTGCAATTTCGGTAGAACCGAGATATCTGAGTCGGCGGCTTCAAAAGAGAAACCGAGTTTATGTTTTCACAGAGTCAAGAGAAAGATTTTCAATAAAATATGAAGTTTTTTACAATGGACATTAGCTAGAGAAGATTGGAGTAGTTATGAGAAATCATGCAATATAGAGCAAACCACACCAGATTCTTAACTAGATGATGGGCGGTGACTAGGTCACCTATATTAGAGCATATTGACTTAGGATCCAAGCAAGAATACTTGATCATAGGTCATAGTCTACATTAAGCTCAAAATGGGGTTACCATTTTCTGATTAAGCATTTTAATGTCTTCATATCGCTTGATTTTCTTTAGCTCATTTCTTGGAGTAAAGCCTTTTCAAGGACATGAGAACATACCTTTGAATGATGTTGACGACGTAGCTTGTAGATGAACTTGTTGAGGATGCTCGAGGTTGATGAAGATCATCTTAAGTTTTGAGCAATCCTTCTTATTCTAGTACACTAGTTACCTACAAGGATTAGTCATGCAAGGAAGAACAATGGATATATCCCATTGACATGATACCAATTGAAAGTGTGCAATTTGATCAAGTATATGTCAAGGATATGGTTGAGTGGTATTCTTCCTTCCGTCATGAAGAGGGGTAGTGGATACTTGGTAATGACAAGATTGCTTATGATAGGAGTTGATGGAAATCTTGTGGAATGAAGTTTTTCCAAGCACCTACAAGAGATTAGATGCAATACAAGGGAGCATAGAATTCCATGGCATAATATGAAATGTTAAGATACATGGAAATATCAAGAAAGCTCATGCCCTTGCATGCAACCGAGTGAGTCTAGCTCAAGTTTGAAGCATCAATGCTGTTCAACGCACTCCTTAAGTGACAAAATGTCTGCTCATCAAGTGGCTTAGTAAAGATATCGGCCAATTGCTTGTTAGTGCGAACATGCTTAAGATTAATATCTCCTTTGGCAACATGGTCATGAATGAAATGATGTCGAACTTGAATATGCTTAGTTCGAGAATGTTGCACAAGATTATGACCAATTTTAATAACACTTTCATTGTCACAAAGTAATGGAACATTTTTAACATGAATTCCATAATCCTTAAGTGTTTGTCTCATCCAAAGTAGTTGCGCACAACAAGATCCAGCAGTAATGTACTCAGCTTCGGCAGCCGATAGAGATACCGAATTTTGTTTCTTAGAGGACCAAGATACAAGAGATCTGCCCAAAACTTGACAAGTACCCGAGGTGGATTTTCTATCAACCTTGTCACTGTCATAGTCCGAATCAGAATAACTATCAAGGTTAAAATAAGATCCCTTGGGATACCAAATGCCAAAATTTGGCGTTTGTATCAAGTATCTCATAATGCGTTTTACAGCTGAAAGATGACATTCTTTCGGTGAAGCTTGATATCTAGCACACATGCAAACACTAGCATAATATCGGGACGAGATGCACATAGATATAACAATGAAACAATCATAGATTGATAAACTTTCTGATCAACTGGCTCATCCTCTCTGGTGATATCAACATGTCTGCTAGTAGGCATAGGGGTTTTCATACCTTTGCACTCATGCATGTTGAACTTTTTGATCAAGTCCTTGGTATACTTAGTTTGGGAGATGAAAGTTCCTTCTTTTGATTGCTTGATTTGCAGGCCAAGAAAGAATTTCATCTCACACATCATAGACATCTCATACTTCTCGAACATCAATCTTCCAAATCTTTCACTAAATCGAGGGTTAGTTGAACCAAAGATAATATCATCCACATAAATTTGGCACACAAATAATTCACCATTAACTCTCTTAGTGAATAAGGTTGCGTCAATTTTACCAAATTCAAAACCTTTTTTGATAAGAAACTTTGTTAAACATTTGTACCAAGCACGAGGGGCTTGCTTAAGACCATAAAGAGCTTTACGAAGTTTGTAAACATGATTAGGTTTCTTAGGATTCACAAAGCCAGGTGGTTGTTTAACATAAACCTCTTCTTCAATTTCACCATTTAAAAATGCACTTTTAATATCCATTTGATAAAGTGTGATGTCATGGTGATTGACATAAGCAAGAAGAATGCGAATAGCTTCAAGTCTAGCGACGGGGGCATAGGTCTCACCGTAGTCCATACCTTCGTCTTGCGTATATCCTTGAGTTACGAGGCGAGCCTTGTTGCGCATGACTTGACCATCTTCGTCTTGCTTGTTCCGAAATACCCATTTGGTTCCGATGATGTTGTGTTCATCCTCGGTCTTCTCCATGAGTGTCCACACTTTGTTCCTTTCGAAGTTGTGAAGCTCTTCATGCATAGCGTTCACCCAATCCGCGTCTTCAAGAGCTTGTTCTACCTTCAAGGGCTCAATGCCAGAGATGAAAGAATAATGCTCACAGAAGTTTGCTAGATGAGTTTTAGAGCGAGTGATTCTCCTTGTTTGTATATCACCAAAGATTTGGTTTAGGGGATGGTTCTTGGTCACTTGTGCTCGAACTTGGGTTAGCTTCCGATTGTTGGTTGGAGGAGATTCTTCTTCATCATCATCTCCTTCATCTTCGTTGTTGTTGAAGGTGCCGTTCCCTTGAGGTGGTGGTGAAGGTTGTTGTGGTGGATCTTCATGATGCACTTCCTCCTCTTCATCATCTTGCCATGTACCGCTTGTGGATGCCTCCATATCATGTTGTGGTTCACCTTGTCGTGAAGTAGGGGATTCCACTTGAGTTGATGAAGTACTTTCCTTCACCTCCATAGGATGAATCTTGCCGATTGGTAAATCTAGGATAGCTACCGAAGGGTTCTCATTACCTACATCATTTGGCAATTGTTCGACTTGCGAACCATTAGATTCATAAAACTTCACATCTATCCTCTCTTCAACTTTTCGAGTGAAGTTGTTGTAGACACGGTAAGTGTGAGACTTCGATACATAACCAAGTAGGAATCCTTCATGAGATTTAGGAGCAAATTTAGTATGACGATGCTTATCAAGAATGTAGAACTTGGAGCCGAATACCCGAAAGTATCCAACTTGGGGTTTGTTACCTATGAGTAGCTCGTATGCCGTTTTACCAAGAAGCTTGTGCAAGTAAAGTCGGTTTGTGGCATGACATGTTGTTTCCATGGCTTCTGCCCAAAAGTGTTTTGGCGTCTTGTATTCGTCAAACATCGTTCTTGCCATCTCAATGAGTGTCCGGTTCTTCCTATCAACAACTCCATTTTGTTGAGGCAGTACGTAGCCGAGAACTCATGTGAAACACCTTCTTCGTCAAGAAAGGTATCCACATGGGTGTTCTTGAACTCCGATCCGTTATCGCTCCGAACCTTCTTGATCTTCACTTCAAACTGATTTTGCGCTTTGCGAGCGAAGTTCTTGAAGATCTTTTGAACCTGCAACTTATCATAAAGAAAGAATACCCACGTAAATCTGGAAAAATCATCAACTATAACTAGACCATAGGAATTTCCACCGAGACTCTTGTAAGCATTCGGACCGAAAAGATCCATGTGAAGTAACTCGAGTGGTCTCCTAGTAGTCATGATATTCTTAACATGATGACTTCCAGCTACTTGCTTTCCAGCTTGACAAGCACTACAAAGTCTATCTTTGTCAAAGATAACATCTTTAACACCAAGTATATGATCACCTTTGATAAGTTTGTCTAAATTACGCATGCCAACATGCCCTAATCTTCTATGCCAAAGCCAACCTTTAGAAGATTTAGCAATTAAACAAGTGAGAGGTTGGATCTCTTAGTGATATCGACAATGTATAGATCACCTCTACGGAAATCGGTAAAGACAATTTTATGATTATCTTGACGAAACACTTGGCAATCTGTTTTCCTGAATAACACATTAAAACCGAAGTCGGCAAGTCTAGACACAGAAAGAAGATTATAACCAAGAGATTCAACAAGCATAACATTTTGAATAGAATTATCATGGGATATGGCCACCTTACCAAGACCAAGTACCTTACCCTTGGAGTTGTCTCCAAACGTTACGTACCTTCGCGGTCCACGGTTTGGTGTGATCTCTTCAAACATTTCTCTATCTCCGGTCATATGATCGGTACATCCGCTATCGAGAATCCACTCTTTTCCTCCAGACATGTAATCCTTGAGGTTTGCCATGAGACTTAGATTCTTCATAATCTTCTCATACTCGATGTCGAACAACATCTTTATCATAGTAGCCATGTTCCACACTGTCATCGTCAAGTGGAAAATCCTCATCATAAAGAACAGGAGATTCGTTAGGATGGTGATCATGACAATGTTCAAGTTTATGAATGCGAAGGGCTTCTATAATGATATTGTTGATGATTGTGACATCTCCTTTAGCATGCATGAGGTCTCTAAGCTCAAATAGACAAGCATCAAATTTAAGATCACTAGGTGACATTTTGTGCAAGGCAATGGTTTTATGAAGAATTTCATCAAGATTACTTAATGAGTAACTTGGATATCGTTTCTCCAGATCATTTCAAAAAGTGTAAGCACATGCAAAATTCTTCATTTGGTTAAGCATATTTCTAGTCAATGCTCTAACAATGAGATTAACAGTTCTAAGATTGCATGGCATATCAATTTCCTCTTCGTGTGTGGGATGCAAAGGATCAATAGGAGGCTCATAGGGCGCATAACATATTTGCTAAATTGAAATTCATTAAACAACTCAAGCATCAAAGATTTCCATTGACTATAGTACTCTCCATCAAGAATGGGCACTCTACAACTCAAACTCCCTATACTAGACACATCCATCTTCCTGCCCGGTGAATAAACCAAAGCAATGGAGACCAAAGCTCTGATACCAATTGAGGGATCGCGAGAAGAGTGTCTAGAGGGGGGGGGGTGAATAGACTACTAGCAGAAATTTAAAACCTAACCTTTTCCCAAGTTAATTGGTTGGCAGATTTAAACAGTTTTAACAAAGCTAGCAAGTCTAACAACCCTACATATGCATGTCAACAAATATGGCAGTGGAAAGTAAAGAAATTGCATATGAAGTAAAGAGTTGAGATAGGTAGATCAAACGCAGTTGGAGACGCAAGGATTTTTCCCATGGTTCCAAAAGGTGGCGCTATCGTACATCCACATTTATGGAGTCTTCAACGCATGGAGGGTAACAATCGCGATAGTCTACGATGGGCTCCACCCAAAAGGGTCCATGAAGTAGCAAACTTGACTATTCCATACGGCTTTCGTCCAGGAAGGACTAGCCTCACTATGGGTAGATCTTCACGAAGTAGGCGATCTCCTTGCCCTTAAAAACTTCTTGGTTCACTCCAAAAACACAAAGTAGGAGGCTCCCAAGCGACACCTAACCAATCTAGGAGGCACCACCCTCCAAAAGGTAATAGGCTCGGTAATGGCGATGAACTCCTTGCTCTTGTCCTTCAAGATGATAGGCTCCTCATCACCCAATCACTCTCTCACAGATTTGGCATGGTGGAAGGATGGGATTGGTGGAAAGCTACTTGGGGAGTCTAGAGATCAAGATCCATATGATTGGAGTGGAAGATCTTGACCTCAACACAAGGGTAGGTGGTTCTCTCTTAGAAAATCTGATAGGATAGGTATGGAATAGTTTTGAGTGCTTCTCTTTCGAGTAGGTGGTGGTGAAGGGGTATATATAGGCATCCCCAAAAATCCAACCGTTAAACACAAAATGACCAACTCGGTGACACCGATGTGCTAATCTCGGTGGTACCGAAGTGACCAAAAGGTGGCAACTTTTGAATCTCGGTAAAGCCGATATAGAAAACTCGGTTGCACCGATAAGGTGACCAACGGTCTGATTTCCAATCTCGATGACGTCGATCCAACATTCTCGATGGTACCGATAATGTGAATTTGCGTAATAGAAAGTTGGCAACCTAAACTCGGTGGCACTGGTATGGAATCGGTTGCACCGAAGTGGCTAGGGTTTGGCAGAGTCTGTCTAGGTTCTGGAATCGGTGGCACCGGTATGGGAACATTGGTTGCACTGATTTTGAGTGGTAGGTATAGAACAGACTTTGGTAAGAGAATTTTTTTGATATTTTTGGGGACTATCAATTGTGCACGTTTGAGAATATTGTTCACCAACAAAACCTTAGCCCCTTTTAATAGTATTGGCTTTCCTATGGACTCAAAGTGATTTCTCACAAATATAAAATGTAGAGTCCTCTTGCTTGAAGCTTGGCCAACCTATTTCCTTGAATCTTGGGGTATGTCCACAATCTCCTTTTGCCAGACCTCTCTATAGACTGTATCTTAAATACACTAGGTAAAAATATCAGTCTAAGAGACAATGTATGTTGTCATGAATTATCAAAATCACCAAGGGAGCATGTTGTGCTTTCACATGTCCCAGTTGCAGTAGGTTAAAGCTGCAAAGTTTCCCTCTTCAAAGAAGGGGGACGTGTCAAGTTTAGAAGCAAAGAGGTGCTTACTACGGGAAGGCATCAGGTCCTTGGCTTCAAACAGGGGGCCACAGATTCTCTTCTGATCGGCACCGTAAGCCGCCTGGTATGTTGACAAGTTTACTTCCTCTGCTAACATGGAAGCGAAGACTTTGGAAGCCTTCACACACCGTGCATAGTCAGCCTCCGTAAACTCTAAGCCGTCATCTTTCTTGGAGGGAAACCCGTCCATCATGTCTTCAGGAGTCAACTCTGGAGCAAAGGCCAACGCCCGGCTTATGGCTGCGATGGCTCCCTGTCGGGCGGCTGATTTCTTCAGCTCTCGGATCTGTTTCGGTAGGGTGGAAAACAGTTCTATAACCCCCTTCATAGTCGGTGGGATGTTATCCTTGTAAAGCACCGCCTTGATCATGCAGATAGCTCTGTAGTATAGTTGCTCTGTCAAAGTATAGATAGCCTTTAGAGGCAGCAGACTGTCAGAAGCAAGTTGACGGCTCCTTGGGCCTGCATAAGCCGGATTTTTGGGCATAAGTCGTCAGTATAAGTATTCATACAAAGATTTTTTCTAAGTATTTAAATGCTTACCAAATATGGCGGCTGACATCTTCCCGATATGGCGCTTCAAGGACTGCAGCTTGTCTGATACGATCATGAGCCGATGGTTAGCGTTGTCTACTTGTTGAGCCAGGGCGGCTTGTTCCCTCTCAACCGATTTTTTGAAGGCGTCAAATTCAGTTGTAATCTTTGTCAGTTCTTCGGCAAGGAGCCGACACTTCTCATCGGCTTCGCTTTGGGCGGCTTGTTGAGTGGCTAGATGGCTTTTCAAGCCGGTTAATTCATAGCCGGCCTCAATTAAAGCTTCGTGTGACCTATTGAAAGCAAAATGAGGATTAAGTTGCCATAATAATATATCATAAGTCGAGGAAGATTAAGACAATGTCATACAAGTCTCAAGCAGATTACAAGCAATATATTTGACACTTGGGGGCTAATGTCTATTTGTTCTCCAAACACTACAATGCAGTCCCGGCTCATCTTCGTCCAAGTTAAAACGGAACTTGGGGGCTACACAAGGCTCTTCAAGCTGTCTACATTGAAGTGTCGACTCAAATTTATCAATGATTGACCCGACCCTTGGGAGCTACATATGGCTTTTCAAACATCTTTATTGAAGATCCGACTCAACTTCATCAAAATTGAGCCGGCCCTTGGGGGCTACACTTTGGCTTTTAAGGTTATCTACATTTGAAGCTCTGACTCAATGTCATCAAAATTGAGCTGACCCTTGGGGGCTACGGATGACTCCTTATAGTCCTACAGGCTAGCTATTTCTACTTCTAAACAAGATTTGAAGACCCAGCTTATCATTAGCCAATACTAAGCCGACCCTTGGGGGCTAAGTAAGGATAGAAGGTAGCAGAGTATGAGTACCTCATATTTCTTCTTCATTAAGTTAACGAACTTGAGTTCCATGTCTCGGCTGATGGAGAGGCGATTTAAATAGCCGGTGTGTAGCTCGTCAGTTGTTAACTTTTCCAGCGTGGTGATTTCAAAGTCCATCTTCTCTAAAGCCTCGGTCCTCTCAGTATGTTTTTTCAAAACACGAGCCGGAGGAGTTTGGAAGTCGGTGCTGGTAACAAAGACGTACGGAGTAGTTGATTCATCAGCAGGCTTTGAAGGGCTCAACGGCTTGGAATGGGCCCTTGGAGGGCTCTCAGGAATCATATCGTTAGCCGCAGTTCAGCAGAATGATGAGCCTCTTCAGGTGCCTCCTTGGAAGCCGCCGAGGGATCAACATGCGGCACGGGAGAATCCGGCTTGGAAAGCTCCGGCTCTTGAGCTTTGTGGCCAAGGGTAGACCCGCTGGTCTTCCTTCGTTTTGCTTGGGCCCTGGAAAACACAGGAGGTCGTGGTTAGAGCTTTATATATAATACAAGTTTGAGCATAAGCATAAAGGACACATACTCTGGGTTAATCTTCAAAGGCAACAGAGCAATTTTGGTAGAGTCACCGGACGAAGGGTGTGATTCCTGAAAAACAGTTAAGACAATGTCGAATTGCAAAAGACAAGATGGACAAGTAAAGTCAGGTTGAACAGGTACCTCAGCCGTCCGCTTCCATTGAGTCAGAGATAATCCGGCCATGAGATCGTTAGAGCCGGTGCTCCGGGTCCCTTTTTCAAAAGAAAATGGGGGTCTAAGTAAGCAAGAGGATGAGAAAGTGGGACTTTCCGGATGACCCGCCGTATCTTCTGTGGAACAAGATGTTCTGAGTCGGATGAAACGTAAGTTACCTCAGGAACGTTGGCGTGGCTCATTTCCATTTCGTCTTGTGAATAATTATTGTCAATAAGGTGCATAAAGAGACGACTAAAAGAATCAGGCTCTACCTCTGAGTCGTCAGTTTCCGGCTATTCCTCGGGCTGTTCTTGGGGAGGAGGTTTGTTCTTCCGGTCGTCAGTTTTCTTCTTTGACTTCTTCGGAGGAGGAACATATTTTTTTCCAGAAGCTAGAATTTGCCTGAAAGTATAAGCCGGCAAAAGGTTGAGTGGTTACAAAGTATAAGTTAATACACAGATAAGGACATCGAGAGTTGCCCTTACATCTGGGGCCTGGTTTTCGGCACAAAAAGGTGCCAGCCCAATGGCACTGCAAGCTCCTGAAGATTTGTGGACAAGGCTCCTGATGGCAGCCGCAATATCATCCTATGATAATGTTGTCTAGTTAAAGCAGAGGGGGTCATCAGACTGGCCTGTATATTCACACATGAGGCGGCTGCGCCAGCTCAAGGGCATGATCCTCCAAGAAATCCAGCAGCGGATCAAATCCAGTCCTGTCAGTCCATTGGCCATAAGGACTTTAATTTTTGTGTGAGCCGGAGCGTGCTTCGCCCGCTTAGTGGTTGATAGCCGGCCAGGAAGCTCAGAGGTTGTCTTGTGTTGGGAGGGACGATAACCTCGCAAGGGATGCTCTCCTTCTGGGGAGGTGTCTCTGTAGTAAAACCAAGTCTTGTTCCAGTTTTTAGGATGACTCGGCATCTGAACAGCCGGAAAGGTTATGTCCCGTCGTCTCTGAATGGAAATCCCGCCAAGCTCTAAGCTTGGGCCGGCCTTCACCTCTGTCTGGCGGTTCACATAAAAAAACTCACAAAATAGACCAACGATGGCTCTGCTTGCAAGTACACTTCACTAAGTACTTGGAAGTTGCATATGTTGGAGACGGAATTTGGAGCGAGGTCTTGAGGGTGCAGTTTGAAGAAGTGAAGAACGTCCTGGAAGAATTTTGAGCCGAGGGGAACAAACCCACGCTCGAGATGATCTGAAAATACAACTACCTCACCCTCCTAAGGAACATTCTTTCTCTCATTACCCGGAACCCGCCAATGGATGACATCTTTGGCGGGTAAGGTACCCGCGTTTACAAAATCCATCAGGAACTCCTCTATGATAGTAGAGCCGACCCAGTTGCATGAATTAGATGCATGAGACATGGAAGCGACTCGATACTGCGCAAAGTGACAATGTGCAGCGAGTCAGGAGATGCTAGGCGACTAAGGGCGGCTAAAAAGTTCAAGGTTTTATAAAGTTAAGCCGCCAAGAGCTATTTGGCAAAAGCCAGAATTTTGTTGGTGTCTCAAGTCTACGAGAAGATGAAGTAAAATTTCACTAAGTGTGGAAAACAAGTTTTACAAACTACCTATGTAGTTATAGATCTACAAAACAGAGGAAAATCAAGTTTAACCTAGACTTAGTGATGAACAGTCCAACCAGTGACGTCCGTGAAGACAGTGAACGGAGCAACTACAGATCTGTGCGGTGCTATTGTCATTCTCCTACGGCACGCCGCAATGGAAAAGAAGGCAATATCTTGTTCACTGATGTAGGCATTATCTACCATTGCGGAGAAGCTCGTGTTCTATGCGGGCGGAGGACTCCAGGGAACCCTACCTAAAACTTCGGATCTATGGGAGGAGAAGGACTTACCATAAGGGATGCGAAAGACGCGAGAGAATCTCTGGTACGATCAGGTCGATGCAGCGGCCCGGCGCGATGTTGGTGTGAAAGTTTCACCGGAGCAAGATACGCTGGAGCGGCGGCGTCGGAAGGAAGAAGAAGGAGCACGAAGTGGAGAAGGAAATGAAATCCGCTCCTCACAGTCCTATTTAATAGGCAAAAGGTGGAAACAGGTGCGAGAATCCAGGTGACAGATATTGATTGACCAAGGCGGATGCCTCGATTCTCGGGCCATCGATTTAATAAGGGAAAGATCCGCTGCGGTCGTCAGAGGATCTTTTTAACATATTTGATGTGACGTCATGGCGGGTCATTTTGTCTTACTTTCAGGTGACATAAGCGAGACTTGCCGCCAGTTAAGAAGGAGGCTAAAATGAGCAAGCTCAAACCAACATGGGGCCTAATGTTGGGGATATAACCCCGTGGCGAGACCCACCCCGAAGGCTCCGGGTCACACCTGGCGGCTCATAGACCAGCCCAAGGATGGGCCTGGAAGACTCAAGCCTAAGACATTGGGCGGCTTGCCAAGATGGGCCAAGACAAGGCCCGAACGGAGAAGGTATGAAGACCCGGGCGGGTGAGCCGCCCGGAGACAGCTTGCTCAGGAAGGCAAGACAATATAGAGATAGACTCAGACACATTGTGAGAGTCTGTAACGACTTGTATGACCCGTGGTCTTGACCTCCTATATAAAGGCGAGACCTGGGGCGACTTAGACAGAGACTAACTAATCGAGAGCTAGGTCAAGCAATTCCGCTCCCTTGTAATCGAGATTCCAAGCAATACAAGAACAAGCAGGATGTAGGCTTTTACCTCTACTTGAGGGGCCGAACCTGGGTAAACTTGTGTCCTTCGTCCCGATCAACCCCTTTGAGTCCATCACCTTAGCGATGGCCTCGAATCTAAGTCCTCGGACACTTGCCATGACAAAACCATGACAATATGGTTACTCTGGTTTCTCTCAAATACCTGTATCAAGCCAGGATCAAGAAAAAACCACTTTTACTTGCCCTTTCGCTACCTTTGCTTATAGACATATGCATTTTGGTTTATGCAATGCACCTGCTACCTTTCAAATATGTATGATGGCTATATTCTTTGACTTTTGTGAAAAGATTCTTGAGGTTTTCATGGATGATTTTTCCGTTTACGGAACTTCATTTGATGATTGTTTGAGCAATCTTGATCGAGTTTTGTAGAGATGTGAAGAAACTAATCTTGTCTTGATTTGGGAAAGTGCCACTTTATGGTTAATGAAGGTATTGTCTTGGGCACAAGATCTCCGAAAGAGGTATTGAAGTTGATAAAGCTAAAGTTGATGCTATTGAAAAAATGCCGTGCCCTATGGATATCAAAGGTATAAGAAGTTTCATTGGTCATGCTGGTTTCTATAGAAGGTTTATCAAATATTTCTCTAAGATTTCTAGGCCTCACACAAAGCTTTTGCAAAAAGATGTTCCGTTTGTTTTTGATGATGATTGCGTAGAAGCATTTGAAATTCTTAAGAATGCCTTGATTACTGCACCTGTTGTTCAACCACCCGTCTGGAACCTACCTTTTGAAATTATGTGTGATGCTAGTGATTATGCTGTTGGTGTTGTTCTAGGACAAAGAGTCGATAAGAAATTAAATGTTATCCATTATGCTAGTAAAACTCTAGACAGTGCTCAAACAAACTATGCTACTACTGAAAAGGAATTTTTGGCAGTCGTGTTTGCTTGTGATAAGTTTAGACCTTATATTGTTGATTCCAAAGTAACTATTCACACTGATCATGCTGCTATTAAGTACCTTATGGAGAAGAAAGATGCTAAACCTAGACTTATTAGGTGGGTCCTTCTGCTACAAGAATTTGATTTGCATATCATTGATAGAAAGGGTGCTGATAACCCTGTAGCAGATAACTTGTCTAGGTTAGAAAATGTTCTTGATGACCCACTACCTATTGATGATAGCTTTCCTGGTGAACAATTGGCTATCGTGAATACTTCACATAATGCTCCTTGGTATGTGGATTATGCCAATTACATTGTTGCTAAATTTATACCTCCTAGTTTCACATACCAACAAAAGAAAAAGTTCTTCTATGATTTAAGGCATTACTTTTGGGATGACCCACATCTTTATAAAGAAGGAGTAGATGGTATTATTAGACATTGTGTACCTGAGCATGAACATGAACAGATCTTACACAAGTGTCACTCTGAAGTCTACGGGGTACATCACGCTAGAGATAGAACCGCACACAAGGTACTACAATCTGGGTTTTATTGGACTACTTTATTCAAGGATGCTCGTAAGTTTGCCTTATCTTGTGATGAATGTCAAAGAATTGGTAATATTAGCAGACGTCAGGAAATGCCTATGAATTACTCTCTTGTTATCGAACCATTTGATGTTTGGGGCTTTGATTATATGGGGCCTTTTCCATAATCTAATGGGTATACTCGTATTCTAGTTGCTGTTGATTATGTCACTAAGTGGGTAGAAGCTATTCCAACTAGTAGCGCTGATCATAACACTTCAATTAAAATGCTTAAAGAAGTTATTTTCCCTAGATTTGGAGTCCCTAGATATTTGATGACTGATGATGGTTCACATTTTATTCATGGTGCTTTCCGTAAATTGCTCGCTAATTGATCATAATTATGTATGGTGGTGACCGAAGTTTGTTCGGAGTCCCAGATGATATCCTAGACATCACGAGGAGTTCCGGAATGGTCCGGAGGTAAAGATTCATATATAGGAAGTCCTGTTTTGGTCGCCGGAAAAGTTCCGGGCTTATCGGTAGTGTACCGGGAGTGCCGGTAGTGTACCGGGAGACCTCCGGGAGGGGTATTTCGACCCAAGAGGCTTCATGGGCTGTGGGAGAGTATTAACCAGCCCTTAGTGGGCTGGTGGAATAGACACAACAGGCCCATGCAATTGGGGGAAGAGTCCCAAAGGAAAAAGAGGGAAAAAGGCAAAAAGGGAGAGTCCTACTCCTACTAGGAGTGGAGGAGGAGTAGGACTCCTCCCCCTTGGCATCGGCCGACTCCAAGAGGGGCTCAGCCCTGCGCCCGCCCCCCTCCTCCTATCCTCCTATATATACTGGTGGAATAGAAGGGTTCTGCATAGAATTTATGGCCACGTGCTACCCGTTCCACCGGTGCTCCTCCAGATCAGTTTTCCGCAGTGCTTAGGCGAAGCCCTGCCGGAATTACTCCACCACCATCGCCAGAGCACCGTCAGGCTGCCGGAGAACTCTTCTTCCTCTCCACTCCTTCTTGCTGGATCAAGACGGTGGAGATCGTCATCAAGCTGTACGTGTGCTGAACGTGGAGGTGCCGTCCGTTCGGTGCTAGATCGGAAGGATCGTGATCAAGTTTGTGAGACGGATCGTGATCAAGTAGGTGGGACGGATCGTTATCGGATCGCGGGACAGATCGTGATTGGATCGCGGGACGCACGACGTTTTGGATCGCGAAGACGTTCGACTACACCAACCACGTTTCTTAACGCTTCCCGCTTAGCGATCTACAAGGGTATGTAGATCCACTCTCCCTCTCGTAGATGCTCATCACCATGGATAGATCTTCGTGTGCATAGGAATTTTTTTGTTTCCCATGCAACGTTCCCCAACAGTGGTTTCAGAGCTAGGTCTGTGTGTAGATGAGATCTTGAGTAGAACACAAAAGGTTTGTGGGCGTTGATGCTTCGATTGCTTCCTCCCTTGGTCGGATTTTGGTTCAGCAGTATTGTGAGATGAAGCGGCCCTGACCAACATTACTCGTACGCTTACGAGAGACCAGTTCCCTCGACACAACTTGTTGCCTAGATGGCTTGCGGGTGGCAGTTTCTCTCACTTTAGTTGGATCGGATTTGACAATTGCGGTCCTTGAGAAGGTTGAAAAGCAACTAGTGTATCACCGTTGTGGTTTTTACGTAGATGAGAATTGTTCTTGCTAGATACCCGTAGCAGCCACGTAAAACATGCAACAACGATTAGAGGACGTCTAACTTGTTTTTGCAGGGTATGTTGTGATGTGATATATGTGATGTATGAGATGATCATGTGATGTATAGAATTTCACGACTTGCATGTCGATGAGTACGGCAACCGGCAGGAGCCATAGGGTTGTCTTTAATTATTGTATGACCTGCGTGTCAATCATTAAGAGCTATGTAATTCTTTACTTTATCGCTAAACGGTAGCAATAGTAGTAGAAGCATGCAGGGCGTGACAACCCCGATGGCGACACTTTGATGGAGATCAAGATGATGGAGATGGTGGTGTCGTGCCGGTGACGATGGAGATCATGCCGGTGCTTTCAAGATGGAGAGCTAAAGCACAAGTTCATGGCCATATCATGTCACTTATGAATTGCATGTGATGTTAATCCTTTTATGCACCTTGTTTTGCTTAGTACGACTGTAGCATTATAAGGTGACCCCTCACTTAAATTTCAAGATAAATTGTGTTCTCCCCGAGTGTGCACCGTTGCGAAAGTTCGTCGTGTTGAGACACCACGTGATGATCGGGTGTGATAGACTCTACATTCACATACAATGGGTGCAAGCCAGTGTTGCACGCGCAGAACGCTCGGGTTAAACTTGACGAGCCTAGCATGTACAGACATGGCCTCAGAACACAAGAGACCGAAAGGTCGAACATGAGTCATATAGTAGATATGATCAACATGATGATGTTCACCATTGTAACCACCTCAACTCACGTGATGATCGGACTTGAGTTGGTGAATTTGGATCATGTATCACTCGGATGACCGGAGGGATGTCAATTTGAGTGGGAGTTCTTAAGTAATATGATTAATCTAACTCATTATCATGAACATAGTCAGTAGTGTCTTTGCAAATTATGTTGTAGATTACTTGCTCGCGCTGTAGCTCCCTTGAATTTTTATGTTCCTAGAGAAATAGAGTTGAAAGATGATGGTAGCAATATTGCGGATTGGATCCGTGATCTGAGGATTGTCCTCATTGCTGCAAAGAAGGCTTATGTTCTTAATGCACCGCTCGGTGCGCCAACCCCTCTAGCGTCGTCTGTAGATGTTGTGAACATCTGACAGGTACGTGCTGATGACTACTTGATAGTTTAAAGCGTCATGCATTACGGCTTAGAATTGAGGCCTCGAAACGTTTTGAACGTCACGGAACATATGAGATGTTCTAAGAGCTGAAATTAGGATCTCAGGCTCGTGCCCGTGTTGCGAGATATGAGATCTCCAACAAGATTCTTTGCCTGCAAGATGAACGAGAATAGCTCAATCATTGAGCATGTGCTCAGATTGTCTGGGTGCTACAATCGCTTGAATCGAGTGGGAGTTCATCTTCCAGATAAGATAGTGATTGATATAGTTCTCAAGTCACTTTCACTAAGCTACTAGAACTTGGTGATGAACTATAAAATGCCAGGGATAGAATTAATGATCCCTGAGCTGTTCGCGATGTTTGACACCGCGAAGGTAGAAATCAAGAAGGAGCATCAAGTGTTGATGGTTAGTATAACCACTAGTTTCGAGAAGGGCAAGGGCAAGGAGGGAAACTTCATGGATGGCAAGTCAGTTGCTGCTCCAGTGAAGCAACCCAAAGTTGAACCCAAACCCGAGACTAAGTGCTTCAATTATGAGGAGAGAGGTCACTGAAGTGGAACAACCCTAGATACTTGGTAGATAAGAAGGCCGGCAACGTCGACAGAAGTATATTTGATATATGTGTTATTGATGTGTACCTTGCTTGTACTCCTAGTAAGCACCTGGGAATTGGATACCGGTTCGATTGCTAAATGTTAGTAACTCGAAATAAAAGCTACGGAATAAACGGAGAACTAGCTAAGTGTGAGGTGATGATGTGTGTTGGAATTGTTTCCAAGGTTGATGTGATCAACATCGCACGCTCTCTCTACCTTCGAGATTAGCGACGAACCTAAATAAATGTTATTTGGTGTTTTTTGCGTTGAGCATGAACGTGATTAGATCATATTCATTGCAACACAGTTATTCATTTAAGTTAGAGAATAATGGTTATTCTGTTTACATGAATAATACCTTCAATGGTCATGCACCCAGTAAGATTGGTTTGTTGAAACTTGATAGTAGTAATACACATGTTCATAACATTGATGCCAAAAAGGATACAAAGTTAATAATGATAGTACCACATACTTGTGGCACTGCCACTAAATGTCATATTGGTACAAAGCGCATGAAGAAACTCCATGCTGATGGATCTTTGGACTCATTCGATTTCGAATCGGTTGAGACATGCGAACCATACCTCTTGGTCAAGATGACTATGGATCCCGTTTTATGTTTTGATGAAGCGGGCAAATGATTTATTGGAAATGATACATGTTGATGTATGCAATCCAATGAGTCTTGTGGCGTGCGGTGGATATCATTATTTTCTTACCTTCATTGATGATTTGAGTAGATATAGTGTATATTTACTTAATGAAACACAAGTCTGAATCGCTTGAAAGGTTCAAGCAAATTCAGAGTGAAGTTTAAGATCATCGTGACAAGAAGATAAAAATGTTTGCGATATGATCATGGAGGTGAATATCTGAGTTACGAGTTTGGCATACAACTTTAGACAATGTGAAAGTTGTTTCACAACTCACGCCACCTGGAACACCATAGTGTGATGGTGTGTCCGAACGTCATAGTCGTACTCTATTGGGTATGGTGCATGCTATGATGTCTCTTATCGTTTTGTTACTGTAATTTTGGGGTTATGCATTAGAGACAACTACATTCACTTTAAATAGGGCACCATCTAAATCTGTTGAGATGACACTGTGTGAATTATGGTTTGATAGAAACCTAAGCTGTCATTTCTTAATGTTTGGGGCTACGACGCTTGTGTGGAAAATGTTTTCACCTAATGAGCTCGAACCCAAAGCGGACAAATGCATCTTCATAGAATACCCTAAGAACAAGTTGGGTGAACCTTCTATCTCAGATCCAAGCATAAAATGTTTGTTGCTAAAACTAGGTCGTTTCTCGAGGAAAAGTTTCTCTTGAAAGAATTGAGTGGGAGGAGGATAGAACTTGATGAGGTTATTGAACCTCTGCTTCAACCAGAAAGTAGCACAACGCAGAAAGATGTTTCTGTGAAGCCTACGTCAGTTGAAGAGGAAGTTAATGATGATGATCATGAAGCTTCGAATCAAGTTACTATCGACCTACGAGGAAAATAGAACTCGATGAGGTTATTGAACCTTCACTTCAATCATAAAGTGGCGCAACGTAGAAAGATGTTTCTGTGAAACCTATGTCAGTTGAAGAGGAAGTTAATGATGATGATCATGAAACTTGGGATCAAGTTACTATCGAACTTCGTAGGTCGACAAGGACGTGTACTGCTACTGAGCGGTACGACAACCCTTTCTTGGAGGTCATGTTGTTGGACAACGATGAACCTACAAACTATGGAGAAGCAATGATGGGCCAAGAAACCAACAAATGGTTGGAGGCCATGAAATCCGAGAAAGGATCCATGTATGAAAACCAAGTATAGACTTTGGTGGACTTGCTCGTTTGACGGCAGGTCGTTAAGTACAAATGGATCTTTAAAATGAAGACAGACGCTGATGGTAAATGTTACCATTTGTAAAGCTCGACTTGTTGCAAAGTAGTTTACGACAAGTTCAAAGAGTTGACTGCGATGAGACTTTCTCACTCGTAGCGATGATAAAGTCTGTTGGAATTATGTTAGCAGTTGCTGCATTTTTCCATTATGAAATCTGGCAGATGGATGCCAAAACATTGTTTCCTTCCTTAAGGAAAGGTTGTATGAGATACAACCAGAAGGTTTTGTCAGTCCTAAGGATGCTAAAAGGTGTGCAAGCTTCAGTGATTCTTCTATGAACTGAAGCAAGCATCTCGGAGTTGGTATATACACTTTGATGAGGTGATTAAGGTTTTTGAGTCTATACAAAGTTTACGAGAAACTTGTATTTGCAAGAAAGTGAGTGGGAGCACTATAGAGTTTCTGATAAGTATATGTGGTTGACATATTGCTATTCAGAAATGATGTAGAATTTCTGGAGAGCATAAACGGTTGTTTGAAAAGAGTTTTTCAAAGGAAGACCTGGATGAAGCTACGTAATTGTTGAGCATCAAGATATATAAAGATAGATCAAGATGTTTGATAAGACTTTCAATGAGTACATACCTTGACAAGATTTTGAAAGAGTTCAAAATGGATTAGTCAGAGAGAAGTGTTCTCGCCTGCTTTGTAAGGTATGAAGTTGAGTGAGACTCAAAGATCGACCATGACAGAAGAAAGAGAAAGGACGAATGTCGTCCCCTATGCCTTAGCCATAGGCTCTGTATAGTATGCCATGCTGTGTACCGCACCTATGTGTGCCTTGCCATGAGTCTGTCAAGGGGTACAAGAGTAATCCAGGAGTGGATCACTGGACAGCGGTCAAGATTATCCTTAGTAACTAAACACTAAGGAGATGTTTCTCGATTATGGAGGTGATAAAGAGTTCGTCGTAAAGAGTTACGTTGATGCAAGCTTTAACACCAATCCGGATGACTCGTAGTAGCAATCTGGATACGTATAGTGAAGCTGCCATTTGGAATAGTACAAAGTGGAGTGTGGTAGCAGTGTTTACGGTTTGACATACACATTTGCAAAGTAAACACGGATCTGAATGTCGCAGACCCATTGACTATAACACCTCTCTCACATGCAAAGCATGATCGAGCCCCAGAACTCATTGGGTGTTAGATTCATAACAATGCAAATCACATGGTGATGTGAACTATATTATTGACTCTAGTGCAAGTGGGAGACTGTTGGAAATATGCCCTAGAGGCAATAATAAATTAGTTATTATCATATTTCCTTGTTCATGATAATCGTTTATTATCCATGCTATAATTGTATTAATTGGAAACATGGATACATGTGCGGATACATAGACAAACACAATGTCCCTAGTATGCCTCTAGTGAACTAGCTCGTTGATTGAAAGATGGTTAAGGTTTCCTAGCCATGGCCATGAGATGTCATTTGATAACGGGATCACATCATTAGGAGAATGATGTGATGGACAAGACCCAAACTACAAACGTAGCTTATGATCGTGTCAGTTTATTGCTACTGTTTTCTGCATGTCAAGTATATGTTCCTATGACCATGAGATCATGCAACTCACAGATATCGGAGGAGTACCTTGTGCTTATCAAATGTTGCAACGTAACTGGGTGACTATAAAGGTGCTCTACAGTTGTCTCCGAGGGTGTCTATTGAGTTAGCATGGATCAAGACTGGGATTTGTTACTCCGTGTAACGGAGAGGTATCTCAGGGCCCACTCGGTAATACACCATCACAATAAGCCTTGCAAGCAATGTGACTAAGTGTTGGTCACGGGATCTTGTATTACAGAACGATTAAAGAGACTTGCCAGTATCGAGGTTGAACTAGGTATGGAGATACCGACGATCGAATCTCGGGCAAGTAACATACCGAAGAACAAAGGGAACATCATACGGGATTAACTGAATCCTTGACATAGATGCTCGACCGATAAAGATCTTCGTAGAATATGTAGGAACCAATGTGGACATCCAGGTCCCGCCATTGGTTATTGACCGTAGAGGTGTCTCGGTCATGTCTACATAGTTCTCGAACCCGCAGGGTCTGCACACTTAAGGATTGGTGACGTTTCGGTAGTATAGAGTTATGTATGGTGGTGACCGAAGTTTGTTCGGAGTCCCGGATGAGATCCTGGATGTCACGAGGAGTTCTGGAATGGTCCGGAGGTAAAGATTCATATATAGGAAGTCCTGTTTTGGTCGCCGGAAAAGTTCCGGGCTTATCGGTAGTGTACCGGAGTGCCGGTAGTGTACCGGGAGACCTCCGGGAGGGGTATTTCGAGTCAAGAGGCTTCATGGGCTGTGGGAGAGTATTAACCAGCCCTTAGTGGGCTGGTGGAATAGCCACAACAGGCCCATGCGGCTGGGGGAAGAGTCCCAAAGGAAAAAGAGTGGAAAAAGGCAAAAAGGGAGAGTCCTACTCCTACTAGGAGTGGAGGACGAGTAGGACTCCTCCCCCTTGGCTTCGGCCGACTCCAAGAGGGGCTCAGACCTGCACTAGCCCCCTCCTCCTCTCCTCCTATATATACTGGTGGAATAGAAGGGTTTTGCAAAGAATTTACGGCCACGTGCTACCCGTTCCACCGGTGCTCCTCCAGATCGGTTTTCCGCAGTGCTTAGGCGAAGCCCTGCCGGAATTACTCCACCACCATCGCCGGAGCGCCGTCAGGCTGCCGGAGAATTCTTCTTCCTCTCCACTCCTTCTTGTTGGATCAAGACAGTGGAGATTGTCATCAAGCTATACGTGTGCTGAACGCGGAGGTGCCATCCGTTCGGTGCTAGATCAGAAGGATCGTGATCAAGTTCGTGAGACGGATCGTGATCAAGTTCGTGGGACAGATCATGATCGGATCACAGGAAGGATCGTGATTGGATCACGGGGCATATCGTGATTGGATCGCGGGACGCACAGCGATTTGGATCACGAAGACGTTCGACTACACCAACCGCGTTTCTTAACGCTTCCCGCTTAGCGATCTACAAGGGTATGTAGATCCACTCTCCCTCTCGTAGATGCTCATCACCATGGATAGATCTTCGTGTGCGTAGGAAATTTTTTGTTTCCCATGCAACGTTCCCCAACACTAGGCACATATACCCACTCGGAAGTGGATGATCATGAGTTATTACTGTTGACGTTACCCTTGAGGTAAATAGTTGGGAGGCAACACTATAAGCCCCTATCTTTCTCTGTGTCCGATTGAAACTTTGAAATCATAGGTACCTCGTGAGTGTTAGCAATTGTGAAAGACTAAAAGATGAATGAGTATGTGGGTTTGCTTTACAAGCTCTTATATTTACTCTTTCCTACGTTATGATAAATCGGAATTGTTTCAATGACTGAGATGATAGTTTGTCAGTTCTCAATGGAGTTCTTGATTCATACTTTGCCATTGTGAATGAATTATTACTTTATCATAAGAAATTATATGAAAATATATGTTGTTGTTCTAAAGATGATCATGATGCTTTCATGTCCGTATTTTATTTTATCGACACCTCTATCTCTAAACATGTGGGCATATTTATTGATTTCGGCTTCCGCTTGAGGACAAGCGAGGCCTAAGCTTAGGGGAGTTGATACGTCCATTTTGCATCACGATTTTATATTGATATTTATTGCATTATGGTCTGTTATCACACATTTTGGTACAATACTTATGCCTTTTCTCTCTTATTTTACAAGGTCTACTTGAAGAGGGAGAATGTCGGCAGCTGAAATTCTGGACTGGATAAGGAGCAAATCTGAGATACCTATTCTTCGCAACTCCAAAAGTCCTGAAAATCTACGGAGAATTATTTTGGAATATATAAAAAATACTGGGCGAAAGAAATACACCAGGGGCCCCACCAGGGAGCCATAAGCCTGCTGGGCACGGCCACCCCCCTAGCCGTGCCTAGCGAGCTTGTGGCCCACCTGATAGCCCTCCCCTGCCCATGTTTTGCTATATTGAGGGTTTCGTCGAGGAAAAAAAATCATAAGAGACCTTTTGGGATGAAGCGCCGCTGTCTCGAGGTGAAACTTGGGCAGAAGCAATCTAGAGCTCCGGCAGGGCGATCCTGCCGGTGAAACTTCCCTCTAGGAGGGGGAAATCGAAGCCATCATCATCACCAATGATCCTCTCATCTAGAGGGGGTCAATCTCCATCAACATCTTCATCAGCACCATGTCCTCTCCAAACCCTAGTTCATCTCTTGTATTCGATCTTTGTCTCAAAACCTCAGATTGGTACCTGTGGGTTGCTAGTAGTGTTGATTACTCCTTGTAGTTAATGCTAGTTGGTTTACTTGGTGGAAGAGTATATGTTCATATCCTTGATCATCACTTATACTCCTTTGATTATGAACATGAATATGTTTTGTGAGTAGTTACATTTGTTCCTGAGGACATGGGATAAGTCTTGTTATAAGTAATCATGTGAATTTGGTATTCGTTCGATATTTTGATGAGATGTATGTTGTCTCTCCTCTAGTAGTGTTATGTGAACGTCGACTACATAACACTTCACCATTGTTTGGGCCTAGAGGAAGTCATTGGGAAGAAATAAGTAGATGATGGGTTGCTAGAGTGACAGAAGCTTAAACCCTAGTTTATGCGTTGCTTCGTAAGGGGCTGATTTGGATCCACACGTTTCATGCTCTGGTTAGATTTATCTTATTTCTTCTTTCGTAGTTGCGGATACTTGCGGGAGGGGTTAATCATAAGTGGTAGTCTTGTCCAAGTAAGGACAACACCCAAACACCGGCCCACCCACATATCAAATTATCAAAGTAGCGAATGCGAATCAAATGAGCATGATGAAAACTAGCTTGACATAATTCCCATGTGTCCTCGGGAGCGCTTTGCTTTATATAAGAGTTTGTCCAGGCTTGTCCTTTGCTATAAAAAGTATTGGGCCACCTTGCTGCACCTTTGTTACAGTTGTTACTTGCTACCCGTCATGAATTGTCTTATCACAAAACTATCTGTTACCGATAATTTCAGTGCTTGCAGAGAATACCTTACTGAGAACTGCTTGTCATTTCCTTCTACTCCTCGTCGGGTTTGACACTCTTAGTTATCAAAAGGACCACGATAGATCCCTATACTTGTGGGTCATCATACCACCATTGTAGGGCCCGAACCTGGGTAAACTTGTGCCCCCTTCGTCTCGTGTTACCGTCGATCCTAGTCTCATAGTTCGGGACCCCCTAGCCGAGATCCGCCGGTTTTGACACCGACACTGGCTGCTGCCGGAGAATAAGAGCAAGATTCCGGGCATGAAGCGCAAGAAGGTTCCTACGAAAAGGTTGGGGACTTCATCCTCTCATTCCACCCCCGCAAGAGGTAACACGATGATGCCCTTAAATGGTGTTGCTTCCACCGCTAGCGAGGTGTTCGATGAAATGGGCGGAAGGTATGCTTCTTTGATTTCTTCTAATTGGCTCACTTTTCTCCATTGTGGTAGCTCATGACTTGATGATACTCGTTGTAGCATAGGTTCAAACTATGCCACTACGGAGTTTGTCAACTTATTGGACACCAACACCGTCAACATCGATCAAGCAAATGATTGGTGGTGTGGATGGTCATGGTGGTGAAGATGAGGTGGAGGAGATAGACGAGGGGGTGTATGACCAATCACAAGCAAAAAAGGCGTCAGATCGAAGAACTACACGGAGTTCAAAGACCAAATGTTGATCAAGGCTTGGAGTGCGGTGTCTCTTGATGTGTGCATTGGCACATGTCAAACCGCCAAGAGGTATTGGCAAATGATTGAAGATCAATTCTTACGCATGACGGCAAGGTATTCCAATAGGACTCCACACACCTTTCAGTCACTCCAAGGTCGTTGGCACATGAGCAAGCCGATTTGTAGCCGTTGGGCCACTTTGCTTGGAGCAAGTTCGCAATGCACCTCCAAGTGGACCGTGGAATCCGACTATGTGAGTTCATTTTCACATCCCAAGTTGTGCAAATAATTTGTAGCATTTCAATTGATTGCATCATTTGACATTGTTTTAATTGTGTAGGAAAAAATTGTCCAACAAAGATACAAAGACATGGAAGCTTCCGAAGGCAAATTCGTTAAACTAGAGCATTTTTAGGAATTGCTAAAAAAGTGGGAGAAGTGGGAGTTGATTGAGAGAGAATCCCCACCAAAGAGAGGTTCACTCACGAACATGGATGATGATCAAGATGATGATGGACCACGAAACTTGAATGAGCCCGATGGTGACAAGAAGACAAGGGAGAAGATCAAGAAGGAAAATGACGCATCGACCTTGCGAGACAAGATAGATGATATGGTGCAATCAAATGAGTTGATGTTGGCAAAGACATTGGAGGCAATAAAAAAGTTGGCAGAGAAGAAGGCACAAGATAAGCAAGAGAAGTGGCAATTCCTTAGGGACGAGGGGTTACACAAGGCGGCCATTGAGGACAGAAGAGTCTTTGCTGATGAGACCAAAGCCATGGCCAAGCTTCTTGCCGAGGAAAATAGGATCATGACACTGAACCGCTATGACATGGACAACATCACAAAGAATGGCATGATATGGCAAGGATAGAAATCTTGAGGAGGAGGATGCTAGCCGTGTCCTGTGGGTGTTTTGGCGCCGGTGATGTTTTCCCGTCAGGAGTCGAACTAGTGTCGTTGATGCTTTTGGTGCCGGAGTTGGAACCAGTGCTGGCGATGGCATGGATGCCGGAGTTGGAATAAGTGACGGCGATGGCATCGATGGCGGTGCCGAATGAAGGTCATGATGACGGGTGAAAAGCGACCAAGATGATGATGGACGTGGTTGTTATTCTTGCATGAAGTCCTTTTGCGTTTGTCGTACGAAACTGTGCTTTTATTTGTGCGAGAACTATGTTTTATTCTTTGAATTGAATGCAATCATCAGAATCACTGTCAAATTAGCTAATCTAGGCTTTTCGGTTTGTGGGCTGCCATGGGCTGCGGCCGAGCAGACCCCGCAAATCGGACCCGTAAAAAGGATATTCGCGGATATCCTTCTTTACGAGTCCGCTTTGCGGGGTCTGCTCGACCGCAGCCGGCGGCAGCCCGCAAAACCATTTTTCTGCGAACTATAAGTGAGTTTTGCGGGTCGGCATTATACGGGGTCTGCTATAGATGCTCTCACTTTGTCTCCGGTTTGCTAAAAAACACGCCCAGACCGACGTGCAGACCGATTCATGACCGTGTTGGCTGGCGGGACACGTTCGGACCGTGCGGTCTAGACGGTTGCGTGTGGTTCGACGATCGATGTTGAAGATACCCTTATCCATGGATACGCGCTCTATGTTCATTTAGAATAAAATTATGAATTTTCCTAGATAGATGCTACCCACTAAGTCAATATTTGTGTATGGATTAAAGGTGTTTTTGTGGATCATTCACATGATTCATTCCCAAAGGGCCGAACCCTCGAGCATTGGATCAGTAATCTCCAATGTTGTGATGCCCCCATTTTGATCGTACGCTAATCATACACGCAAATGGGTACGACCAAGATTAGGGACTCACGGGAAGATATCACAACACAACTCTAGACACAAATTAAAGTCATGCAAGCTTCATATTACAAGCCAGGGGCCTCGAGGGCTCGAATACATAAGCTCGACATACAAACGAGTTAGCGGAAGCAAATAATATATGAGTACATACATAAATTAAACAAGTTTTGCCTTAAGAAGGCTAGCACAAACATAACACTGATCGAAAGAGGCAAGGCCTCCTGCCTGGTAACCTCCTATCCTACTGCTGGTCGAGGGCAGACTCCATGTAGTAGTAGGCACCATCGATGTAGTAGTAGTCAGTGGCAGGATCCACTGTCTCCGGGGCTCCGTCATCTGGTCGCGGCAATCGTATCAAGAGGAAAAGGGGGAGCAAAGCAATGGTGAGTACTCATCCAAAGTACTCGCAAGACTGACATCAGAACTATGCTAAGTATGCAACATTATCAAAGGAATGGGGCTATATCTTTGGACTCACTGCAGAAATGCTAGAATAGAGAGAAGGCCTAGTCCTATCGAAGAGTAGCATCTTCAGTGTCTTGTAGCATTAGAAGAGTGCAGATTAGCATAATTATAATGTAGCAAGATATGTAGCAATATTATTGTAGCATTTTTATTAAGTAACCACGCCTAGAGATTCTTCCTCGATTCCCTGCGAGAAAGCAATCTCAGAGCCAAACTTTTCATCTCAATTTTAAGTCACAATTCTAGTTGTATTAGATCGGGATACAACTCCAAGTCGTCCTGTTACCATGGACACGACTATTCGAATAGTTGAATTCATCACTACAGGGGTGCACCACATTTCTCAACACGCTTGATAACCTCTGGTCGGACACACTTTCCTGAGTCATTCCCGGCCTCAGGAGATCAAAACGTCGTCACCCTACCTAGGCTCAATAGAGAGGCCAGCCTGCCGGTCTAAATCCTAAGCACGCAGGGGTCATGGGCTCAATCACCCTTTGCACTCCTGCACGATGCGAGGGTGGTCGAGATCAGTCCTAGCACCTCTTATACAAGATCAACGCCGTCACAAACCACTCGGTCACGCGTCGCTCCATTGCTGGCGTCCGAAGAGCTTTGGCTGATATAACAACGCCGAGTACCCATAACTTCTCCCACATGAAGGTTAGTGCAAAAAAGGTCAATCGACCAACTCAGATCAAATACCCAATCCATTAGCATTTTGTTAACTGCTGTGACGAGTGCGATGCATGATATGTGGTCCCATCACCCCATCTCGAGGACTTGTAGCAAGGGCCAAGAATTCCCGCCCACGCCTCGTCGTATTACACCAACACCCTCCAGGTCATCCTGACCTCATCATGTATCAATAGTAAAGTAAATGTAACCGTGTGTATGTAACACCAAGGGGAAAACCCAAGGAGTGACCCTTGTTGGACCCCACCTGATACAACCGTTAAGGTGACCAGAGAGGAATCACCCTCGATGTCTGCGCTTGAGGGGTTGCATGACAGAGTCTCGTTGGGAGTGGTGAATGAGGAACCACCCTTGATAACCATGTCCGACTAGCTACACTACAGAGTTAGCATCATGAGTACTTCACGAGGTGTCACCCTCCGTACTCGATGGTAGCTCTGCAGAGTCGTACAACTAAGGGGTGTGAGGTGAATGTGACGGGTCTGGCTTGTCAGTTGACCGAGTCTTCAAGTCTTTGAGTCATCGATGATGAAGCAGGGGCAACTAGGACTAAGGGGGTCACAGGGGATTGCTACTCAACCTATACTAAGCAGGTGATATGATAGTAGGTACAATAGCAATTTAACAAAACATGTTATGCATCAGAATAGGAGCTATCTACAACAGTATGATAAGGCAAGCATGAGAGGGAAACATATGGGTGATATTGGAATGATCAAGGGGGCTTGCTTGCCTTGCTGCTCTGCTGCAAAAGGCTGATCGTGAGAGGCTTAGTCATACCTGGCAATAGTGTCGGTCTTGCGCTCTACCGGAGAGAAGAGGGGGAAGAAACAATAAATATAAAGTAGATAGATGCATCACGATGCATGAAATGGCAATATGCACTACTAGGCATGAGCTAACACAGTACTACATGTCACACACGGAGCGGGAGAATATCTGACGATATTTCCTGGGTCTTTGGCTATTATGGGACAAATGAGTCGGAGAGGAAAGTTCCATGTTCATCCTGATAGGGCATGTGACACATGAAGGGTAAGCGTATTCAGATTCATGGGATTTTTCTGACCAACTATCATATATAAATTATTTTCATCTGACTTATATAATATTTTATATGATTTTCAAAGTTTTAATAATATTCTGAAATTAACAGTTTTACTTTAATTCAAAAAATGCTATTATGGCGTTAGCATGACATCACGATGACACCAGCAGTCTGGTCAAACCTGACCTATGGAACCCAACTGTCATAGACAAAGGGTTAATCAATGTTTTATTTTGAATTAAAACAGATTAAGTAGAGGGGGGTCCCACGTGTCAATGACTATTTAGTTTAAACTAATTATCAGAATTAATTAAACAATTTAAATTAACACTAAACAGCCTGGGCCCACAAGTTAGTGGCCCGGGGGGATGGTCCCACCTGGCAGTGACTGGGCAGTGCCGAGTCATCCAGTTGCCATGGTCAACTGGTCATCTAGGGCCTGGCCCACCTGCCAATGACGTTGGAGGGTGGCCCCGGTCGGCCAGATCAGCTGTGGCGACCCGAGGCGTCGCCGGCGACCTCATTTCGTGGCGGCGAGCTCGGGAGGTGGTCAGGATTCGCCTAGGGGGGCTCCATTTCGCGCGCGGAGAGGCGAGATCGAATGCGGGGACTGGCCCGCGTCGATTTGCGGTGGTGACCGAGGCTGGGGTGGCCGTGAGCGTTACCGGCAACGAGATTGGCGGCGGCCAGGGTTCGTGTAACTACAACAACGACGCAACAGCAAGCGCGTCAGCAAACTAGCGATGCCAGAAGGGCCTACGCAATGGAGGCGAATGCATGACCAAATGGTCACCGGAGTCCCGCCAGCGTCGAGCTCGAGCGTCGGCTTCGGTGGAATCAAGCGCTATGAGCTCGGTTTCGAAGAGGGGGATGAGGGGAAAGAACTGTGGGCTCACCGTGACCGTGCAGGTGAGCTAAGTGGGTGCGGGGGTGGGGTGGGGTGGGTGTGGAAGCGGTCCAATGACGGCAACCGACGACGGCCTGGGAGGAAGAAGATGGTGTGGGGACGATGCGGCGGCGGAGATCTCGCACTTGGGGGTGCAGCAGACACAGTGTTGACGGAGAAGCTCCTAGGTAGCGTCGCGGGGCGAGGGGGACACGGTGGCCGCGGCTACGCCGGAGCCATGGCGATGGCAGTGCTTGGTCGGCATCAAGATGAAGAGGGCGAGCATGGAGGGTTATATCTGGCGCTAGGTTTAGGGTTAGGGCAACAGGGGGAGCATGGGGTGATCTTATCCATGAGGGGGAGCCGCGAGATCCTTGCGAGCGAGGCGATCGGCGCTCGGACGGCTATGCGCGTGCCATGGCCTACCCCTCTAGCAAGAGGTCGAAGAAAGGCTGACATTTTTGGGTCGGGCCAACCAGTAGCAGCTAGGCCTAAGTGCCCAGCATGTCTTTTCCCTTTTTCCATTTTTCATTTTCTGTTTTATTTAATTCTTTCAGTTGCATTTATTTTCAGCACCAAATAGCTCTGGAAAAATATGTGACTTAGCGCATTAAATTCAATGCAATATTCAGCTCTGCCACAAATAATTTGGGATTTATTTGCACAGTTTGTATTTTTAACAGATTTAAAGGGCATTTAAAATGCCATATGGTTCTGTTTTCAAATGTTTTGAGGCACTAAACACCTTACAAGAATGTGGGTTGCAATTTTACAAATGCTTAGGAAATATTTGCAACCCAAACATGATTTTAGTTTTCATGTTTCGCAAAATATTTTATCCAGTTTTCAAAAGAATTCGAATTGCAAAGGAAATTCAATTAGGAATTGTTTCCAATAGTGATCACACATGGATTGGCAAAAGAATTAGCTTAACCTCCCTGTTTACTGTAGCTTAATTACAATGATCATTGTAGCACTGAATCTAGGGTATCACAACACTCCCCTACTAAAAGAAATTCTCATCCCAAGAATTAAGAAGTAGAAGGAAAGATCTCGGGGCATTCATCACGAAGATGATCCTCGCGTACCCAAGTGGCTTCATCTTCAGAATGATTTGACGACTGCACTTTGAAGAACTTGGTAGCCTTCTGACGAGTCCGATGTTTGGTTTGATCGAGAATGCAAACTGGGTGATCTTTATAAGAAAGGTCTTGTTGCACCTCAAGCATATAATGATCCACTACTCGGATAGGATCCTTGAAGTAGCAGTGGAGCTGTGACACATGGAAAATATCGTGAACCTGAGAAAGGTTCGACGGTAGTTCCAATTGATATGCCACTTTTCCACGCGTTTCAAGAATAGTGAATGGATCAATATAGCGAGGATCTAGCTTGCCCTTGATCCCAAAGTGGTGTGCACCTCTCATTTGTGTGACACGAAGATAAGCCGTTTTGCCAGGTTGATAGACCATATCCATGTGATGACGGTCATACTAACTCTTCTGACTAGTCTGAGCAGCCTTCAGATTCTCACGAATAACGCGGACTTGATCTTTGGCATGTTGGATAATATCCGGACCAACAAGTGAACGTTCCCCAGTTTCTGATCAATTCAGAGGAGTTCGACACTTTTGTCCATACAACACTTCAAAAGGGGTCATCTTCGGACTAGCTTGATAGCTAATGTTGTAGGAGAACTCGGCATACGGGAGAGATTCCTCTCATTTCTTGCCAAAAGAAATGACACAAGCTCGAAGCATGTCTTCAAGAATCTAGTTGATTCATTCAACTTGTCCCCGAGATTGAGGATGAAAAGCGGTGCTAGAGGACAAATGAGTTCTCATAGCCTCCTGGAAACTTGCCCAGAATCTTGAAATGAATAAGCTGCCATGGTCTGAGCTAATCACCAATGGAATACCATGGAGTGAAACAATTCCGGACATATATAGATCTGCCAGCTAACTAGCAGTGATGGTTTCCTTAACAGCCAGAAAATGTGCCACTTTGGACAGTCAGTCAATGACGACAAGAATATCATCATTACCTTTCTACGATCTGGGAAAACCAGTGACGAAATACATCTCGACATGGTCCAACTTCCATTTAGGAGTAGTAATAGGTTGTAGAGTTCCAGCATGCCTTTGATGTTCTACTTTGATTCGATGAAAAATGTCACATTCTACAACATAGCGTGCAATGTCTTGTTTCATGTTTGATCACCAGAACCTTTGACGGATGTCTTGGTACATCTTGGTACTACCCGGATGAATAGAGAGAGGTGTATCATGAGCTTCTTTCATCACTTTCCCAGACATATTCAGGTTTTCCTCCTTACATGGAACGTATAAGCGACCCTTGAAGTACACCGCGCCATCATCAGCAACAGTGAAGCAAGAGGGTTTACCTTCCGCAAGATAGCGTTTGATCCTTTAGACTTCATTGTCATAGTGTTGCATAGTTTTGATGCTGCCCATGAGATCTGGTTCAGCAACCAGGTTATTAAGGGAACCCTGGTTAGCAAAACGGAGTTTCATCTGGCGGAACTCTTCAATAGGGGGATCAAGATAACCCTGAGGAACAATATGGAGGTTCAGCTTGCGGAATTCCTTTTGAAGAAGGGGTGAACCTTATGCACCTGGAGGTGGTTGCAATAGGACTTGCGGCTCAAAGCATCAGCCATTACATTAGCCTTGCCAGGCGTATAAGAAATACCCACATTGTAATCTGCTATGCACTCCATCCATCTCTGTTGACGGAGGTTCAGATCCAGCTGAGTAAACAAGTACTTTAGACTTTGGTGATCGGTGTAGATCTCGCAACGATTACCAACAAGGTAATACCGCCACTCGAGATCCTGAAATGGGTAGTTCTCTTCATGAAATGGGTAGTTCTCTTCTAGAACCCCAATACCACTTTCCTATATATCAATCTCTACCTCCGACCATTCTGAATCTCCTAGTGACGTCCGGGATATCATCCGGGACTACAAACAACCTTCCCCAACATACATAACTCAATACTAACGAAACGTCACAGAACGTTAAGTGTGCAGACCTCGCTGGTTCGAGAACTTTGTAGACATGATCGAGACACCTCTACGGTCAATAACCAATAGCGGTACCCAGATGCCCATATTGGTTCCTACATATTCTATGAAAATCTTTATCGGTTGAACCTGTATGTCAAGGATTCAGTCAATTCCGTATGCAGTTCCCTTTGTTCTTCGGTATGTTACTTGCCCGAGATTCAATCGTCGGTATCTCTATATCTAGTTCAATCTTGTTACCAGCAAGTCTCTTTACTCGTTCTGTAATACAAGATCCGGTGGCTAACTCTTTAGTCACTTTGCTTGCAAGGCTCATTGTGATGTTGTATTACCGAGTGGGCCCTAAGATACCTCCCCGTCACACAGAGTAACAAATGTCAGTCTTGATCCATGCGAATCCAACAAACACCCTCAGAGATACCTGTAGAGCATATCTATAGTCACCCAGTTACGTTGCGATGTTTGATACACACAAGGTACTCCTCTGATGTTAGTGAGTTGCATGATCTCATGATCACATGAACAAATACTTGACATGCAGAAAACTATAGAAATAAATTGACATAATCATATGCTACGTTCATAGTTTGGGTCTTTTCCATCACATCATTCTCCTAATGATGTGATCCCATTATCAAATGACATCTCATGTCTATGGCTAGGAAACCTTGACCATCTTTGATCAACAAGCTAGTCTATTAGAGGTATACTAGGGACAATGTGTTGTCTATGTACCCACACATGTATTTGAGTTTCCAATCAATACAATTATAACATGGATAATAAATGATTATCATGAACAAGGAAATATGATAATAACTAATTTATTATTGCTTCTAGGGCATATTTCCAACATTATCTTCATGCTAAGCGATTTATTCTCAAGATGTGTGATTATTCACTTGTCATTGCATGAGAGAGGCTGGTAACAAGGATGCCCAGTCCTGCATAATACAAAAATAAATAAACAAAAACTCCCCCTAGAATGTTGATTGTTTGGAGCGCAACCGTGGATTCGGCTAGCCATGGAATGTGTTTGAATGGTGGCGGGATACTAAAATTTTAATTCTGTCTGTGAACCACCAATAATGTGATTAGCATGGAAGATATTAAAAAATCCATTGTGACATTGATAGGAAAAGCATACCACTCGCAAGTACATATTCATCTCTGTTATGAAACAATGAGCTCTGGCACCTCTGCAAATCCCTACTTCCCTCTGCGAAGGGACAATCCATTTACTTTCATGTTATTTACTTTTCATGTTGTGTCAAATTCCTATTCCAACCTCAATCTATTAGTTGGCAAGCATCATGTGGTGGGTAAAGATCCAAACACATATATCCAATCAAATATATTTGATCATGATTCATTATCGTTGACAATTATCTGTATGATAAGTATGTTGGGAGGCGAAACCTTAAGCCCCTATCTTTCCTTGTGTTCGATGGATGTTGTTTGTTCTAAAAATATGACTTGAGTATTAGCAATCATGGAAGCCTATATGATAATTGAGTATGTGGAGCTCTTACTTAAACTTGATGATGCATTGAAGTTGTTTGGTGACTAAGAACATATGTTGTTAAGTTTCAAGAGAATGCATTGTTTGAACCATAACATGTGAATAATGTGCTACTTGATCATGATAAGTTTTGTGAGAAATATTTGCTGCTTATGATGCTAGAAAAGTGTCCGAAATTATGTTCGATCAATACTATACGTTATGCTAGCATTCACACTTCATAAATTATTTCTTTTATCATTTACCTACTCGAGGACGAGCAGGAATTAAGCTTGGGGATGTTGATACATCTCCAACATATCGATAAATTGTGAAGTATGCATGCCATATTTGCCTATGTTTACAATGCTTTTATATGGTTTTTATGCACTTTATATGATTTATTTAAAACTAACCCGGGCTGACGTTGTTTTTAACAGAATTACCTTGGTGTTGTTTTTGTGCAAGAAGTTCTCGAAATGGCCCAAAACTTTTTGATGATTTTTTTGGAGGAAATAAGCAATATTGGAACGAAGAACCACCATAGGGGATCCACCTATGGTCCACAAGCCATTAGGGCGCCCCCTAGGCCCCACCCTAATATGTGG
Organism: Hordeum marinum; assembly: GCA_022496015.1. Taxonomy (NCBI): domain Eukaryota; kingdom Viridiplantae; phylum Streptophyta; class Magnoliopsida; order Poales; family Poaceae; genus Hordeum; species Hordeum marinum. The sequence goes on from CM039673.1 coordinate 279,006,001, forward strand.
TGGGGTCCACGTGGCTCTGTTGCGTGTGATTACAACGTTGAAAAATCCTATAAATCCCATAAACCCCCAAAATAAAGAGAGACTCCTTATTCCTCCACCGCAACTCTTTGTCTCAACGAAAAACTAATCTGGAGGCGTTCCAGTACCCTACTGGAGAGGCAAATCATCATCTAGTGGCCATCTTCATCATTCCAGCAGAGGCCATGATGAGGAGGGAGTAGTTCACCCTCGGGGCTCGTGGCATGTACCAGTAGCTATGTGTTCAATCTCTCTCTCTCTCTCTCGTGTTCTTGAGATGTCACGATCTTGATGTATCACGGGCTTTGTTAATATAGTTGGATCATATGATGCTCTTCCCTTGCCATCTTGTTGTGATTAATTGAATCTTTCCCTTTAAGATCTTGTTATGTTGGATTGAATATTTTGGTGTGAGAACACTTGATGTATGGCATGCATGCGGATACCCATAGTGACATTGGCGTATTCAAGTGATTCACTTGATATATGTTATGGCATCAACTTGCAAATTCTGGTAACGTTCTGGATCTATGCACAGGGGTTGATTGCACGTTTTCATACTACGTTCTCTGATAGAAATCTTGGGGTGCTCCTTGAAGTTCTTTGTGTTGGGTTGAATATCATAGATCTGAAATTGTTTGATGCATGTCGCATAATTTACCCACGGATACTTGAGGTGACATTGGAGTATCTAGGTGACATTATGGTTGATTGATATGTATCATTGGTGTTATTTTACCATGAACTCTAGGGTTGTTTGTGAAATTATAGGAATAGCCCAAAAGATTGATCGGAAAGGATAAATTTGAGGTGGTTCTACTACCTACACCAATTTCATCTTATTTTTCTTCATTGGATAGGAATTTTAGAGTGATTCTTGTTGGACGTAGAGGAATGATTATATGGTTCAACTATGTTAGCATTGTTGAGAGTTTGCACTAGTGAAAGTATGAACCCTAGGCCTTATTTTCAAGCACTCATACAACATTTTGCTCGTTGTTTTACACTTGTTACTTTGCTGTTTTTATATTTTCAGATTACAAAAACCTATATTTACGATCAATATTGCACTTCTATCATGATCTCTTCATCGAACTAGTGCACCTATACAATTTTCCATTGTATTGGGTGTGTTGGGGACACAAGAGATTTCTTGTATTTGATTGCAGGGTTGTTTGAGAGATACCATCTTCATCCTACACCTCCCACGGATTGATAAACCTTAGGTCATCCACTTGAGGGAAAATTGCTACTATCCTACAAAACTCTGCGCTTGGAGGCCCAACATAGTGTACAAGAATAAAGTTGAATAGTAGACATTAGCCCTTGGCTTGATTAATGAAGCTTGCATGACTTTAAACTGTGCCTAGAGTTATGTTGTGATATCTTCCCGTGGGTCCTTAATCTTGGTCACTCGTGTTGGGCCTCCAAGCGCAGAGTTTTGTAGGACACTAGAAATTTTCCCTCAAGTGGATGGCCCAAGGTTTATCAATCCATGGGAGTTGTAGGATGAAGATGGTCTCTGTCAAACAACCCACCAATTAAATACAAGAAATCTCTTGTGTCCCCAACACACCCAATACAATGACAAATTGTATAGGTGCACTAGTTCGGTGAAGAGATGGTGATACAAGTGTAGTAATGATAGTAGATATTGATTTTTGTAATCTGGAAATATAAAAACAGCAAGGTAGCAAGTGACAAAAGTGATCACAAACGGTATTGCAATGCTTGAAAACAAGGCCTATGGTCCGTACTTTCGCTAGTGCAATCTCTCAACAATGCTAATATAATTGGATCACATAACCATCCCTCAACGTGCAACAAAGAATCACTCCAAAGTTCTTATCTAGCAGAGAACATAAGAAGAAATTGCTTGTAGGGTATGAAACCACCCTAAAGTTATTCTTTTCGATCGATCTATTCAAGAGTTCATACTAGAATAACACCATATGATACACATCAACCAACTCTAAGGTCACCTAGATAATCCAATCTCGCCACAAGTATCCATGAGTTAATTATATGATACGCATAAAACAATTTCATATTCATAATACTCGATCCACACAAAAAACTTCAAAGAGTGACCCAAGATTTCTATCGGAGAAAGTAGGACAAGAATGTATATCAACCCCTATACATAGATTACCCTAATGTCACCGCGGGAATCTGCAAGTTAAGTACCAAAACATATATCAAGTGAATCAATATAACACCTCATTGTACGAGGGTGTCCGCATGCAAGAAATATATCAAGTGTTCTCAAATCCATAAAAGTATTCAATCCGGTAACGAAATCTTAAAAGGAGAACTCAATTCATCACAACTATATAGAGAGGGAAACACATTATATGATCTGACTATATTAACAGAGCCCGTGATACATCAAGATCATGACGTCTCAAGAACACGAGAGAGAGAGAGAGATTGAACACATAGCTACTAGTACATACCCTCATCCCCGAGGAGGATTACTCACACATTATCATGATGAGAAAGAGAGATTTGTTGATGGAGAGGTGAGCCCCGAAGAGATGGAGGCGATGGCGGCCATGGCGCCAGCGATGGCAATGGGCGGCGACCCCTTGCCCCTCTTTATTCCTTGGTTTTGGTGCTGTAGTGGAGGAGAACTCTCCCCTTCTTGGTGTCTTCCAAGGGAGAGGCAAATTCGTGGCTCTTGGTGGCTCTCCCGAAATCAGGGTTTTTCTCTCCTTATATATGCCTCTGTGGTGCTCTGTGGCCCTCCGATAGATGGAGCCTTGATCCAATGGCTCTTGGGCACATTTAGAAACTTCCTAGGGACTCCTCACAGCCCTCATGAGTCCCCAAATTCTACTCTTGGCCGAATACACCAGATATGGTAAGAGTTGGACTCAATGACGTCATAAATTCTCGTAATCCCGTAATCAGATATTTTCCTCCAGTAAAACGGGTCTACACATCACATACGAACTCCGTTTTGGAAGAATTTGGCATGTAGAATGAATTCCATAAAATTCCTCATACTTTCCTTGTTTTAGCTTTTTCCATTTGACGCCATCTTTGGGGGTCAAACTGACGATCTCTAAAAACTGTTTGTGGACAGATTTCAGGAAAGTAAGAGTCCTCTTCCAGCAAGGCTCCTTTTGTGTTTTTTCGCCAATTTAAAATTAATTCCTACACATCAAAGTGTTAAAGAAGAAGTTGTGCACTTTTGAAACTATTAATAGGTTAGTCCAATAAATTATAAAACTATAGTAAAAAGATAGGTAAAGATGACATGAATACTTCATAAATTATCGATACGTTGGAGACGTATCAGCATCCCCATGCTTAATTCCTACTCGTCCTCGAGTAGGTAAATGATAAAAGAAATAATTTATGAAGTGTGAATGCTAGCATAGTGCATAAGTTTTATCATATATCTAATCATGGCATGAATATTAAGACATGAGTGATTCAAAGCAATAGTCTATCATTTGACATAAAGACATTTATACTCAGGCATCCCAACAAACAATCATGTCTTTCAAAATACAGGACTAAAGAACGCTATCCCTACAAAATCATATAGCCTTGTCATGCTCTGTCTTCTTAACACAAAGTATAAATCATGTACTACCCCGATGTCAGCGAAGCAATTGGTCCATACTTTTTAACACGCTTCAGCATTTTCATTCCTCACGCAATACATGAGCGCAAACCATGGATATAACACTATGGGTGGAATAGAATATGATGATAGGGGTAAATATAGAGAAGACAAAAAGGCAAGAAAGTCTCACATTGATGCGGCTAACCAGCGGGATATGAAGATGCGTATCAATTGATATCAATGTGAGGAGTAGGGACTGCCATGCAACATATGCACTAAGAGCTATAAGTGTATGAAAGCTCAATATGAAAACTAAGTGGGTGTGCTTATAATTAAAAATTCCCGCTAGTATATGAAAGTGACAATATAGGAGACTCTCTATATGAAAAACATGGTGCTACTTTGAAGCACAAGTGTGGAATTGGCATGCCCCTTCTACTTCTTTCATTTTTTTCCTTTTTTCCTTTTTTTTCTTTTTCTCCTTTTTTTCTTTGTCCAGAGCATCACCCCGACTTGTGGGGGAATCTTAGTTTCCATCATCCTTTCCTAACTGGGACATGCTCTAACAATGAATACTGATGATCATCACACTTCTATTTACTTATAACTCAATATTAGAACTCGATACCTAGAACAAAATATGACTCTACATGAATGTTGTGCAATGATCTAGCGTAGCAAAGATATCAAAAAACGAACAAGCCATGGAAACATCATGCTAGTATCTCAAGATCATGTAAAGCAATATGACAATGAATGCTCAAGTCATCAAAACGGAAACTATGGAAGTTGCATGGCAATATATCTCGGGATGGCTATGGAAATGCCATAATAGGTAGGTATGGTGGTTGTTTTGAGGAAGATATAATAAGGCTTATGTGTGATAGAGCGTATCATATCACGGGGTTTGGATGCACCGGTGTAGTTTGCACCAACTCTCGAGGTGAGAAAGGGCAATGCGCGGTATCGTAGAGGCTAGCAAATTGCGGAAAGGTAAGAGTGTTATAATCCATGGAATCACATTAGTCATAAAAAACTCACATACTTATTGCAAAAGTTTATTAGCCCTCGAATCAAAGTACTACTATGCATGCCCCTAGGGGGGAGGTTGGTAGGAGTTAACCATCGCGCGCCCCCGACCTTCACACAAAGATAGACAATCAAGGATAAGTTGCGCTCCAACTTTCATCGCATAACGGGAGACTATATGTGCATCCTTCGGGAATCACAAACCTTAACGACAATATTCTTACTAATCCACAACCATTTAGTTAGTACCTCCCACATATTATCATCTCTATATCGCAAAACTATTGCAAGGAATCAAACATATCATATTCAGTGATCCATAAGTTTTATGTAGGATTTTATGACTAACCATGCAAATGACCAATTCCTATTGACTCTATAAATAGATATAAGTGAAGCAAGAGAGTTTAATTCTTTCTATAAAAGACCATGCTCTAACAAATATAAGCGAAGCAAAAGAGCAAACAATCAAACTACTCTCAAAAGATATAAGTGAAGATCAATGAGTAGGTAAACAATCAAGTAGCTATGTGAGGGATCTCTCTCTCAATAAAGATTTCAGATCTGTGTATTTTATTTAAACAGCAAGCAAAAAAATAGCACTCCAAGAATAGCACATATCATGTGGAAAATAAAAATTTAGGCTCAACATAGGCTAACCAATAGTTATTGATGAAGAGAGGTGGGATGCGTAGCATCCCCAAGCTTGGATGCTTGAGACTTATTGAAATATTTACTTGGGGTGCCTTGGGCATTCCGAAGCTTGAGATTTTGTATCTTGTTCAATCCTCTCATATCTCGGTTTCACCTATTCTCAAAAACTTCATCCACATAAAACTTGAAAAGAACTCGTGAGATAGGTTAGTACACATAAGAATAAATCAACACTTCATGTGCCAAGACAAGTTGCATATTTATTTTCAAACATTAGGTACTGTATAATATTATTTACATAATTTATATCTACCAATATAAGCCATGAAAACTTTAGGATAAGTAGATAACAAAACTATGACAACAATGTTTCCAAACAGATCAGTCTGTAGCAATCTGTTAAAACAGTGTACTTATGTATCTCAAAAAATTATGAAAATTTAGGAAAAGACAAAAAAATTGCATAGAAATTTTGTGTAAAAATTTCATAATTTTGTGGCTCTCTAGTAAAATCATATAATTCATATACTGGACGCAAAAATTTCTATTTTTGCATAGAATCAAACAAACAAGTTTCCACACTATCCCAAAGGCTTTACTTGGCACTTACTGAAATAAAAGTCACAAAACATGATTACTAAAGTAGATTAATCATGTGAATACACAAAAACAGAAGGGAAAAGTGTTGGGTTGTCTCCCAACAAGCACTTTTCTTTAATGCCTTTTAGCTAGGCATGATGATTTTAATGACGCTCGTATAGGAATAAAAGTTGAAAAAAATGCAAGAGAGCATCATGAATCACATGACAACAACATTTAAGTCTAAAACACTTCCTATGCATAGGGGTTTTTTGAGCAAAAAATTTGTGGGAGCAAGAATCAACTAGCATAGGAAGTCCAGACAAGTGCAACTTCAAAACTTTGAACACATAGAGAGGAAACTTGATATTATTGCAATTACTACAAGCATATGTTCCTCCCTCATAATAATTTTCAGTAGCATCATGAAGGAATCCAAAAATATAACTATCACATAAAGCATTATTGTCATGATCTATAGCCATAGAAAATTTATTACTCTCCACATAAGCAAAGTCCTTTTCATTCATAATAGTGGGAGCAAACTCAACGAAATAACTATCACGAGATAGTTGATTGACATAACCACTTTGAATATTAAATTCATGGTTGTAATTACTCTTTATAGCATACATGTCATCACAATAATCATCATAGATAGGAGGAATGCCAACATCATAAGAGTTTTGCTCATCATTGTGTATGACCCAAGTGAGGGAGTCCTGGACTAAGGGGTCCTCGGGCCGTCAGCCTATCTCTCAATAGGCCGGCTTGGTGGGCCATTCTTTGATTGTTGTCGGAAGGGCCGGATACATTAAGATCCCACATTCCAGAAGGAAGTCCCGAAGGCGTGTCGTGCACTCCAAGTCAAGATGAGGAAATCGACATCTCCATCCTCGGCAGGAGACCTACCATGTGTAAACCCTAGTACCCCTGGTGTCTATATAAACCGGGAGGGTTTTAGATTATAAGGATGAGAAACTCCTCTAGGGTTTTAGCTATTTGATCTCGAGGTAGATCAACTCTGTAACCTTCATATCATCAATACAATCAAGCAGGACGTAGGGTTTTACCTCCATAGGAGGGCCCGAACCTGGGTAAACATCGTCTCCTTCGTCCCTTGTTACCATTGATCGTAGTCTCACAGCTTGAGACCCCTTACCCGAGATCTGCTGGTTTTGACACCGACATTGGTGCTTTCATTGAGAGTTCCGCTGTGATTGCCAAAGGAATCGATGGCTCGCGTTGTCATCAATGAAGAGGTCCGCAACATGGACACTTTTGTCCCTGGGCAGATCTTCTCTTTCAGCAGAATCGTGCTGCATGTTGACCCGACCGACTGTTTGGGCTAGGTCAGTAGCTTCGCCCCTGATAAAGAAGTCAGATTCGGGAACCTTGAGTTCTCCGTAGACTCTCGGGGCGATATTTTGCTAACCGGGCTCGCAGTCTTGCCTGCCATGCCCGAAGACTACGAGGCTTTAACCTCGGATTCCGCTTTCGGTCCCGCCCACGGGATCCACCTAGGTGATGATCTGGTTTTTAGTTCGGATCCAGCCATAGTGCCAGACGTCCGGACACCGGTTCCTACCGAACACTTCCCTCTCACGGATGCATCGGAGTCTAACTCCGAAAGCTCTAAGGAGGTTGAACCGATCGAGCTGTCGATACTCAACGAGGCCCTAGATTGGATCTTGTCGATGAAAATTACCGTTGACCCAACCCCTATCCATGCTCAGATCGGTTTCAAGGCGGGTCAATAAGAATTTTTCATCCCACACACCACCCACTTGATAGCCACTTTTGAGGACTTAACCGACATGTTAGACTACACCTCCGAGGAGGCAGAATACATGGATGAGGAAGATTGCACTCCCACCCCCATTAATATCGGACGTTGGGCCACAACCTCCACCTACGATGTCTACATGGTGGACATTCTAGCCGATAACGGCGAGCTCACACCCAAGAACGACGGCGACAAATCGAGCGAAGCATTGTCAAGGCGCCAAAAACCGCATAAAAGATCAAAGGCAAAAAGGGAAGAAAAGCTATCGCTGACACCGGGGACGAAGATACCCCAGAAGACCTCGGTGATCCCGATATCCCCGAACACCCGCTAGAGGGTCAGGAGGGGACGGAAGATCAACACAACCCCGATGATCTAAACGATTCCGAGGACGACAACTACCTCCCCCTGTCGAATAGGAGGACATCTCGGAAGCCAAAGACTTCGCCATCCCCGATAACCTTGAGGATCAGGAACAGTTCAGGCAACAACTTATAGCCACAGTCCGCAAAAGAATGACAACTTAAGGCCGAACAGGACAACCTCAACGATCAATCGACTAGGGTCCTATCAGTTGAGGAAGAATACGTTACCGGTCTATTGGACCAACCCAAAAGCTATCCATGCCGAAGGCTGCTACCACAATTCGATGACGAGCTTACTGATATGCCGTCTTCCCAACATAGTCCATACGACAAGCAAGACTGCCCTCCTCGAGGACGAGACATGATAGCTGACGATACCGGTTATATGCCAATGATACCCCGAAGACAGGGAAAAGGGCCAATAGAGCCTGATGACAGGTTTGACCCGTGACATGACCTCGACTATAGAGCAGGTCGTATGAGATCCATCCGGATCCAGAGGGTACTCGCTCGATAGACGGGAGGGGTACCGGCCTTGGCTCGACCGCAACAATAGAGGTAGGGAATGAAACAGGGCCATAACAGACGTCGATTGCCATCACGACATAGCTCGGGTCACAGGCGCTGCCCACCCATTGTGCTTCACGGACGAGGTGATTTAGCATCAGTTCCCGAAGGGATTTGAACCCGTGAACATAGAGCAATACGATGGGACAACTAACCCAACAGTATGGATCGAGGATTTCCTCCTCCACATCCACATGGCATGGGGAGATGATCTCCACGCCATCAAGTATCTACCCCTAAAGCTTAAGGGGCCAGCTCGGCACTGGTTAAACAACCTCCCCGAAAATTCCATCTAGTGCTGGGAGGATTTAGAAGCTGCATTCCGATTTAACTTCCAAGGCACATATGTTTGGCCGCCGGACTCCTCCGACCCAAGCAACGTCGTCCAGAAGCCAGTAGAGTCCGCTTGGCAATTTTGGAATTGGTTCTTGACCAAGAAAAACCAGATCGTCGATTACCCGGACGCCGAGGCAATAGCCTCCTTAAGGCACAATGTTCGGGATGAATGGCTAACTCTCCAGCTCGGTCAGGATAAACCTAGGACAATGCCCGCCCTTACATCACTCATGAATCACTTTTACGCGGGTGAGGATAACTGGTTAGCAAGACGAAGCCACAACTCGAAAGATCCTAGAACCTCTGAAGTTCGAGACAAAAATGGGAAACCAAAATGCAACAAGAATAAGTGCCGCACAACAATAGTGACGTCGATGACACGGCCGTCAATGCTGGCTTCCGCGATTACCGACCCGGGCAGCGGAAGAAGCCTCCTAAAGGCAATCGCGACGGACCCACCCCACTGGACAAGATCATGGAGAGACCTTGCCAGGTCCACAACACTCAAGAGAAGCCCGCCAACCACACCAACTGTAACTGTTGGGTGTTCAAACAGGCTGGCAAACTCACAACCGATGAGCAAGGCAAGGGCCCATGCAGCGAGGACGAGGATGAGCCCCACGGTCTGATCGGTGGCGGACAAAAGCAGTTCCCTCCAGAGGTAAAAAATGTGAATACGATATACTCCACTCATATACCCAAAAAGGAGAGGAAGCATGCCCTTCGAGAGGTCTACACCGTAGAGCCCGTGGCCCCGAAGTACAACCCAAACCCGATCACCTTCGATCGACGCGACAACCCGACAAGTATCCGTCACGGGGGTTCAGCCGCCCTCGTTCTAGACCCCATCATAGATGGGTATCACCTCACTAAAGTCCTAATGGACGGAGGAAGTATCCTTAATTCGATTTACTCAGACACGGTGAAAAAGATGGGTATAGATCCATCAAGGATCAAACCCAGAAAAACTACCTTTAAAGGAGTGATCCCTGGCCTTGAAGCCCGGTGCACGGGCTCTGTAAGCCTAGAAGTAGTGTTCGGTTTGCCCGATAACTTTCCAAGCAAAGACTTGATCTTCGACATTGTACCTTTCCGAAGTGGCTATCACGCCCTGCTAGGCCGTACACCGTTCGCTCACTTTAATGCCGTCCCACACTATGCATACCTCAAGCTCAAGCCGCTTGGGCCCAAGGGGGTAATCACCGTCAATGGCAACACAGAGCGCTCCCTCCAAACCGAGGAACATGCATTGGCCCTGGCGGCCGAATTCCATTACAATGATGACCGACAAACGCCAACATCTGCCGCAAAGGCACGAAAGGCTGAGAAGTGAGCTCGATTTCAAACCGAACTCACAAAACCTTCTCCTCCCCAGAAATAGGGACTCGCCCCCATTGCATAGCCCTAATACCAGCAAAACACGTGCCAAGAAGGCACAACTTCGCACTTAAGATTCCATGGGCAGCAGTGGGGAGCAACTATCAAAGCACAAGTGTTCGGCTGGACCGAACTACTAGCAATATAAGTCTTCAGACATATAATAGGTACCATCAAGGACCTGCTAAGGCATAACGTTCATCAATAGTTCGGTGACTTCTCAAGATACTCTTTCCAAGGTCTGCTCACCGACAACATGAACCATAAAGGAATGAAACCACCTAGGAGGAACAGGAGTGGACATGCGACATGGCATATCAAGGACGTCAGGCCACCCATGGAACACCCCTGGTACAACCCCTCCTATAAACTTTACATTTCATCCTCAAGTATGTGTAAACAGTTGCTTCGGCAATTTGAGCTATAAGAGTTATTAATCAAAATATAAGACCATCGCGAATGGCCGCTTCGCTAACTTTTTGTTGGTACATACTCTATTTCCTCCCTCCTCAAGCGCTTCTTGCGAAACTGTTTGGTACACATTACGATGCAACTGGCTAATAGACCCGGGGCTAAAATTTAAAAAAATCACCCTAAGCACACTCGATTATGTGTTTGGCGTCTCAGAGTTTGCTTTATATGAATTGGTTCCGAACTATGTCTTGGGTCAATAGTTGGGTTGCCCAGCTCCTCTGCTTGCCCCTTTACGTTCCGCTCGTTCGGCTAAAAGGGCGAAGGGAGAACCACTGCGATTGTGTTTCTAGCTAGCCTGGTAAAGCACCTCAAGGGAGAAAGCCGAAAACTGACTGTGATGGTATCTGAGAGCCGATCTATGAATCCGAGCATAAGTAATATACTAAAAACTTTGTTAGTAGTTATTCCGTGTCATACGATGGGTTCGGTATTCATACAAACCATGTGATGCCGGCTTTAGCCGCGGTTCATCCGAAACATCACAAACCACTCGGGGCTAGTCATCAACCCCATCATTCCTTTTTCACACTCCTATGGCTAAGTGAAAACAATAAAGCATTATGGTATGATTGCCTTGTCCACCTCACACTACCACCTTCGGGTACCGATAGCTCGGCTAAGGGTCACGGTGCGGAGGTAGAGACACCTCCACGTAGTATCTACATGGGGGCTGAAGCCGACGACTCACAACTTACAGTTTAACGGGCACACAAGAGTTATAGCGAATGCAAAACATAAAATACATGATAAACCATGCATCATAACTATAAAAGCGTTAAAAGTTCTTCAGACATATTACAACGCATTTACTCATAAATGTTATCTTTTGAGCACTCAGCTTCTATTGCCTGGGCACCCTCCATCAATACGGAGAAGTATAGCTCAGGGCACTTATGCTCCTTTCCACGGGGCGGAGGAGCGGTGGCTATATTCGTCGAATCAAGCCCCATCCAGTGCACCTTGGCCCTTGCAAAGGCCATACGAGCTCCCTCGATACAGGAGGAACGCCTTAGCACGTCGATCCGAGGCGAGGCATCACTCAGCTTCCGCACTAGGACGAAGTAGCTGCTAGACAACTGCTCGTCGGGCCATAGCCGGATACAGAGATCCCTCATGGCCAGCTCTGCCATCCTGTGTAGTTCCATCAGCTGCTTCATTTGCTCGATGAGAAGTGGAGAGTGCTCGAGGCTTCAAACTGTGCCCAAAAAAGCCGAGCCTCATCTCCCTCTCCTCACAAGGCATAGAACTGGTTCGCTTCCGCTACGCTCTTCGGGAGGTCCGAACAGACGCCTGATGAACGCCACACCTGGGTGAGCAATGCGAACTTGCTATCACCGAAGGCACACTGCAGTAAATACGGCTTACCATCTGTGACAACCTGGACTTGGCGGATCTGTTCTTCAAAGAATCGCCTATCCACCAGCTCCTTTTCGAGATCGGATTTTAGAGTTGATAGCTCAGTGGATTGCTTCTTGCCCTTATGCTCAAGGCCCTCACACTTCAGGCTGGCATCCTTGAGCTCCTACTGAACCTCCTCCACCAGAGCCTCATGCTTGGCACTTGTGGTTTTCAAGGCGGAGAGCGCGACAACCGCTTGTTCGGCCGCTGCCTTCTCGCCCATGGCCTCTTGCTTCATCTTTTGCAGCTCGGCCTTGAGCTTCTCAATTTCCTTCATCGAGGCTGTGTAAGAAATAAACATATAACCATACTGAATTGACAGTGCAAATTACTAATGATGAAAAATTTGGATATTACAATCGGGCTTACATTATGCCTCGTCGAACCTCTTGTTCAGAGCGTCAAGCTCATCTTCGGAGCTCTTGGTCTTCCAATTTAGCTCGTTAAGCTCCGCGACATTAACGGCTGCCACTGATGACGAGGCCTACAAACAACAAATTCTTATCAGTTTATATGGGTTCCAACCTCCAAACTGTCAAGACCATGACCCTATGTCGGTCCTTTTAAGGACTGTTATAATGTTATAGGATGAGTAATGTCTAACACATTGTTTGGTCGTTTCTTTGTATTTGACCCCCAGGTGAGTTTTCTTGCAACTCACCCGGGGCTCAGGGCTGCTATATATATAGCGATAGCACAAACCTAATAAATTCAAATTTCAAAAAGAGAGCATTACATAGCTCACCTGGAAGCCCGTCTGGAGACCATTGAAGGCCTCCTTTAGCCCGCTATCAACGGACTGAATGCTTTGCAAAACCGCACCCATAAGAGTGCGGTGATCCTTAGAGATGGAGGCGATTGATAGAGCCTCCTCCATGACCGGCCACCCGGTCATTGGTGGCACCGGTGGTGATCGGTTAGCCCGATCTCCAACCGGGGATTGAACCCGTGGCTCTGGAGGCATGATGCGCTCTGAAGATGACCTCGGAGGGGACTAAACATCCCTTCGTCCGGTCTCCTTAGTGTCTGGGAGGGGCTCCTCCTCCCGGTCTTCGGTGGCAGAGGCGTTAACCTCGACCATGACATCGTCACCCCCACCGCGTGTGTTCGGATCCAAAGGAGCCTAGTGGGATGACACCTCCGCGGCATCCTTCGCATCGCCCAGAGGTGTGGGATGCGACGCGGTCCCACTCTCCGCTAGCTCGGTGGGTGGAGTCTCCCCATCTGAAACTTGGTCGGTGGGGAGAGCGCATGGTTGGCTACGGATCAAAAGGCTCTCACATGTTAATATCATCTAAAACTTGGCATAAATAGCTTGGGGAGTCTTCGGATTCTTACCTTCGAGCTGGGGGCTTGACCCTTAGGTTCCGCTGAGGAAACTTCTCGAAGTCCTCGGACTCGGTGTCCACATCCGAACTCCTGCCCAACGTGCCCTTTTCTGGGCAGTAGGAGGTAGCTCCTCCACGATGTCCGACGACACCGCCCTCTTTCTTGGGAGGGGTGAATCCTCCTCCTCCTCGTCTTCATGCTCTTCCTCATGATTAGAGGAGGCATGGGTTTCCTTGGACGCAATGTTAGGCTGGTCCTTTATGTGGGGACCTCCTTTCCCTTTCTAATTCTCTTTCTTCTTTGGCGCCTAGTAAGGCGCCACGACGAGCATCTCTGACAACAGCTTCAACCTAGGGTCTTTGGGCTGCGGTGCCGGGCAGTTGATTCCCGTGGCTTTGCTCAACCACTTCTGCAAAGATGAGGGGAAGGGAGTTTAGATCTTTTATTAGACAACAAAGCCGATCAATTGAAATTATATTATACCTGGGTAGGAGGGTTATCGGCGTGTAGGCCCCGACCCTCCTCCTCGGCTCGCCAACTCTCCCGAGGCTTGAACATCATCTTCCATAGCTTCTTCGGAGTGGTGCGGAAGAGCTGACGAACTGTAGGCTCATTATCAAGCTGATAAGCCCACATGAGGGAGTTCCAGCGCTGGCAGGGAAGGATGCGGTGTCGGAGCATGATCTGGATCACGTTGACTAGCTCGATCTTGGCCTTGATCATTGAGGCGATGCGCTTCTGCAGCGTACCCACCTCTGCATCCGACCCCTAGTTGAGGCCCTTTCGGAGCCAGGAGGTCAATCTTGTGGGGGGTGGGGTCCGGATCTGAACTCGGCTGGAGCAGCCCGACCTTCTTCTCTTCTCTCGGTGATATAAAATCACTCCTTTTGCGAGATCTTGATGGTATTGATGAAGGTGCCAGTCGGCCATCCAACGCGGTGGAGCTTGCTGATGACCACCCCTCCACAGTCCGCGTTCTCTCTCGCGACGGTCTTCGGCTTGACGTTGAAGACCTTGAGCCACAGGCCAAAGTGTGGTTTGACCCGCAGAAAGGCCTCACAGACGATGATAAACGTCGATTTGTGCATAAAGAAGTTTAGGGGGGAGGTCGTGAAAGTCTAGTCCATAGAAGAACATGATCCCTCGGACAAAGGGATGGAGTGGGAAGCTTACTCCCCAGATGAAGTGGGGGATGAATACCACCCTCTCGCTTGGCTTGGAGGTGGGAACCACCTGGTTCTTCTCCGGAGTGCGGTGGTAGATGTTGGCAGGGAGGTAGCCGTCGTCTTTCAGGTTCGGGATGTCTTGGTTAGTGATAGTGGAAGCCTCCCACTTGCCGTTGGATCCCGAACTCACCATGGCTAAAGCTCGGAGGAGAAGTTGAGTAAAAACTAGATCTAGGCTCTCGGAGCTTGGAGAAGATTGAGGGAGCAGAGGATGCGAGGTGTAGAGCTTGAATATGCCTTGAGGTTTTTTCCCTTTTATGAGGCGTGACGACGAGTAACCTCCCTTTATTGCACCGCAAATCCCTCTGCTTCCCAAGACGTGTGTGTCGTTATACGCGTGTGAATAAACTTTATATGATTAATCATATCCTGTATAAAGCGAAGCATGATTTATGCATTGATGAATCGTGTTAAGATAAAAACGGCCTCGAACCGCGAATCGAGTTTTTCTTGACTGGTTCAGTGGTCGTGGTGGGCTATGACACGTTGTCAGGAAGGTTGTCAATATACACTACGTTTGGCCTTCGGGACTAAAAAACTCATGGTGTTTGGACGATCATATGATCGGAAACGTTACGCGTCATCGGAAGCCGAATTAATCTGAGCCGATCATTAAATGGGAAGAAGAACTTACCCCGCAAGCCGAACCGAGACTCTTGGTGTTGGGGGCTAGTTCAGGGGCTACTGAGGGAGTCCTGGACGAAGGGGTCCTCGAGCCATCAGCCTATCTATTAATAGGCCGGCTTGGTGGGTGAGGGAGTCCTGGATTAAGGGGTCCTTGGGAGGCCGACATGTTTCATATGGGCTGGACTGTATGGGTCGCTTACCGAGCATTGGATCGATCAAAGGACCTGTCTCCGGGAAGGAAGCTTCGGGAATCGTGGCTTGTTCTCCACGTTTGATGTAGCGAATAGGCATGTTTATCCTTCGACATCTTACCGACCTTGTGTAAACCCTAGGTACCCTCGACGTCTATATAAGCCGAAGGGTTTTACGTTGTAGAGAGAGGACAACTCATCTACGGTTTAGCTATTCGATCTCGAGGTAGATCAACTTTGTAACCCACATATCATCAACACAATCAAGCAGGACATAGGGTATTACCTCCACAGGAGGGCCCGAACCTGGGTAAACATCGTCTCCTTCGTCTCCTGTTACCATTGATTCTAGTCTCATAGCTCGGGACCCCCTACCCGAGATCCGCCGGTTTTGACACCGACATTGGTGCTTTCATTGAGAGTTCCGCTAGGATAGCCCAAGGGATCGATGGCTCACCTTGTCATCAACAAAGAGGTCCGTAACATGGACACTTTCGTCCCTGGACAGATCTTCGCCTTCGGCAGCATTACTGCACGCCGACCTGACCGGCCATCTAGGCCGTGTTGGGAGTTTAACCCCTGATCAAGAGGTCAGATTCAGGAACGTAGAGTTCTCCGTAGATGCTCAGGGCGACCAGCCACTAACTGGGCCCGTAGTCTCGTCTGCCATGCCCGAAGACTCTGAAGCTTTAACCTCAGATTCCTCTTTCGGTCACGCCCACGGGATTAAGCCCGGCGATGACCCGACTCTTAGTCCGGATCCGTCCATAGTGCCAGATGACCGGATACTTGTTCTTGCTGAACACTCCACTCGCCTCGACACTTCAGAGGTCAACTCCGAAAGCTCCGGGTAGGTTGACCCGATCGAGCTCTTGACACTCAACGAGGCCCTAGATCGGATCTCATCGATGAAGATTACCGACGATCCAATCTCGATCCATGATTGGATTGGTTACAGGACGGGTCAGGATAAATTTTTCTTCCCACCCACCATCCACTTGGTAGCCATAGTCGAAGACTTAACCGACATGTTGGACTATGCCTCTAAGAAGGCAGAATACATGGATGAGGAGGATTGTGCTTCCACCCCCGTTAACACCGGGCGATGGGCCGACACCTCCACATAAGACGTCTACATGGGGGACACCCCGGCCGCTAATGGCGAGAACGCGCCTAAAAACAATGGCGACAAGTCGGGCGAAGCACCGTCAAGGCGCCGGAAGCCGCATAAATGGTCAAAAGGCAAAAGGGGAAGAAAGCTATCATTAGTACCGGGGACGAAGATACCCCGGAAGACCTCGACCACCCTAATATCCTCGAAACCCCACTAGATGGTCAGGAGAGGCCTGAAGACCAGCGCAACCCCGATGATCTCAACGATTTTGAGGATGACAACTACCTCCCCCCCTATCGAGGAGAAGGACATCCCGGAAGCCGATGACTTCGACCTCCCTGATAATCTTGAAGATCAGGAACTGTTCAGGCAACAACTCATAGCCATGACCCACAACCTGAAAGCAAAGGAACGACAACTTAAAGCCGAACAAGATAACCTCAATGATCAATGGACGAGAGTCCTCTCACATGAGGAGGGATACAGTACCGGTCTGTCGGACCAACCTAAGAGCTATCCACGTAGAAGGCTGCTACCGCAATTCGATGATGAGCTCATTGATACTCCATCTCCCAAACATACCCCATACGAC
Source organism: Hordeum marinum (assembly GCA_022496015.1). Taxonomy (NCBI): domain Eukaryota; kingdom Viridiplantae; phylum Streptophyta; class Magnoliopsida; order Poales; family Poaceae; genus Hordeum; species Hordeum marinum. Next base: position 279,023,240 of record CM039673.1, read on the forward strand.
AAGCCAGACCAACCTCCTCGAGGACAAGATAGAACGGCTGACGACACCGGTTATAGGCCGGCGATGCCCCGAAGATGGGGAAAGGAGCCACTAGAGCCCGATGATAGGTTCAACCTATGACACGACCTAGACTATAGAGCAGGTCGTACGAGATCCATCTACGGATCCAGAGGGTACTCACTCGATAGACGGGACGAGTACAAGCCCTGGCTCGACCGCAACAACATAGGCTGGGAATGAAACTAGGCTAGAACAAACGCCGAATACCAGTGCGACATAGCTCGGGTCAGAGGCGCCGCCTACCCAATGTGCTTCACGGACGGGTGATGCAACATCAGTTCTCGGAGAGTTTTAAACCCGTGAACATAGAGCAACACGATGGGATGACTGACCCAACCGTATGGATTGAGGACTTCCTCCTCCACATCCACATGGTGCGAGGAGATGATATCCACAACATCAATTATCTCCCCCTAAAACTCAAGGGGCCATCTCGGCACTCGTTAAACAGCCTCCTTGAAAACTCCACTGGATGCTGGGAAGATCTAGAGGATGCATTCATATCTAACTTCTAGGGAACCTATGTTCGACCGCCGGACTCCTCCGACCTAAGCAACATTGTTCAGAAGCTCGGAGAGTCTACGCGACAAGAAAACCAGATTGTTGACTGCTCGAATGCCAAGGCAATAGCCTCCTTCTGACACAATATTCATGATGAATGGTTATCCTGCCAGGTCGGCCAGGATAAACCTAGGACCATGTCCGCCCTTACATCACTCATGACCCGCTTTTGCGTGGGCGAGGATAACTGGCTAGTAAGACGTAACCACAACTCCGAAGTCCCCGGAACCTCTGAAGTTCGAGACGGCAACGGGAAACCAAAGCGCAACAAGAACAAGCGCTGTCACAACAATAGTGATGCCTATGAAACGACCGTTAACGCCGGCTTCCGCAATTCCCGACCTAGGCAGCGGAAGAAGCCTCCTAAAGGCAATCGCGACGGACCCACCCCGCTGGAGAAAATCATGGAAAGGCCTTGCCAAATCCATGGCTCTCAAGAGAAGCCTGCCAACCACACACACCGTAACTACTGGGTATTCATACAGGCCGGCAAACTCACGCCCGAGGATCAAGGCAATAGCCCTCGCAGCGAGGATGAGGATGAGCCTCGGGGTCCGATTGGTGGCAGACAAAAGAAGTTCCCTCCATAGGTGAAAACAGTAAATATGATATACGCCACCCATATACCCAAGAAGGAGATAAAGAGCGCCCTTCGAGAGGTCTACGCCTTAGAGCCTGTAGCCCCAAAGTATAACCCATGGTCGACATATCCGATCACCTTTGGTCGACATGATCACCCGACCAACATCCGTCATGGGGCCACCCTCGTCCTAGACCCCATTACAGACGGGTATCACCTCACAAAAGTCCTAATGGACGGAGGAAGTAGACTTAACCTGATTTACTCAGATATGACGAAAAGATGGGTATAGATCCATCAAGGATCAAACCCAGCAACACTACCTTTAAAGGAGTTATCCCGGGCGTCGAGGCCCGGTACATAGGCTCCGTAAGCCTGGAAGTAGTGTTCATCTCGCCCAACAACTTTCGAAGCGAAGACTTGATCTTCGACATTGTACCCTTCCGCAACGGCTATCATGCCCTGCTCAACTGAATAGCATTCGCTTGCTTTAACACCGTCCCACACTATGCATACTACAAGCTCAAGATGCCCGACCCCAAGGGGGTTATTACTGTCAACTGCAACACACAACACTCTCTCAGAACTGAGGAACATGCATTGGCCCTGGCGGCTGAATTCCATTACAATGATGACCGGCAAACATCGCCATCTGCCGTAAAGGCACGCAAGGTTGGGAAACAATCACGACTATCAGCCTGAGCTCTCAGAACCCTAATCTCCTCGTAAATAGGGACTCGCCCCCATCACACAACCCCAGGACCAGCGAAGTATGTGCCCAGGAGACACAACTTCGCACTTAAAATTCCATGGGCGGCGATGGGAAAAAAGGATAAGTGTTCGTCTGGACCGAACTACTACCATCAAAATGTCTTCGGACACAATGCAGGTACCATCAAAGGGCCTGCCAAAGGCGTAAAGCTCATCCGCAATTCAACGTCTTCTCAAGACCTTGTTTGCAAGATCCGTTCGCCGAACAGTACCACCCATTGAGATGCACCACTTCCTAGGAGGCACAAGAGTAGACAATCGACAGGACACATCAAGGACGTAAAGTCACCAATCGAAGACCCCTGGTACAACCACTCCTGTAAAATTTATTTATTCAAATACCTGTAAACAGTTGCTTCGGCAATCCGAGCAATAAGAGTCACTTAGAAAAATATAACATCATTATACATGTTTATCTCGTTGTCCTTTTGGCAGATATTTTATTTTCTCCCTCTTCTCGCAAAACTGTTCGTTATATTACGATGCAACCGACTAATAGACTGGCGGTTTGAGTTTAAAAATATAAATCGCCCTACGCACAATTGGTTATGCGTTCGGCATCTTGGAATTCGCTTTATATGCATTGGTTCCAAACTATGTGTTGGGTCAATAGTTGGGTTGCCCGGCTCCTGTGCTTGCCCCTTTACGTTCCGCTCGTTCGGCTAAAAGGGCAAAGGGAGAACCTCTATGATTGTGTTTCCGGCTAGCCTGGTCAAGCATCTCAGGGGAGAAAGCCGAAAACTGACTGTCATAATATGTGAGAACCGGTTTGTGAATCCAAGCTTAAAGTGTTATACTCAAATCGTCGTCAGAGGATATTCTGTGTCATATGCGGGGTTTGTTCTTCATACAAACTATGTGATATTGGCCTTAGCCGCGGTCATCCGAACATCACAAAACACCGGGGGCTAGTCATCATCCCCCCGCAGTCCTTTTTGCGCCCCTACGGCTAAGTGAAAGCAATAAGCATTATGGTCTGATTGCCTGGTCCGCTGCACTCCACCGCCTTCGAGTTCTGATAGCTTGACTAAGGGTTATAGTGCATTGGTAGAGACACCCCATGTAGTATCTACATGGGGGCTGAAGCCGACGACTCACAACTTTCAGTTTCAACGGCCACCGAGGAGTTATAAGGAACGCAAAACATTGAAAGCATGGTAGATTCTAACCTTAAACCGTTAAAATGTCTTCGGAGATATTGCAATAAATCTACTCATAAATGTTCTCTTTCGAACACTGCGACTCTACTGCCCCAGCACCGTCCATTACTCCGGAGAAGTATAGCTTGGAGCGCCTATGCTCCTTTCCAGTAGGTGGCGGAGCGGTGGCTATCTTCATCGGATCAAGCCCTGGACAATGGACCTTGGCCTTTGCAAAGGCCATCCGAGCTCCCTCGATGCAGGACGAGCACCTTAGTGCATCGATCCGGGGCGAGGCGGTGATCAGATTCTGCACCAGGCCAAAGTAGCTGCCCGACAGTGGCTCATTGGTTCATAGCCGGATACAGAGATCCTTCATGGCCGGATCCGCCATCTGGTGTACCTCCATCAGCTGCTTCAACTGCTCGATAAGGAGAGGAGAGCGCTCTGGGGCTTCAAACTGCACCCAGAATAGACGAGCTTCATCTCCTTCTCCCCGCGAAGCAAATAACTGATTCGTGTCCGCTGCGCTCTTCTGGAGGTAGGAGAATGCGCCTAAGGAATACCACACCTGGGTAAGCATATAGAACCTACTATCCTTGAAGACACACTGCAATAAGTATGACTTACCATCCGTGATAACCTTCGCTTGGCGGACTTGCTCCTCAAAGAACCGCCTATCCACCCGCTCCTTTTGGAGATCGGTTTTTAGGGTGGATAGTTTGGCCGCGTGCTCTTTGCTTTTTTGCTAGAGGTCCTCGCACTTTTGGCCGGCATCTTTGAGATCCTGCTGGATCTCCTCCACTCGAGCCTCATGCTTGTCGCTGGTGGATCTTAAGGCGGAAAGCGCAATAGACGCTTGTTTGGTTGCCGCCCTCTCAACCGCCGCCTCCTCCTTCGCATGCTGCAGCTCGACCTTGAGTTTCTCTACCTCCTTCGCCGAGGCTATGTAAGCATCAACAATATGAATACTGCATCAACAGTATGACGATAGAAGTTTCCGGATATTGACTTAGGATTACCTTGCGCCTCGTCGAATCTCCTGTTCAGAGCATCAAGCTCGTCCTCGGAGCTTTTGAGCTTCTGATTCAGCTCGTCTATCTTGGCAGCATTCACAATCACTGCCGACGATGAAGCCTGTAAAACAGCAAATCCCTATCAGGTTACATGGGTTCAAAACTTCTGATCTGTCATCAATTTGATCCTATGTCTGGTGTTAGAACGTTCCGAACATATAGTTAAGTATATAGTTCGGATAATGATCCATGATTGACCCCCAGGTGAGTAACTCATCTAGGGCTTGGGGACTGCCATGTATATAATGATAATACAAAGAAGTTAATATTTCATAAATAGAGTGTTGTGTGGCTCACCTAAAAGCCCGTCAGGAGACCGTTGAAGGCCTCCTTCAGTCCGTTGTCGATGGACTGAATGCTCTGCAATACCACACCCATAAGGGTACGGTGCTCCTCGGAGATGGATGCGCTCGATAGAGCCTCCCCATAATCGGCCACCCATTGGTCGGTGGTGCCGATGGTGATCGGATAACCTTGGAGGTGTGGTGCACCCCGGAGATGTCCTCAGAGGGGACTGAACGTCCCCTCGTCCGGTCCCTTCGGTGTTCGGGCAGAGTTCTTCCTCCCGGTCTTCGGTGGCCGAGGCGTTAGCCTCGACCATGGCATCGTCACCCCCATCGTTGGTGCCTGGCTCCGAAGGAGTTTGTTGGGACGACACCTCCGTGGCGTCCTTCGCAGTGCTCGAAGGAGTGAGATGTGACGCAGTCCTGCTCTCCACTATTTCGGCGGGCGGGTTCTCCCTGTCCGAAACCTGGTCGATGGGGAGAACATGTGGTGGGCTGCAAAATCAATAAGTGCTCACATGTTAATAACCTTTAATGCTTATCGTTAATAGTCAAGGAAGTCTTTAGATCCTTACCTTTGAGGTGGGGGCTTGACCCTTAGGTTCCTTCGTGGAACCCACTCGAAGTCATCGGACTCGGTATCCGAGTCCGAACTTTCATCGGACAGAATTACTTGTGTCCGACGCGCTTTCTTCTGGGCATGAGGGGGTACATCCTTCGTGGCATCCGATGACGCTGCCCTCTTTCATGCGAGGGCGAATTGCCTTCCCCCTTGTCGTCATCATCATGCTCATCAGTATTCGAGGAGGCATGGGTTTCCTCGGACACAACCTCTGGCTGGTCCCTGATACGAAGGCCTTCTCGGCCTGGTTTCTTCTTCTTCTCCTTCTTTGCTGGCGCCTTGTAAGGCGCCTCGATGAGCATCTCCGACAAAAGCCTGGACCTGATGTCTTCGGGATGAGGCATCGGGCAGCCGATGCCCGTGGCCTTGCTCAGCCATTTCTGCAAAAGTGATCGGAATGGTGTTTAGATTTTCTTTAGGAAAAATAGAGCCGATCAAACAAAACTACGTTGTACCGGGGTAGGAAGCTTGTCGGCGTGTAGACCCCGATCGTCCTCCTCGGCGGGCCAGTCCTTCTGCGCCTTCCACATATTCTCCTGAGTAGTACGAAAGAGCTGATGAATAGTGGGCTCATCGTCGAGCCAACGAGCCCACAGGGGAGAGTCCTGACGCTGGCAGGGGAGGATGCTCCGCCGGAGCATAACCTGGACCACGTTGGTTAGCGCGATATCGTTTTGAATCATGGAGGGGATGCGCTTCTGGAGGTTGTCCACCTCCTTTTCGAACCTCCAGTCAAGGCCCTTTAGGATCCACGAAGTCAATCTGGTGGGGGGGATCTGTATTCGGCCGGAGCAGCTCGGCCTTCATTCCTTGGCTCGGTGATGTAAAACCACTCTTTTTGTCATATTTTGATGGTGTCGATGGAGGTGTCGGATGGCCACCCAATGTGGGGGAGTTTGCTGATGACAGCCCCTTTGCAGTCTGCGTGTTCGCCTGAGACACACTTCAGCTTGATATTAAATACCTTGAGCCAAAGTCCGAAGTGTGGCTCGACCCGCAAGAAGGCCTCACGGATGAGGATGAAGGCCGATATGTGCATGAAGGAGTTTGGCAGGAGGTCGTGGAAGTCGAGGCCATAGAAGAACATGAGCCCCATGACGAAGGGGCGGAGCAGGAAGCTCAGTCCTCGGATGAAGTGGGGGATGAATACCACCCTCTCGCCTGGCTAGGGAGTGGGGATCACTTGGCCCTTCTCCGACGCGCGGTGGCCGATGTTGGCGAGGAGGTAGCCGACTTCCTTGAGGCCGAACTAAACTCAGAGGGAAGAACTCAACTCGCAAGCCGAACACTCTAATTATACAAAGCAACTGAAGTTAAGACCCTTGGCGTTGGAGGCAAGTTCGGGGGCTACTGAGGGAGTCCCTGTATTAAGGGGTCCTCGAGAGGCCGACCTGTTTCTTATGGTCCGGACTGTATGGGCCGCTTACCAAGGACGGCCCGAACTCTCTCGGGATTGACAACAATACCTTTGCCAGAGATCATGTGGCCTAGATAGGTCACTTCTCGCAACCAAAATTCACACTTGGAGAATTTGGCATATAAGCGGTGCTCTCGAAGTTTCATTAATACCAGCCTTAGATGCTCGGCATGTTCTTGTTCGTTCTTCAAGTAGATGAGTATGTCGTCGAGGTAAACCACGATGAATTTATCCAAATACTCCATGAAGATCGAATTCAACAGACGAGAGAAGGTGGCTGGGGCATTGGTTAAACCGAAGGACATGACGGTGTACTCGTATTGGCCATAACGAGTGACAAAAGCCGTTTTTGGAATGTCCCCGTTTCTAATTCTGATTTGATGGTATCCCAACCTCAAATCCATTTTGGAGGAGACAGAGGATCCAGTGAGTTGATCATACAAATCGTTGATCCTGGGGAGCGGATACTTGTTCTTGATAGTGACCAGATTCACTGGTCGATAATCCACAACCATTCGATCCGATCCATCCTTCTTCTTAACAAAGAGGACGGGGCAAGCCCAGGGAGAAGAGCTAGGACGGATGAAACCTTTCTCCAAAGCTTCGTCGAGTTGGTTTTTTAGCTCGGCCAGTTCTAAGGGTGCCATCTTATAGGGTCTTCTGGCTATTGGGACGGTTCCTGGAATAAGTTCTATCACAAACTCAACATCTCTGACAGGTGGAATACCTGGCAGTTCTTCTGGGAAGACATCCGGAAAATCACGGACTACCGCAATATCCTCTAACTCAGGGAGAGGGCTAGCATTTAGGGAATAGAGTTGGCGCTTGGTTGTTCGAGTAGAGACATTAACTATCTCACCCGATAGATGTGTAAGTTGAACATTCCTAGAATGAGTATCAATCTTGGCATAGTGGGCTTTCATCCAATCCATACCTAGAATGATATTGATGTCCGAAGACTTAAGAGCTATCAAGGATGCTAGAAATACTAGTCTATCCACTAGAATTTCATTGTCATGACTCACTCTAGAAGTTTGCCATTTTGAACCAGGAGTCTGAACTACTAAAGGAGTGGGCATGTCACAAAAGGACATGTTATGCAACTGTGCATAACTTTCTGAGATGAATGAATGAGATGCCCTAATATCAAATAGAACAGATGCTGGATGGCTATTAACAAGAAGCATACCTAGAATGACATCAGGATCTTCAAGGGCTTCTTCAGCAGACACATAATTCACTTGCCCACAAACAGGAGTTGGCTTCACATAGAAGGCTTTTACTGGTTTTCCACGTCTTGCTAGCATTGTTGTGGGGACACTCACGGGAATAGTGTCCCGGTTCTCCGCATTTATAGCATACCACTGTAGCACGAGGTGCAACATTTGTGGGCGGTCCTCCAAATGTTCTGGGTGAAGGGTTGGACTGAATTGGACGAGGTGCCTTACAGGATGGCCTCACGGTTTATCTCGGCGGCAAAGCTGCATTGGGCACCCACACTCGGCTTTTGTTAGGGCCTGAACCCGATGCAGGGTTGAAGTCACGGTTATGTTTCCTCGTAGCCTCATAGTCAGTTTGTCCTGACTCGGCATTGATGGCCTTGTTGACGAGAGTCTAGAAAGTGGTGCACTCGTGCAAGCGAAGATCTCGGCAAAGCTCAGCATTAAGTCCCTTGCGGAACCTAGCCTACTTCTTAGCATCAGTTGAGACTTCTTCTGGAGCATAGCGAGCAAGATTACCAAACTCGCGACTGTATGCATCCACTGACAATCTGCCCTGGGTGAAGGCACATAATTCCTCTCTTTTGCGATTCGTCAGCCCTTCCGGGATGTGATGGATACGGAATGCGGCGCTGAACTCTTCCGAGGTTGGTGCAGGTCCCTGGGGACGCATAGCCTCATAGCTTTCCCACCGCAGGTTGGAAGGTCCCTCCAGAAAGTACGCCGCAAAGGTCACCTTGTTGGCCTCTGAAACATTTGCAGCTCGGATCTTGCGTGACATACTAGTCAACCTATCATCTGCATCGAGGGGGTCAATTGAATGATGGTACTTGGGCGGACATAGCTTGATAAAGTCACCAAGTGATACTCCATCGTGGTGATCATTGCGGGGAGCATGAGCCGTGCTTTGTTCAATTCTTTCCAACAGCCTATTGGTCTCCCTCTTATTCCTTTCAGCCTCTAACATCACCTCCGCCAGGGATGGTGCATGTGGCAGCTCTTCTTGTCTTGGCTGGCTACTCTCGCCCTGCTCAGGAGCAGGCACGGGATTGTTCCTAGTTGCCACCATCCTGGGGAAAACAATCCACAGCTTAGACATAGAGAATATCAACTCTAAGACATGAATTAAGAAATGTACTGGTCAACATGGCAGGTAGGATAAACACCAATCAACAGGGTAAAGCAACTACCATATGAACATTAGGTTTCATACACACCATGACTTAGTTCAGTACAAGCCCAACCTGAAAACAACTACGGAGAGATGACACAACTCATCGGAGGCATTACAAGCTTCCTATACATTATCTATCTATACCTTCGGAACTCAACTCTCGACCTAGGTCATATCCCACAAGACATGAAGGACTGTGGTGATACGACTACTACCATACTAGGACTAACATCAACGCACTCAAACATCACCGTAGAATTCCTCGTACAGGTTACCCCCGTGACCTGGGAGCTAAACCTGAGGATCTAGAAACACTCTAGCCTGGGATCCCTGGAAACCATAAGGACACGGATGTGGCCTTGGTCCCCTTGTCGGCAGCAACAGCGGTCCTCAAAGCGGGGTGATGCCTCCAACATCAGGCCAGTCTACGTGTGCTGGCAAATGAGTCCGTGATGGGGTCAGCATCTCCAAATCTCCATAGCCTGTCTGCACGACAGGTGCCAACTGCGTCAAGGCTGTCCAAAGACGTGCACGGGTAGCATAGAGCTCCATGCGAAGAGCACGTGCATCACGATCCCTGTTCTCCAACATCTGAGCAGTCACCTGCAGCCTAGGGTCCTCATGAGAATGATCAAAGTAGGCTGCACTAAGATATCCATCCTCTCCTCCCATGGAAGCAGGAACATAACAGAACTCCGTGTTCTGTAGCAGACCATGGTGAAACCTCCTGATAGTCAGCATGGTGTATGCGGCTTCCTGGACTGCCATATCTATGGTAACTCCCAATCCATGAGTCCAGTGAAGCGGCTCTGCAGCAACAGGATATGAAGGATATATCCTAACGGTACACAAATACTGACTCTGGTTGAAATCTCGATACTGCTCCTCCACTGTGTACTCGGGGTACCAGCGGTATCCAGCCTCCATCATAACTCTAACCAACATGGCCGTGTGACCCGGCACATCGATGCACCTGGTCAGACGGACCACCTGACAGAAAGGACGAGAGGGCATCTGAAACAGAGAGTGATGCAAAGACATTAGAGATCCTAGCAGAAATTGGACAGCATAATGGCTGTAATTGCTCAAGAAAATTTTGAGACAATTGAAAAAGATTGGAAAGGCATAACCACTCGACTATCTAGACTCAAATCTCTTCTCCATCTGTTTGTCACACCAACAATACTTGAATAACCGCACTCACTTACAAGTAAGCTAGCTATTGGTCCATGGCTAGTAACTCGTCATCCTATGCAATAGATGAGAATCCTAGTTCCTATCCCCGTAGAAGAGATGAGAATGACCCAGCATAGAATAACTTGGGAAGAGAAGTAAAAAGAGCCTTACGTTCCCTTCCACAATCAATTCCCCTACTTATCTATAGTGTTTCTAGACTCAACTTCGACCGGTTTGGCTTGGTAGTCCTACAGTTAGTCAGGCTATGATACCAACGCTGTCGGGACCCCGATCCTAAGTCATATGATTCCATACTGTAACAAGCCACGTCACTTTGCGGCCTCACGCACGGTACTCCACGGCTGCAGCCTTACCTTGGCCGTGACCGTTTGCGTCTTTTGGCTCACGTATGTGAACGTGTCGCTGGCAATCACACATCAAAGAACCTGGGCCGACATGGCTAGTCATAGAACCCAAGTGGCACATCCGTACGGAAACAGGCATACATAACCCAGCAATGCAGGTGTCGGCCTCAAGCATGTGTAGACGAGTCATAGCAAGCTACAAGGACTCCATTACGTCACGAGACACGAATGTCATCACTGCACGTAGACGAGTCGTAGCAGGCTACAGGGACTCCATTACACTGTGAGACATTTCCCCGAAGGGACAGACACAGCAGCAAAGAAGGATACATGCCGGTCAATCTATGTGTCCGGAGCAGTAGCAAGCTACCATGGCTCGGTGGAAGCACAAAGAGGCAGTTTCCCGTAAAGAGTACTACTAAAGGCACACAACTAGGTGTCGGATCCCATACATACCGTTGCACGTCACACGTACGCACGACATGCCCGATATGCATAGATACAACTATGGCATCACAAAATAACCATACAACAACATGACTTTTATTTAAAAGGCCCAGAATGGCCTTGCATAATATGTTCTTACAGATAGGGGTCACATGACCCGACACTCAAGTCATACAAACAAGTTCATACAAGCCAGCGGAAACTTAGAACTATCCGAGTACGGACAGTGAAATGAAAAGAGGGCACATGGCGTGACTATCTACAACACGCCACGCGTCACAGGGTCGTAGCTGGGACACCAGCTATTCGGCATCGTCAACGTCTAGATAGAACCCACCTGATGGGTCCTGGTTCTCTTCTGCAACATTAATTAAGCAAGGATGAGTACAATCATACTCAACAAGTCTTTAAAACAGACCTAGTCTATTTATGCTCATGTATCAACAAGGGGGTGGTGGAGTTCATGCAGAAATGCCATCTTTGCCTCATGGCTAACCTACACTACTCAGTTTTAAACTCTTTGTTACAATTTTAGTTATCGCACACGAGTCCACTATCTCCATCACAATACACCACCATGGATTCACTTTCCCCTTTCGGAAGAGTGCCATCCACGGTACTCACACTTGTCTTGATATTTTTAGAAGTATCCATTTGATTATCTATGAACAACATAAGTTGTCCAAGTAGTCCATATCCGAGGACGCGGCTATTCGAATAGTTTCATACCCTGCAGGGGTGCACTTCTTCACACACGCTCTCGCCACTTATCGCTGTGTGCCATAAACCATGCACCTTGGCAACCTTCAAGTGAATGCCCAGCGAGGGAGTCGTCCATGACCGTGAATCACATAAGACCTCTAGTCCAGGCTATGGCCTATTTGAGACTGAACCCGCACGGAAGTCCGGCCGAAGTTTCCGCTGCGGCCCCAAACGATGTGCGCAGGGTTCCCAAGCCCACCATTCGGGTGACCCTTGGTACACCGTGCCACTGCCTACCGCATCATAACCCACCCCGAGGGTCAGCGCTACGCACGGCCTCCAGCATGCTATAAACACCAGAAACTACTTGCAACTCCTGGACTAAGGACTAAGCGACTGATAAGTCGAGAGGGGTCGAGTTACCGAAACCCAATGTGTGGTAGTAACTAGTCTTGGATCGCAAACACGGAACCCGGTTCCTAAGAACGGTCCCAATAAGACAACCCACTATGTACTCCTACATAGCCTCTCATCGCTACCTTTACCAAATCATATTCATTATGAGCTCATCACATCGGACAACACTGTTTCACTCAGTTCATCACCCAGATGAAACAGACCTGACACAACTCTAAGCATAGCAAGCATAGCAAGGAGAGTAAGCTCAGCACATCATGGCACAGGTATCTACCAGGTATGCTAGGTTGCAAGGTTTAGCTATTTACTGTGACAAGATCAGGTCATGCATAAGAATAAGATCATCTATCGTGTATGACCGACATATGACTATTTGTCCTAATGCAATAAACGAGAGAAGGAGCGAGAGAGTGGGATGTTATAGGAATGGTCAATGGGGTTGCTTGCCTTGCTGAGTTGCGGAGGAATTCTCTCCTTCGTCGGGATACGGGGTAGTATCTTCCGGATTAGTACCTACCGCAACGCAGATAAAAGCACTCAATACAAGCAAATGCAACATTATGATGCATGATCATGGCATAGTAATATGCATGGGTGAGCTAATGTGGCTAGTGATCATGTCAATTTAAAATGGATTTGAATATAGGTTCAGAGTTGTTCTTCTTTCAAATTCCATATATTACCCTATGTCCACCTATTTATATTGCTCTAACATGCATGAGAATAGCACCATTGTATTCATTGGATTTTTCTAATCAATTTTCATATATAATTTATTTTCATTTGACTTACAGATTATTTTATATGATTTTTCAAAGTTTTAAACATTTTCTGGAATTATTTTAAATCTTAAAAGAATTTACTGTGTCAGCATGACGTTAGCACGGTCAGCTGACCGTTCTGGGTCAAACCGACATGCGGGACCCACATGTCATTGACACAGGGGCTAATCCCGCGTTGACTGGGCGTTGACCCCGCTCTGGGGCCCACTGTCAGTGGCATGAGGGTGGTTAATTAGGCGGTGGTTAGCCTAACTACTTTGCCACGTCAGCGGCACCGGAGCCTCGTCGGCGGTGACCAAACCGACGGCGGCATCTCACCGGAAAACGCACAGACGCGACGGCTGGACGTGCGAAGACCACCTGGAGGTAGCCCGCACACGCCCGCATCCATCTAGGCGGCCAGGAGGGGCTGGGGTGGCCGGAGACGACGGCCACGTCGATTTTGGCGGCGGCCGGAGCTCGGCATGACGGGGAAGCTGCGGCTAGGGCACGAGCAGGGAAGCAGGGCAACGGGGAGGAGCAGGGGGAAGCTCACAGGAGGGGCCGATGGCGACGAGGGCAGCTCGGAGAGGAGACGAGGCGACCGCGGGGTCGCGGGCGATCTTCGGCGCCTGAATACGGAATCGGCGATGGGGAAAATGTCGCGGCCTCCGGCCTTGATTCCTTCGGCGGGGAAGCTTTAGGGGCTCGAGCCGGAGTTCTAGGTTGGGTCAGGGAGGCTAGGCGACGGCGGGGCTAGCTAGCGGTGGCGACGACTGCTTCGGGGGCCGGCGGGAGAGGAAAGCAGAGAGGGGGGAAGCAAGTGAGAGAGCGGAGAACGTGAGGGAGAGAGGGAGAAGAGGCCACGGCGACGGTGCGCTGACGAGCCTAGGGGCTGCCACGGCAAGCAGCCAGGCAGGAGGTGGTCGGCGCGTGCCGGCGCGCCCCTGCCACACTCCCCATCCTCCTGGCGAGAGGTTGGGGATGACTGGCAGCTGGGCCGGCTGGGCTAGCCCCCTTCTTGAGCCAGGAGGGTTTTTCCTTTTTTTATCTTTGCTCTTTTTGTTATTTATGATATTGCATTTATTTATTTAGGCACTAAATTTCTTTTGTAAAATTGGGATTTTTTTTCTGGGCACTAGAGAAAATATTCCAAAGGCCCTGGCCAAGTTTTCAAATTTGTTGGAATTTTAAATTATTTATAGCATTTAAAAAAAACCTCAATCTGATCATTTATGGATTAAATTCAAAACCCAAAATGACATTTTAAAATATGCATCACCCCTGGTTTATGTTGCCACATTATTCCAGAGAGGATGAACAATTTTTTTAGAGCCACTTTGAATCATAGAAAATTATTATTGGTTGGGCCTATTTGAATTCAATAGTGCTAGGGTTTTGACCCCCCATTTCAAGTTTAAAGGAATTTAAACATGATGCAAACCCAAACATGGATCCTAATGCATGCTAAAGCTAGGGATGTGACAGTCCTGAAGGCGCGTCGTGCACTCCAAGTCAAGATGAGGAAATCAGTATCTCCATCCCTGGTGTCTATATAAATGAGGAGGGTTTTAGATTATAAGACAGAGAAACTCGTCTAGGATTTTAGCTATTCGATCTCGAGGTAGATCAACTCTGTAACCTTCATATCATCAATACAATCAAGTAGGACGTAGGGTTTTGCCTCCATAGGAGGGCCCGAACTTGGCTAAACATTGTCTCCTTTGTCCCCTATTACCGTCGATCCTAGTCTCACAGCTCGGGTCCCCCTACCCGAGATCCGCCGGTTTTGACACCGACACCAAGCGCAAAGTTTTGTAGGATAGTAGCAATTTTACCTCAAGTGGATGACCCAAGGTTTATCAATCTGTGGGAGGTGTAGGATGAAGATGGTCTCTCTCAAAGAACCCTGCAATTAAATACAAGAAAACTCTTGTTTCCCCAACACACGCAATACAATGGAAAACTGTATAGGTGCACTAGTTCGGCGAATAGATGGTGATACAAGTGTAGTAACGATATTAGATATTGATTTTTGTAATCCGAAAACATAAAACAACATGGTAGCAAGTTACAAAAGGGAGCACAAACGGTATTGCAATGCTTGAAAACAAGGCCTAGGGTCCGTACTTTTGCTAGTGCAATCTCTCAACAATGCTAATATAATCGGATCACATAACCATCCCTCAACGTGCAACGAAGAATCACTCCAAAGTTCTTATCTAGCAGAGAACATAAGAATAAATTGTTTGTAGGGTACGAAACCACCTTAAATTATTCTTTCCGATCGATCTATTCAAGAGTTCGTACTAGAATAACTCTATATGATACACATCAAACAACTCTAATGTCACCTAGATACTTCAATGTCACCAGAAGTATCCATGAGTTAATTATATGATACACATCAAATCATTTAAGATTCATAATACTCAATACACACAAAGAACTTCAATGAGTGCCCTAGATTTCTATCGGACAAAGTAGGACAAGAACGTGTATCAACCCCTTTGCATAGATTACCTCAATGTCACCACGGGAATCCGCAAGTTGAGTACCAAAACATATATCAAGTGAATCAATAGAACACCCCATTGCTACCATAGGTATCCGGATGCAAGACATATATCAAGTGTTCTCAAATCCATAAAAATATTCAATATGGTAACGAAATCAAGGGAAAACACAATTCATCACAACTAGATAGAGAGGAAAACACATTATATGATCCTACTATATTAACAAAGCCCGTGATACATCAAGATCGTGACATCTAAACACGAGAGAGAGAGAGAGAGATTGAACACATAGCTACTAGTACATAACCCCAGCCCCGAGGAGGGTTACTCACACATTATCATGGCGAGAAAGAGATATTTGTTGATGGAGAGGTGCGGCCCCGAAGAGATGGAGGCGATGGGGGCCACGAGCGGCGGCGATGGTGACGGTCGGTGGCCCCTTGCCCCTCCTTATTCCTTGGTCTGTGTGCTGCAATGGAGGAGCCTCTCCCCTTCTTGGAGGCTGCCAAGGGAGAGGCAAATTCGTGGCTCTTGGTGGTTCTCCCAAAATCAGGGTTTTTTCTCTCCTTATATATGCCTCTATGGTGCTTTATGGCCCTCCAATGGATGGACCCTTGATCCAATGGTTCTTGAGCACCTTTAGAACCTTCCTAGGGAATCCTCACAGCCCTCAAGAGTCCCCAAATTCGCCACTTGGCCGAATACACCAGATATGGTAAGAGTTGGACTCAATCACGTCATCAATTCTCGTAATCACGTCATTAGATATTTTCCTCCAGTAAAACGGGTCTACAGATCGAATCCAAACTCCGTTTTGGACGAATTGGGCGTTCAGAATTGATGCCATAAAATTCCTCACACTTCCCTTGTTTTAGCCTTTTCCATTTGACGCCATCTTCGGGGGTCAAACTGATGATCTCTAAAAACTTTTTGTGGACAGATTTCAGGAAATCAAGAGTCCTCCTCCAACAAGGCTCCGTTTGCGTTTTTTCGCCAATTTCCAATTAATTCATACACATCAAAGTGTGAAACAAGAACATGTGCACTTTTGCAACTATTAATAGGTTAGTCCCGATAAATCATAAACCATAGTAAAAACATAGGTAAATATGACATGAATACTTCATAAATTATTGATACGGTGGAGACGTATCGGTAATACGCATTTGTGTATGGTTAGCGTATGATCGAAATGGGGGCGTCACATGTTCCTATGAAGAAACTACCTCGAACCGCAAATCAATTTTACATAACTGATCAGTGGTCATGACCGATCGTGACCCTCCGCTAAAAAGTTATCAGGCAGAGGCACTGTTCACACTCGAGCTCATGGCCTTTGGGGCTAAGTAACACATATTGTTCGGACATCAGGAAGTCATCGATGGCCAAACTAGTATCGGCTGAACATAGAAGGGGAGAAGAACTCACCCCACAGGCCAAAGACTTTGGCGCATAAGGCTGCTAGGGATCATGGACCTCGGCATTAGAGGCTAGTTCCGGGACTAAGAGGTCATCGGGCCACCTTCCTATATTCTAATGGGCCGGACATATGGGAAACTCTGTGGCCATTGCATGGAGGCCGAACTATAAGACGACTTCGTATTCAGGAAGGAGACCTTCAATGCCTTTGTGTGTCCTCCAAGTCAAGATGGCAAGATCGACGCGTTTATCCCTCGATGGTAACAGACTATGTGTAACCCCAGGTACCCCTGGTGTCTATATAAACCAGAGGGTTTAGTATGTAGAGAGGAGGACCATTATTCCTACTCATCTAGGGTTTAGTTTATCTAATCTCTTGGTTGATCAGCTCTGTGATTGTCATACACACATCAATATATACAAGTAGGATGCAGGGTTTTACCTCTTCGAGAGGGCTCGAACCTGGGTAAATATTGTCCATGTGTTCCCTGTTCCCCATTGATCCAAGATCCACAACTCGGGATACCCTACCCGAGATCTGCCGGTTTTGACACCGACATGAGGTAACTAGCGATGAGGCATATAATGTCTTTGTTGAACAAGTTGCAGCTAGGGTACGTGAACTTGGTAATGGAAGGAAGAACTATTCCCTCGTCCCACAATATAAGAGCGTTTTTAACACTAGTGTAGTGTCAAAAACACTTATATTATGGGACAAAGGGAATACTTATTAAGTTACCAGCTAATCGAGAGGAAGCTTTTGAACCTACTATAGTGATTGAGATAGGATTTTATAAATTCAGTGCTTTATGTGATCTAGGGCCAAGTGGTTCCAATATCCCCCACTCTGATTATGATAGTCCCATTCTCAGTCCTTATGCTCATACTGATATTATATTGAATATGGTTGACTCTACTTTTAATCAGGTGGTAGGCATTAAGCATGGAGTTACAGTTCAAGTTATTGATTTCCCTGTCATGATTGGTCTCGTTATAGGAGATATGCCTGAAGATCTAATTGCTCCTATAGTTCTCGATATACCTTTTCTAAGGACTATCAAAGTTGTAATAAATGTGTTTGAGGGAAATGTTCATTTTTATGTACCAACTGAAGGTCCCTTTGTAAGGCATTTCCACGGCAAAAAGAAATTGAAGACCTACATAGGAGGTGGCAGCACTTTGAATGCCAGGAGCTATGGTCTCGGTGTTCTGGCACCACCTTGATCACCACTTCGGTCGAGCTATCCGACCGAAAACAAGCACTTCGTGGGAGGCAACCCACATGAATAAAGTAGACAAGTCAATTTTTGTTTTCATTTCGAATAAAAGAGTGATTGAAGTTCCATATGAAGAAGTGAGTTTGGAAGAGTTGTTCTAATGAAGTCCTAGCCTCTCACAAAATATTCATATGTTAGGTTGATGTTTGAATGCTTGGAAATATGTCTGTATATTGCTATGGAACTAACACCATAGGAAAACAAAGAAAAATACAAGTTTTGGAAGAAAAACAGACCAAAAGACGGCCTATCATGCGACCATGGTGGTCGTATGGGCGGTCGTTTGACCCGCAAGAGTTTCTAGCGAAAAATAGACCGAGATAAATAAGATAAGGACGTTGTATCAAATGGGTGGACACGCTCATGTCTACGATCATTTTAATTTTCTGCAGAAACCATCGAGGAGTCCACAACGTTCGACGGTGTTCCCAATGGGCGCATGTGCCCGTCCAAGCGGTCGTTTGACATCTTCGACCAGGACCACAAAAGATAACAAAACAAATGACAACATTCAAAACGGTCGCTGGCGTCCATTTACGCAGTCATTTCATCTGCATGCAGGCAAAGGCAAGTTAAACTGGGTTGAAGACGATGTTCTATACGGGCGCTTATGCCCGTATGAGTGGTGGTTTCTGATGACCCACAAGTATAGGGGATGTATCGTAGTCCTTTCGATAAGCAAGAGTGTCGAACCCAACGAGGAGCAAAAGGAAATGACAGGCGGTTTCTAGTAAGGTATTCTCTGCAAGCACTGAATCGGTAACTGGTAGTTTTGTGATAAGATAATTCGTGGCGAGTAACAAGTAACCAAGGTGCAGCAAGGTAGCCCAATCCTTTTTGAAGCAAAGGACAGGCCTGGACAAACTCTTATATAAAGCAGAGCGCTCCCGAGGACACATGGGAAGTTCTGTCAAGCTAGTTTTCATCATGCACATTTGATTCACGTTATTTACTTTGATAATTTGATATGTGGGTGGTCCGGTGCTTGGGTGCTGCCCTTACTTGGACAAACCTCCCACTTATGATTAATCCCTATCACAAGCATACGCAACTAGAATTAAGGTAAACCTAACCATAACATGAAACATATGGATCCAAATCAGCCCCTTACGAAGCAATGCATAAACTAGGGTTTAAGCTTCTGTCACTCTAGCAACCCAGCATCTACTTATTACTTCCCAATTCCTTCCCCTAGGCCCAAATTGTCACATTCCTATCTAGGTGTCATAGGAACAGCATATGTTTGCATCATTTTTCAATTTGACATCAATTTGAATGGGAAGTTGAAGAAACCCCAAGCTCACATTGAATCAAAACAATTCAAAGTTGGTGAAAATTCAACAAATCCAAAATGCTCTTTAAAAATGTTCCCTATGTCTGATAAATTTGGACATGATTATAACAGGGACCATTTTACATATTTGAACATCCAAAACAATTTAAAAATAAATGTTAAATCTCCTCAAAATGCCAAATAAAGCATTATCATTACTTTTGTTTTCAAAAGATCTTGAAACTTTTTAGATAAGTTTGAAAAAGTGAAACTCCATTATAGAAAATACTTGGGATATTTTACAAAGTCATTTTGTACCTGCAAAAGAATTAAACAAATGTCAAAAATTAGAAAAGAAATGAAAAAAGAAAAAAAATGGAGAAAGAAGCCTAGGTCAGGCCGGCCCACCTGGCCCAGGGAGGTCATCGTCCTCCTGGCGGCCAGGAGGACGGGAGTGTGGCCGGCGTGCGTGCGCTGCCGTGCCTCCACGCCGGCAGCTGCCTGCCTGCTTCCTCCTCGCCAGCGCGATGGGGATAAGCTCCCAGAGCCGTCCCCATCGCCCCCTCTCTCTCTCTTACCCGCCTCTCTCTCCCCTCCTCTGCTCCGCCATGGCCGAGCTGCTCGCCGCCGTAGCGCCGCCGTTCTAGCTGCCCCCATGCCCTTTTGAGCCCACCAAAGGCTCCGCCTAGATCCCCTCTTCCTTCTCGCCGACCCACGCACCGCCGGGAGCTCCCTGTCGCTGCCATCGCCGTCGTCTTCAACCTCCGGCCGCCGGCAAGCAAGTGAAGCTCGCCGCTGCTCCAGGCCCTCCCCGAGCCTGCTCTCGACGTCTCTACAACCGTCATGAGCCCCTGGATCTTTTCCCCCTCTTTCCCCCTTCGTTTGCGTGCCCTAGCGCCGGATTCCATCGAGGTCCAAGGTGCCCCGCCGCTCGAGCTCGACGCCGGCAATGCTTCGGTGACCAGTTGGTCCATCAGAGGCCACCGTCGTGTTCGTGAGGCTGCATAGAGGCCGTAGGTGCCAAGTAGAGGTCGTGTTGCGCCATGGTTCGACGGGCTCGTGCTCGCCCGAGCTCTGGTAGCCGCCAAGCTCGCCGCCGGCGTCGATTCCGACCATCTCAGCTCCTCGGAGGTGTTGGGATGGACGTGCGCGTGAGCATAGGTCCGATTGGTGCCCTCCGCCGTCAATTTGGTCGCCAGAGGAGGGATCCCGAGCCCCTGCGACGTCTCTGGAGCCACCGGCGGCTCAACGCCGGTTGGTCTTGCCGGAGTTGACCACAGGGGTTTGACCCCAGGTCAACTGGCAAGTGGGCCCGAACCTCTAATTAAGTTAGATTAAGAAAAATTAATTAATTAAGTTAATTAACCTAATTAGTCACGAATGAGTGGGCCCAGAAATACTAATTAACTAGGATTAGTTTTAATTATTTAGTTAAATGATTGAGCCACTAACATGTGGTCCCCATATGTCAGGTTTGACTCTGGCGTGGTCAGCTGATCAGCTGACGTCATTATGACGTAAGGCTGATGTCATAATTCTATTTTCTAGTTTAAAAATAATTCCAGAAATTATTCAAAACTTCAAAAATTCATAAAAATTAATCTGTAAATTAGATGAAAATAATTTATGAAAATGTATCAGAAAAATCCAATGAATCCAATGAATCTAAATAGGTGAATATTGACATTTACTAATAGGTTAGTATATGGATATGAAATAAAGAACGATTTTGAATCTATATTCAACTTCATTTCAAATCAACATGAACACTAGTTGCATTAGCTCATCCATACATGCTATCATGACATGATCATGCATCATATTATTGCACTTTCGTGTGTTGATTGTTTCTTATCTGCATTGCGGTAGGCCCTACTTCTGAGGATACCCCCGAGTATCCCGATGAAGGAGAGAACCTTTCTGCTACCCAGCAAGGCAAGCACCCCCTTTGATCATCCCGATAACATCCTACTCTCTCGCTCCTGCTCTTATTTATTGCATTAGGACAATCGATCACATGTCAGTCATACACGGTAGATGATCCTATTCTACTGCATAACCTGACATTGTCAAAGTAAATAGCTAAACCTTGCAACCTAGCATACCTGGTAGATGCTTGTGGCATGATGTGCTTAGCTTGCTTTGCCTGCTATGCTTTCTATGCTTAGAGTTGTGTCAGGTCTGATTCATCTAGGTGATGAACTGAGTGAAACGATGTTGTTCTGATGTGGTGTTATAATGATGAACTCGATTTGGTAAAGGTAGCGATGAGAGGCTATGTAGGAGTACATAGCGGGTTGGCTCATTGGGACCGTTCTTAGGAACTGAGTTCCGTGTTTGTGATCCAAGACTAGTTACTACCACATGCTGGGCCCTGAAATATGACCCCACTCGACTTATCATTTGCTTAGTCCTTGGTCCAGGAGTTGCAAGTAGTTTCTGGTGTTTATAGCATGCTGGAGGCCGTGCGTAGGCTGACCCTAAGGGTGGGTTATGATGCGGTAGGTAGTGGCATGGTGTACCAAGGGTCACCCGAATGATGGGCTTGGGAACCCTGCGCACATCATTTGGGGCCGTAGCAGAAACTTCGGCCGGACTTCCGTGCGGGTTCAGTCTCAAATAGGCGATAGCCTAGACTAGAGGTCTTATGTGATTGACGGTCGTGGCCGACTCCCTCGCTGGGCATCCGCTTGAAGGTTGCCGAGGTGCATGGTTTTAAGAGCACACATCAAAAAGTGGCGAGAGCTGTTGGGGAACGTCGCATGGGAAACAAAAAATTTCCTATGCACACGCAAACCTATCCATGGTGATGAGCATCTACGAGAGGGAGAGTGGATCTACGTACCCTTGTAGATCGCTAAGCGGGAAGCGTTAAGAAACGCGGTTGGTGTAGTCGAACATCTTCGTGATCCAAATCGCCGAGCGTCCCGCGATCTCATCACGATTCGTCCCGCGAACACATCATGATCCGTCCCGCGAACTCATCATGATCCGTCCCACAATCTTGATCATGATCTGTCCCGTGAACTCACCACGATCCGTTCCTAGATCACATCACGAACCGTCTCGCGATCTCGATCACGGTCCTTCCGATCTAGCGCCGAACGGACGGCACCTCCGCGTTCAGCACACGTGCAGCTTGATGACGATCTCCACCGTCTCGATCCAGCGAGAGGAGGTGGAGAGGAGAGAGAGTTCACCGGCAGCGTGACGGCGCTCCGGTGATGGTGGTGGAGCAATTCCGGCAGGGCTTCGCCTAAGCGCTGCAGAAAACCGATCTAGAGGAGAAATTATGCACCGATGTAACGGGTAGCACGTGGCCGGAAATTCTGTCCAAAAATCACCCAATCCACTAGTATATATAGGAGGAGAGGAGAGGAGAGGCATCCAAGGTCTTTGGGTCGGCCGAAATAGGAGGTGGGAAGCAATCCTACTTCACCTCCAATCCTAGTTGGAGTAGGATTGCCTCCTATTGGCTGATTTTCCACTTTTTGCTTTAGGACTTTCTCTCCTGCGCCATGGGCCTTTGTGGCTGTTTTCCCAGCCCACTAAGGGCTGGTTATTATTCTCCCACAGCCCATGGACCTCTTGGGGTCGAAATACCCCTCCCGGAGGCCTCCTGGTACACTACCGGCACTCCTGGTACACTACCGGCACTCCCGGTACACTCCCGATGAGCCCGAAACTTTTCCGGAAACCAAATTGGGACTTCCTATATATGAATCTTTACCTCTGGACCATTCCGGAGCTCCTCGTGACTTCCGGGATCTCATCCGGGACTCCGAAAAAACTTCGGTCACCACCATACATAACTCTACACTACCGAAACGTCACCGAACCTCAAGTGTGCAGACCCTGCGGGTTCGAGAACTATGTAGACATGACCGAGACACCTCTACAGTCAATAACCAATTGCGGGACCTGGACGTCCACATTGGTTCCTACATATTCTACGAAGATCTTTATCGGTCGAACCTCTATGTCAAGGATTCAGTTAATCCCGTATAACGTTCCCTTTGTTCTTCGGTATGTTACTTGCCCGAGATTCGATCGTCGGTATCTCCATACCTAGTTCAACCTTGTTACCGGAAAGTCTCTTTACTCGTTCCGTAATACAAGATCCCGCAACTAACAATTAGTCACATTGCTTGCAAGGCTTATTGTGATGTTGCATTACCGAGTGGGCCCCGAGATACCTCTCCGTCACACGGAGTAACAAATCCCAGTCTCGATCCATGCCAACTCAACAGACACCATCGGAGATACCTGTAGAGCACCATTATAGTCACCCAGTTACGTTGTGACGTTTGATACACACAAGGCACTCCTACGATATCTGTGAGTTGCATGATCTCATGGTCATAGGAACACATACTTGACATGCGGAAAACAGTAGCAATAAACTGACACGATCATATGCTACGTTTGCAGTTTGGGTCTTGTCCATCACATCATTCTCCTAATTATGTGACCCCGTTATCAAATGACATCTCATGTCCATGGCTAGGAAACCTTAACCATCTTTTGATCAACAAGCTAGTCTATTAGAGGCATACTAGGGACATGGTTTTGTCTATGTATCCACACATGCATCTAAGTCTTCGATCAATACAATTATAGCATGGATAATAAACGATTATCATGAACAAGGAAATATGATAATAACTAATTTATTATTGCCTCTAGGGCATATTTCCAACAGTCTCCCACTTGCACTAGAGTCAATAATCTAGTTCACATCACCATGTGATTCGCATTGTTATGAATCTAACACCCAACGAGTTCTGGGGCTCGATCATGCTTTGCATGTGAGAGAGGTCTTATAGTCAACGGGTCTGTAACATTCAGATCCGTGTGCACTTTGCAAATGCCTATGTCAAACTGTAAACACTGCTACCACACTCCGCTCGGTACTATTCCAAATGGCTGCTCCACTATACGTATCCAGATTGCTACTACGAGTCATCCGGATTAGTGTTAAAGCTTGTATCGACGTAACTCCTTACGACGAACTCTTTATCACCTCCATAATCGAGAAACATCTCCTCAGTCTCTTAGTTACTGAGGATAATCTTGACCGCTGTCCAGTGATCCACTCCTGGTTCACTCTTGTACCCCCTGACGGACTCCTGGCAAGGCACACACAGGTGCGGTACACAGCATGGCATAATATAGAGCCTATGGCTAAGGCATAGGGGACGACGTTCGTCCTTTCTCTTTCTTCTGTCGTTGTCGAGCTTTGAGTCTCACTCAACTTTCACACCTTACAAATCAGGCGAGAACTCTTTCTCTAACTGATCCATTTTTAACTCTTTCAAAATCTTGTCAAGGTATGCACTCATTGAAAGTCTCATCAAGCATCTTGATCTATCTCTATAGATTTTGATGCTCAACAATTAGGTAGCTTTATCCAGGTCTTCCTTTGAAAAACACTTTTCAAACAACCTTTTATGCCTTCCAGAAATTCTACAGTATTTCCGATCAACAATATGTCAACCACATATACTTATTAAACTCTATAGTGCTCCCACTCACTTTATTGCAAATACAAGTTTCTCTTAAACTTTGTATAAACTACAAAAAACTTTGATCACCTCATCAAAGTGTATATTCCAACTCCGAGATTCTCGCTTAGTCCATAGAAGGATCACTGAAGCTTGCTCATCTTTTAGCATCCTTAGGACTGACAAAACCTTCTGGTTGTATCACATACAACCTTTCCTTAAGTAAACCGTTTAGGAAACGATGTTTTGACATCCATCTGCCAGATTTCATAATTGAAAATGCAGCAACTACTAACATAATTCGAACAGACTTTTAGCATCACTACGAGTGAGAAAGCCTCATCGCAGTCAACTCCTTGAACTTGTCACAAACAACTTTGCAACAAGTCGAGCTTTACAAATGGTGACATTCACCATCAATGTCTGTCTTAATTCTAAAGGTCAATTTGTACTCAACGACCTGGCGTTTAACGAGAAAGTCTACCAAAGTCTATACTTGGTTTTCATACATGGATCCTATCTCGGATTTCATGGCCTCTAACCATTTGTCGGAATCCGGGCCCATCATCGCTTCTTCATAGCTCGTAGGTTCATCGTTGTACAACAACATGATCTCCAAGACAGAGTTGTCGTACCACTTAGGAGCAGTACACATCCTTGTCGACCTACAAAGTTTGATAGTAACTTGATCCTGAAGCTTCATGATCATCATCATTAACTTCCTCTTCAACTAACGTAGGCTTCACAGAAACATCTTTCTGCGCTGCGCTACTCTCTGGTTGAACAAAGGTTTAACAACCTCATCAAGTTCTATCTTCCTCCCACTCAATTCTTTCGAGAGAAACATTTCCTCGAGAAAGGATCCGTTTAAGCAACAAACACTTTGCACTAGGATCTGAGATTGAAGGTTCACCCAACTGATCTTAGGGTATTCTATGAAGATGCAATTTGTCCGCCTTGTGTTCGACCTCATTAGGTGAAAACATTTTCCACACAAGTGTCACATCCCCAAATATCAAGAAATGACAGCTTAGGTTTCTATCAAACCATAATTCACACGGTGTCATCTCAACGGATTTAGATGATGCCCTATTTAAAGTGAATGTAGTTGTCTCTAATGCATAACCCAAAAATTATAGTAGTAAAACGATAAGAGACATCACAGTATGCACTATATCAATAGAGCATGACTATGATGTTCGGACACACCATCACACCATGGTGTTCCAGGTGGCGTTAGTTGTGAAACAAATTTCACATTGTCTTAAGTTGTATGCCAAACTCGTAACTCAGATATTCACCTCCATGATCATATCGCGGTCATTTTTATCTTCTTGTCACGATGATCTTTAAACTTCACTCTGAATTGGCTTGAACCTTTCAAACGATTCAGACTTGTGTTTCATTAAGTAAATATACACTATATCTACTCAAATCATCAGTGAAGGTAAGAAAATAACGATATCCACTGCACGCTACAAGACTCACTAGATTGCATACATCAACATGTATCATTTCCAATGAATCACTTGCCCACTCCATACAACGGGGTCCTTTAGTCATCTTGCCCAAGAGGCATGGTTCGCATGTCTCAACCGATTCGAAATCGAATGAGTCCAAATATCCATCAGCATGGAGTTTCTACATGCGCTTTATACCAATATGACAATTAGCGGTAGTGCCACAAGTATGTGGTACTATCATTATTAACTTTGTATCTTTTGACATCAATGTTATGAACATGTGTAATACTACGATCAAGATTTCAACAAACCATTCTCACTGGGTGCATGACCATTGAAGGTATTATTCATGTAAACAGAATAACCATTATTCTCTAACTTAAATGAATAACCGTATGCAATAAACATGATCTAATCATGTTCATGCTCAACGCAAAACACCAAATAACATTTATTTAGGTTCGTCACTAATCCTGAAGGTAGAG
Organism: Hordeum marinum; assembly: GCA_022496015.1. NCBI lineage: Eukaryota > Viridiplantae > Streptophyta > Magnoliopsida > Poales > Poaceae > Hordeum > Hordeum marinum. The sequence goes on from CM039673.1 coordinate 279,049,952, forward strand.
AGAGAGCGTGCGATGTTGATCACATCAACCTTGGAAACACTTCCAACACATATCGTCACCTCACCCTTAGCTAGTTCTCCGTTTATTCCGTAGCTTTTATTTCGAGTTACTAACATTTAGCAACCGAAACGGTATCCAATACCCAGGTGCTACTAAGAGTACTATCAAGGTACACATCAATAACTCGTATATCAAATATACTTCTGTCGATGTTGCCAGCCTTCTTATCTACCAAGTATCTAGGGTTGTTCCGCTTCAGCGACCTCTCACCTCATAATAGAAGCACTTAGTCTCGGGTTTGAGTTCAACTTTGGGTTGCTTCACTGGAGCAGCAACTGACTTGCTATCCATGAAGTTTCCCTCCTTGCTCTTGCCCTTTTCGAAACTAGTGGTTTGATTCACCATCAACACTTGACGCTCCTTCTTGATTTCTACCTTCGCGGTGTCAAACACCGCGAACAGCTCAGGGAGGAAGCAATCTAAGCATCAACGCCCACAAACCTTTTGTGTTCTACTCGAGATCTCATCGAACCATCAACCTAGCTCATGATGCCACTGTTGGGGAACGTCGCATGGGAAACAAAAATTTTCCTTCGCACACGCAAACCTATCCATGGTGATGAGCATCTACGAGAGGGAGAGTGGATCTATGTACCCTTGTAGATCGCTAAGCGGGAAGCGTTAAGAAACGCGGTTGGTGTAGTCGAACATCTTCGCGATCCAAATCGCCGAGCGTCCCGCGATCTCATCACGATCCGTCCCGTGATCCAATCACGATCCGTCCCGCGAACACATCATGATCCGTTTCGCGAACTCATCACGATCCATCTCACGATCGTGATCACGATCTGTCCCATGAACTCATCACGATCTGTTCCGTGATCACATCACGAACCGTCTCGCGATCTCGATCACGGTCCTTCCGATCTAGCGCCGAACGGACGGCACCTCCGCGTTCAGCACACGTGCAGCTTGATGACGATCTCCACCGTCTCGATCCAGCGAGAGGAGATGGATAGGAGAGAGAGTTCACGGCAGAGTTACGGTGCTCAGGGTGATGGTGGTGGAGCAATTCCGGCAGGGCTTCGCGTAAGCGCTGCAGAAAACCGATCTAGAGGAGAAACTATGCACTGGTGTAACGGGTAGCACGTGGCAGGAAATTCTGTCCAAAAACCACCCAATCCACTAGTATATATAGGAGGATAGGAGAGGAGAGGCATCCAAGGCCTTTGGGTCGGCCAAAATAGGAGGTGGGAAGCAATCCTACTTCACCTCCAATCCTAGTTGGAGTAGGATTGCCTCCTATTGGCTGATTTTCCACTTTTTGCTTTAGGACTTTCTCTCCTGCGCCACGAGCCTTTGTGGATGTTTTCCCAGCCCACTAAGGGCTGGTTATTATTCTCCCACAGCCCATGGACCTCTTGGGGTCGAAATACCCCTCCCGGAGGCCTCCCGGTACACTACCGGCACTCCCGGTACACTACCGATGAGCCCGAAACTTTTCGGGAAACCAAATTGGGACTTCCTATATATCAATCTTTACCTATAGACCATTCCGGAGCTCCTCGTGACGTCCGGGATCTCATCCGGGACTCCGAACAAACTTCGGTCACCACCATACATAACTCTACACTACCGAAACGTCACCGAACCTTAAGTGTGCAGACCCTGCGGGTTCGGGAACTATGTAGACATGACCGAGACACCTCTACGGTCAATAACCAATGGCGGGACCTTGACGTCCACATTGGTTCCTACATATTCTACGAAGATCTTTATCGGTCGAACCTCTATGTCAAGGATTCAGTTAATCCCGTATAACGTTCCCTTTGTTCTTCGGTATGTTACTTGCCCGAGATTCGATCATCGGTATCTCCATACCTAGTTCAACCTCGTTACCGGAAAGTCTCTTTACTCGTTCCGTAATACAAGATCCCGCAACTAACAATTAGTCACATTGCTTCCAAGGCTTATTGTGATGTTGCATTACCGAGTGGGCCCCGAGATACCTCTCCGTCACACGGAGTAACAAATCCCAGTCTCGATCCATGCCAACTCAACAAACACCATCGGAGATACCTGTAGAGCACCTTTATAGTCACCCAGTTACGTTGCGACGTTTGATACACACAAGGCACTCCTCCGATATCTGTGAGTTGCATGATCTCATGGTCATAAGAACACATACTTGACATGCGGAAAACAGTAGCAATAAACTGACGCGATCATATGCTACGTTTGCAGTTTGGGTCTTGTCCATCACATCATTCTCCTAATGATGTGACCCCGTTATTAAATGACATCTCATATCCATGGCTAGGAAACCTTAACCATCTTTTGATCAACGAGCTTGTCTATTAGAGGCATACTAGGGACATGGTTTTGTCTATGTATCCACACATGCATCTAAGTCTCCGATCAATACAATTATAGCATGGATAATAAACGATTATCATCAACATGGAAATATGATAATAACTAATTTATTATTGCCTCTAGGGCATATTTCCAACAAGAGCGTGTGTGAATAAGTACACCCCTGCAGGGTATGAAACTATTCGAATAGCTGCGTCCTCGGATATGGACTACTTGGAGAGCTTATGTTGTTCATAGATAATCAAATGGATACTCATAAAAATATCAAGACAAGTGTGAGTACCATGGATGTCACTCTCCCAGGAGAGGGAAGTGAATCCGTGGTGGTGTATTGTCGTGGAGTTAGTGGACTCCTGTGCGATATCTAAAATTGTAATAAATAGTTAAAATTTGAGTAGTGTAGGTTAGCCACGAGTCAAAGCTGGCATTGCTGCATAAACTCCACCACCTCCTTGATGATACATGAGCATGATTAGACTAGGTCTGCTCTAAAGACTTGCTGAGTATGTTAGTACTCACGTTTGCTTAATAAATGTTGCAGATGAGACCCATGATCCATCAGGTGGGTTCTATCTAGATGTCGATGATGCCGAATAGCTGGTGTCCTAGCTACGACCTTATGCCCTGTGGCGGGCTGTAGATAGTCAGGCCATGTGCCTTTTTACCCCTTTCGTCTGTCTGTACTCAGACAGCTTAAGCTTTTGCTTGGTTTGTATGAACTTGTTTGTATGACTTGAGTGTTGGGTTATGTGACCCCTATCTGTAAGAACATATTATGCAAGGCTCGTCTGAGCCTCTTAAATAAAAGTCATGTTGTTGTATGGTTATGTTGTGATGCCATGGTTGTATCTATGCATATCGGGCATGTCGTGTGTACGTGTGACATGCAACGGTATGTATGGGATCTGACACCTAGTCGTGTGCCTTTAGTAGTACTCTTTACGGGAAACTACCTCTTTGTGCTTCCACCGAGCCATGGTAGCTTGATACTGCTTTGGACACATTGATTGACCGGCATGTATCCTTCCTTGCTACTGTGTCTGTCCCTTCGGGGAAATGTCTCGCAGTATAATGGAGTCCCTGTAGCTTGCTACGACTCATCTACACACGCTTGAGGCTGACACCTGCATTGCTGGGTTACGTATGTCTGTTTCCGTACGAATGTGCCGCTTGGGTTCTATGACTAGATATGTCGGCCCGGGTTCTCTGTCGTTTGATTGCCAGCGACATGTTCACATATGTGAGCCAAAAGGCGCAAATGGTCCCGGCTAAGGTAAGGCTGGAGCCGTTGAACTTACCGTGCGTGAGGCCGCAAAGTGATGTCATATGTTACAGTCTGGATTCATATGACTTAGGATTGGGGTCCCGACAGCGTTGGTATCAGATCCTGACTGACTGTAGGACTACCAAGCCAAACTGGTCGAAGTTGAGTCTAGAAACACTATAGAAAAGTAGGGGAATTGATTATGGAAGGGAACGTAAGGCTCTTTTTACTCCTCTTCTGTAACATCCCAAACTTTGGAATGTTATAATAAATATTAGAATGATGGTTTGTTTGTTTGAATGATTGAAAGTGAGTGAAATTTGAAACTTTTTGAAACTTTTGAAAATTTGATGAGAGGGAAGGAAATGACTTTCCCAAAACTTTCACTCTACATTTTGATCACCAGGAATTCAAATTCATTTCATCACAAAACCTCAGAGTGAAGATGACATGACTTCTTCCATTTAAAGTAATGAAAAGGGATTTGAAAATGGTTTGAATTCCCATTTGAAAATATTTCAAATTTAGAAAACTTTATGCAACCCAATGATTTTCATGAGAGAGGATAATATGACTTCTTCAAATATATGAAATATGAGTTGGGAGTTTAAAAGAATTTGGAAGTGCCTCTCAAATTATTTTTGGAATCCATTTCATATTTGGTTCCTATTCAAGTTTTCAAAATATTCAAACCCCTTAAATTTGAGAGGAGTAAATATGACACTCCAAAACCAGGGGGTATTTTGTGAGGTTTTGAACCATAAAACCCCTAGGGTTATTTGGAAAATATTTGCAAAAGTAAATAAAGCCAATTAGGCAATTTTCTGAAAAATATATATTTTTATAAGTATTTAATTTGACAGAATAAAAATGTCTACTAAATGGCATTTATTCTTCTGATAATTTTGATATATAACGCTCCTATTTTTGGAGCTCTATTATTTTCATTAAAGGCTTTTGATTGTCTCTGTTTTTTAAAAAAGGAAAGAAATTAGAACCGATCGGGCGGGCCCACCCCTCTTAAATGCCGAATCCCTTAGATTCCGGCCGACCAACGCGTTGCCGACGCTTTCCTTGTCACTGACACCCGGGCCCCACCCTGACCGTGCGAATCTCGCGTCGGTCATCCCTTCCTCCGCGCGCGTCGACGCCGACGAGATCCCTCGCCACGGGATCTCCTCCCCTTCCATTCCCGACTCCCTCTCCGGCCTTTAAATAGAGCCCCGACCTTCCCCGCCTCCATTCTCACCCCGCCCCACCTCTCCCGTGCCCTCCCCTCGCCGGAATAGCTCAACGGAGCTCTCTGTCGCCGCAGCACCTTTTTCGCTTGTGTCGTCACCACACTCCTCCCCGAGTCCCTCCGAGGTCTCTGACTACCTCACCGCACCTAGACACACCTCCCAGCCTCCTCTCCCGTGCCCCTACCTCGCCAGACGGTCGCTGCATCGAGCTCGCCGGAGTTTCCCCTATCACCGAAGCTTCCTCCGCTCGTGGTCGTCGCCTCGGTCGTCCCCGCGCCCCTCCAACACCACCACCCGTCGCCAGGACCTCGCCGCCGTCAGTTGGAGCCCTCCGACGAATCCCTCGACCACCGGAGCTACGCCCACGTCAACCTCGCCATTTCGGCCTCGCCTCGAACTCGCCGGAGTTCCCTCCACCACTGTGAGCACCTTTCCCCGTCTGATCTCGAATCAACGGCGCAGATTAGAATAGCCGTACCTCTTCGGTTTTAGTTAAGTGAACCGGCCGGTTTTCTCAGTTTAGAAATACCCGAACCGTTTTTCTTTATGTTTCGGCCGTCCGCCCGTAGCGCCGCTCGCACACACCCCGTAGCCAATCAGGAGATGCCACGTAGCACCCCCCTGTCCGTTAGAAACAATTTTTTTCTTTTCTGTTTTAATTTCTGTTTCTAGAATAGTTCTCATTTTATTTTCTTTATATATTTTAAACTATTTAATGTTTTTAATTTATTCTTTTTGCATTAGGTCAAAAATTTGTTCTAGTTTCTGTAGATACCAAATTTGGCTATGTTTGAACATTTAAATTTGAATTTAAACAGATTTGATTTAAATTTTGTTTTCTGAATAACTTGAGTTTAAAAATATATTTTTGATTGATTCTTTTGCTACTTGTCACTAGTGATCTTAGTTATCAATTGGTAAAGTTTGAGAATTTTTAGAATAAATTTGATTAGGGTTTTAACTAGAAACAGAATCTGTTTAGTTTGTTAATATAGTTTAATTAGTTTTATTTTGTTAGTTTAAATCTGAGTTTGTTTTAATTTGATTTAGTAGGTTCTGTTAGTTAAACTTTAGGTGTTTTACTTACTGTTAATATAAATATAAAATTGCTTAGTTTATTTCTTTATGGTTATAGGAATCTCAACTCCTTTTCAAATAGGTTTAATTTGTTATAAAACAAACTAGTTAGTAATAGTTTATTCCAACAAAGTTTTATATAATTAAATTCTGTTTTCTAAGAAAAAGTTTTATTAAATCTTTTCTGTTGAGAAATGTTTTGGTTAATAAAAATAGTTTAGTTACTATAGGAATCTATACATTAGGTGATGTTTTATTAAACAACTTAGTTTTAGTAGAGATTATTTTCACAAAGTTTTAGATGATCTAATTCTGTTTTGTAATAAAGATTTTTATTAATTACTTTATGTTAACTTAGTTGTTTCATAATTTTCTTTCTCTTAGTTTAAGGTTGAGTTCATTAGGCAAACACTTATGTTGTTTAGGATGTTGTTCTCATAGTTTTACTTGTTCTTCAAAAGTAATTCTTTTTGCTAGTAAAATATTTACTAAAATCCTTTTGTTATATTTTACTTGTTGTTGTTTTGTTACTATTGAAAATAATTGTTTTAGGGGAAAACTACTTTAGTTGCTTTTATGAAAACTTTCTTGATTTTAACTTTCGTCTTAAGTATTTCCTTCATCAACCTTGTTGATTTTGTTTCTTGTGTTACCTTGTGATTGTTAGAATTGATTGCTAGTATGATTGCTTATATGTATGCAATGTTTGTTATATAGATTTTCATCGGAGAGTGACGTATAGTCTATCAAGTTATTTCTGAGAGCAATCTTTATCTTCATCAACAGTACAGGCAAGTTCACCTTGACCATCTATTTCATACCTATGTTTTTATTGCATGTAGTGACACCATTCAACAAATCCCTCCCGTAGTGTTATTGAAATTCTGGTAGTTGAGTAGAATGCATGAGGTAGGAACCCACCACTTGTTACTAAAGCCCCGGGAACGTTAGTTACTTTTAGGCTATGCTAAAGTAGATGGGGATTGGTATGAGTGTTCGTGAGTGGTGTGAAGAAGGACTCTACGTCAAGACGACAACTTCATGAAGACATCTTCAAGTCCTGCATCTTCAAGACCTCAAGACTTCAAGACTCGAGAAGACAAGTTTTCAATACACACTACTGGGTGAAGGATGGTTGATTGGGCACCCTGGAGAAACCAGTGAGTGGCCGGGATGCATGGAGAAGCGCCATGACATCTTGCGGAAAGCTTCACCCAGACTCAAAGAGAAGGATGAATACTTCATGCCCAGAAGCTTACCTGTGTAGCCACAAGTCAATATGGGCTCTGGCTTGGTTGATCTTTGTTGTGACTCTGCTGGGCAGTGCTACGAGATGTAGTCGACGTTAGGATTGGATGGGCACTGTCGGACAGTCAGGGAAGCACTCTGAAAGACCATGTTTCTTTCATCCTGTTCTCAAACACCAGGCAGTGCGAGGACTTACCAGGAGGGAAAGAATCTTGTGGGTAAAGTACACAACACTCTGCAGAGTTTAAACCTAATCGATTAGCCGTGTCCCCGGTTACGGACAAATTGAGCCTCTGGTCTTGGATCTATCTCTGAACTCTCAACACTAGACTAATAACTAATTGTGGGCAACTTAATGATACTTATGGGCATTGAGACATTGGTTGGCGGAACCATGTCATGATAAGTAACTCCATAGTGAAATTCCTGATATTCCTTTTGTTGTAGGAAAAAGGAAATTAGCTTTTATGCAAGAACTCAGACACAGAGCCACAAAGCCTTTGCATATAGAATAGTCTTTATTCTTCTGTTCTACCATGGTGATCTTGCCAGTACATTCCATGTACTGACCTACACGGCTGCAACGTCTTATGTTGCAGATACTCTTCTACGACGGGTAAGAGTATGATTCAGGGTTACGGTCCGCACTCAACTTGCCGTTGGTGTTATTGGGACTCCACTCCCGTTGACTGTATCCGCTGCTATTTTAAGGTATATATCAGTTTTACGTTATTTACATGTGATTGCACTTTGATATATACATTGATGTACTGTGTGTGTCAGCATACTGATCCAGGGATGGTACAGAAAACACAGAGGCTTGACTCGTTTTGAGTCGGGTCGCTACATCTTCCCAAGTTATTCTGTTCTGAGTCATTCTCATCTTTTCTATGGGGATAAGAACTAGGCTGCTCATCCATTGCTTAGGATGTCGAGTTACTAACCATGGACCACTAGATAGCTTATTTGCAAGTGAATGTAGGCACTTAAGTATTGTTGGTGTGACAAACAGATGGAGAAGAGATTTGAGTCCAGAAAGTCGAGTGGTTATGCTTTTCCAATCTTTTGCAGTTGTCTCAAAATCCTTTTTGAGCAATTACAGCCGTTATGCTGTCCAATTTTTGCTAGAGTCTCTAATGTCTTTGCATCATTCTGTGTTTCAGATGCCCCCTCGTCCTTCCCGTCAGGTCATCTGTCTGACCAGGTGCATCGATGTACCGGGTCACACGGCCATGTTGGTTAGAGTTATGATGGAGGCTGGATACCGTTGGTATCCGGAGTAAACAGTGGAGGAACAGTATCGAGATTTCAACCAAAGTCAGTATCTGTACCGTCAAGATTTATCCTTCATACCCTGGAGCTGCAGAGCCGCTTTACTGGACTTATGGTTTAGGTGTCACCGTAGATATGGCAGTTCAGGAGGCCGCTTACACGATGGTGAGTATCATAAGGTTTCACCATGGTCTGCTTCAGAACACAGAGTATTGTTATGTTCCTGCTTCTATGGGAGGAGGGGATGGTTATCTTAGTGCAACCAACTATGATCATTCCCATGAGGACCCTAGGCTATAGGTGACCACTCATATGTTGGAGAACAGGGATCATGATGCAAGCTCCCTTCGCATGGAGCTTTATGCTACCCGTGCACGTCTTTGGACAGCCCTGACGTAGTTGGCACCTGTCGTGCAGACAGGCTATGGAGATTTGGAGATGCTAGCCCCATCGCGGACTCATCTGCCAGCACACGTAGACTGGCCCGATGTTGGAGGCATCACCCCTCGTCGAGGACCGCTGTTGCCACCGACAAGGGGACCAAGGCCACATTCGTGTCCTTATGGATCCCAGGGATCATAGGCTAGAGTGTTTCCAGATCCTCAGGTTCAGCTCCCGGGTCATGGGGGTAACCTGTATGAGGCATTCTACGACGATGCTTGAGTACGTGGATGTTAGTTCTAGTATGGTAGTAATCGTATCGCCATAGTCCTGCGTGTCTTGTGGGATATGATGAGGTTAAGAGTTGAGTTCCGAAGGTGTAGATAGATAATGTATAGGAATCTTGTAATGCCTCTGATGAGTTGTGTCATCTCTCCGTAGTTGTATTTCAGCTTGGCTTGTACTGAACTATGTCATGGTGTGTATGAATCATGGTGTTCATATGGCAGTTGTTTTACCATGTTAATTGGTGTTTACCCTGCATGCCATGTTGTCCAGTACATTCCTTATCTTATGTCTTAGAGTTGTTGTTCCCTATGATTAAGCTGTGGGTTTGTTTTCCCAGGATGGTGGCAACTAGGAATAACCCCGTGCTTGCCCCTGAGCTGGGCGAGGGTAGCCTGCAAGGGCAAGAGGATTTGCCACATGCCCTTCCTTGGCGGAAGTAATGCTAGAAGTTGAACGTAACAAGAGGGAGACCAACAAGCTGTTGGAAAGAATCGAGCAGAACACAACACGTGCTCCCTGTAATGATCTCAATGATGGCGTATCACTTGGTGAATTCATCAGACTGTGCCCACCCAAGTATCATCATTCGGTCGACCCACTCGACGCGGATGACTGGCTGACTAGCATATATCGCAAGATCTGGGCTGCCAATGTGACCGAGGCCAACAAGGTGGCCTTTGCAACTTACTTTCTAGAAGGACCCGCCAATCTGTGGTGGGAAATTTTTGAAGTCATGCGTCCCGCAGGCCCCGCACCAACTTGGACGGAATTCAGTGCAGCCTTTCGTACCCATCACATCCCGGAAGGGCTGATGGATCGTAAGAGAGAGGAATTCTGTGCCTTCACCCAGGGCAGACTGTTAGTGGATGCTTATAGTCGTGAGTTTGGAAACCTTGCTCGCTATGCTCCTGAGGAAGTTTCTACTGATGCCAAGAAGCAGGCTAGGTTCCGCAGGGCACTTAATCCTGAGCTCCGTCGAGATCTACGCCTGCATGAGTGCACCACTTTCCAGGCTCTCGTCAACAAGGCAATGAATGCCGAGACTGGACAGACTGATTATGAGGCCACGAGAAAGCACAACCGTGACTTCAACCCCACATCTGGCTCGGGCCCCAATAAATGTCGGGTCTGGATGCCCAACGCAGCTCTGCCGCCAAGATATAATGTGAGGCCATCCTTCCATGCGCCTCGCCCAGCTCAGCCCAACCCTCCAGTCAGGCCATTTGGAGGACCGCCTGCAAATGTTGCACCCCGTGCCACCGTGGTCTGCTATAAGTGTGGAGAACCAGGACACTACTCCCGTGAGTGTCCCCAGTATAATGCTAAGCCCGCTGGACGTGGAAAGCCAGGAAAAGCCTTCTTTGTGAAGCCAGCTCCTGCTCGTGGACGAGTGAACTATGTGTCTGCCGAGGAAGCCCTTAAGGATCCTGATGTTATCCTAGGTACGCTCCTTGTCAATAGTCGTCCAGCATCTGTTCTATTTGATATTGGGGCATCTCATTCCTTCATCTCAGAAAGTTATGCACAGTTGCATAACATGTCTTTTTGTGATATGCCTACTCCTTTAGTAGTTCAGACTCCTGGTTCAAAATGGCAAACTTCTAGAGTGAGCCATGATATTGAGATTCTGGTGGATAGATTAGTCTTCCTAGCATCTTTGATATCCCTCAAGTCTTCGGACATCAATATCATTCTAGGTATGGATTGGATGAAAGCCCACTATGCCAAGATTGATACCCATTCTAGGAATGTTCAACTTACACATCCATCGGGTGAGATAGTTAATGTCTCCACTCGAACAACCAAGCGCCAACTCTATTCCCTCAATACTAGCCCCCTTCAAGAGTTAGAAGTTATTCCGATAGTCCGTCACTTTCCGGATGTCTTTCCAGAAGAACTGCCAGGAATTCCTCCTGTCAGAGATGTTGAGTTTGTGATAGAGCTCATCCCAGGGACTGTCCCAATAGCCAGAAGACCCTATAAGATGGCACCCTTAGAACTAGCCGAACTTAAGATCCAGCTCAATGAGGCTTTGAAGAAAGGTTTCATCTGTCCCAGTTCTTCTCCTTGGGCTTGTCTCGTCCTCTTTGTTAAGAAGAAGGATGGTTCAGATCGGATGGTTGTGGATTATCGGCCAGTGAATCTGGTCACCATTAAGAACAAGTATCCGCTCCCCAGGATCAACGACTTGTATGATCAACTCACTGGATCCTCTATCTTCTCCAAAATGGATTTGAGGTTGGGATACCATCAAATCAGAATTAGGAACGGGGACATTCCAAAAACGGCTTTTGTGACTCGTTATGGCCAATAAGAGTACACCGTCATGTCCTTCGATTTAACCAATGCCCCAGCCACCTTCTCTCGCTTGACGAATTCGATCTTCATGGAGTATTTAGATGAATTCGTCGTGGTTTACCTAGACGATATACTCATCTACTCGAAGAACAAACAAGAACATGCCGAGCATCTAAGGCTGGTATTGATGAAACTTCGAGAGCACCGTCTGTACGCCAAATTGTCCAAGTGTGAATTTCGGTTGCCAGAACTGACTTATCTGGGCCACGTGATATCTGGTAAAGGTATTGCTGTCAATCCCGAGAAAGTTCAGGCCGTCCTTGATTGGACTCAACCTGAATCGGTTAAGCAAGTTCGGAGTTTCCTTGGCTTAGCGAGCTATTGTCGCCACTTTGTCGAGAACTTCTCCAAGGTTGCGAAACCTCTGACTGAACTCCTCAAGAAAGATAAAAAGTTCGAGTGGACCCCACAATGCGAGCATAGTTTTTAAGAGTTGAAAAGACGACTGACCTCTGCTCCCGTTCTGGTGCCACCAGATTTCTCTAAGGACTTTGTTATCTATTGCGACGCCTCGCGACAAGGATTAGGTTGCATTCTCATGCAAGATTGTCGTGTGATTGCATACGCTTCTTGACAGTTGTGCCCACATGAGGATAATTATCCAACACATGATCTTGAGCTTGCAGCTGTAGTCCATGTACTGAAAACCTGGCGACATTACCTTTTGGGTAATCGTTGCGAAATTTTCACCGATCACCAAAGTCTAAAATATATCTTCACCCAGCCGGATTTGAATCTCAGGCAAAGACGGTGGGTTGAGTTGATCATAGATTACGACTTAGGGATAACTTACACCCTGGGGAAAGCCAATGTCATGGCTAATGCACTAAGTCGTAAGTCTTATTGTAACAATCTGATGTTACAACAAGGTCAACCATTTCTCCATGAGGAATTTCGGAAATTAAACCTCCATATTGTTCCTCAAGGATTCCTATCCAACTTGGTGGCGAAACCTACTCTTATGGATCAAATTATAGCTGGCCAGAAGCATGATAAGGGTATTTCCCGGATCAAAGCGAACCTTGTTAGCGGTATCGCTAAGGATTTCTCTATTGATGATCAATGTGTGGTGCTCTTCTAGAACCCTTTGGTGGTTCCGAGGAGCCAACATCTTCGGCATCTGATTCTTAAGGAGGCTCATGATTCTCCTCTCTCAATTCATCTGGGTAGTACCAAGATGTATCAGGTCCTACGCCAGAGGTTCTGGTGGACTAGGATGAAGAGAGAAATTGCTCAGTTCGTTGCTAACTGCGAAGTTTGTCGTCGCATGAAAGCAGAACATCAAAGGCCTGGTGCCACCCTTCAACCTTTAGCTATTCCTGAATGGAAATGGGATAAAGTCGGTATGGATTTTATTACCGGATTTCCCAAATCTAAGAGAGAGAATAATGCTATCTTTGTGGTCATCAACCGTCTTTCCAAAGTGGCTCATTTTCTTCCTGTTCGGGAGAGTATAACTACTAGCCAGCTAGCGGAGTTGTATGTTTCTCGAATAGTTTCTCTTCATGGTGTTCCTTTGGAGATTAACTCAGACCATGGAAGCATCTTTACTTCCCGATTTTGGGAAATTTTCAAACCGCTATGGGGACTCATCTATCCTTTAGCACTGCTTTCCACCTGCAATCAAGTGGTCAAGTTGAGTGAGTCAATCAAATCGTTGAAGACATGCTCCGAGCTTGTGTTATATCTTTCGGTATGAACTGGGAGAAATGTCTTCCATTTGCCGAGTTCGCATATAACAATAGTTATCAATCAAGCTTGGGCAAAGCCCCTTTTGAAGTTCTCTATGGACGAAGGTGTCGAACACCTCTTAACTGGTCGGAAACCGGAGAGAGGCAACTCTTTAGCCCGGATATGATCCAGGATGCAGAGGAGCAAGTTCGCATTATTCGTGAAAAGTTGAAAATATCCCAATCTCGTCAAAAGAGCCAATATGATCGCCATCATAAGGCTGTGACCTATGAAGTTGACGAGAAGGCTTACCTTCGGGTTACACCTCTGAAGGGTACCCATCGATTTGGTATAAAGGGCATGTTGGCTCCTCGTTACATTGGACCTTTTCGCATTCTTGCCAAACGAGGAGAGGTTGCCTACCAATTCAAACTTCCGCCGCATCTTTCCAAGGTTCATGATGTCTTCAACGTCTCGCAACTCAGGCGTTGCTTCTCGGACCCTGTCCGTGAGGTAGACCACGTAGCGCTTGATCTCCAAGATAACCTTAGGTATCGAGAATACCCTATTCGTATTCTTGCTCAAGCTGAGCATACCACTCAGCGTCGGGACATCAAGTTTCTCAAGGTTCAGTGGTCACTCCATTCTGAAAAGGAGGCCACATGGGAAAGAGAAGATTGTCTTCGACTAGAGTACCCCGCGCTCTTCCCGACGACATCAAAATCTCGGGACGAGATTCTTTTGTGTGGGGGTGAGTTGTCACGTCCTTATCTAGGAGTCATAGGAACAACATATGTTTGCATAATTTTTCAATTTGGCATCAACTTGAAACAGGAAGTTGAAGAAACCCCAAGCTCACATTGAATCAAAACAATTCAAAGTTGGTGAAAATTCAACAAATCCAAAATGCTCTTTAAAAATGTTCCCTATGTCTGATAAATTTGGACATGATTATAATAGGGACCATTTTACATATTTGAACATCCAATTTTTTTAAAATAAATGTTAAAGCTCCTCAAAATGCCAAATAAAGCATTATCATTACTTTTGTTTTCATAATATCCTGAAACTTTTTAGATAAGTTTGAAATAATCAAACTCCATTATAGAAAATACTTGGGATATTTTGCAAAGTCATTTTGTACCTGCAAAAGAATTAAACAAATGTCAGAAATTAGAAAAGAAATGAAAAAAAGAAAGAAAAGGAGAAAGAAGCCTAGGTCAAGCCGGCCCACTTGGCCCAGGGAGGTCATCGTCCTTCTGGCGGCCAGGAGGACGGGAGTGTGATCGGCGTGCGCACGCTGTCGTGCCTCCATGCCGGCAGCTGCCTGCCTGCTTCCTCCTCGCCAGCGCGACGGGGATAAGCTCCAAGAGCCGTCCCCATAGCCCCCCTCTCTCTCTCTCTCGCTTGCCTCTCTCTCCCCTCCTTTGCTCCGCCATGGCCGAGCTGCTCGCCGCCTTAGCGCTACCATTTTTGCCGCCCCCGCGCCCTTCTGAGCCCACCAAAGGCTCCGCCTAGATCCCCTCTTCCTGCTCGTCGGTCCACGCACCGCTGGGAGCTCCCTGTCGCTGCCATCGCCGTCATCTTCAACCTCCGGCCGCCGGCAAGCAAGTGAAGCTCGCCGCTGCTCCAGGCCCTCCCCGAGCCTCCTCTCGACGTCTCTAAAACCGTCGTGAGCCCCTGGATCTTTTACCCCTCTTTCCCGCTTCGTTTGCGTTCCCTAGCATCGGATTCCATCGAGGTCCGAGGTGCCCCGCCGCTCGAGCTCGACGCTGGCCATGCTCCGATGACCAGCTGGTCCATCAGAGGCCACCGTCGCGTTCATGAGGCTGCGTAGAGGTCATAGGTGCTAAGTAGAGGTCGTGTTGCGCCCTGATTCGACGGGCTTGTGCTCGCCCGAGCTCCGGCAACCGCCAAGCTCGCCACCGGTGTTGATTCCAACCATCTCAGCTCCTGGGAGGTGTCGGGATGGACGTGCGTGTGGGCATAGGTCATTTTGGTGCCCTCCGCCGTCCATTTGGTCGCCGGAGGAGGGATCCTGAGCCCCTCCGCCATCTCTGGAGCCACCGGCGGCTCAACGCCAGTGGGTCTTGCCAGAGTTGACCACGGGGGTTTGACCCTAGGTCAACTGGCAAGTGGGCCCGAACCTCTAATTAAGTTAGATTAAGAAAATTTAATTAATTATGTTAATTAACCTAATTAGTCACTGGCCAGTGGGACTAGAAATACAAATTAGCTAGGATTAGTTTTAATTATTTAGTTAAACGATTGAGCCACTAACATGTGGTCCCCACATGTCAGGTTTGACTCTGGCCTGGTCAGCTGATCAACTGATGTCATTGTGACGTCAGGCTGATGTCATAATTCTATTTTCTAGTTCAAAAATAAGTCAAAAAATTATTCAAAACTTCAAAATTTCATATAAATTAATTTGTAAGTCAGATGAAAATAATTTATATTTGAAAATTTATAGGAAATATCCAATGAATCCAATGGTGCTATTGTCATGCATGTTAGAGCAATCTAAATAGGTGAACATTGACATTTACTAATAGGTTAGTATATGGAATTGAAATAAAGAGCAATTTTGAATCTATATTCAACTTCATTTCAAATCAACATGAACACTAGTTGCATTAGCTCATCCATACATGCTATCATGCCATGATCATGCATCATATTATTGCACTTGTGTGTGTTGATTGTTTCTTATCTACATTGCGGTAGGCCCTACTTTTGAGGATACCCCCGAGTATCCCGACGAAGGAGAGAAATTTTCCGCTACCCAGCAAGGCAAGCACCCCCTTTGATCATCCCGATAACATCCTACTCTCTCGCTCCTGCTCTTGTTTATTGCATTAGGACAGTTAATCACATGTCAGTCATACATGATAGATGATCCTATTCTACTGCATAACCTGACATTGTCACAGTAAATAGCTAAACCTTGCAAGCTAGCATACCTGGTAGATGCTTGTGCCATGATGTTCTTAGCTTGATTTGCCTGCTATGCTTGCTATGCTTAGAGTTGTGTCAGGTCTGATTCATCTAGGTGATGAACTGAGTGAAACGATGTTGTTCTGATGTGGTGTTATAATGATGAACTCAATTTGGTAAAGGTAGTGATAAGAGGCCATGTAGGAGTACACAGCGGGTTGGCTCATTGGGACCGTTCTTAGGAACTGACTTCCGTGTTTGTGATCCAAGACTAGTTACTACCACATCCTGGGCCCTGAAATATGACCCCACTCGACTTATCATTCGCTTAGTCCTTGGTCCAGGAGTTGCAAGTAGTTTCTAGTGTTTATAGCATGCTGGAGGCCGTGCGTAGCGCTGACCCTAGGGGTGGGTTACGACGCGGTAGGCAATGGCACGGTGTACCAAGGGTCATCCGAATGGCGGGCTTGGGAACCCTGCTTAATAAATGTTGCAGATGAGACCCAGGACCCATCAGGTGGGTTCCATCTAGATGTCGATGATGCCGAATAGCTGGTATCCCAGCTACGACCTTATGCCCTGTGGCGGGCTGTAGATAGTCAGGCCATGTGCCTTTTTACCCCTTTCGTCTATCTGTACTGACACAGCTTAAGCTTCCGCTTGGTTTGTATGAACTTGTTTGGATGACTTGAGTGTCGGGTTATGTGACCCCTATCTGTAAGAACATATTATGCAAGGCTCGTCTGAGCCTCTTAAATAAAAGTCATGTTGTTGTATGGTTATGTTGTGATGCCATGGTTGTATCTATGCATATCGGGCATGTCGTGCGTACGTGTGACGTGCAACGGTATGTATGGGATCCGACACCTAGTCGTGTGCCTTTAGTAGTACTCTTTACGGGAAACTGCCTCTTTGTGCTTCCACCGAGCCATGCTAGCTTGCTACTGCTCCGGACACATTGATTGACCGGCATGTATCCTTCCTTGCTGCTGTGTCTGTCCCTTCGGGGAAGTGTCTCACAGTGTAATGGAGTCCCTGTAGCTTGCTACGACTCGTCTACACACGCTTGAGGCTGACACCTGCATTGCTGGGTTACGTATGCCTGTTTCCGTACGGATGTGCCGCTTGGGTTCTATGACAAGATATGTCAGCCCGGGTTCTCTGTCGTTTGATTGCCAGCGACATGTTCACATACATGAGCCAAAATGCGCAAACGGTCCCGGCTAAGGTAAGGCTGCAGTCATGGAACTTACCATACGTGAGGCCACAAAGTGATGTGATATGTTACTGTCTGGATTCATATGACTTAGCATCGGGGTCCCGACACAAATAATGTTAGTGTTATGTAGTCGACATTCACATAACACCACTAGATGAGAGACAACATACATCTCATCAAAATATCGAACGAATACCAAATTCACATGATTACTTATAACAAGACTTACCCATGTCCTCAGGAACAAACGTAACTACTCACAAAGCATGTTAATGTTCATAATCATAGGACTATTAATTATCATAAAGGATCTGAACATACGATCTTCCACCAAGTAAACCAACTAGCATGAACTACACGGAGTAATCAACACTACTAGCAACCGATAGGTACCAATCTAAGGTGTTGAAACAAAGATCGGATACAAGAGATGAACTTGGGTTTGGAGAGGAGATGGTTCTGGTGAATATGTTGATGGAGATTGACCCCCTCTCATGAGAGGATCGTTGGTGATGACGATGGCTTCGATTCCCCCCTCCGGGAGGGAAGTTTCCCAACAGAACAACCCTACCAGAGCTTTGGATTGGTTCTGTCCAAGTTCCGCCTCGAGACGGCGGTGCTTCATCCCGAAAGTCCTCTCTTGATTTTTTCCAGGTCAAAACGCTTAATATAGGAGAAGATGGCCGTCAGAGGAGCCACAGGGGCCCCACAAGCCTACTAGGCGCGGCTAGGGGGATGGCCGCGCCTAGCAGGCTTGTGGCCTGCAGGTGGCCCCCGCTAGGTTGATTCTTGCGCCAATATTTTTTATTAAATCCAAAAATATTCGCCGTAAATTTTTAGGACATTTGGAGTTGTGCAGAATAGGTATCTCAGGTTTGCTGCTTTTTCAGTCCAGAATTCCAACTGTCGGCATTCTCCCTCTTCATGTAAACCTTATAAAATAAGAGAGAAAAGGCATAAGTATTGTACCATAACATGTAGTAACAGCCCATAATGCAATAAATATATATATATATATATAAAAGCATGATGCAAAATGGACGTATCAGTTTCGTGCGTCGATGCTACTTGTGAGTTGCGTTGGGATTTTCCCGAATAGGAGAGGAGATGGAGCACAATAGAGATAATTATTTCCCTCAATGAGAACCAAGGTTATAGAACCAACAGGAGAACCAATCAAACTCCTTTCAACATCACATACAGACACAAAACCAAACACTTGCATCCAACGAGGGAAAGACGGTTGTCAAGGCCCTTGAAATCGTTACTTAAAAGTATTGAATATTGATAGAGATAGATAATGTAAAGGAAAAATACATTAAAATTAAATAAACTACAGAAAAGTATTTTTAGGGTTTTTGTATTTATGTTTAAGTAGATCCAGGGGGCATAGTTTTTTCAACAACCTTTCTCTTGAATATAGCATACGATGGGTAGACAAATTATTGTTGGGCAATTGACAGAATTGTGCATAGTTATGATAAAGATCTTCGTAGAATATGTAGGAACCAATATGGGAATCTAGGTACCGCTATTGTTTATTGGCTGTAGAGGTGTCTCGGTCATGTCTACATAGTTCTCGAACCCACAAGGTCTGCACACTTAATGTTCGGTGACGTTTCAGTGGTATTGAGTTATGTATGTTGGTGACCGAAGGTTGTTCAGAGTCCCGGATGATATCCCGGACGTCATGAAGAGATCTAGAATGGTCTAGAGGTAAATATTTATATATAGGAAAGTTGGTTTTGGACTCCGAAAAAGTTTCGGGCATTTCCGGTAGTGTACTGGGAGTGACGAATGGGTTCCGGGGGTCCACCAAGTGCAGCCCACACACCCCAAGGGGCCACGTGGGCCTTAAAGGTGGCGCACTAGCCCCTGGTGGACTGGGAGGCCAGACCCCATGGGCCTATGTGTAGGAGAGAGAGGAGAGGGGGAGGAGTCCTAGTCGGAGGAGGACTCCTCCCGCGCCTACCTCCTAATTGGAGGTGGACTCCTCCACCTCCCTGGTTCGACCGACCCTAGGGGAAACCCTAGGGCGCTATCCCCTCCCCTCCCTCCTATATATATTGGAGGGGAGAGAGGGAAGCCACACCCCAAGCCATGGCGCAGCCATCTCTCCCCCTGTCTAGACCTTTTTCCTCTAGATCGTTTTGGTGGTGCTTAGGCGAAGCCCTCCCGAAAAAGCTCCACCACCACCATCACCACGCCATCGTGCTGCCGACTCATCTACCTCTTCGCCCCCTCTTGATGGATCAAGAAGGAGGATATCGTCATCGAGTTGTACATGTGCTGAACGCGGAGGTGCCGTCCTTTTGGCGCTAGATCGGGACAGATCATGATCGGATCGCAGGACAGCTTGCGATTTGGACCACGAAGACTTTTGACTACATCAACCGCATTTCCTAATGCTTCCCGCTTAGTGATCTACAAGGGTATGTAGATCCACTCTCCCTCTCGTAGAAGCTCATCACAATGGATAGATCTTGTGTGTGCGTAGGATTTTTTTTGTTTCCCATGCAACGTTCTCCAACAGTGGCATCATCAGCTAGGTCTATGCGTAGATGAGATCATGAGTAGAACACAAAAGGAGTTTGTGGTCATTGATTCTCAGATTGTTTCCTCCCTTAGTCTTTTATTGATTCAGCGGTATTATGGGATGAAGCGGTCCGGACCAACCTTACTCGTCCACGTACAAGTGTACGGTTCCATCGACTGACATGTGACTTTGTTGCATAAAGATGTCTGGCGGTGTCTGTCTCTCCCACTTTAGTTGGATCGGATTCGACAAAGGCAGTCCTTGAGAAGGTTGAATAGAAATCTGTGTATCACTATTGTGGTTTTGCATAGGAAAGAATCGTTCGTGCTATATACCCGTAGGAGACACGTAAAACATGCAACAACAATTAGAAGACATCTAACTTGTTTTTGCAGGGTATGTTGTGATATGATATAGCCAATGACATGATGAGATATATGTGATGTATGAGATGATCATGTTTTATATAGAAATATCATGACTTGCATGTTGATGAGTATGGCAACCGGCATGAGCCATAGGGTTGTCTTTAATTATTGTATGACCCATGTGTCAATCATTAAGTGCTATGTAATACTTTACTTTATTGTTAAGAGGTAGCAATAGTAGTAGAAGCATGGTGGGCACGACAACACCGATGGTGACACAATGATGGAGATCATGATGATGGATATCATGGTGTTATGCCGGTGATGTGGGAGATTATGCCGGTGCTTTGGAGATGGAATTAAAAGCACAAGTTCATGGCCATATCATGTCACTTATGATTTGCATGTGATGTTAATCCATTTATGCATACTATTTTGCTTAGGACGATGGTAGCATTATAAGCTGATCCCTCACTAAAATTTCAATCTAGATTCTTGTTCTCCCCGAGTATGCATCATTGCGAAAGTTCGTTGTTTCGAAGCACCACGCGATGATCGGGTGTGATAGAGTCTACATTCACATACAACGGGTGCAAGCCAGTGTTGCACATGCGGAACACTCGGGTTAAACTTGACGAGCCTAGCATGTACATCCATGGCCTCGGAACGCAAAAGACTGAAAGGTCGAAAATGAGTCATATAGTAGATATGATCAACATGGAGATGTTCACCATTGAAACCACCTCATCTCACGTGATGATCGGGCTTGGGTTGGTGAATTTGTATCATGTATCGCTCATATGACTAGAGGAATGTCAATTTGAGTGGGAGTTTTTTAAGTAATATGATTAACTAAACTCATTATCTTGAACAATAGTCTTAGAAACATTTGCAAATCTATGTTGTAGATCAATGGCTCGCGCAGTAGTTCCCCTGAATTTGAATGCATTCCTAAAGAAAGCTAAGTTGAAAGATGATGGAAGTAACTTTGTAGATTGGGCCCGTAATCTGAGGATTATCCTCATGGCTTCCCAAAAGGCTTATGTCCTTGATGCACCGCTCGGTGAAGCACCCGCTCCAGTGTCATCTGAAGACATTGTGAACGCACGGCAGGCACGTTCTGGAGATTACTCAATAGTTCAATGTGCAATGTTGTATGGCTTAGAACTAGGAAATCAAAGACGTTTTGAATGTCATGGATCATATGAGAGGTTCTAGGAGTTGAAGTTTATCTATGAGAAGAATGCTCGGATCGTGAGGTATTTGACCTCTGATAAGTTCTATGCTTGCAAGATGGAGGAGAATGGGTCTGTCAGTGAACATATACTTAGAATGTCTAGGTATTCGAACTGTCTAGATGGGTTAGGTTTGCCCCTTCCGCTAGAGGCAATCACTGACAGAGTTCTTCAATTGCTTCTACCTAGCTACAAAATCTTCATGATGAACTATAACATGCACGGGATGAACAAGTCAGTCGCCGAGCTGTTTGCGATGCGGAAAGTCGCAGAGTGTGAAACCCAGAAGGAGCATCAAGTGTTGATGGTCAATAAAACCACTAGTTTCTAGAAGAATGGCAAGGGCAAGAAGGGTAAATCCAAGAAGAGTGGCAAAGCAGTTGCCCCTCCCGTGAAGAAACCCAAGGTTGGACCCAATCTAGAAACTGAGTGCTTTCATTGCAAGGGAACTGGTCACTAGAAGCGGAACTGACCGCAGTATCTAGCCGAAAAGAAGGTGGTGATAACCCACAAGTATAGGGGATCGCAACAGTTTTTGAGGGTAGCGCATTCAACCCTAATTTATTGATTCGACATAAGGGGAGCCAAAGAATGTTCTTGGGTATTGGCAGCTGAGTTGTCAATTCAACCACACATGAAAGAATTAATATCTGCAGCAAAGTATTTAGTAGCAAAGTAGTATGAGAGTAATGGTAACGATGGAAAAAGTGCCAGTAGCAATTTTGAAGTGATTGTAACAGTAGCAACGGAAAAGTAACTTAGCAAAGATCAATATGTGAAAACCTCATAGGCAATGAATCAGTGATGGATAATTATGTCGGATGACATTCATCATGCAACAGTTATAACATAGGGTGACACAGAACTAACTCCAATTCATCAATGTAATGTAGGCATGTATTCCATATATAGTCATACGTGCTTATGGAAAAGAACTTGCATGACATATTTTATCCTACCCTCCCGTGGCAGCAGGGTCCTAATGGAAACTAAGGGATATTAAGTCCTCCTTTTAATAGAGAACTGGACCAAAGCATTAGCACTTAGTGAATACATGAACTCCTCAAACTACGGTAAACACCGGAAAGAATCCCAGTTATTGTCACCCTGGGGGATGCGGATCATAACTCTAATAGGTGTCTACAACTTGCAATATAGGATCAAGAACACATATATATTCATGAAAACATAATAGGTTTAGATCTGAAATCATGGCACTCGGTCCCTAGTGACCAACATTAAGCATAGCAAAGTCATAGCAACATCAATCTCAGAACATAGTGGATACTAGGGATCAAACCCTAACAAAACTAACTCAATTACATGGTAAATCTCATCCAACCCATCACCGTCCAGCAAGCCTACATTGGAATTTATGGCGGAGAGCATCATGGAATTGGTGATGAAGGATGGTTGGTGATGACGATGGCGTCGATTTACCCTCTCGGGAGCCGAAAATGGACTCCAGATCTGTCCTCCTGAGGAAGAACACGAGGTGGCGGCGACTCTATATCATGAAACGCGATGAACTCTTCTCTCTGATTTTTCTCTCCATGGATGTGAATATATGGAGTTGGAATTGAGGTCAATGGAGCTCCAGGGGGCCACAAGCCTGCTAGGCGCGACCAAGGGGGTGGCCGCACCCCTGGCTTGTGGCCAATGGGCGCCCCCCTCCGGTTGGTTCTTTTGCCAGTATTTTTTATTAATTCCAAAAATAATCTCCATAAATTTTCAGTTCATTCCGAGAACTTTTATTTCTCCACAAAAATAACACCAAGGCAATTCTGCTGAAAACAACATCAGTCCGGGTTAGTTCCATTCAAATCATGCAAATTAGAGTCCAAAACAAGCGCAAAAGAGTTTGGAAAAGTGTATACAATGGAGAGGTATCAACTCCCCCATGATTAACCCATTGCTTGTCCTCAAGCAATTCAGTTGATAAACTGAAAGTGACAAAGAAAAACTTTTACAAACTCTGTTTGAACTTGTTGTTGTAAATATGTCTAAATGATGTTCAGGTTTTTAGCAAAGATTATAAACTAACCACGTTCACAATAACATTTAGGTCTGACATTTACTCATATTAATGGCATAATCAACTAGCGAGCAATAATAATAAATCTCAGATGGCAACAATTTGATCAAAACAATCATGCCACAATATGATATAATGGTATCTTGCTAGCCTTTTCTGAGACCGCAAAGCATAAATGCAGAGCACCCCTGAAGAACAAGGACTGACTGGACATTGTAATTCATGGTAAAACTGGTCCATTCACAATCATACTCAATATCAATTAATAGCAAAGCATAAAATGACGGTGGTGCTCTCTAACAGGTGCTTTTTATAAGAGGAGGATGACTCAACAGTAAAGTAAAATAGATAAACCCTTCATAGAGGGAAGCATTGATTTGTAGAGGTGCCAAGCTGAGCTTTAAAAAAACAGGGATGCATAATAATTTTGAGCGGTATGCTTTCATTGCCAACATAACAACCAAGAGATTTCACCATCTTCCATGCTAGATACATTATAGGCGGTTCCCGAACAGATTGACAAGTTTTTACTCCCGCTCCACCAATCGAACACACTCCACGGCTGGCCGAATCCACGGGTACCGTCCATAGAAACAACAGTCCTGGGGAGTTTTTGTTGGAAGTATGCCCTAGAGGCAATAATAAATTAGTTATTATCATATTTCCTTGTTCATGATAATCTTTTATTATCCATGCTATAATTGTATTGATCAGAGACTTAGATGCATGTGTGGATACATAGACAAAACCATGTCCCTGGTATGCCTCTACTAGACTAGCTCGTTGATGAAAGATGGTTAAGGTTTCCTAGCCATGGACATGAGATGTCATTTGATAAACGGGATCACATCATTAGGAGAATGGTGTGATGGACAAGACCCAAACTACAAACGTAGCATATGATTGTGTCAGTTTATTGCTACTGTTTTCTGCATGTCAAGTATATGTTCCTATGACCATGAGATCATGCAACTCACGGATACCGGAGGAGTGCCTTGTGTGTATCAAACGTCACAACGTAACTGGGTGACTATAAAGGTGCTCTACAGGTATCTCCGATGGTGTCTGTTGAGTTGGCATGGATCAAGACTAGGATTTGTTACTTCGTGTGATGGAGAGGTATCTCAGGGCCCACTCAGTAATACAACATCACAATAAGCCTTGCAAGCAATGTGACTAAATCCTTGACATAGAGGTTCGACCGATAAAGATCTTCGTAGAATATGTAGGAACCAATATGGGCATCCAGGTCCCGCTATTGGTTATTGACCGTAGAGGTGTCTCGGTCATGTCTACATAGTTCTCGAACCCGCAGGGTTTGCACACTTAAGGTTCGGTGACGTTTCGGTAGTATAGAGTTATGCATGGTGGTGATCGAAGGTTGTTCGGAGTCCCGGATGAGATCCTGGACATCAAGAGGAGCTCCAGAATGGTCTGTAGGTAAAGATTGATATATAGGAAGTCCTATTTTGGTCGCCGAAAAGGTTTCGGGCTTATCGGTAGTGTATCGGGAGTGCAGGTAGTGTACCGGGAGACCATCGGGAGGAGTATTTCGACACAAAAGGCTACATGGGCTGTGGGAGAGTGAATACCAGCCCTTAGTGTGCTGGTGGAAGTCCCACACAAGGCTCATGCGGCTGGGAGAGAAAAGCCCAAAGAGAAAAAGGTGGAAAAAGGCAAAAAAGGCAAAAATAGGATGAATCCTAGTCCTACAAGGATTGGAGGTGGATTCCACCTCTTCTCCTAGTTAGGACATACCAAAGGGCTTGTCCCTTGGGGGCCAAGCCTCCTCCTCTCGTCCTCTCATATATACTAGAGGTTTTAGGGTTTTTGGCACCTGATTTTAGCCACGTGCTGCCCGTTCCTCTAGTGCATAGTTTCGCCTCTAGATCGGATTTCTACAGTGCTTAGGCAAAGCCCTGCCGGAATAGCTCCACCACCATCTCCGGAGCGCCATCACACTCCCGGAGAACTCTTCTACCTCTCCGCTCCCTCTTGCTGGATCAAGAAGGCGAAGATCGTCATCGAGTTGTACGTGTGCTGAACGCGGAGGTGCCGTCCGTTCGGCGCTAGATCAGAAGGACCGTGATCAAGGTCGCGAGACGAATCGTGATGAGATCGCAGGACGGATCGTGTTGAGTTCACGAGACGGATCGTGATGAGATCGCATGACGGATCATGATGAGTTCGCGGGACAGATCATGATTATGATCGCGGGACGGATCGTGATGAGATCGCGGGACGCTCGGCGATTTGGACCACGAAGACGTTCGACTACACCAATCGGGTTTCTTAACGCTTCCTGCTTAGTGATCTACATGGGTACATAGATCCACTCCCCCTCTAATAGATGCTCATCACCATGGATAGATCTGCGTGTGCGTAGGAATTTTTTTGTTTTCCATGCAACGTTCCCCAACAGTGGTATCAGAGCTAGGTCTATGTGTAGATGAGATCTCGAGTAGAACACAATGAGTTTGTGGGCGTTGATGCTTAGATTGCTTCCTCCCTTGGTCGTGTTTTGGTTCAGCGGTATTGTGAGATGAAGCGGCCCGGACCAACGTTACTCGTACGCTTACGAGAGACCGGTTCCCTCAACCGCAACTTGTTGCATAGATGGCTTGCGGGTGCCAGTTTGTCTCACTTTAGTTGGATCGGATTTGACAAAGGCGGTCCTGAGAAGGTTGAAAAGCAACTAGTGTATCACCGTTGTGGTTTTTGCGTAGATGAGAATTGTTCTTGCTAGATACCCGTAGCAGCCACGTAAAACATGCAACAACAATTAGAGGACGTCTAACTTGTTTTTGCAGGGTATGTTGTGATGTGATATGGCCAATTACATGATGTGATATATGTGATGCATGAGATGATCATGTGATGTATAGATTATCACGACTTGCATGTCGATGAGTACAACAACCGGCAGGAGCCATAGGGTTGTCTTCAATTATTGTATGACCTGCGTGTCAATCATTAAGCACTATGTAATGCTTTACTTTGTTGCTAAACGGTAGCAATAGTAGTAGAAGCATGGTAGGCGCGACAACCCCGATGGCAACACGTTGATGGAGATCATGGTGTCATGCCGATTACGATGGAGAACATGTCGGTGCGTTCATGATGGAGATCAAAAGCACAAGTTCATGGCCATGTCATGTCACTTATGATTTGCATGTGATGTTAATCCTTTTATGCACCTTGTTTTGCTTAGGACGACGGTAGCATTATAAGGTGATCCCTCACTTAATTTCAAGATAAATTGTGTTCTCCCTGAGTGTGCACAATTGCGAAAGTTCGTCGTGTTGAGACACCACGTGATGATCGGGTGTGATAGACTCTACGTCCACATACAATGGGTGCAAGCCAGTGTTGCACATGCAGAACACTCGGGTTAAACTTGACAAGCCTAGCATGTAGAGACATGGCCTCGGAACACAAGAGACCGAAAGGTCGAACATGGGTCATATAGTAGATATGATCAACATGATGATGTTCACCATTGAAACCGCCTCAACTCACGTGATGCGGACTTGAGTTGGTGAATTTGGATCATGTATCACTCGAATGACGGGAGGGATGTCAACTTGAGTGGGAGTTCTTAAGTAATATGATTAATTGAACTCATTATCATGAACACATTCAGTAGTGTGTTTGCAAACTGTGTTGTAGATTACTAGCTCACGCTGTAGCTCCCTTGAATTTTTATATGTTCCTAGAGAAATAGAGTTGAAAGATGATGGTAGCAATATTGCGGACTGGCTCCGTTATTTGAGGGTTTTCCTCATTGCTGCACAGAAGGCTTATGTCCTTAATGCACCGCTTGGTGCGCCAACCCCTCTAGCATTGTTTGTTGATGTTGTGAACATCTGACAGGCACGGTCTGATAACTACTTGATAGTGTAGTGCGTCATGCATTACGGCTTAGAATTGAGGCTCCAAAATGTTTTGAACATCATAGAACATATGAGATGTTCTAAGAGCAGAAATTAGGATCTTAGGCTCATGCCCGTGTTGCGAGATATGAGATCTCCAACAAGATTCTTTGCCTGTAATATGATAGAGAATAGCTCAATCGTTGAGCATGTGCTCAGATTGTCTGGGTGCTACAATCGCTTTAATCGAGTGGGAGTTGATCTTCTAGATAAGATAGTGATTGATATAGTTCTCCAAGTCACTGTCACTAAGCTACTAGAACTTGGCGATGAACTATAAAATGCTAGGGATAGAAATAATGATCCCTGAGCTGTTCGCGATGTTTGACACTGCGAAGGTAGAAATCAAGAAGGAGCGTCAAGTGTTGATGGTTAGTCAAACCACTAGTTTCGAGAAGGGCAGGAGCAAGGAGGGAAAACTTCATGGATAGCAAGTCAGTTGCTGCTCTAGTGAAGCAACCCAAAGTTGAACCCAAACCCGAGACTAAGTGCTTCGATTATGAGGAGAGCGGTCGCTGAAGCGGAACAACCCTAGATACTTGGTAGATAAGAAGGCTGGCAACGTCGACAGAAGTATATTTGATATACGTGTTATTTATGTGTACCTGGCTAGTACTCCTAGTAGCACCTGCGTATTGGATACCGGTTCGGTTGCTAAATGTTAGTAACTCGAAATAAAAGCTACGGAATAAACGGAGTACTAGCTAAGGGTGAGGTGACGATGTGTGTTGGAAATGTTTCCAAGGTTGATGTGATCAACATCGCACGCTTTCTCTACCTTCGGGATTAGTGACGAACCTAAATAAATGTTATTTGGTGTTTTGCGTTGAGCATGAACGTGATTAGATCGTGTTTATTGCAACACGGTTATTCATTTAAGCTAAAGAATAATGGTTATTCTGTTTACATGAATAATACCTTCAATGGTCATGCACCCAGTGAGAATGGTTTGTTGAATCTTGATCGTAGTAATACACATGTTCATAACATTGATGCCAAAAGATACAAAGTTCATAATGATAGTACCATATACTTGTGGCACTACCGCTAAATGTCATATTGGTGTAAAGCGCATGAAGAAACTCCATGTTGATGGATCTTTGGACTCATTCGATTTTGAATCGGTTGAGACATGCGAACCATGCCTCTTGGGCAAGTGATTTATTGGAAATGATACATATTGATGTATGCAATCCAATGAGTCTTGTAGCATGCGGTGGATATCGTTATTTTCTTACCTTCATTGATGATTTGAGTAGATAGTAGTGTATATTTACTTAATGAAACGCAAGTCTGAATCGTTTGAAAAAGTTCAAAGCAAATTCAGAGTGAAGTTTAAGATCATCGTGACAAGAAGATAAAATGTCCGCGATATGATCGTGGAGGTGAATATCTGAGTTACGAGTTTGGTATACAACTTAAGACAATGTGAAAGTTGTTTCACAACTTACGCCACCTGGAACACCATAGTGTGATGGTGTGTCCGAACGTCATAGTCGTGCTCTATTGGATATGGTGCGAATTATGATGTCTCTTATCCTTTTCACACTATCGTTTTGGGGTTATGCATTAGAGACAACTACATTCACTTTAAATAGGGCACCATCTAAATCCGTTGAGATGACACCGTGTGAATTATGGTTTGATAGAAACCTAAGGTGTCATTTCTTAATGTTTGGGGTTGCGACGCTTGTGTGGAAAATGTTTTCACCTAATGAGCTCAAACCCAAAGCGGACAAATGCATCTTCATAGAATACCCTACGAACCAGAAGGTTTTGTCAGTCCTAAGGATGCTAAAAGGTGTGCAAGCTTCAGTGATCCATTTATAGACTGAAGCAAGCATCTCGGAGTTGGAATGTACACTTTGATGAGGTGATCAAAGTTTTTGAGTCTATACAAAGTTTATGAGAAACTTGTATTTGCAATAAAGTGAGTGGGGGCACTATAGAGTTTCTGATAAGTATATGTGGATGCCATATTGCTATTCGGAAATAACGTGGAATTTCTGGAAAGCATAAATGTTGTTTGAAAAGTGATTTTCAAAGGAAGACCCGAATAAAGCTACCTAATTGTTGAGCATCAAGATCTAAAGAGATAGTTGTTTGGTAAGACTTTCAATGAGTACATACCTTGACAATATTTGAAAGAGTTCAAAATGGATTAGTCAGAAAGAAATGTTCTCGCCTGCTTTGTAAGGTGTGAAGTTGAGTGAGACTCAAAGCTCGACCACAACAGAAGAAAGAGAAAGGACGAATGTTGTCCCCTATGCCTTAGACATAGGCTCTGTATAGTATGCCATGCTGTGTACCGCACCTGTGTGTGCCTTGCCATGAGTCCGTCAAGGGGTACAAAAGTGATCTAGGAGTGGATCACTGGATAGCGGTCAAGATTATCCTTGGTAACTAAAAGACTAAGGATATGTTTCTCGATTATGGAGGTGATGAAGAGTTCATCGTAAAGAGTTACGTCGATGCAAGCTTTAACACCAATCCGGATGACTCATAGTAGCAATCTGGATACGTATAGTGGAGCAGCCATTTGGAATAGTACCAAGTGGAGTATGGTAGTAGTGTTTATGGTTTGACATAGAGATTTGCAAAGTACACACAGATCTGAATGTCGCAGACCCGTTGGCTATAAGACCTCTATCACATGCAAAGCATGATCGAGCCCCAAAACTCATTGGGTGTTAGATTCATGACAATGCGAATCACATGGTGATGTGAACTAGATTATAGACTCTAGTGCAAGTAGGAGACTGTTGGAAATATGCCCTAGAGGCAATAATAAATTAGTTATTATCATATTTCCTTGTTCATGATAATCGTTTATTATCCACGCTATAATTGTATTGATTGGAGACTTAGATGCATGTGTGGATACATAAACAAAACCATGTCCCTAGTATGCCTCTACTAGACTAGCTCGTTGATCAAAGATGGTTAAGGTTTCCTAGCCATGGACATGAGATGTTATTTGATAAACGGGATCACATCATTAGGAGAATGGTGTGATGGACAAGACCCAAACTACAAACATAGCATATGATCGTGTCAGTTTATTGCTACTGTTTTCTGCATGTCAAGTATATGTTCCTATGACCATGAGATCACGCAACTCACGGATACCGGAGGAGTGCCTTGTGTGTATCAAATGTCGAACATAACTGGGTGACTATGAAGGTGCTCTACAGGTATCTCCGATGGTGTCCGTTGAGTTGGCATGGATCAAGACTGGGATTTGCTCCGTGTGACAGAGAGGTATCTCAGGGCCCACTCGGTAATACAACATCACAATAAGCCTTGCAAGCAATGTGACTAAGTGTTAGTCATCGGATCTTGTATTACGGAACGAGTAAAGAGACTTTCCGGTAACGAGGTTGAACAAGGTATGGAGATACCGACGATCGAATCTCGGGCAAGTAACATACCGAAGAACAAAGGGAACATCATACGGGATTAACTGAATCCTTGACATAGAGGTTTGACCGATAAAGATCTTCGTAGAATATGTAGGAACCAATATGGGCATCCAGGTCCCGCTATTGGTTATTGACCATAGAGGTGTCTCGGTCATGTCTACATAGTTCTCGAACCCGTAGGGTCTGCACACTTACGGTTCGGTGACGTTTCGGTAGTATAGAGTTATGCATGGTGGTGACCGAAGGTTGTTCGGAGTCCCGGATGACATCCTGGACATCATGAGGAACTCCGGAATGGTCCGGTGGTAAATATTGATATATAGGAAGTCCTATTTTGGTCACATGAAAGGTTTCTGGCTTATCGGTAGTGTACCGGGAGTGCCGGTAGTGTACCGGGAGACCATCGGGAGGGGTATTTCGACCCAAAAGGCTACATGGGCTGTGGGAGAGTGAATACTATCCCTTAGTGGGCTGGTGTAAGTCCCACACAAGGCCCATGAGGCTGGGAGAGAAAAGCACCATCTCCAAAGCGTCGTCACGTTGCGGGAGAACTCTTCTACCTCTTCGCTCCCTCTTGCTGGATCAAGAAGACGGAGATCGTCATCGAGCTGTACGTGTGCTGAGCGCGGAGGTGCCGTACATTCGGCGCTAGATCGGAAGGACCGTGATCAAGGTCGCAAGACGAATCGTGATGAGATCGCGGGACGGATCGTGATGAGTTCACGGGACGGATCGTGATGAGATCGCATGACGGATCATGATGAGTTCGCGGGACGGATCGTGATGAGATCGCGAGACGCTCGGCGATTTGGATCGCGAATACGTTCGACTACACCAACCGTGTTTCTTAACGCTTCCCGCTTAGCGATCTACAAGGGTACGTAGATCCACTCTCCCTCTCGTACATGCTCATCACCATGGATAGATCTGCGTATGCGTAGGAAATTTTTTGTTTCCCATGCAACGTTCCCCAACAGTTTTGTTTCATTATATTTT
Source organism: Hordeum marinum (assembly GCA_022496015.1). Taxonomy (NCBI): domain Eukaryota; kingdom Viridiplantae; phylum Streptophyta; class Magnoliopsida; order Poales; family Poaceae; genus Hordeum; species Hordeum marinum. The sequence continues at coordinate 279,081,808 of CM039673.1, forward strand.
GATTTGATTTTGAGCATGGAACTGGGCATCCCGAATACTAGCCACTTTCTCGTGAATGATAGTGAATCAACACATATCGTGAGAATAACCCACCTAGCGTCAACGATACTGACCGCCCCTAGTCACTACATGAGCAATTCGGGCATACAAAATAGAATATTATTTGAAGGTTTAGATTTTGGCACATGCAAATTTACTTGGAACGGCAGGTGAATACCACATATAGGTAGGTATGGTGGACTCATATGGAACAACATTGGGTTTAAGGAAGTGGATGCACAAGCAGTATTCCCGCTTAGTAGAAGTGAAGGCTAGCAAAATACTAGGGAGCAACCAACTAGAGAGCGACAACAGTCATCAACATGCTTTGAGATTAACCAACATTGAATGCAAGCATGAGTAGGATATAAATCACCATGAACATAAATATCGTGGAGGCTATGTTGCTTTTGTTTCAACTACATGTGTGAACATGTGCCAATCAAGCCACCTAAATCATTCAAAGGAGGATACCATCCTATCATACTACATCACAACCATTTTATTATGCATGTTGGCACTCAAGACAAACCATCATCCACTCTTAGCTAATTAAGGATGGCATGAGTAACTGTAATCTCTAACTGTCATTGCAAACATGTTTCATCCATAATGAGCTGAACTCAGAACGATTAGCTAATCATATTTAAAAAAGCAAAATAGGTTGAGTTCGTACCATCTTTTCTCGATCACAATCTTTTCATCATATATCTTCATTATTGCCTTTCACTTGCACGACCGGACAGTGTGAATAATAATAAGAGTGCACGTGAATTGGACTAAGCTAGAATCTACAAACAATAACTCAAAGGAGAAGGCAAGGTAATATGGGATCTTTGATAGATAAACAATAATGCATATGAGAGCCACTCAACATTTTCATTGTGGTATTCTCCTTACGACCCAAAGAAAGAAAATTCAAAACAAGAATGAGAAAAAATATTTACACGGGAAAGCAACCAAAAAGCAAAAGAAGAACGAAAAATATTTTTTGTTTTCTTTTAATGCTACAACTATACAAACTAGAAGGTAAAGCTAGAACTAATTTTTTTGGATTTTCTCAAGGTTAATTAGGCACACAACAAGTAAGCGGAAAGAAGAAATAAAAGTATGAGCACCGACTACTAAGATGAGTGTGTGAACATGAATGTAATGTCAGTGAGAAATACGTCCTCCCCCAAGCTTAGGGTTTTGACCTAAGTCGGTCTACTGCCATGGCTGAAAATAACCATCTCCTGGATACTCCGGAGGATCCTGAGGGTTCCACTGGTTGGCGTGCTCCTGTGGCTCCCACTGAAAAACTGGATCCTGATACAGATCGAGGGCTGGTGCCGGCTTAGGTGCTAGGGTTTGTGACAGACCCCAATATCTGTAGATGTCCTTGGGCATAATAGTGTACCTACCTGAATGAATATCGAACAAAGAAGAAGTAGGCAAATCAATAATCTCATAAGTACCTTGACTAAACACTAAGTTGTAAAGCAACCTCCTACCATTATTCTCCCTAATAAAATCATGTGTTACCATAGTGTCATAGTCTAAATATCTTGTAGGTAGCAACATTTCCTCTTCCTCGTCAAGCCTAATGGGTATCTTAAAGTGTGTGGCTAGACGAGATGCATAGATACCTCCAAATATGGGGCCGTTTGAACAGTTTATGTTTAACCGTTGGGCCACCATAGCGCCCAGACTAAAAGTTCTATCAGCAAGTAAAGCATGGCGCAGAATGGCAAGGTCGAGAGCACTATGGCCTCCACTCTCCCCACGACCAACTAAGCATCTCCCCGCAAATAATGAATAATATCGTATAACAGGAAAATGTAAACTAGCTGCTCTTGCCTTTGACACCCCTCTCTATTCCCCCACAGTGGTTGTGGCAATAAAGTCCTCCATGTCTCTAGGACATGGTTCACTAATGCTACCCTCATAAGGTATTTTGCAAACATTGCAAAAAGCGTAAAGTGTCATCTTCTTGGGCACATCATACAAGTAAAACTCTACCATGGGAGGATCCTCCCCAGGATAAAAGTGAAAGTTTTGCACAAAGATATTAGTGAGTAAGAGGTACTGGTCACACTTATCGTTGACGAAATCGGTGATGCCTGCATTCTCTGCCAAATAATAGAAATCTTCATAAATTCCATCCGCCCTCAAGAATGCATCAGTTGGCCATTCATGTGGTCGAACTCTTGCGATGCGAGAAAGATTGTATTTGGACTTCTTCTTCACCTCATTTTCATCTTCTTTAGAGCTCCGTCTTGAAGTGCCTCTTAACAATCTCCTCATAATTTCTTTCTCGAAGATCAATCCCCCAAAGCAGTTTTGCGAATGGAGCTTTGCACAAGGAGATCGACAATGGCAGCAAAATGATCTAGAACACATGTTTGAGCAATGGTGGGATTTTTCTAGAGGAATACGAAGTGGATGTGTGCTGGAATAAGTGAAGGGGGCCTACGTGGGACCCACAAGCTAGCTGGGCGTGACCAGGGGGTGGTCGTGCCCTGTGGATTTGTGACCAACTGGCGCAACCCCTGGTATGTACTCAGTGCCAGATATTCTTAAATATTCCAGAAAAATCATACTACATTTTCCGGGCATTTGAAGAACTTTTATTTTCAGGTCATTTTTCTATTGCATGAAAAACTCAGAAAACAGAAAATAATAGCATTTTTACTTTATTTAAACTAAATTAACAGAAAGTAAAAGTTGGACGCAGAAGGTTGTGCTTTCTAGATTCACCCATATCATGCTCATCAAAAGGAATTCATTAACAAGGTTGATCAAGTCTTATTAACAAACTTCTTTCGAGTAACATGAAACCGGAGAATTTTCGAATAACAATAAGTTACCTCAATGGGGATATGCATATCCCCAACAATAAGTATATCATATTTCTTCTCGATAGTAGGGAGAGGGAATTCAAGATCTTCAATAATAATCGTTGATTTTTTCAATGGAGTTGATACTATGAACTTGAGGTTGTTTCTTCGGAAAGTGTAACGTATGCTCATTACCATTAACATGAAAAGTGACATTGCCCTTGTTGCAACCAATAACAGCCCCTGCAGTATTAAAAAAAGGTCTACCAAGGATGATCGACATACTGTCGTCCTCGGGAATATCAAGAATAAAAAAGTCCATTAGGATAGTAGCATTTGCAACTACGACATGCACATCCTCACAAATACCGATAGGTAAAGCAGTTGATTTATTAGCCTTTTTCAAAGAGATTTCAGTAGGCGTCAACTTATTCAAATCAAGCCTATGATACAAGGAGAAATGCATAACACTAACACCAGCTCCAAGGTCACATAAAGCAGTTTTAACATAATTTCTTTTAATAGAGCATGGTATAGTAGGTACTCCGGGATCCCCTAGTTTATTTGGTATTCCACGCTTAAAGGTATAATTAGAAAGCATGGTGGAAATCTTAGCTTTCGATATCTTTCTTTTATTTGTCATAATATCTTTCATATAATTAGCATAAGGAGACATTTTCAGAATATCAGTGAAGCACATACGCAAAACACAGGTCTAAGCATTTTAGCAAAACGCTCAAAGTCCTCATCATCCTTTTTCTTGGATGGTTTAGGAGGAAAGGGCATGGGTTTTTGAACCCATGGTTCTCTTTCTTTACAATGCTTCCTAGCAACAAAGTCTCTTTTGTCATATCTTTTATTCTTAGGTTGTGGGTTATCAAGATCAATAGCAGGTTCAATCTCCACAACATTATCATTACTAGGTTGAGCATCAACATGAGCATCATCATTAATATTATCACTAGGCTCATGTTCATCACCAGATTGTGTCTCAGCATTAGAAATAGAAATATCATTTGGGTTTTCAGGTGTATCTATAATAGGTTCACTAGAAACATGCAAAGTTCTATCATCATTCTTTTTCCTCTTATTACTGGAATGACTAGGTGCATCGGTATTAATTCCCTGAGAATCTCACTCAATTATCTTAGGATGGTCCTCGGGATACAAAGGTTCCTGAGTCATTTTACCACCTCTAGTCACAACTCTAACAGAATGATAATTGTTCTTACTATTCATCTCATTACGCAAATCATTTTATGCCTTAAGTACTTGTTCTACTTGAGTAGTTCCCATGGAAGCATGTTTACTAATAAGCTTAAGATCATTAATAGTCCTACTCATATAATCACCTAAGCGATCAAGGATGAAAGCATTATGTTTCAATTGTCTACTAACATAAGCATTGAAATTTTCTTACTTAGCAATAAAGTTATCAAACTCATCCAAGCATTGGCTAGCAGAATTATTATAAGGAATATCACCTTCATCAAATCTACGGAGATAATTTACCTCTACTACCTATGTTGGGTTATCAAGACCATTTATTTCCTCAATAGGTGGCAGATTCTTAACATGTTCTACTTTAATATCTTTTTCTTTCATAGATTTCTTTGCCTCTTACATATGTTCAGGACTGAGAAATAGAATACCTCTTTTCTTCGGAGTGGGCTTTGGAGGTGGTTCGAGAATAGTGCAATCATTATCATTGCTCCATATATTATTCAATAGTAGTTCAGCTTGTTCAACAGTTCGTTCCCTAATAACACAACCAACACAACTATCTAGGTGGTCCCTAGAAGCATTGGTAGTCCATTATAAAAGATATCAAGTATTTGTTTTTTCTTAAGAGGATGATCAGGCAAAGCATTAAGTAATTGGAGAAGCCTCCCCCAAGCTTGTGGGAGACTCTCTTCTTCAATTTGCACAAAGTTAAATATTTCCTACAAGATAACTTGTTTCTTATGGGCAGGAAAATATTTTTCAGAGAAGTAATATATCATATCCTGGGGACTACACACACAACCAACGAGCAAGAGAATAAAACCATATCTTAGCATCACCCTTTAATGAGAAAGGAGACAACTTAAGAATATAGTAATTATGAATTTTTTTCCTCATGAGTAAATAGGGTGGTTATATCATTCAATTTAGTAAGATGTGCCACAACAGTTTCAAATTCATAACCATGGAAAGGATCAGATTCAACCAAAGTAATTAACTCAGGATCGACAGAGAATTCATAATCCTTATCAATAACAAAGATAGGTGAAGTAGCAAACTTAGGATCATATTGCATTCTAGCATCCAAAGATTTTTCCTTCCACTTGCAATTTCTTAAAATCATCTCTATCCTTACAAGCAAGAAAGTCCCTAGCTACCTCTCCTTCCATAACATAACCCTTATGTACATTAGGCAATTCATATCTAGGAGGGCTAGGTCTAGCAGGTGTCTCATAGTGTTCAGTTTTAATAATTTCATCAGTTTCAACATTGAATCTAGCAATTTGTTCATCAAGGAATTCACCTAGTGGCATAGTATTATCAAGAAAAGTATTATCATAAGCATCATGCATAGCAGAAGTGGCATCATCAATTACTTGCGACATATCAGAATCAATAGTAGGTGGTGGTGTCGCAAATTTACTCACAACAGAAGGTGAACCAAGTGTAGAGCTAGATGACAGTTCCTTACCTCCCCTCATAGTAGAGAGATAGATCTTGGTTTTTGGGTCTTTCAGATTCTTCATAGTGATCAACAGATATAAATCCCAAGTGTCTCAGAGAATAGAGCTATGCTTCCCGGCAACGGCGCCAGAAAAAGGTCTTGATAACCCACAAGTATAGGAGATCGCAACAGTTTTCGAGGGTAGAGTATTCAACCCAAATTTATTGATTTGACACAAGGGGAACCAAAGAATATTCTCGAGTATTAGAAGCTGTGTTGTGAATTCAACCACACCTGAAAGACTTAATATCTGCATCATCACTTAGTATCGAAGTAACAGTATTGTAGTGATTGTAACAGTAGCAATGGAAAAGTAACTTAGCAAGATCAATATGTGAAAATCTCATAGGCAATGGATCAGTGATGGATAATTATGTCGGATGGCATTCATAATGCAAAATTTATAACATAGGGTGACACAGAACTAGCTCCAATTAATCAATGTAATGTAGGCATGTATTCCATATATAGTCATGCGTGCTTATGGAAAAGAACTTGCATGACATCTTTTGTCCTACCCTCCCGTGGCAGCGGGGTCCTAATGGAAACTAAGGGATATTAAGGCATCCTTTTAATAGAGAACTAGAACAAAGCACTAGCACTTAGTGAATACAGGAACTCCTCAAACTATGGTAATCACCGGAAAAAAACCAGTTATTGTCACCCTGGGGGATGCGGATCATAACTCGCAATAGGTGTCTACAACTTGCAAGATAGGATCAAGAACACATATATATTCATGAAAACATAATAGGTTCAGATCTGAAATCATGGTACTCGTGCCCTAGTGACAAGCATTACGCATAGCAAAGTCATAGCAACATCAATCTCAAAACATAGTGGATACTAGGGATTGAACCCTAACAAAACTAACTCGATTACATGGTAAATCTCATACAACCCATCACCATCCAGCAAGCCTGCGATGGAATTACTCATGAACGGTGGAGAGCATCATGTAATTGGTGATGAAGGATGCTTGGTGATGATGATGGCGTCGATTTCCCCTCTCCGGAGCCCAAAACGGACTCTAGATCTAGCCTCCCGAGGAAGAACAGGAGGTGGCGGCGGCTCTGTATCGTGAAACGCAATGAACTCTTCTCTCTGATTTTTTTCTCCACGGATGTGAATATATGGAGTTGGAATTGAGGTCGGTGGAGCTCTAGGGGCCACACAAGATTGCTAGGCGCGACCAGGGGGGTGGCCGCGCCCGTGGCTTGTGGCCAACGGGTGGCCTCGTCCGGTTGCTTCTTTCACCAGTATTTTTTGTTAATTCCAAAATTAATCTTCGTAAAATTTTAGGTCAATCCGAGAACTTTTATTTCTGCACAAAAATAACACCAAGGCAATTCTGCTAAAAACAACGCCAGTCTGGGTTAGTTCCATTCAAATCATGCAAATTAGAGTCAAAAACAAGGGCAAAAGAGTTTGGAAAAGTGGATACGATGGAGACATATCAGGCGGCCAACACTAAACAAGCTATATATGATATACATGTTATTGGTGTGTACCTTACCAACTCTCATTGTAGTGCCTAGGTATTTGATACCGGTTCGGTTGCTCACATTTGCAACTCAAAGCAGGAGCTACGGAATAGACGGAGGCTGGCAAAGGAGGAAGTGATGATGCATGTGGGAAATGGTTCCAAGGTTGGTGTGATCGTCATTGGTGAGGGAGTCCTGGATTAGGGGGGTCCCCGGATAGCCGACCTATTGTTATGGGCTGGAATATATGGTCTACTTACCGAACATTAGAAGATTTGAAGGCCCAATCTCCAAGATGGAAGCTATGGGAAGCACGGCTTGCGCTCCACATTTGATGTAGTAAATAGGCATCTTTATCTCTTCAGCATGTAACCGACCATGTGTAAACCCTAGGCATCCTCGGCATCTATATAAGCCGGAGGGTTTGAGGGTATAGGGAGAGAATAACTCAACTAGGGTTAGCTATTTCAATCTCGAGGTAGATCAACTCTGTAACCCCCCATCATCAATACAACCAAGCAGGACGTAGGGTATCACCTCCATAGGAGGGCCCGAACCTGGGTAAATCCATGTCCCCTTCATCTCCTATTACCACCGATTCTAGTCTCACAGTTTGGGACCGCCTACCCAAGATCCGCCGGTTTTAACACCGACATTGGTGCTTTCATTCAAAGTTCTTCTGTGAGCAAGATGGAATCGATGCCTCGCCTTGTCATCAATGAAGAGGTCCGCAACATGGATGCTTTTGTCCCCAGACAGATCTTCGCCTTTGGCAGCATTGTGCTGCATGCTGATTTCGCTGGCCATCTAGGCCGCGTTGAGAGCTTCGCCCCTGATCGAGAGGTCAGATTTGGAAACTTAGAGTTCTCCGTCGACTCTTGGGGTGACTTGTCATTAATCGGGCTCGTAGATTCGCCTGTAGCCTCCAAGGACTTTGAGGCTTTAATCTCGAGCCCCTTCTCGGGACATGCCGATGGGGTCACCCATGGCGATGAGCCAATCTCTTATCCCGGTTCGGCCATTAAGCCAGATGACCAGACGCGTGTTCTTGTCGAACACTTCCCATGTCTAGACGTCTTGAAGGTTAACTCCATGAGTTCCGAAAAGATGGATCCGATCGGACCCTCAATGGTCGACGAGGCCCCAGATCAATTCTCGTTGATGAAGATCACCGACGATCCAGCCCCGATCTACGCTCTGTTCAGTTATGGTGCGGGTCAGGACGAATTTTTCGACCCACCCACCACCCACTTGATAGCCATTGTCGAGGATTTAACCGACATGCTGGACTATGCCTCCGAGGAGGCAGAATACATGGATGAAGAGGACCGTGCTCCCACCCCCGTTAACACTGGGAGTTGGGACGTCACTTCTACATATGAGGTCTACATGGTAGATACTCCTACCACCAATGGCGACAACACGCCTCACAACGACAGCGACAAATCGGGCAATGCGCCATCAAGGTGTCGGAAATCACATAAGCGGTCCAAAAGCAAAAAGGGAAGAAAATCTATTATCAACAACGGGGACGGTAATACCCCCGCTGATCATGGCAATCCCGATATCCCCGAGCACCCGTTAGAGGGTCTGGAAGGGCCTGAGGACCAAAACAACCCCGATAACATCAACGGCTCCGAAGGCGATGATTACCTTCCCCCCGTCGAGGAGGAAGATATACCGGAAGCCGATGACTTGTACATCCCTGATAACCACGAAGACTAGGAAGAAATTAGGCAACGACTCATAGCAACGGCTCACAGCCTAAAGGCCAAAGAACTACAAATCAAAGCCGAACAGGATGACCTCAATGATCGATGGATGAAAGTCCTCTCAGCCGAGGAAGTATACGACACCGGTCTGTCAAACCAACCCAAAAGCTACCCTCGGAGAAGGGTGCTGCTGCAGTTCAACGATGAACTCACTAATACTCCATCTCCAAACCATACTCCGTACGACAAGCCGGACCGCCCCCCTCGCGGTCGGGACAGGACGACTGCCGACACCGGTTATATACCGGCAGTGCCCTGAAGACGGGGTAAGGAACCATTAGAGCCCAATGACAGGTTCGACCTGCAAGATGACCTGGATCACAGAGCAGGCCACAACGGAGAGTACTCTCCCGATAGACGGGGCGGATACACACCATGGTTCAACCAAAACAACAGAGTCCGAGAAGGCAACCGGCCCCATACAGACGTCGAATACACGCGCGACATAGCATGGGTCAGAGGCACCGCTCACCCACCATGTTTCACAGATGAGGTAATGCGGCATCAGTTCCCTGAGGGTTTTAAACCCATGAATATAGAACAGTATGATGGGACCACTAACCCAACCGTATGGATTGAGGACTTCCTCCTCCACATCCACATGGCACGAGGAGACGATCTCCATGCCATCAAATACCTCCCTCTTAAGCTTAAGGGGCCAACTCGACACTGGTTAAATAGCCTCCTCGAAAACTCCATTGGATGATGGGAAGACCTGGAAGATGCATTCCGCTTTAACTTCTAGGGAACCTATGTCCACCCGCTAGACTCTTTCGATCTCAGCAACATCGTCTAGAAGCCCGGCGAGTCTGCTCGACAATTCTGGAATCGGTTCTTGACTAAGAAGAACCAAATCATCGACTGTCCGGATGCTGAGGCCATAGCCTCCTTCTAGCACAATATTCAGGACAAATGGCTGCCCCGCCAGCTAGGCCAGGACAAACCTCAGACCATGTCCGCCCTTACCTCCCTCATGACCCGCTTCTACGCGGGCGAAGACAATTGGTTGGCAAGACGCAGCCACAACTCCAAAGATCTCGTGGCACCTGAAGCCCGGGATGGCAACTTAAAACCAAAGTGCAATAAGAATAAGCGCCGACACAATAATAGCAATGCTGACAATATGGCTGTAACGCCGGATTCCACAACTCCCAACCTAGGTAGCGGAAGAAGCCTCCTAAAGGCAATCGTGATGGGCCCACTCAGCTGGAAAAGATCATGGAAAGGCCTTGCCAAATCTATGGGACTTTGGAAAAGCCCGCCAACCACACACACTGCAACTGCTGGGTGTTTAAACCGGCCGACAAGATACCACCCGAGGACCAAGGCAAAAGCTCTCGCAGCGAGGACGAGGATGAGCCTGGGGGTCAAATTTGTGGCGGACAAAAGAAATTCCCTCCCAAAGTCAAAATGGTGAACATGATATACGCCACCCATATACCCAAGAAGGAGAGGAAGCGCACCCTTCGGGAGGTCTACGCTGTGGAACCCGTAGCCCCAAAGTACAACCCATGGTCGGCATACCCGATCACCTTTGATCGGCATGATCATCCGACTAGTATCCGCCATGGGGGTTCAGCGGCCCTCGTACTAGACCCCATTATAGATGGGTATCACCTCACAAAAGTCCTAATGGACGGAGGAAGTAGCCTCAACCTGATTTATTCAGACACGGTGAAAATGATGGGCATAGATCCGTCGAGGATCAAACCAAGTAGCACTACCTTCAAAGGAGTGATCCCAGGCATTGAGGCCTGATGTACGGGCTCTGTAACTTTGGAAGTTGTGTTTGTCTCGCCCGATAACTTTCGCAACGAGGACTTGATCTTCGATATCATGCCCTTCCGCAGCGGCTATCACATGCTACTTGGTCGGACATCGTTAGCTCGTTTCAATGCGGTCCCACACTACACATACCTCAAGCTTAAGATGCCAGGCCCCAAGGGGGTCATTACTGTCAACGGCAATACCGAGAGCTCCCTTAGAACTAAGGAACATGCAGTGGCCCTAGCGACCGAATTTAGCTACAAAGAAGATCGGCAAGTTCCGACACCCGTCATAAAGGCACATGAGGCTGGGAAGCGAGTTCGGCTTCAGACCGAAAACTCAGATCCTTCCTCCTCCCCTCTATAGGGACTCGCCCCCCACCGCACAACCTCAGGACCAGCAAAGTACGTGCCGAGGAGGCACAACTTCGCACTTAAGATTCCATGGGTAGCGGTGGGGAAATAAAGATGGGTGTTCGGCCGGCCCGAACTGCTACCATCAACACGTGTTCGGACAAAACACAGGCAGTCTTAAAAGAGCATGCCTATGGTGTAAAGCTCACCTATAATTCAGTGGCCTCTCAGGATTTTGTTGGCAAAATTCGCCCACCGAACTAACACCCACCAAGGTGTATCTAAGAGTAGGAGTCAACTAGCAAGGGGGCATACCGAGGATGTCAGGTTACCAATCGAAGACCCCTGGTACAACAACTCATGTATATTTTTATTTCTTTCACATACCTGTAAACAGTTGCTTCGGCAATCTGAGTTATAAGATTTGTTGAGAAAATGCAAAACTGCGTGGCGCAAGTTCGCTTCATCTGTCCTTTTGTTGGCGCATATTTTTCCTCCTCTCTCCCTCTTCTCGTGAACCTGTTCGGTATGACGCGAGGTAACCGGCTAATAGACCAGGTGCTCGAGTTCAAACATAAATCGCCTTATCTATCATGTGTTCGGTGTCTTGGCATTTGCTTTATATGCATCAGTTCCGAACTATGTCTTTGGTCAATAAGTTGGGTTGCTCGGCTCCTGTGCTTGCCCCTTTACGTTCCGCTCATTCGGCTAAAAGGGCAAAGGGAGCACCCCTGCGATTGTGCTTCTGTATAGTTTGGTCAAGCACCTCAGGGGAGAAAGCCGAAAATGGACTATCATTGTATGTGCGATCCGGTCTGTGAACCCTGAGAGAGAAGTGTTATACTTCAATCCTCGTAAGCGGTTATTCCGTATTATACGAGGAACTTGCCTTTTGTGCAGACATTGTGATACCGGCTTCGGCCACGGTTTCTACGAACATCACAACACTTTGGTGGCTAATCGTACGCTTCATGTAGTCCTTTTCGCGCCCCTACGGCTAAGTGAAAGAAATAAAGCACTATAGTCTGATTGCCTAGTCTGCCGCACTATACCGCCTTCGGGTTCCGATAATATGGCTAAGGGACATAGTGCATTGGCATAAGACACCCCATGTAGTATCTACATGGGGGCTAAAGCCGATGACTCGCATCTTTCAGTATTAAACAGCCACATAGGAGTTATAAAGGAATGCAAAACCATATAAGAACAAATACTAATATCATTAAAAGTCTGGGCAAGTCTTCAGACACGTTACAGATCATTCAAACATTTTATCACCCAAACACCGTGACGCTATCACCCGAGCACTCTCCATCACTCCATCAAAGTATAGCTCGGGGCGTCGATGCTCCTTCCCGGGTGGCGGCAGGTCGGTGGCTACCTTCATCATATTTAGCCCTGGCCAGTGCACCTTGGCCTTGGCAAGGGCCATCCGGACTCCTTCGATGTAGGAGGAGCACTTCACGGTGTCGAGGCGGGCGAAGCAGCCATCAACCTCTTCACCAGGCCGAAGTAGTTGTCCGACAGCAGCTCACCGGGACATAAGCGGATGTAGAGGTCCTTCATGGCCATCTCCGCTATCTGGTGCAGCTCCATCAGCTGTTTCAGCTGCTCCACCAGAAGAGGAGGACGCCCGGGGGCTCCAAACTGTGCCCAGAACAACCGAGCTTCATCACCTTCTCCCCGCAAGGCGAACAGCTGATTGGCGTCCGCCATGCTCTTCTGGAGATCGGAGGATGCGCCTGAGGATCGCCACACCCGGGTAAGCAATGCGAATTTGCTATCCCCGAATACGCACTTTAGTGAGTATGGCTTATCATCTTCTATGCCGTTGGCCTGGCACACTTGCTCCTCGTAGAGCCGCCAGTCAATCCGCTCCTTCTCGAGTTCGGTTTTCAAACAGGACAGTTTGGCCAAGCTCGCCTTATTCTTCCGCTCCAAGCCCTCGCATCTTTCATTAGAATCCTTGAGCTCCTGCTGGACCTTTGTTACGCGAGCTTCATGCTTGCCACAAGTGGCTCGCATGGTGGAAAGGGCGAAGGCCGTTTCCTTAGCAGCCGCCCTCTCAGCGTTCGTTTCGTCCTTCGCGCGTTGGAGCTCGGCCTTGAGCTTCTCCATCTCCTTCGCCAAGGCTGCACATGCATTATACAATGTGAAGAAGCAACATTGACAGTATTCAGACGATAGAGCTCAGACAAAGGCATTCAGATTCTGTTTTGACATACCTTGAGCCTCGTCGAGCCTTCGGTTAAGGGCCTCAACTTCGTCTTCGGAGCACTTCAGCTTCCGATTTAGCTCTTCTATCTCGGCGCCATTTATGGCCACCGCCGATGACGAAGCCTGCATTACACGCACAGTTAATACATTACATGGGCTCTCAATTACCGAATTATAGACAATCTGATCATATGTCGAGTTATTCTAACATACCAGACACTTAAAGTGCATCTAGTTCGTATCGGATTTAGACGTGACCCCTAGGTGAGCTTTTTCAGCTCACCTAGGGCTTGGGGGCTGCCATGTATATAAAGCAAATAAATAAAATCTTTGCAAAATAAACACATCGGGTGACTTACTTGAAAAACCGTAAGGAGACCTTTGAAGGCCTCCTTCAGTCCATTGTCAACGGACTGGATGCTTTGTAGTAACGCACCCATAAAGGGCGGTGATCCTCGGGGATGGAGACGCTCGATAGAGCATCCTCCATGACTGACCACCTATTGGTCGATGGTGCCGGTGATGATCGGACTCCTCGATCACCCACCGGGGATTGGACCGATGCCTCCGTAGGCATAGTGCGCTCCGGTAATATTCTCGGAGGGGACTGAGCGTCCGCTCGTCCGACCTCCTCGGTATCCGGGTGGGGTGTTGCCCCCTGGTCTTTAGTAGCCGAGGTGTTAGCCTTGGCCACGGTACTATCTCCCTCGCCACAGGTGTCCGCCTCCATAGGAGTGAGCTGGGACGACACCTCCACGGAGTCCCTCGTGGCGCCTGGAGTGGTGGGATGCGAGGCATCCCCGCTCTCTGCTAGTTCGATCCTCCCCCTCGCCCTCGACCTCGGCCTCCTCCTCCTCTTCTTTGTCTTCCTCCTCCTCAGCCTCCTTCTCATTCGAGGAGGCGGGTGTATCCTTAGATGCGATGTCAGGTTGGTCCTTGATGCGGATGCCAGCCTGGCCTGGTTTCTTCTTCTTCTCTTTCTTCATGGGAGCCTCATAAGGCTTTACCACGAGCATTTTGGCTACCAGCCTATTCCTCTCGTCTTCAGGCTGAGGTGCCAGACTGTTAATGTTGACGGATTTCTTCAGCCATCTCTGCAAAGACAGACCGGACAAGGGGTTATGAGAATCTTCTATGTAGTAAAGCCGACCAATCTAGGGTGTATCGTACCTCGGAATCGGGCTTGGCAATGTGCACACCCTTGTCCTCCTCCTTGAATGGCCAGCTCTTCTGTGATTTGAAGAGCACCTTCCACAACTTCTCCTGCGTAGAGAGGAAGAGATTCCGAACTGTGGGCTCGTCATCGAGTTCACGAGCCCACAGGGGGGTGTCCCGGAGCTGGCAGGGGAGGATGCATCTTCGGAGCATCACCTTGACCACATCGGTCAACTTGGTGCCCTCCTGGACCATGGAGCAGATGCGCTTCTATAGGTCGCTCACCTCCTTGCCTGGTCCCCATACAAGGCCCTTTTCGAGCCATGAAGCCATTCGGGTGGGGGGACTGGATCTGAATGCGACGGTGGGATACTAACCTTCTTGTTGTGGTTTGGTGACGTAGAACCACTCCTTCTGCCACCCCTTGATGGTGTCAATAAGGGTTCTCGACGGCCACCCAACGCGGGTGAGCATGCCGATGACGGCCCCACCGCAATCTGCATGCTTGCCGCCGACGTACTTGGGCTTGATGTTGAACACCTGTAGCTAGAGCCCGAAGTGTGGCTCGATGCGCAAGAAGGCCTCGCTGACGAGGATGAACGTCGAGATGTGCATTATGGAGTTCGGCGAGAGGTCATGGAAGTCGACGCCATAGAAGAACATCAGCCCCTTGACGAAGGGGTGGAGGGGAAAGCTCAGTTCCCTGATGAAGTGGGGGGTGAACACCACCCTTTCGCCTGGCTTGGGGGTGGGGATCACATGGCCCTCCTTCGCCGCGCAGTGAGGGATGTTGGCGGAGAGGTAGCCGGCCTTCTTGAGGTCGACAATGTCCCAGTCAGTGAGCGTGGAAGCTTCCCATTGGTCGTTGGAGCCCGCCATTGATGAGCTCGGAGGTGGGGTCGGAGAGACCTAGATATGTGCTTCGGGGGTGCAAACGAATGGGAGGCGGAGAAGTCGAATGGAGAGCATGAATAGCCTTCGGGTTTTCCTCCTCTTTTTATGAGGCCTATCGATTTGGACTCCCCTTGCTGCACCATGAAACCCTCCACTTCCTGAGACATGCGAGCCGTTGCATCTGCATGATTAAGTATATCCCGTATAAAACGGGACACGATCGGTATATTGATAGACCGTGATGATTAAAATGGCCTCGAACCGCGAATCGAGTCTATGCAACTAGCCTAGTGGTCGTGGTGGGTCATAGCCTTTCGTTAGAGAGGTCGTGAGAGGAACATTCTTTACCCCCTAACGTTTGGCCTCCAAAGCCAATCAATTTGTAGTGTTCGTATGTGACACAATGCGGAAAACTGCTTATCATCAGAGGCCGAAGTATGCTTCGGCGGAAGGAAATCACCTCGCAAGCCGAAGACTCTATTCGCGAAGCAATTGGAGCTGAATTCCCTTGGCATTGGAGGCAAGTTTGGGGGCTACTGAGGGAGTCCTGGATTAGGGGGTCCTCGGATAGCCAACCTATTGTTATGGGCCGGACTATATGGGCTACTTACCAAACATTGCAAGATTTGAAGGCTTAGTCTCCAAGATGGAAGCTTCGGGAAGCACGACTTGCGCTCCACGTTTGATGTAGTAAATAGGGATGTTTATCTCTTCAGCATGTAACCGACCATGTGTAAACCCTAGGCATCCTCGGCATCTATATAAGCCGGAGGGTTTTAGGGTGTAGGGACAGAACAACTCATCTAGGGTTAGCTATTTCTATCTCAAGGTAGATCAACTCTGTAATTGTGACATCCCAAGTGATGTCCCTACCCTATTTGGCATGTAACCATATGTATGAACCTTGTGTCATGAGCTATGAGATGATTGCACCTTTGTCTTCATGGTGTTTTTGCATTCCTGCATCATGTCATCCATCATTTCATCATCATGCCATTCATCATGCTTGCTTGTGTTGTGTGTCTTGTATTGCATATGTATGTGATGTGCCTTGTGTAGTTTTGGCCTTGAGAGTGGTGGTCTCCATGTGTGCAACCTCTCCCTCTTCTACCTCTCTTTTCCTTCCTTCCCAAAAACCCCTCTCATTGCCTTTTATTCCAATATGATTTCTTGGCAGATTTTAAGTTGTTTTAAAATACTAGTCTTGCTAACGGCAAGATGCGCCTCTATCCCTTGTGAGGCCCTCATGCCTTAAACGGATAGGTGCACATCTTGGGCGTGACAAGTTGGTATCAGAGCCATACGACCATAGGAGCCTTTGCTTGTTCAAACTTGGCCGAGTCGAATCTAGTAAAAACTATGTTGAGTCTAGTTATATCGGAGAGTAGGATTCTTCTTAATCCTCTTCTATGCTCTGGTGAGGTATACGACTTAGGTAATTTTGATTCTACTCCTCTTCTTGCTCAAAAAAAATTTTAGGATCACGCGGGTATTTTGGAGTCTATATGATGCCGATGTGACAGGGTTCTAACTTGGTGCCTCCTGTCTGACTTGATTTCTTCCGGGGAGTCGAGCTCCAGGGAATGTTGGCACATCGTTATCATTCAGCTTCCTTGATATCTCAGGACGGAGAATGTTCAAAATTGCTTCAATACTTATCGTGGTGAGATAAGGTCGGAGTCACCCAGTACTGGGGAGGCGTCCAGGGTACCACCATGGTTTAGTATCGCTGTGAGATCGAGGATTCGAGATTAGACGAGTTTGCGAAATGTCTTGAATTATGGTCTGGAAGGTTGCGGATGCAGTCACAGCTGATTGCCTAGGGCAGGTTCCTGATTCCACAACCCGAATCACATAAACAAGAAAGTTTTCGGAAGTTCATAGGTGGGAAATCTTGTAGTCATCTAGGATCATCTTCCCCAGATGTATTGGGTTTGTACATTTGTTCCGAGCGCTTTGCTCAATACTTGCTGTGTCATTGCAAGTGGCTTATTATGTCTAATGATGTTATCATGATTCGAAGAAGCATTCTTACTAATTTTTCAGTAGGAAGGCTATGTTGTTTTTGTTCAATTCTTTCGAGCATTTGATTCAGCTTATGTTTCATCTTGTCAATGAGGTGCTGATGCGTTTTGTCCATCGTCAGGATGGCTCCACCAACTCGCAGCAATCCGGGTCGTGGTGAGGAGCAGACTGATGTTCCACCACCACCCTCCCACCGCCTCCTCCGCCTCCTCCTCCAGAAGCATGGCAAGCTGTGATGGCCGCGACCAATGCAAACACCCAGATGTTGCTCAGGCTTTTGCAAGAAAGGGAGTAGGGTCAGCAGGGTTTTCAAGGCATTTTTCAGAATCAGCTTCAGTTTGCGACACTCAATCAGTTCCTTGCCAACCAGCCCAAGACTTTCACCTCTTGTGAGCAGCCTCTAGATGCTGATGATTGGCTTCGTGATATGAGCAAGCATTTTGAGTGCAGCAATGTCAGGCCAGAGGACTTTGTCAGGTTTGCATTGTTCCAGCTGAAGGGTCAGGCAGCTGATTGGTGACAACAGTACAAGGATTCCAGGGGCGACCGTGTTGTTACTTGGGACGATTTCCGTCGTGACTTCAGGGCTCATTACATTCCGACAAGCTTTGTCGAGGAGATGCGTGAGAAGTTCAGGCACCTGAAGCAGGGAACCAAGTCTGTCTATAGTACAACATCGAGTTCCAGAATCTAGCTCGTTATGCCAAGCAAGATGTTCCAGATGATAAGGCTATGATCTATCAGTTCAGAGGTGGTCTCAAGGATGAGCTTCTGCCAGGCCTTGTTCTTCAAGAGCCTCGTGAGTTTGATCAGTTCTACAACATGGCTTTGAAGATTGAAGCAGCTCAGCTCAAGTTGGATAACTCTAAGAAGCGTTCAAGGGATTCATCTTCTTCTTCTGGCTCTCAGATGGTTCCTAAGCAACAGAAGTATTGGGCGCCAAATCCTCTTCCGTTTCATCCTCCTCAGCAGCAGAAGCAGTTCGGTGGTCGTGGTTCTTCCCACCCACCCAACCCAGGTTTCCAGCAGAAGAACCAGGCGTCCAAGGCAGTTCTTTTTCCTCCTCCAAGCAATGTTCGTCCGCTTTCTGAGGTGACTTGTCACAAATGTGGTCAGAAGGGTCACTATGCAAACAAGTGCAACCAGCGGCGTCTTCCGCCTCCCCCTCCTGTCAAGCCTCCAGGCAATGCTATAGTGAAGCATAATCCCAAGACCGCAAGAGTGAATATGGTGAATGCAGCTGAAGCAGAGCAGTCCAATGATGTGATCATGGGTAATCTCTCAGTTAATTCTATTCCTGCAAAGGTGTTATTTGATTCCGGTGCATCGCATTGTTTCATGTCTCGTCCTTTCTTTATCAAGCATGAGTTTGATTTTCAAGATTTGCATAAGCCGTTGTCTGTGGTGTCACCCGGTAAGATGTTGAATTCCAATCGCATTGTCCCGGATGTTTCTATCAAGATGGAAATTATTCTTTTTTGGCTTCTCCAATTGTTCTCGGGAATTCTGATATTGGTCTCATTCTAGGCATGGACTTCCTGACTATGAATAATGCTCATATTGGTTGCAAAGCAAAAGAATTCAAGTTGATTCATCCTTCAGAAGATGTGATTATATTCGCGTCTTGCGATGACACAATCCGTCTCTTTCCTCTTAATTAGAAGGGTGAAATCTCAGCAATTTCTCAGATTCCGGTGGTTTGTGAGTATGAAGATGTCTTTCCAGAAGAATTGCCAGGAATGCCTCCGCACCGGCTAGTTGAGTTTGTGATTGATCTCGAGCCTGGAACTGAACCGGTCTCCAAGTGTCCGTATAAACTTGGCCCCGAAGAGTTGAAAGAGCTGAAGAAGCAGCTAGATGAGCAAGAACGTCTGGGTCCGATCAGACCAAGCTCTTCTCCGTGGGGTTGTGGAGTTTTGTTTGTCAAGAAAAAGGATGGCACGGATCGTCTTTGTCTGGACTATCGGCCATTGAACAAGAAGACAATCAGAAACAAGTACCCACTTCCCAACATCAATGAGTTGTTTGAGCAACTGAAAGGTGCCAAGGTTTTCTCGAAGCTTGATCTTCGCATGGGTTATCATCAAATTCGCATTCGCGAAGAAGACATTCCTAAGACTGCTTTCAGGACGAGTTTTGGCTCTTATGAGTACACCGTCATGCCGTTTGGTCTTGCTAATGCTCCTCCAACCTTCTCAAGAATGATGAATTTCATCTTCTCTCCTTTCAAGAATGAGTTCGTCTTGGTCTATCTGGATGATATCCTTGTGTTCTCCGAGACAGAAGAAGATCATCCAAAGCATCTCCGCCTTGTGCTTGACAAGTTAAGGGAACATCAGTTCTATGCCAAGTTTTCCAAGTGTGAGTTCTGGCTCAATGAAGTGATGTACCTCGGGCATGTCATCTCTGCTGAGGGAATTAAAGTGCACCCTAAGAAAGTTGAGGCAATCTTGAAGTGGGAACCTCCTCAGAATGTGAAGCAGCTTCGGAGCTTCCTCGGGCTTGCTAGTTATTGCAGAAGATTCGTGGAGAACTTCTCTCAAATTGCTAAGTCTCTGTCCAATCTCCTCCAGAAGAGTGTCAAGTATGTTTGGTCTCCTGAGTGTGATGTGGCGTTCAATACTCTCAAGCAGAGACTGACTTCAGCCCCAGTTCTTGTTCCTCCTGAGCAGTCTAAGCCTTTCCAAGTTTTGTGTGATGCTTCTCTCCAAGGTCTTGGTGGTGTTCTCATGCAAGACAAGAAGATTGTTGCTTATACCTCGCGTCAGTCGAAGCCTGTCGAGAAGAACTACCCCACTCATGATCTTGAGTTGGCGGCAGTTGTGCATGCTCTAATGACTTGGAGGCATTTGTTGTTGGGTAGACCAGTTGAGGTGTACATCGATCACAAGAGCTTGAAGTACATTTTCACTCAACCCAATCTCAATCTTCGGCAGTCTCGTTGGGTGGAAATGCTTGAAGACTTCAATCCAAGTATTGAGTATACTCCTGGGAAAGCAAATGTCACTGCAGACGCGCTCAGCCGTAAGGCGTACTGCAATAGTCTGATCTTGAAGCCTCTTCAGCCCGAGCTTTGTGAAGCCTTCCGCAAGCTCAACCTTTATATGATTCCACAAGGATTTCTTGCAAATCTTCAAGTCTCTCCGACTCTGGAAGATCAGGTTCGCCAAGCGCAGCTTCTTGACGCTATGGTGAAGAAAGTGAAGAAAGGTGTGGCCAAGAGCATTCCGAAGTACAAGTGCTTTCGTATTGATGACAAAGATACCTTGTTCTTTGAGGACCGTCTTGTCATTCCTAAAGGTGATCTCAGAAAGGTTATCATGGACGAAGCACACAATTCTCTGCTATCCATTCATCCTGGCAGTTCCAAGATGTATCAGGATCTCAAGAAAACCTTCTGGTGGACTCGTATGAAACGTGAAATTGCTCAGTTTGTCAACGAGTGCGATGTTTGCCGCAGAGTGAAGGCGGAGCATCTGCGTCCAGCAGGTCTTTTGCAGCCTTTGCCTATCCCGGAATGGAAATTCGATCACGTGGAGATGGATTTCGGAACTGGTTTTCCCAAGTCCAAGAGAGGC
Source organism: Hordeum marinum (assembly GCA_022496015.1). Classification (NCBI taxonomy): domain Eukaryota; kingdom Viridiplantae; phylum Streptophyta; class Magnoliopsida; order Poales; family Poaceae; genus Hordeum; species Hordeum marinum. The sequence continues at coordinate 279,102,639 of CM039673.1, forward strand.
AACGATGCCATCTTTGTGGTTATCGACAAGCTGTCAAAAGTTGCTCATTTCCTGCCAGTCAAAGAATCTATCTCGGCAGCTCAGCTTGCAGAGTTGTATACATCAAGGATAGTGTCTTTGCATGGTATTTCTCAACTCATCTCTTCTGACTGTGTAAGTCTCTTCACTTCCAAGTACTGGGAGTCCTTCCAGACTGCTATGGGTACTAAGATCCGTTTCAGCACGGCGTTCCATCCGCAGATAAGTGGTCAAGTTGAGAGAGTCAATCAGATCCTTGAAGATATGCTCATATCCTGTGTGATTTCGTTCAGCATGAAGTGGGAAGACTGCCTCCCTTATGCTGAATTCTCATACAACAATAGCTTTCAAGCAAGCTCACGCAAGGCCCCGTTCGAGATTCTCTACGGAAGAAAGTGTCGTACCCCGCTTAACTGGTCTGAAACCGGTGAGTGTCAGATATTGGGCAATGACATGATCACTGAAGCAGAAGAAATGTGCCATGTCATTCGTGAGAACCTCAAAGCAGCTCAGTCCCATCAAAAGAGCTATTACGATAGCAAGCACCGGGATGTTTCTTTCCAGGTGGATGATTTTGTCTATCTCAAGGTTTCTCCCATGAGAGGCACGCAACGATTTGGAATCAAAGGGAAGTTGGCTCCTCGTTTTGTTGGTCCTTTCAAAGTTGTGGACAAGAGAGGTGGTCTTGCATATCAACTTGAGCTTCCTCCAAATTTCGCGAACGTGCACAATGTCTTCCATGTTTCTCAGCTCTGGAAATGCTTCAAGACTCCCAAGCGAACCATTGACCTCCAAGACATCGATCTTCAAGCAGATCTTTCGTATTGTGAGCACCCAGTTGAAATTCTTGAAGAAACTAAGCGTAAGACTCGCAACAAGTCTGTCAAGTTCCTCAAGGTGAAGTGGTCTCATCATTCCGACAAACAAGATACTTGGGAACATGAGGACCTGCTCCGTTCCGAATTTCCAGACTTCTTCCGTTCATAGATCTCGGGTCGAGATCCTTCTGTAGTGTGGGAGAGTTGTGACATCCCAAGTGATGTCCCTACCCTATTTGGCATGTAACCATATGTATGAACCTTGTGTCATGAGCTATGAGATGATTGCACCTTTGTCTTCATGGTGTTTTTGCATTCATGCATCATGTCATCCATCATTTCATCATCATGCCATTCATCATGCTTGCTTGGTTGTGTGTCTTGTATTGCATATGTATGTGATGTGCCTTGTGTGGTTTTGGCCTTGAGAGTGGTGGTCTCCATGTGTGAAACCTCTCCCTCTTCTACCTCTCTTTTCCTTCCTTCCCAAAAACCCCTCTCATTGCCTTTTATTCCAATATGATTTCTTGGCAGATTTTAAGTTGTTTTAAAATACTAGTCTTGCTAACGGCAAGGTGCGCCTCTATCCCTTGCGAGGCCCTCGTGCCTTAAACGGATAGGTGCGCATCTTGGGCATGACAAGTTGGTATCAGAGCCATACGACCATAGGAGCCTTTGCTTGTTCGAACTTGGCCCATGTGAGCAGTGACGGCCACCTGCCCCGTCATCCTCCTCCGTCAGTTGTTTCAGAGAGAGACCGTCGCCGCGTCGCCCTTTTCTGTCGCCGTCGCCGTTAGGCTAGTGGTATTTAGTCCCCCCCTCGGCATGCGGGCGTCCCCGCCTAGGGTTCCTCTTCCCTCCTCCGCCGCCGCAGCCCTCATCGAGCTCTCCTCCGCTCTCCCTTCTCTCTTCTTCCTCCCTGTCAAGGTAAGTTTCAGAGTTAGTCAGTGAGCTCCGCCGGGTCTTCGTCACCGTCGCAGCGCGTCTCCGGTGGCTCCTCGCCGCGTCCAGGATGGCGTGGGGTGCGCGGGCTCTCCCATCGTTCCATTTCCGCCGCTAAGGGCCTCGGAGGAGCCCTGCAGCGAGGAGCACATCGCCGCCGGACGTCCTGCTCTGCCATCTTCTTCCTCTTCGTCGTCGTCGCGTCCCCGCCTCTCCTTCCCCTCCGTCGTCGTGCTCCGCCTCTCCCCGAGCCCCTCGAGGTGAGCAACCGGAGCTCCCCTTCCCCTCTCCTGCTCTATAACGTGTCTGTCGCCGCGTCTATCGCTGGCGTCCACTAGTGAGCACCTACTGCTCACCTCTGTCCCCCTCTTCGTGAGAAGAGGCGAGGGATGGGAATACCGTAGTTCCCCGCTTCGATTCCGCCCATCCGCGTCGCTGGAGACCCTGTGTAGCCGTCGGAATCATCGCCGTCGTAACTCTGTCATCGCCGTTGTTGCCTGCGCTGTCGTTCTTTAGTTTCGTCAGAGGGACTGTGCGCGTGTGTGTATTAGAGCGCCGCGTCCCCCCCTTTTGTTAAGAGCCGGGCCGTAGCCCAGTGGTAGACCGTGTTGTGTGTGATCAGGGGATCTGGGGTTCGAATCCCCCTTCTCCCCCTTTTTCTATTTGTGTTCTTTTTTGCCTTCTTTTCTTTCCCTTTTAATTGTTTGTGTGTGTATGTATGTGTGAGACCTAGAAAGCCTTATTATTTCTGTTAGAGGTGCATGTGTATGTATGTTTGTGTGGTTTCACACACACATCCATGTGTGAGAATGTATGAGGGTGTATGTGTGTGTTGGTGCATGTGTAAATGCACATGTATGGGATTGAGTGTGTAGGTGCCAAGTGCATACAAGCATGAGCATGGTTTGCATATGAGTGTGTTGTTGGTTGGTATATATATGCAAGTGTGGATGTAAGTGCATGCTTAGCTCCATGTGTAGGTTACTCTCACATTAGCATAGTTTCTCTTCTAGCTAGTTTCATCCTTGTAGATGATGCTATGCCATGTTACTATGTCCCTAGGGTGCTATTTATTCATTTCCAACTTGTAAGCTTAGAGCCCATGTCATTTTTGTGCATTTTCATCATGCCACTTAAGTGCCATAAGCCATCCATGGGAGATAGGGTCATAATTTCGACCTAACCTTCCTCCCCTTTGCTCCACACAAGTATAGGGGTATGAGTAATGCATTTGGGGTAGAATCAACCCATGTATGCACTTGTGAAGTCAGATTTGACTTTGGGGCAACTTGACAAAACTGCATTTTTAAGCTGTGATGCCCTTTTGTCTTTTTCTTATGAATTAATCTATGCATGTTTTTAAGTTCTTGCCAACATGAGATTGCTAGTTAAAGTGGCTGTGAACACCCCTGTATTTTTTTAATTAGTGTTAAGTCACCAGATCAGTGGGAACCATGCTGCTTAGTTGGCTAGTTTCTGTTACTGTTCATCCTGCTTAGAAATGGATGTCTGGAGATTCTGCTGTTATTGTTTTTCCATGAAGAGTGGATTGTAGCAAGTGCTGTGGTTGGATTTTGATCATGCTCAGTGCTAGCTATTTGTAGTGGATATTGTCGTCTACCATCCTGTTAATTTTCATGCCATTTGGAGCTCTCTAGCATATTTAACCATTGTTGTCAACTTGCTACTTTGTTAACCCAGATTCCAGAAAGCTAGAATTTTCACTAAGTCCCTAAAACCCTGATTCATCATGCCTACTTGTTTGCTCCATGCTTATTGATGTGTGACTCTTTTGCTGATTGCATAGTTGGATAAATTGAAGTGAGTGTGGAGTAGATTCTGTCCATATCTTGTTTGTGGCTGTAGGGTTCCTGTGGCTCTAGTTGTGAGCTTTCCAAATTGCTATGTTGCTGGTTGTGACAGATTTGGTTTTATTTTGTTTTGTGAGTTGTGGGAGTTATAATCCATGGAACTGAGTGATTCTTGAGTCTATTGTGATTGATTTTTCATCACCTATCCAGTGATCACCTTGGAATGCCAAGAATTAGCCCAAGTATTTGGTGATCTTGTGTTTTGCCTCTGTACCTTGTCGTGAGCGTATCTCGAGAACCGTAGCTCCGTTTCTTGCGATCCTTATATGCATTTTCATCGTTTTTGCATGCTGCATCCATATTTACCATGTTCATGCATGTCTAAATAACTTAACATGAGGTTCTGTCCAGATCCATTAATACACAACTTGCATGTGAAACATGACTAGTTTTGGATTGCCATGTTATAATTCTTCATAAATGAACATGCATCATTTTGATTGTGCATTGCACCTTGGTTGGATGTTTATTGTTTCTGTTTCCCTTGGGTAGACGCGAGTGTTGAGACTGAGTACGAGGACCCAGGAGAGTACCACTACGAGGATCCCACTACTTGTTCCGTTGAAGAACCATCAGGCAAGATGATCGTACCTGGATCCCAATACTATCTTTGCTTGCTAGTTTCTCGTTCTTATCGTTACAATTGCTCTACCTATCACATGATATCATCCCCCCATGTTGCCATGTCAGCCTCTAACCGCCACATCCCAACAAACCGTTGATTGGCTAAGTTACCGCTGCTCAGCCCCTCTTATAGCGTTCTTAGTTGCAGGTGCAGGTTGTTCCATGTGACAACATGGATTGGATATCACAAATAAATTCTGTTATGTAATTTAATGCACATATATATATGGTATTGGTGGAAGGCTTGGCCTTTTGCTAAGTCATTTGTTCCGCTCGTACCGCCATTAGTTCCTTGTTACCGGTGTTATGTTTTTCCATATTTTGCACTCCTAACACGCTTGGGGTTGTTATGGGGACCCCCTTGTTTATTCGGTGGAGATTAAAACTTGTTTGGCAAGACCCAACATTGGTACTACATTTGCTATTACTAATCAAATTGCAAGGGTCTTGCAAACCCGTGGATAATTTAATCAACCCCCGGGCCAGTGCTCCTCATGAGTGTTGGTCCAAACTAGAGTCGTGTGCGGGGCCAACCCGGGGCAACTCAGGAGATTTCTATCAGGCCACTGTATGCTCCGCTCATCCAGTCGTGTCCTAAGAACGAGATATGCGCTCTTATCGGGTTCGTCGACACGTTGGGTGGTCTTGCTAGATTCGTTTTACCTTTATCGAGTGTCTCGCGTGTGGAGACTGACTTCCTTCGGGTTTACTCGAGGTGTTGGCCTCCTTTGGAATTGCCTATGATGATCGCGAGATCCGCGTTCGAGGCTATTCCCACGAAGTGTGGTTATTTGTGATGGACTAGTTGGAGCATCCATGCAGGGTTAAATCTTTCAGAAAGCCGTGCCCGCGGTTATGTGGCAACTTGGATATTTGTTTAACATCCGTTTATAGAAAACTTGAAGTAAACTCTAATTAAAATTCATCAACTGCATGAGTAACCGTGATCGTCTCTGCTCGTGAACATGAACCGAGAGAGAACACGGTGGGGTTACGATTGACGTAGGTAAGTGTTCAGGATCTCATAGAGATTACTCTAGATTCGCTCGTTAAACGTAGACCACTCATATTTACATTACTATAGCGTAAGCTAGCCACCATATAATGCTTAGTTCTGCTGCAACCTAAACATCACCCTTCCTTCCTAAAGCTTAAATAGTCTTGGTACCCAGGCACATGATAGTTGAGTCCTCTGTGGCTCATAGTTTACTACAATAATCCAGGTGCAGGTTCAAATGAGTTCGTGCAAGATGATCTTACCCAGCTCTAGTGGGAGTATGATGAGGAGAGAGGCAAGATGTACGTGACATATCCGGATGAGTAGAGGACCTAGTCGTGATCGTTGGGACAGCTTGATAGTATCATTCGCAACTTCTTTTATCGTTTGATTTCGTCCGTAGGCGGACCCTGTGTTCAACTTGATGCTATGATTTGGGTGACATTGTAAGTTAGCATGTGGCGAGTGTAAGCCAACTTGTATACTCTTCTCATTCAGTATTGTATGTTGTGATGATACTAGTCTTGCTAACGGCAAGATGCGCCTCTATCCCTTGCGAGGCCCTCGTGCCTTAAACAGATAGGTGCGCATCTTGGGCTTGACAGTAACCCCCCATATCATCAATACAACCAAGCAGTACGTAGGGTATTAACTCCATAGGAGGGCCCGAACCTTGGTAAATTCGTGTCCCCTTTGTCTCTTGTTACCGCCAATGCTAGTCTCATAGTTTGGGACCCCCTATCCGAGATCTGCCGGTTTTAACACCGACAATCGGCACGCTCACTCTTTGATTACCATCGGGATTAGTGATGAACCTGAATAATTTTTATTTAGTGCATGCGTTAAGCATGAACATTATATCTGGATCTTGTTTATTGTGAGATGGTTACTCATTTAAATCAGAGAATAATGGTTGCTCTATTTATATGAGTAATATCTTTTACGGTCATGCACCCAATGTGAGGGGTTTGTTCTTATTGAATCTCGATAGTGATGATACACATGTTCATAACATTGATGCCAAAAGATGTAGAGTTGTTAATGATAGTACCACTTTCTTGTGGCATGGCCGCTTAGGTCATATTGGTGTGAAACGCATGAAGAAGCTCCATGATGATGGACTTTTGGAGTCACTTGATTTTCAAACGCTTGACACATGTGAACCATGCCTTCGGGAAAGATGACTAAGACCTCGTTCTCTGGAACAATGGAATGACAAGTGACTTGTTGGAAATCATACATACTGATGTGTGCGGTCTGATGAGCATTGAGGCGCACGATGGATATCGTTTCTTTCTCACCTTCACTAATGACTTAAGTAGATATGGGTATATTTACTTAATGAAACACAAGTCTGAAACGTTCGAAAAGTTCAAGCAATTTCAGAGTGAATTAGGAATCATTGTAACAGGAAGATTAAGTTCCTACAATCTGATCGAGGAGGAGAATATCTGAGTTATTTTGACAGTCACTTAAGACAATGTGGAACTGTTTCATTATTGACACCGCCTAGAACACCACATCGTAATGGTGTGTCCGAACGTTGTAATCAAACCTTATTGGATAAGGTGCGTTCTATGATGTCTCTAGCCGATTTGCCACTATCGTTTCGGGGTTATGCATTAGAGATAACTGCATTCACTTTAAATAGGGCACCATCGAAATCCATTGAGACGCCTCCGTATGAATTGCGGTTTGGTAAAAAACCAAAGTTGTCGTTTCTTAAAGTTTCGGGATGTGATGCTTATGTCAAAAAGCTTCAGCCTGAAAAGCTGGATTCCAAAGTGAAGAAATGCATCTTCATAGGATACCTAAACAAGACACTTGGGTACACCTTTTATCTTAGATCCAAAGGCAAATTGTTTGCCGCTAAGAACGGGTCATTTCTCGAGAAAGAGTTTCTCTCGAAAGAATTGAGTGGGAGGAAGATAGAACTTGATGAGGTTGTTGAACCTTTATTTCAACCAGAGAGTAGCGCAACACAGAAAGATGTTTCTATGGAGCCTACATCAGTTGAAAAGGAAGTTAATGATGGTGATCATGAAGCTTCAGGTCAAGTTACTATCAAACCTTGTAGGTCTACAAGGGCACGTATTGCTCTTGGGTCGTACGGTAACCCTGTCGTAGAGGTCATGTTGTTGGACAAGGATGAACCTATGAGCTATGGAGAAGCGATGATGGGCACGGACTTCGACAAATGCTTAGAGGCCATGAAATCCGAGATGGGGTCCATGTATGAAAACAAAGTATGGACTTTGGAAGTATTACCTGAAGGGTGAAAGGCCATTCAGAACAAATGGATCTTTAAGAAAAAGATGGACGCGGACGGTACATCTATAAAGCTCGACTTGTGGCAGAGGGTTTTTTCACAAGTTCAAGGAGTTGACTACAATGACACCTTCTCACCCGTAGCGATGCTTAAGTCCGTCAGAATCATGTTAGCAATACCTGCATTTTTCAATTATGAAAATTCGCAGATGGATGTCAAAACAATGTTCCTTAATAGTTTCCTTAAGGAAGAGTTGTATATGATAAAACCAGAAGGCTTTGTCGATCCAGAGAATGCTGACAAAGTTTGCAAACTCCGGCGATCCATTTATGGACTGGTGCAAGCATCTCGGAGTTGGAATATTCGCTTTGATCGGGTGATCAAAGCGTTCGGGTTTATACAAGTTTATGGAGAAGCTTGTATTTACAAGAAAGTGAGTGAGAGCTCTATAGCATTTCTAATATTATATGTGGATGACATATTGTTGATTGAAAACAATATAGAAATGTTGGAAAGCATGAAGGAATATTTGAATAAGAGTTTTTCAATGAAGGACCTAGGAGAAGCTGCTTTCATATTAGGCATCAAGATCTATAGAGATAGATCGAGACGCTTAATCGGACTTTCACAGAGCACATACCTTGATAAACTTTTGAAGAAGGTCAAAATGGATCAGTCCAATAAGGGGTTCTTGCATGTATTGCAAGATGTGAAGTTGAGTATGACTCAATGCCCAGTGACTGCAGAAGATAGAGAAAAGATGAGTGTCATCCCCTATGCTTCAGCCATAGGCTCTATCATGTATGCAATGATGTGCACAAGACCCGATGTTAGCCTTGCCATAAGTATGGACGGAAGGTTTCAAAGTGATCCAGGAATGGAACACCGGATGGCGATCAAGAATACCCTTAAGTACCTGAAAAGGACTAAGGAAATGTTTCTCGTTTATGGAGGTGATCAAGAGCTCGTCGTAAAGGGTTACATTGATGCAAGCTTTGACACTAATCCGAATGACTCTAAGTCTCAAACCGGATACATATTAATTCTCAATGGGGGAGCGGTAAGCTGGTGTAGTTCCAATCAGAGCGTGGTAGCTGATTCTACATGCAAAGCAGAGTACATCGCTGCCTCGAAGGCGGCGAAGGAAGGTGTTTGGATGAAGGAGTTCATGACAGATCTTGGAGTAGTGCCCAGTGCACTGAACCCAATGACGTTGTTCTGTGACAATAGTGGTGCCATTGCTCTGGCCAAGGAACCAAGGTTTCACAAGAGGACCAGACACATAAAGAGACGCTTCAATTCCATTCTCGACTACATCAAGGAGGAGGACATAAATATTTGCAAAGTGCACACGGATATGAATGACACAGACCCATTGACTAAACCTCTTCCAAGGGCTAAACATGATCAACACTAGAACTGTATGGGTGTTAGATTCATTACAATGTAAATCACATAGTGATGTGAGCTAGATTATTGACTCTAGTGCAAGTGGGAGACTGTTGGAAATATGCCCTAGAGGCGATAATAAAGTGGTTATTATTATATTTCATTGTTCACGATAATCGTTTATTATCCATGCTATAATTGTATTGATTGGAAACACGAATACATGTGTGGATACATAGACAACACTGTGTCCCTAGTATGCCTCTAGTAGACTAGCTTGTTGATCAAAGATGGTGAAGGCTTCAGAGCCATTGATATGAGATGTCATTTGATAATGGGATAACATCATTAGGATAATGATGTGATGGACAAGACCCAAACTATGAACGTAGCATATGATCATGTCAGTTTATTGCTATAGTTTTCTACATGTCAAGTATCTATTCCTATGACCATGAGATCATGCAACTCACTGACACCGGAGGAGTACCTTGTGTGTATCAAACGTCACAACATAAGTGGGTGACTATAAAGATACTCTACAGGTATCTTCGAGGGTGTCTGTTGAGTGGGCATGGATCAAGACTAGGATTTGTTACTCCATGTGATGGAGAGGTATCTTAGGGACCACTCGGTAATACAACATCACAATGAGCCTTGCAAGAAAAGTGACTAAAGAGTTATCCACGTGATCTTGTATTACGGAATGAGTAAAGAGACTTACCAGTAATGAGATTGAACTAGGTATAGAGATACCGACGATCAAACCTCGGGCAAGTAACATACTGAAGAACAAAGGGAACAACATACGAGATTAACTAAATCCTTGACACAGAGGTTCAACTGATAAAGATCTTCGTATAATATGTAGGAACCAATATGGGCATCTAGGTCCTGCTATTTGTTATTGACCGTAGAGGTGTCTCGGTCATGTCTACATAGTTCTCGATCCTGCAAGGTCTGCACACTTAACGTTCAGTGATGTTTCGTTAGTATTGAGTTATGTATGTTGGTGACCAAAGGTTGTTCGGAGTCCCGGGTGAATTTCCGGACGTCACGAGGAGCTCCGAAATGGTCTGGAGGTAAATATTGATATATAGGGAAGTTGGTTTTGGACTCCAAAAAAGTTTCGGGCATTTCCGGTAGAGTACCAGGAGTGACGAATGGGTTTCGGGGGTCCACCAAGTGGGTCCCACACCCCCCAAGAGGCCACATGGGTCTTAGAGGTGGCGCACCAGCTCCTGGTGGGCTGGGCAGCCAGCCCCTATGGGCCTATGCGTAGGAGAGAGAGGAGAGGGGGAGGAGTCCTAGTCAGAGGAGGACTCCTCCCGCGCCTACCTCCTAATTGGAGGTGGACTCCTCCACCTCCCTGGTTCGACTGACCCTAGGGGAAACCCTAGGGCGCCAGCCCCTCCCCTCCCTCCTATATATATTGGAGGGGAGAGAGGGAAGCCGCACCCCAAGCCACGGTGTAGCCCTCTCTCCCCCTGCCTAGACCGTTTTCCCTCTAGATCGTTTCGGCGGTGCTTAGGCGAAGCCCTCTCGAAAAAGTTCCACCACCACCGTCACCATGCCGTCGTCCTGCTAGAGTACTCATCTACCTCTTCGCCCCCTCTTGTTGTATCAAGAAGGCGGAGATCGTCATCGAGTTGTACGTGTGCTGAACTTGGAGGTGTCGTTCGTTCGGCGCTAGATCGGGATGGATCGTGATTAGATCGCGGGACGGCTTGCGATTTGGACCGTGAAGACGTTCGACTAGATCAACCACGTTTCTTAATGATTCCCGCTTAGCGATCTACAAGGGTATGTACATCCACTCTCCTGCTCGTAGATGCTCATCACCATGGATAGATCTTGCGTGTGCGTAGGAATTTTTTTGTTTCCCATGCAACGTTCTCCAACACTCGGGGTCGTCGAAGGGGGCGAAGACATGTGGTCATGGGCATGGGCGTGCTCGGGATCGTGGGAGAGAACATGGGTGTAGGAGGTTAGGGGTGGACCTGATGGGCGGGGCCCGCTGGTTTGTGGGAGAGAGGGGATAGACAGGGCGCGTGTGCTGGGCTAGCTAGCTAGGCTGTGGCCTAGATGTCTGGTCCAGCTAGGCCTTTTTCTTTTATTTCTTTTCTGTTTTATTCCTTTTCTTTTATTTCTAGATGGCTGCGTTTTCTGTTTTATTCCTTTCCTTTTTCTATTTCTTAATAAATTGAAAGAGAGTTTGAATTTGCAATTCTTCTCAACACAAAATAGTTCTTCAAAATCCAAAAGGAATATTTGTGAAATGCTGCAAGTCTCTTTTGGGAAATTTGGACAACTAATGTCCATGCCTTTATTTCCAAATTTAATTTGAATTTGGTTTCAAAACAAGATTTGTTTCAATTCATTTTAGAAAGAATGGCAGCGGGTCTAGGTCGTAATTTGGTCTTGTGGATTTATAAATCCTTCCAAATTCAACAAGCCATTTTTGTTTAAATTCCCTTTTGAATTAAAATGAATTCAGAATGATTCCGATTTCAAATCCTTTAGGGAATTCAATTTGACTTGGAAACTCTTGGGGCTTATCCAATTGCTTTTGCCCAACAATATTTCAAATGGCTTGGGTTCCAACTATAGGCTAGATAGGTTTCCACTAGTTGCATTGAAATTTTAGCCTCATATTCAATCAATCAAGCAATTTCAACTAGCAAGAAACATACAAGGGGGTTTTGTTTGAATTTTTTAGTTCCCTATGAAAATTTTAACAAGATTTGGGAAAAATTAGGGATGTGACAAAGAGTTGTTGGGTTTTGCCGTAAACAGGATGAGTGATATAGCACATAAGCAAATTATTTCCCTGAGTTGACAATCAAGGTTTAATCGAACTAGCAAAAATCACCAAGCTAGCAAGATCAATAGTGAGTGCACACAAACAAAAACAATACTTGCATAGTTGCACCCAACTTAGCAAGGGGGTTGTGAAGCCCCTTGTCTTGCTAGTTACAAGATTAAAATCAAATAAATAGATAGTGATACGGCAGAAGTAAACGAGCAATTTTGTCGAAGCTTGTATTAATGGGAGAATGGACCCGGGGGTCATAGGTTCACTAGATGCATCTCTCACGAAAAGAAGGCAAATGAAATGGTAATAAATTATAGTTGGGCAATTGACAAGAACATCAACGAGTATCACTATGATCATTCATGGCATATTCTCATACAGGCACTACGTCCATGAAAAGTAGACCATTAGTCCAACTGCATCTACTACTAGTACTCCACCCCAAGACTGCTATCCAGCATACATCTCAAAGCATTAAGTTCAAAGAAACAGAGTAACTCTGTAGTAGGCAAGATGACATAATATAGACAAGAAGAAACCTAGCAATAAGATAAACCCTTGTATTTTTCTCCTTTTATGGCAACAATACATATGTGCATTGTCCCCATTCTATCACTGGGATAAGAATCACTGCAAGATTAAAACCACTACTATGCACCAGTCCCTCTGAAGATCTACTAATTAATTTTGGCCAAATAAGACAAATATATTGGAAAACATATGTAGCTACTTAACTATATAGCACATAAATCTCAAAGATTCAAATAGATTCAATGAACAATCTCATCATAAACTCACAACTCATCATGTGTCAACAAACAAAACACAAAATTACATCCGATTGATCCCAATCAAAGAAGGAAGAAGCGTACATGGTGAGGGAGTCATGGACTAAGGGGTCGTTGGGTCGTCGGCCTATCTCTTAATACGCCAACTTGGTGGGCCATTCTTTGATTGTTGCAGGAAGGGCCAGATACATTGAGAGCCCATGTTCCAAAAGGAAGTCTCGAAGGCGCGTTGTGCACTCCAAGTCAAGATGAGGAAATTGGCATCTCCATCCACGACAGGAGACCTACCATGTGTAAACTCTAGTACCCCCGGTGCCTATATAAATCGGGTGGTTTAGATTGTAGGGAAGAGAAACTCGTCTAGGGTTTTAGCTATTCGATCTCGAGGTATATCAACTCTGTAACCTTCATATCATCAATACAATCATGTAGGACGTAGGGTTTTACCTCCATAAGAGGGCCCGAACCTAGGTAAACAGTGTCTCCTTCGTCCCCTATTACCATGGATCCTAGTCTCACAGCTCGAGACCACCTACCCGAGATCCACTGGTTTTGACACCAACATTGGTGCTTTCATTGAGAGTTCCACAGTGATCGGCAAAGGAATTGATGGCTCGCGTTGTAATCAACAAAGAGGTCCACAACATGGACACTTTTGTCCCTGGGTAGATCTTTGCTTTCGGCAACATCGTGCTGCACGCTGACCCGATCGGCCATTTGGGCCAGGTTGGTAGCTTCGCCCCTGATCAAGAAGTCAGATTCGGGAACCTTGAGTTCTCTGTAGACTCTCGGGGCGATATTTTGCTAACCAGGCTCACAATCTTGCCTGCCGTGCTTGAAGACTCTGAGGCTTTAACCTCAGATTCTGCTTTCGGTCCCGCCCACGGGATCCACCCAGGCGATGACCTGGATTTTAGTCCGGATCCGGCCATAGCGCCATACGTCCAGACACCGGTTTCTATCGAACACTTCTCTCGCGCGGACGCATCGGAGTCCAACTCCTAAAGCTCTGAGCAGATTGACCTGATCGAGCTCTCAATACTCAACGAGGGCCTAGATCGGATCTTGTCGATGAAAATTACCGACGACCCAACCCTGATCCATGCTCATATCGGTCTCAAGGCGGGTCAAGAAGAATTTTTCATCCCACCCACCACCCACTTGATAGCCACTATCGAGGACTTAACTGACATGTTGGACTACGCCTCCGAGGAGGCAGAATACATGCATGAGGAAGATTGTGCTCCCAACCCCGTAACACCGGACGATGGGCCGTGGCCTCCACCTATGACGTCTACATGGTGGACACTCCAGCCGATAACGGCAAGCTCACACCCAAGAACGATGGTGACAAATCAGGCGAAGCACCGTCAAGGCGTTGAAATCGCATAAAATATCAAAGGCAAAAAAGGGAGAAAAGCTATCGCTGGCACCGGGGACGGAGATACCCCAGAAGACCCCGGCGATCCCGATATCCCCGAACACCCGCTAGAGGATGAGGAGAGGCCGGAAGATCAGTGCAACCCTAATGATCTAAATGATTTGGAGTACGACAACTACCTCCCCCTATCGAGGAGGAGGACATCCCGGAATCCGAAGACTTTGCCATCCTTGATAACCTTGAGGATCAGAAACAGTTTAGGCAACAGCTTATAGCCACGGCCCGCAGCTTGAAGGCAAAAGAATGATAGCTTAAGGTCGAACAGGACAACCTCAATGATCGATAGATTACTGTCCTATCAGTTGAGGAAGGATACGGTACCGGTTTATTGGACAAACCCAAAAGCTATCCACACCGAAGGCTGCTGCCACAATTCGATGATGAGCTTACTGATACGCCGTCTCTCAAACATACTCCATACAACAAGCTAGACCGCCCTCCTCGAGGACGAGATAGGACGACTGACGATACCGGTTATAGGCCGAAGATATCCCAAGACGGGGAAAAGGGACAATAGAGCCAGATGACAGGTTTGACCTGCGACACGACATGGACTATATAAAAGGTCGTATGAGATCCATCTACAGATCTAGAGGGTACTCACCTGATAGACGGGAGGGGTACCGGCCTTGGCTCGACCGCAACAATAGAGGTCAGGAACGAAACAGGGCCAGAATAGATGCCGATTACCGGCACGACATATCTTGGGTCAGAGGCACTGCTCACCCATTGTGCTTCACAAACGAGGTGATGTAGCATCAGTTCCCAGAGGGATTTAAACCCGTGTTCATAGAGCAATATGATGGGACAACTAACCCAACAGTATGATCAAGGATTTCCTCCTCCACATCCACATGGCGCGGGGAGATGATCTCCACACCATCAAGTATCTACCCCCCAAGCTTAAGGGGCCAGCTCGGCACTGGTTAAACAAACTCCCCGAAAATTCCATTGGGTGCTGGGAGGATTTAGAGGATGCATGTTCGGCCGCCCGACTCCTCTGACCTGAGCAACGTCGTCTAGAAGCCAGGAGATTCCGCTCGGCAATTCTAGAACCGGTTCTTGACCAAGAAAAACCAGATCGTTGACTACCCGAACGCAGAGGCAATAGCCTCCTTCAGGCACAATATTCAGGACGAATGGCTAGCTCGCCAGCTCTGTCAGGATAAACCTAGGACAATGTCCACCCTTACATCACTCATGACTCGCTTTTGTGCGGGCAAGGATAACTGGTTAGCAGGACGGAGCCACAACCTCGAAGACCCTGGAACCTTCAAAGTTCGGGACAGAAACGGGAAACCAAAATGCAACAAGAATAAGCGTCGGCACAACAATAGTGATGCCGATGACACGACCGTCAAAGCTGGCTTCTGCAATTCCCGCCCCGGCCAGCAGAAGAAGCCTCCTAAAGGCAATCACGATGGACCCACCCCATTGGACAAGATCATGGAGAGGCCTTGCCAGATCCATGGCATGCAACAGAAGCCCGCCAACCACACCAACCGTAATTGTTGGGTGTTCAAACAGGCCGGCAAACTCGCGGCCGAGGAACAAGGCAAGGGCCCACGCAGCGAGGAGGAGGATGAACCCTGCGGTCCGATCGGTGGCGGACAGATGCAGTTCCCTCCAGAGGTAAAGACCGTGAATATGATATATGCCACTCATATACCCAAAAAGGAGAGGAAACAAGCTTTTTGGGAGGTCTACACCATAGAGCCCGTGGCCCCGAAGTACAACCCATGGTCGGTGTACCCAATCACCTTCGATTGACGCAACCACCCGACCAGTATCCGTCATGGCAGTTCAGCCGTCCTCGTCCTAGACCCCATCATATACGGGTATCACCTCACTAATGTCCTAATGGACGGAGGAAGTAGCCTTAATCTTATTTACCTAGACACGGTAAAAAATATGGGTATAGATCCGTCAATGATCAAACCTAGCAACACTACTTTTAAAGGAGTGATCCCCGGCATCGAAGCCCGGTGCACAGGCTCTGTAAGCCTGGAAGTAGTGTTCGGTTCGCCCGATATCTTTCGGAGCGAAGACTTGATCTTAAACATTGTACCTTTCCGTAGCGGATATC
Organism: Hordeum marinum; assembly: GCA_022496015.1. NCBI lineage: Eukaryota > Viridiplantae > Streptophyta > Magnoliopsida > Poales > Poaceae > Hordeum > Hordeum marinum. The sequence goes on from CM039673.1 coordinate 279,118,697, forward strand.
ACACCTTCCTAGCCATACAATGTTTGCTCTCTTTAATGTTGTCCCACACTACGCATATCTCAAGCTCAAGATGCCCAGGCCCAAGGGGGTCATCACTGTCAACGGCAACACAGAGCGCTCCTTCCGAACTGAGGAACATGCATTGGCCCTAGCGTATGAATTCCATTACAATGATGATCGACAAACATCAACATCTACCGTAAAGGCACGTATAGTTGAGAAGCAAGCTCGGTTTCAGCCCAAACTAACAGAACCTTATCCTCCCCGGAAATAGGGACTTGAACCCCATTGCACAACCCTAATACCAGCAAAACACGTGCCAAGAAGGCACAACTTCGCACTTAAGATTCCATAGGCAGCAGTAGGGAACAACTATCAAAGCACAACTGTTCGGCTGGACCAAACTACTAGCAATATAAGTCTTCAAACATACAATAGGTACCATCAAGGACCTGCTAAGGCGTAATGCTAATCAATAGTTCGGCAACTTCTCAAGATCCTCTTCTCAAGGTCCGCTCGCCGACAACATTACCCATAAAGGAATGCAACCACCTAGGAGGAACATGAGTGGACACGCAACATGGCATATCGAGGATGTCAGGCCACCCATCGAAGACCCCTGGTACAACCCCTCCTGTAAAACTATATATTTCATCTTCAAGTACCTATAAGCAGTTGCTTCGCCAATTTGAGTTATAAAAGTTATTGATCAAAATATTAGACCATCATGAATGGCCGCTTCGTTATCTTTTTTGGTACATACTCTATTTCCTCCTTCCTCAAATGCTTCTTGTGAAACTATTTGGTACAATTACGATGCAGCCGGCTAATAGACCAGGGGCTCGAATTTACAAAATTGCCCTAAGCACAATTGATCATGTGTTTGGCGTCTCTTCATTCGCTTTATATGAATTGGTTCCAAACTATGTCTTGGGTCAATATTTGGGTTGACCGGCTCCTGTGCTTGCCCTTTTACATTCCGCTCGTTTGGCTAAAAGGGAAAAGGGATAACCACTGCGATTGTGTTTCCAGCTAGCCTGGTCAAGCACCTCAGGGGAGAAAGCCGAAAACTGACTGTCATAGTTGGCGAGAACCGGTCTGCAAATCCGAGTATAAGTGTTATACTAAAAACTTCGTCAGAAGTTATTCCGTGTCATATGATGGGTTTGGCATTCATACAAACCATGTGATGACGGCCTTAGCCGCGGTTCATCCGAACATCACAAACCACGGGGGAGGGGGTAGTCATCAGCCCCCACATTCCTTTTTCACACTCCTACGGCTAAGTGAAAGCAATAGAGCATTATGGTCTGATTGCCTTGTCCATCTCACACTGCCGCCTTTGGGTACCAATAGCTCAGCTAAGGGTCACAGTGCGGAGGAAGAGACACCTCGCATAGTATCTACATGGGGCCTGAAGCCGACGACTCGCAACTTTCAGTTTAAACGACCACACGGGAGTTCTCGAATGCAAAATATAAAACACATGATAAACCATGCATCATAACCATAAAGTCGTTAAAAGGTCTTTGGACATATTACAACGCGTTTAATCATAAATTTTATCTTTTGAGCACTGAGCTTATATTGCCCGAGCACCCTCCATCATTACGGAGAAGTATCGCTCAGGGCACCTATGCTCCTTTCCAGGGGGTGAAGGAGCGGTAGCTATCTTCGTCGGATCAAGCCCCGACCAGTGAACCTTGGCCCTGGAAAAGGCCATCCGAGCTCCCTCGATGCAGGAAGAACGCCTTAGCGCGTCAATCCGAGGTGAGACATCGCTCAGCTTCCGCACCAGGCCGAAGTAACTACCCAGCAATGGCTCATCGGGCCACAGCTGGATGTAGATATCCTTCATGGACTGTTCTGCCATCCTGTGTAGCTCCATCAGCTGCTTCATTTGCTCGGTGACAAGATGAGAGTGCTCAGGGGCTTCAAACTGCACCCAAAATAGACGAGCTTCGTCTCCTTCTTCTCGCAAAGCGTAGAATTGGTTCGCATCGGCTACGCTCTTCGGCAGGTCCGAACAGACGCGTGAGGAATGCCACACCTGGGTGAGCAACGCGAACTTGCTATCACCAAAGGCACACTGCAGTAAATACGGCTTACCATCTGTGACAGCCTTGACTTGGCATATCTGTTCTTCAAAGAACCTCCTATCCACCCGCTCCTTTTGGAGATTGGATTTTAGTGTGGATAGCTTGGTGGCTTGCTCCTTGACCTTCTGCTCAAGGCCCTCGCAATTCAGGATGGCGTCCTTGAGCTCCCACTGAACCTCCTCCACTCGAGCCTCATGCTTGGCACTTGTGGTCTTGAATGCGCGATAACGCAGTAGCCTCTTGTTCGGCCGCTGCATTCTCGTCTGCGGCCTCTTGCTTCATCGTCTACTGCTTGCCCTTGAGCTTCTCAATTTCCTTCATCGAGGTTGTGTAAGAAATAAACATATGACCATACTGAATCGATAGTGCGAATTACTAATGATGAAAATTTTGGATATTACAATCCGGCTTACCTTGCACCTCGCCGAACCTCTTGTTCAGAGTGTCAAGCTCATCTTTGGAGCTCTTGAGCTTCCAATTTAGCTCGCCAAGATCGGCAGCATTAACGGCCGCCACTGATGACGAGGCCTACAAACAACAAATTCTTATCAGTTTATATGGGTTCCAACCTCCGAACTGTCAAGAGCATGACCCTATGTCTGTCCTTTTAAGGATTGTTAGAACATTATAGGATGAGTAATGTCTAACACATTCTTTGGTCTTTATTTGTATTTGACCCCCGAGTGATTTTTTTGCAACTCACCTAAGGCTTGGGGCTGCTATATATATAACTATAACATAAACCTAATAAATTAAAATTTCAGAAAGAGAGCATTACGTGGCTCACCTGGAAGGCTGTCAAGAGACCATTGAAGGCCTCCTTCAGCCTGCTATCAATGGACTAAATGCTTTGCAAAAGCGCGCCCATAAGGGTGCGATGATCCTCGGAGATGGCGACGCTTGATAGAGCCTCCTCCATGACAGGACACCTGGTCATTAGTGGTGCCGTTGGTGATCGATTAGTCCGATCTCCAACCGGGAATTGAACCGGTGGCTTCGGAGGCGTGGTGCGCTCCGGAGATGACCTCGGAGGGGACTGGACGTCCCTTCGTCCGGTCTCCTCAGCGTCCGGGAGGGGCTCCTCCTCCCGGTCTTCGGTGGCCGACGCGTTAACCACGACCATGACATCGTCACCCCCATCGCGTGTGTTCGGCTCCGAAGGAGCCTGGTGGGATGACACCTCCGCGGCATCCTTCGTGGTGCCCGGAGGTCTGGGATGCGACGCGGTCCCACTCTCCGCTACCTCGGCGGGTGGAGTCTCCCCATCCGAAACTCGGTCGGTGGGGAGAACGCGTGGTGGGCTATGGATCAAAAGGCGTTCACGTGTTAATATCATCTAAAACTTGGCATAAATAGCTCGAGGAGTCTTCAGATTCTTACCTTCGAGCTGGGGGCTTGACCCTTAGGTTCTGCTGAGGAACCTTCACGAAGTCCTCGGACTCGGTGTCCGACTCCGAACTTTCGTCGGGCAGGATCAACCTCTCCTAACGTGCCCTTTTTGGGGCAGGAGGAGGTATCTCCTCCATGGTGTCCGATGACACTGCCCTCTTTCTTGGGAGGGGTGAATCCCCCTCTTCGTCGTCTTCATGCTCTTCCTCATGATTAGAGGAGGCATGGGTTTCCTCAGACGTAGCGTCCGGCTGGTCCTTTATGCGGGGACCTTCTTTCCCTTTCTTCTTCTCTATCTTCTTTGGCGCCTGGTAAGGCGCCACGACGAGCATCTCCGACAACAGTTTTGACCTGGTGTCTTCAGGCTACAGTGCCGTGTAGTTGATTCCTATGGCTTTCTCAACTACTGCTGCAAAGATGAGGGGAAGGGAGTTTAGATATTTTATCGAACAACAAATACGATCAATTGAAATTATATTATACCTGGGTAGGAGGGTTATCGACGTGTAGGCCCCGATCCTCCTCCTCGGTTTGCCAACTCTCCCAAGGATTAAACAACGTCTTCCACACCTTCTCCGGAGTGGTGCGGAAGAGCTGACAAACTGTAGGCTCATCACCAAGCTGATAAGCCCACATGGGGGAGTTCCGGTGCTGGCAGGGAAGGATGCGGCATCGAAGCATGATCTGGATCATGTTGACTAGATCGATCTTGGCCTTGATCATCGAGGCGATGCACTTCTATAGCGTACCCACCTCTGCATCTGACCCCCTGTTGAGGCCCTTTTGGATCCAGGAGGTCAATCTTGTGGGGGGTCCGGATCTGAACTCGGCTGGAGTAGCCTGGCCTTCTTCTCTTGGCTCGACGATATAAAACCACTCGTTTTGCCAAATCTTAATGGTATCGATCAAGGTGCTTGTCGGCCATCTAACGTGGGGGAGCTTGCTGATGACCGCCCCTCCACAGTCTGCGTGCTCGCTCGCGACGGTCTTTGGCTTGACATTGAAGACCTTGAGCCACAAGCCGAAGTGCGGTTCGACTCGCAAAAAGGCCTCGCAGACGATGATAAATGCCGATGTGGGCATAAAGGAGTTCGGGGGGAGGTCGTGGAAGTCTAGTCCATAGAAGAACATGAGCCCCCAAAGAAAGGGATGGAGTGGGAAGCTTAGTACCTAGATGAAGTGGGGGACGAATACCACCATCTCGCCTAGCTTGGGGGTGGGAACCACCTGGTTCTTTTCCGGAGCGCGGTGGTAGATGTTGGCAGGGAGGTAGCCGGCATCTTTTAGGTCCCAGATGTCTTGGTCAGTGACCGTGGAGGCTTCCCACTTGCCGTTGGAGCCCAAACCCGCCATGGCTAAAGCTCGAAGGAGAAGTTGAGGAAGAACTAGATCTGCGCTCTCGAGCTTGGAGAAGATTGAGGAAGCAGAGGATGCAAGTGAGGAAGATGAATAGGCCTTGAGGTTTTTTCCCTTTTATGAGGTGTGACGACGAGTAACCTCCCTTTACTTTGCTGCAAATCCCTCTGCTTCCCAAGATGTGCATGCCGTTATATGCGTGTGAAGATAATTAACCATATCCCGTATAAAACGGAGCACGATCTATGCATTGATGAATCATGTTAAGATAAAAACGGCCTCGAACCGCGAATTGAGTTTTCGTAACTGGTTCAATGCTAGTGGTGGGCCACGACCCTTCGTCAGAAAGGTTGTCAGTATACACTGTTTACACTTTGACGGTTGGCCTTCGGGACTAAGCAACTCACAGTGTTCGGACGATCATATGATTGGAAATGTTACACGTCATCGGAAGCCAGACTAACCTCAACCTATCATTAAATGGGAAGAAGAACTCACCCCACAAGGCGAAGACTCTATTCACGTGGAGAGGCTGAAACTGAGACCCTTGGCGTTGGTGGCTAGTTCGGGGGCTACTAAGGGACTCCTGGACTAAGGGGTCCACGGGCCGTCGGCCTATCTCTTAATAGGCCAGCTTGGTGGGCCATTCTTTCATTGTTGCGGGAAGGGTCAGATACATTGAGAGCCCACATTCCAGAAGGAAGTCTCGAAGGCGCGTCGTGCACTCCAAGTCAAGATGAGGATATCGGCATCTCCATCCTCGGCAGGAGACCTACCATGTGTAAACCCTAGTACCCCCCGATGCCTATATAAACCGGGAGGGTTTTAGATTGTAGGGTAGAGAAACTTGTCTAGGGTTTTAGCTATTCGATCTCGAGGTAGATCAACTCTGTAACCTTCATATCATCAATACAATCAAGGAGGACGTAGGGTTTTACCTCCATAGGAGGGTCCGAACCTGGGTAAACATCGTCTCCTTCGTCCCCTGTTACTATCGATCCTAGTCTCTCAGCTCGGGACCCCCTACCCGAGATCCGCCAATTTTGACACCGACACATGGTATTGAAGATCCAAAAAGAGAGACAGAACCATCTAGCTACTTCTATGGACCCGTAGATCCCGAAGGAACTACTCACACATGATCATTTAGGCAAGGATGTTGAAGAGACCTCCTCCAATGCCCCCTTTGGCAGAACTCTAGACAACGCTCCAAATGGGATCTCTTTGGAAAAACGGCTTGCGGTGGAGATATTTCTCTTCTGGAGGAACGACAGATGGTTGCCCTATTTATATGAATTTATGACGGGGAAATTAGGTCGGGAGGTATCTCGGGGGACCCACAAGCCTGGGTGGCGTGTTCACACCACGACCGCCCTACCAGGACTTGTGGTACTCTTGTGACTCCTCTCGACAACTACTAAAGCTTCGAGTGCTTCTAGTCCATCAAAAATTGTTAAAAAAAATTGCATCGTGCTTGGACCTTCGTAGTCATTTATTTTTTATAGAATAAAAAACAAGCAAAAAACAATAACTGACACTCGACACTAGATTAATAGGTTAGTCGTGAAAAATAATATAAATTGCTATAAAATTAATAAAAGTGATAACATAATATCATTTAATAATAGAAAATTATAGATACATTTGAAATGTATCAGTTCTCAAGCCCGACTATATTCCTGCCGCATGATATGTGGACACCATACTGAAGGTTGTCGTGTGCCGCAAAGCCGACATGAAATCGAATCGGGCAACGTAGCTAGCTGCCGCTTCGATGTCATGGATGCATTCAAGGGGAATAAATGACTCGTTGCACCCTTGGCGAAAAAGCAAAACGCAACCAATAAGCGAGGTGAACTATTTTTAGGAGTTTTTCCAAAATCATTTGTAAAACATGATGGCAATGACTATGATCATATTCTGTTCATTACATGGGTGTATGCCGTCCCATGTAACGCCTAAGCGGGTGAATCGAGCAACATGACTCCAACACAAACATATCAAGAACCAACCTCCCCATCGACATCCTAACCGGCACCGATAACACACCAAAAGTGGTTGCAACCGGAAAGTAACCACCCTGAACCTAATGATACAGCTCAAACGTGTCTTTAATTTTTAATTTTTTCGTACTATTATAATATCAGTTATACATACTTTTAGCAACAATTTATGTCATTTTTATTTGGACTAACCTATTAATGTAGTGCAAAAGACCAGTTTATGTTTTCTAGTGTTTTTGGATCGTACATTCACAGAGCTGGATTCAGCTGATTATTCTATGGAGCAAAAAAAAAAGGGATAACACTAGATGCACTTACAACCCCTTTCTCACAGCCAGGACAACCCTATTGCAGTAGACAACCGGAAAGTCGTCATGCTAAGACCTAATAGGACTAGCACACCAAAACAACAAATGACGCCGATGAAGAGAAGCATAGACCGAAAGGATCCAACCTGATCCAGAACACACAAACACAGATGAACGAAAACCTGATCCAAGTGGATCTGTCGAAGACGAACGAAGACCAAAACCCGTGAGATCTACCGAAGACACACCTCCACATGCCCTCCAATGGCACTAGGCGCACAAGAACGAATGCTAGCATGGAGATCCTTATTCCAACTTTAGATAGTCATCGTCGTCTCGTTTTCCTGAACAAAACACAAACTCTAAACAAACAAAAAACACGTAAAACGGAGCAAGGACCCTCCCAGCGGGAAAGGCCGAGATCCAGCATGCCTCCATGGTCCTAAGGCCATGGAGACGAAGCCGATCTGTGGTGTCGCCGACGGGAGGCGCAAAATCCCTGATCACCTCGCGCGAGTCACGGGAAGCCAAGGGTTTCAAATGTGGTGACTTTTCAACCGCAATAGTTTGACGTCGGTTTATAGAAGTTACCACGTGGATACTTCGAGAACAATATAGTGTCAACTTCATAAATCACGGGCGAAAACTTTTAAGATGAATTGTTTTGACTGAAACTTACACATATGGGTTCTAGTATTAACTGATCATGAAGATGGATTACAAATCAAATTAATGGTTTGCACTACTAGAATCACCATTATTGCCGAGTTTCAAAAAAAACTCGGCAAAGCTCATATTAAACTCGGCAAAAGGTTCGTCGGGTTCCAAACTTGGTGCAAGGCACTCGGCTGGACGACCCTCGACAATCATTAATAGTGCCCAGTGCTTTCTATCGGGAACTCGGCAAATATATGACCCCTGCCATTCCAATTAGAAAACTAAAATAAGAAAATGTTTGCCGAGTTGCCGTTAGTAGAAACCCCACAAATAAAGGTCGCCGTCACAACTCCATCCATTGCCGCCAGGTGTGGCCCACATGTTAGTATTCGTCAAGTTGTTTCTGTCAAGAACTCAGAGAACTTGATAGTCTGCCGAGTTTTTTTGTCCGCCGAGTCGTGTTTCATCAGAACCTGGCAAAGTCACCGCTCTGCCAAGTTGCTTACTACCGCCGAGTTCAATTTTAGATCAAACTCAGCAAACAGAAAGTCTCTCGGGTGTCCGACAAAATGCTTTCGGCAAAGAATTGAAACTCGGAACAAAACGCTATTCTAGTAGTGTTGAGAGTTAAAATATTCTAAAGTTTGAGAAATACATTTAGCACTTGGCTGCAAATTGAACGTCAGGTTTTTTTAGCATGGCAAATCAAACGTCCGACATGGCAAATTGTGTTGTTCCAAGGATGCCATTTTTCTTTAGCCAGGAACGACAAATCTTTGAATTGGTATCCCACAACAAGATAATTTGCCATACAAAATATTCGATTTGTCATGCTTAAAAATCTGATGTTAGATTCTAACATTACCGTTCGTTTAAAATGTTGATGTCATGGTATGTCTGCATGCATTCATGCGTGACGGCGTATATGTAGAGCGCGCACGACCGTGCGTTATTAGCGTCCAAGTCGTACTCCTAACTTTGAAAATGGGAGTTGCTCCTTCATCGGAAAAAAAGTCCATGTTGTCATGTTGGTTCCACGTCCTAGGACATGAATCATGCAAATATAGTACTATTGCCAAATGACATGGCCCTCCTTTGCCTGCCATGGAGGAGTTGCTTTGGCCTCAATCGACTAGAGGCCAAGCCTCCAGGAATGATCGATCGGCCTAATGCTGCTGCATGCGACGACAATGGTGACGTCTCTCCCGACCGCGGCCAACTTCATTTTCATCTTCTTGTCTTGCATGCGAACAAGAAGATGACCTACAGATTGTGAATGGTCGAATTGGTAATTGCATCATTTGCATTCATTCATTCATTCATTCCCCTCCTTTTCCTCCCATTTCTCTTTAATCAATCGATTCGATCCCTCTCAAAATGATAGTTTTCAAGGCAGTAGATGAAGAAACATTGGGAGATCAACCAAATATTGCAGGCTCCTATTCCATTATTGTCTCTCCTCCGCCAATCTACCGATCGATCGTACGTCCGATGCATGCCTTGGCGTTCTATTTCTCGTCGACTTCTCTATCAGAGCCGTCGCTGGCCTTGACGTCCCGTGTCTCCCCGCCGTGGACTCGCACCTCGAGGCGCCTGTCCACGTCCAGCTCGCATGGCCTCAACGGATTGACGTCAAAAGAGGTCGTCGTCGCGGCCGTCAGTGCGGTAGCGCTCCTCGTCATATGCTATTGTTGCTGCTGCGGGAGGAAGAAGAAGGCGAAACAACAACCTTACCACGACGGCATGCGGTTCTACGCAGAAACCTCCGGATTCAAAGGTGCGTGACCCCATTTTTAATTGCTGAGATTTCTCGATCGTGACCGTGTCCATGGCAACGGCGTTATTGTCATTGTCATGCAAAGCAGGGGACAGCACCGAGAATTATTATACCAGCGGGCCGAAGCCTCCGCCCCCGCGTCAGCTGTGGCAGAACCAGATGGCGGCTTCATCGTCGGCCAACTGGCGCGTGGCACCCGCGCCTTCGCCGGAAATGGACTCAACGGCCTTCTCGGCCCGTCGGCCGCCTGTGATGCCCCCGCCTCCGCCCGTGCCGGCGGGCATCGAGAAGAGCGCGTTTCGCTATGAGGAGCTGGTGGCGGCCACAGGCGGCTTCTCGGAGGCTAACCTGCTGGGGCAGGGAGGGTTTGGGTACGTGCACAAGGGCGTGCTCCCCGGCGGGAAGGAAGTGGCCGTGAAGCAGCTCAGGGACGGAAGCGGGCAGGGCGAGCGTGAGTTCCAGGCAGAGGTGGACATGATAAGCCGCGTCCACCACCGCCACCTGGTATCCCTGGTCGGCTATTGCATCGCCGGCGCCCGCCGGCTGCTCATCTACGACTTCGTGCCCAACCAGACGCTCGAGCACCACCTCCACGGTACGTACGTACTGGTACACAGTCACATATGATATGTCAATGCATGCGTCACATGCATCCATGCATGCACATCGATCTAGCTAGCTTAGCGTTGATGCCCATGTCAGTGCAGGGAAAGGCTTGCCGGCAATGGAATGGACAGCGAGACTCCGCATCGCCGTCGGGTCGGCCAAGGGGCTCGCCTACCTGCACGAGGACTGTAAGACTAGACTCCTCGCTCAACTTAATTTCAGGATTAGCTAGCTAGGTTCCTTGATGCCATATGGTTTAGATAGATATTTACGCGTCAAGATCCATCTCAAGGTAACCCGCGGATCATTCATCGGGACATCAAATCCGCCAACATCCTGCTTGACAACAACTTCGAGCCGATGGTAAATTTGATCGACGATCAACCGTGCAATCACCAAGACGGAAACACCTTAATCTGAAGAACACGCGTGTTTCATTCATTCGATCAGGTTGCAGATTTCGGGCTGGCCAAGCTGAGCCACAGCAACGACACGCACGTCTCGACGCGCGTCATGGGCACGTTCGGCTACCTGGCTCCCGAGTACGCCTCCAGCGGCAAGCTAACGGAGAAGTCAGAGTCTTCTCGTACGGCGTCATGCTGCTCGAGTTGATCACCGGTCGGCGGCCGGCGGACCGCGCCGCGTACGGCGCGGAGGACTGCCTCGTGGACTGGGTACACCCCGGGCTTCACTGCCTGTGCCAGCTCGTGGTCGTGTAACATTTGCTCAAAGACAAATTTGTTGCGTTGCATCCCGCAGGCTCGACCGGCGCTCTCGCGCGCCTTGGCTGACGGCGACTATGACAAGCTCGTCGACGAGCGGTTGGGCGGCGACTACAACCAGACGGAAGCTGCGCGCGTCGTTGCTTGCGCCGCCGCCTGCATTCGGCACGCCGCCAGGAGACGCCCCAAGATGAGCCAGGTCGTTAAGGCACTACAGGGGGAAGTCTCGCTGGAGACACTCAACGACGGGCCGCGGGATGGCACGCTCAGCTCCGTCAGCTCCATGCCGGCACCCGACTATGGCCGGCCCGGGTCGTCGTCGACCTACACGGTCCAGATGGAGCGGATCAGGAAGGTGGCGCTGCCCAGCCCGGAGTACAGCGCTGAGTATCCCATTCACAGTCCCATCCCCGGGTTAGACCACCCCTCCCCGGCCAGCAGTCTCGACACCAACGTCTCCTCCTCGGCCGAGCAAGTGCCAGTCAGAAACCAGCGACATCGAGGTTACCGGCAAGTATGACACCTCATGGGGATTAGGCATTCTAGTGTTGTCTATGCTCATATATGTGCATTTTGGGTGATCCAGCAGAGCACACACCATGAGTCCAATTTTCTTTAGGTTCTAATATAAAGTTTCCCTCTTTTAGAGTGTTTACGGTACGCCAAATTGATATGGGCCTTTCACTAGTAGCGATTGGAGAGTTCAGATTCGTTTTACTACTTGCCTTTTCGTGTTACCATTTTTTCGCATGCATGAATGAATTAATCAATATTAAGGACAGTAAAACTGCATCTAAATCGAGCCCTCTAAGCGATTTGAGTTTTCGGCCGTCCGTTTTCATGATATGAGAGTTTCCGGCCGTTAGATTTCGTGTTTATTCGATCTTATCCACGCAGTCTGTTTAAGCTAGCCCGTCTGCCCTCTGGGCTGCTGTTCCACGGGTCAAAACCAATGCCTCTAATGCATTGGGCCTTCCGCCAGCCTATTCGAAGAAGGCCCGCTGCCGGGATTGGGACGCCTATAAGCGACTACGAGCAAGAGTGACATCGTCATCCAGTCGCGAAGCCAACCGCCTGGACCATTCACTCAGCACTTGCGATCTGGCAGCGCCTTCTCCCCTCCCCGACCTCTCCACTCCTTCGTCATGTCGCCCTTCATCCATCGTTGCCGCCGCAGCCCCATCTCCAAGGTACTCATGCCGCCATTGCGCTAGGCGCTATCGGTTGCTGAATTTCCTCCTCGGTGTGTCTTCGTTTCGGGCCCTGGAGGTTGGATGGATATGAATGATTGCAAACTGCTTCCATCGAACAAGGCACGCAGATTTAAATATTCAATTAATTAATCTGAATGGAGGGTTCCCAAAGATATTGAAGCCTTTCCTTTAATGCGTGCCCAAAGATATTGAATCAGGGTCTCTGCTTTTGAATGTTCCAAGTTTGTGGTAAATCAATATAAACAATTGTGTTTTATGTGGCACTAAATACATTGGTCGATTTGCACCCTACGTTACTCCTGTTTGTTGATGGTCACAAAGTCAAAAGTAAAATTAAAGCAATTCACTCCCGGTCCTCTACTTAGTACTGATCTTTGCATATGTAAATAAACGTTGATAACAAATTTTGTAGGGACGAACATGGATTAGCTGGAGAAGGTTGTAGGAGATATGCCCTAGAGACAGTAATAACAGTTATTTTGTATCTCCGAGTTTGTAATGAATGTTTATGATCCATGTTATAACTGCAATGATTCTCGGGTCTGCAATATCCACGAGGCCCGGAGGGGAACTCATTTGCACGTGTGGTATAATAAATGGTAAAATGTATTCCTAATCTTGCCTCTAAGACTGCCTCAAGTATTGCATGATGATCCTATTTTCCTGATCATGGGCATGGCTATGCCGGCAATTTTGAAGGCACAATGTTGGTAGAACACTTGTTTTGAATCAACCCGAATTGATGTTATGCTATGAGATACATTCGTCACAAGTTAATGATTAATAACACAGAGATAGTTAATGTGTTGGAAATATGCCCTAGAGGCAATAATAAATTAGTTATTACCATATTTCCTTGTTCATGATAATCGTTTATTATCCATGCTATAACTGTATTGATCGGAGACTTAAATGCATGTGTGGATACATAGACAAAACCATGTCCCTAGTATGCCTCTAATGGACTAGCTCGTTGATCAAAGGATGGTTAAGGTTTCCTAGCCATGGACATGAGATGTCATTTGATAACGGGATCACATCATTAGGAGAATGATGTGATGGATAAGACCCAAACTACAAACATAGCATATGATCGTGTCAGTTTATTGCTACTGTTTTCTGCATGTCAAGTATATGTTCCTATGACCATGAGATCATGCAACTCACGGATATCGGAGGAGTGCCTTGTGTGTATCAAACGTCGCAATGTAACTGGGTGACTATAAAGGTGCTCTACAGGTATCTCCGATGGTGTCTGTTGAGTTGGCATGGATCGAGACTGGGATTTGTTACTCCGTGTAACGGAGAGGTATCTCGGGGCCCACTCGGTAATGCAACATCACAATAAGCCTTGCAAGCAATGTGACTAATTTTTAGTTGCGGGATCTTGTATTACGGAACGAGTAAAGAGACTTGCCGGTAACGAGGTTGAACTAGGTATGGAGATACCGACGATCGAATCTCGGGCAAGTAACATACCGAAGAACAAAGGGGACGTTATACGGGATTAACTGAATCCTTGACATAGAGGTTCGACCGATAAAGATCTTCGTAGAATATGTAGGAACCAATGTGGACGTCCAGGTCCCGCCATTGGTTATTGACCGTAGAGGTGTCTCGGTCATGTCTACATAGTTCTCGAACCCGCAGGGTCTGCACACTTAAGGTTCGGTGACGTTTCGGTAGTGTAGAGTTATGTATGGTGGTGACCGAAGGTTGTTCGGAGTCCCGGATGAGATCCCGGACGTCACGAGGAGCTCCGGAATGGTCCGGAGGTAAAGATTCATATATAGGAAGTCCCAGTTTGGTTTCCGGAAAAGTTTCGGGCTCATCGGTAGTGTACCGGGAGTATCGGTATTGTACCGGGAGTGCCGGTAGTGTACCGGAGGACCTCCGGGAGGGGTACTTCGACCCCAAGAGGTCCATGGGCTGTGGGAGAATAATAACCAGCCCTTATTGGGCTGGGAAAACAGCCACAAAGGCCCATGGCGCAGGAGAGAAAGTCCTAAAGCAAAAAGTGGAAAATCAGCCAATAGGAGGCAATCCTACTCCAACTAGGATTGGAGGTGAAGTAGGATTTCTTCCCACCTCCTATTTCGGCCGACCCAAAGGCCTTGGCTGCCTCTCCTCTCCTCTCCTCCTATATATACTAGTGGATTGGGTGGTTTTTGGACAGAATTTCCGGCCACGTGCTACCCGTTTCACCGGTGCACAGTTTCTCCTCTAGATCGGATTTCTGCAGCGCTTAGGCGAAGCCCTGCCGGAATTGCTCCACCACCACCATCACCGGAGCGCCGTCACGCTGCCGGTGAACTCTCTCTCCTCTCCACCTCCTCTTGCTGGATCAAGATGGTGGAGATCGTCATCAAGCTGCACGTGTGCTGAACGCGGAGGTGCCGTCCGTTCGGCGCTAGATCGGAAGGACCGTGATCGAGATCGCGAGACGGTTCGTGATGTGATCACGGAACGGATCGTGATGAGTTCGCGGGACAGATCGTGATCAAGATCGTGAGACGGATCGTGATGAGTTCACGGGACGGATCATGATGTGTTCGCGGGACGGTTCGTGATTGGATCGCGGGACGCTCGGCGATTTGGATCGCGAAGAAGTTCGACTACACCAACCGCGTTTCTTAACGCTTCCCGCTTAGCGATCTACAAGGGTACGTAGATCCACTCTCCCTCTCGTAGATGCTCATCACCATGGATAGGTTTGCGTGTGCGTAGGAAAATTTTGTTTCCCATGCGACGTTCCCCAACAGTGGCATCATGAGCTAGGTTGATGGTTCGATGAGATCTCGAGTAGAACACAAAAGGTTTGTGGGCGTTGATGCTTAGATTGCTTCCTCCCTTGGTCATATTTTGGTTCAGCGGGATTGTGAGATGAAGCGGCCCGGACCAACATTACTCGTACGCTTACGAGAGACCGGTTCCCTCGACGCAACTTGTTGCCTAGATGGCTTGCGGGTGACAGTTTCTCTCACTTTAGTTGGATCGGATTTGACAAAGGCGGTCCTTGAGAAGGTTGAAAAGCAAACTAGTGTATCACCGTTGTGGTTTATGCGTAGGTGAGAATCGTTCTTGCTAGATACCCATAGCAGCCACGTAAAATATGCAACAACAATTAGAGGACGTCTAACTTGTTTTTGCAGGGTATGTTGTGATGTGATATGGCCAATTACATGATGAGATATATGTGATGTATGAGATGATCATGTGATGTATAGATTATCACGACTTGCATGTCGATGAGTACGGCAACCGGCAGGAGCCATAGGGTTGTCTTTAATTATTGTATGACCTGTGTGTCAATCATTAAGCGCTATGTAATGCTTTACTTTATCGCTACGGTAGCAATAGTAGTAGAAGCATGCAGGGCGTGGCAACCCCAATGGCAACACATTGATGGAGATCAAGACGATGGAGATCATGGTGTTGTGCCGGTGACGATGGAGATCATGCCGGTGTTTCGAAGATGGAGATCTTAAACACAAGTTCATGGCCATATCATGTCACTTATGAATTGCATGAGATGTTAATCCTTTTATGCACCTTGTTTTGCTTAGTACGGCGGTAGCATTATAAGGTGATCCCTCACTTGAATTTCAAGATGAACTGTGTTCTCCCCGAGTGTGCACCGTTGCGAAAGTTCGTCGTGTTGAGACACCACGTGATGATCGGGTGTGATAGACTCTACGTTCACATACAACGGGTGCAAGCCAGATTTGCACGCGCAGAACACTCGGGTTAAACTTGACGAGCCTAGCATGTACAGACATGGCCTCGGAACACGAGAGACCGAAAGGTCGAACATGAGTCATATAGTAGATATGATCAACATAATGATGTTCACCATTGCAGCCACCTCAACTCACGTGATGATCGGACTTGAGTTGGTGAATTTGGATCATGTATCACTCGAATGATCGGAGGGATGTCAATTTGAGTGGGAGTTCTTAAGTAATATGATTAATTGAACTCATTATCATGAACATAGTCAAAGTGTCTTTGCAAATTATGTTGTAGATTACTAGCTCGCGCTGTAGCTCCCTTGTATTTTTATATGTTCCTAGAGAAATAGAATTGAAAGATGTTGGTAGCAAAATTGCGGACTGGGTCCGTGATCTGAGGATTGTCCTCATTGCTGCACATAAGGCTTATGTCCTTAATGCACCGCTCGGTGCGCCACCCCCTCTAGCGTCGTCTATAGATGTTGTGAACATCTAACAGGCACGTTTCGATGACTACTTGATAGTTTAGTGCGTCATGCATTACGGCTTAGAACTGAGGCTCCAAAACGTTTTGAACGTCACGAAACATATGAGATGTTCTAGGAGCAGAGATTGTGATCTCAGGCTCGTGCCTTTGTTGCGAGATATGAGATCTCCAACAAGATTCTTTGCTTGTAAGATGAAGGAGAATAGCTCAATCGTTGAGCATGTACTCAGATTGTCTGGGTACTACAATCACTTGAATCAAGTGGGAGTTGATCTTCCAGATAAGATAGTGATTGATATAGTTCTCCAAGTCACTGTCACTAAAGCTACTAGAACTTAGTGATGAACTATAATACACCAGGGATAGAAGTATTGATCCCTGAGCTGTTCGCGATGTTTGACACCGCGAAGGTAGAAATCAAGAAGGAGCATCAAGTGTTGATGGTTAATCAAACCACTAGTTTCGAAAAGGGCAAGAGCAAGGAGGGAAACTTCGTGGATAGCAAGTCAGTTGCTGCTCCAGTGAAGCAACCCAAAGTTGAACTCAAACCCGAGACTAAGTGCTTCTATTATGAGGTGAGAGGTCGCTGAAGCGGAACAACCCTAGATACTTGGTAGATAAGAAGGCTGGCAACATCGATAGAAGTATATTTGATATACGAGTTATTGATGTGTACCTTGCTAGTACTCCTAGTAGCACCTGGGTATTGGATACCGGTTCGGTTGCTAAATGTTAGTAACTCGAAATAAAAGCTACGGAATAAACAGAGAACTAGCTAAGGGTGAGGTGACGATGTGTGTTGGAAATGTTTCCAAGGTTGATGTGATCAACATCGCACGCTCTCTCTACCTTCAAGATCAGTGACGAACCTAAATAAATGTTATTTGGTGTTTTGCGTTGAGCATGAACATGATTAGATCATGTTTGGTGCAATACGGTTATTCATTTAAGTCAGAGAATAATAGTTATTCTGGTTACATGAATAATACCTTCAATGGTCATGCACCCAGTGAGAATGGTTTGTTGAAATCTTGATCGTAGTAGAACACATGTTCATAACATTGATGTCAAAAGATACAAAGTTAATAATGATAGTACCACATACTTGTGGCATTGCCGCTAAATGTCATATTGGTATAAAGCGCATGTAGAAACTCCATGCTGATGGATATTTGGACTCATCGATTTCGAATCGGTTGAGACATGCGAACCATGCCTGTTGGGCAAGATGACTAAAGGACCCCGTTGGATGGAGCGGGCAAGTGATTCATTGGAAATGATACATGTTGATGTATGCAATCTAGTGAGTCTTGTAGCGTGCAGTGGATATCGTTATTTTCTTACCTTCACTGATGATTTGAGTAGATATAGTGTATATTTACTTAATGAAACACAAGTCTGAATCGTTTGAAAGGTTCAAGAAAATTCAGAGTGAAGTTTAAAGATCATCGTGACAAGAAGATAAAAATGACCGCGATATGATCGTGGAGGTGAATATCTGAGTTACGAGTTTTGCATACAACTTAAGACAACGTGAAATTTGTTTCACAACTAACGCCACCTGGAACACCATGGTGTGATGGTGTGTCTGAACATCATAGTCATGCTCTATTGATATAGTGCATACTGTGATGTCTCTTATCGTTTTACTACTATAATTTTTGGGGTTATGCATTAGAGACAACTACATTCACTTTAAATAGGGCATCATCTAAATCCGTTGAGATGACACCGTGTGAATTATGGTTTGATAGAAACCTAAGCTGTCATTTCTTAATGTTTGGGACTGCGATGCTTGTGTGGAAAATGTTTTCACATAATAAGCTAGAACCCAAAGCGGACAAATGTATCTTCATAGAATACCCTAAGAACAGATGGGTATGCCTTCTATCTCAGATCCGAGTGCAAAGTGTTTGTTGCTGGAATGGATCCTTTCCTGAGAAAAGGTTTCCCTTGAAAGAATTGAGTGGGAGGAAGATAGAACTTTATGAGGTTGTTAAACCTTTGTTCAACCAGAGAGTAGCGCAGCGCAGAAAGATGTTTCTGTGAAGCCTACGTCAGTTGAAGAGGAAGTTAATGATGATGATCATGAAGCTTCAGGATCAAGTTACTATCGAACTTCGTAGGTCGACAAGGATGTGTACTGCTCCTGAGCGGTACGACAACTCTGTCTTGGAGGTCATGTTGTTGGACAACGATGAACCTACGAGCTATGGAGAAGAGATGATGGGCCCGGATTCCGACAAATGGTTGGAGGCCATGAAATCCGAGATAGGATCCATGTATTAAAACCAAGTGTAGACTTTGGTAGACTTGCTCGTTGGACGGCAGGTCGTTGAGTACAAATGGATCTTTAAAATGAAGACAGACACTGATGGTGAATGTCACTATTTGTAAAGCTCGACTTGTTGCAAAGTAGTTTGTGACAAGTTCAAGGAGTTGACTACGATGAGATTTTCTCACTCGTAGTGGTGCTAAAGTCTGTTGGAATTATGTTAGCAGTTGCTGCGTTTTCAATTATGAAATCTGACAGATGGATGTCAAAACATCATTTCCTTAACGGTTTACTTGAGGAAAGGTTGTATGTGATACAACCAGAAGGTTTTGTCAGTCCTAAGGATGCTAAAAGGTGTGCAAGCTTTGGTGATCCTTCCATGGACTGAAGCAAGCATCTCGGAGTTGGAATATACACTTTGATGAGGTGATCAAAGTTTTTGATGTTTATACAAAGTTTATGAGAAACTTGTATTTGCAATAAAGTGAGTGGGAGCACTATAGAATTTCTAATAAGTATATGTGGATGACATATTGTTGTTCAGAAATAATGTAGAGTTTCTGGAAAGCATAAAACGGTTATTTGGAAAGTGATTTTCAAAGGAAGACCTGGATAAAGCTACCTAATTGTTGAGCATCAAAATCTATAGAGATAGATCAAGATGCTTGATGAGACTTTCAATGAGTGCATACCTTCACAAGATTTTGAAAGAGTTCAAAATGGATCAGCCAGAGAAATAGTTCTCGTCTGATTTGTAAGGTGTGAATTTGAGTGAGACTCAAAGCTCGACAACGGCAGAAGAAAGAGAAAGGACGAACGTCGTCCCCTATGCCTTAGCCATAGGCTCTATATTATGCCATGCTGTGTACCGCACCTATGTGTGCCTTGCCATGAGTCTGTCAAGGGGTACAAGAGTGGTCCAGGAGTGGATCACTGGACAGCGGTCGGAATTATCCTTAGTAACCAGAGGACTAAGGAAATGTTTCTTGATTATGGAGGTGATAAAGAGTTCGTCGTAAAGAGTTACGTCGATGCAAGCTTTAACACCTATCCGGATGACTAGTAGTAGCAATCTGGATACGTATAGTGGAGCAGCCATTTGGAAATAGTACCAAGTGGAGTGTGGTAGCAGTGATTACAGTTTGACATAGAGATTTGCAAAGTACACACGGATCTGAATATCGCAGACCCGTTGACTATAAGACCTCTCTCACATGCAAAGCATGATCGAGCCCCAAAACTCATTGGGTGTTAGATTCATAACAATGCGAATCACATGGTGATGTGAACTAGATTATTGACTCTAGTGCAAGTGGGAGACTGTTGGAAATATGCCCTAGAGGCAATAATAAATTAGTTATTATCATATTTCCTTGTTCATGATAATCGTTTATTATCCATGCTATAACTGTATTGATCGGAGACTTAAATGCATGTGTGGATACATAGACAAAACCATGTCCCTAGTATGCCTCTAATGGACTAGCTCGTTGATCAAAGGATGGTTAAGGTTTCCTAGCCATGGACATGAGATGTCATTTGATAACGGGATCACATCATTAGGAGAATGATGTGATGGATAAGACCCAAACTACAAACATAGCATATGATCGTGTCAGTTTATTGCTACTGTTTTCTGCATGTCAAGTATATGTTCCTATGACCATGAGATCATGCAACTCACGGATATCGGAGGAGTGCCTTGTGTGTATCAAACGTCGCAATGTAACTGGGTGACTATAAAGGTGCTCTACAGGTATCTCCGATGGTGTCTGTTGAGTTGGCATGGATCGAGACTGGGATTTGTTACTCCGTGTAACGGAGAGGTATCTCGGGGCCCACTCGGTAATGCAACATCACAATAAGCCTTGCAAGCAATGTGACTAATTTTTAGTTGCGGGATCTTGTATTACGGAACGAGTAAAGAGACTTGCCGGTAACGAGGTTGAACTAGGTATGGAGATACCGACGATCGAATCTCGGGCAAGTAACATACCGAAGAACAAAGGGGACGTTATACGGGATTAACTGAATCCTTGACATAGAGGTTCGACCGATAAAGATCTTCGTAGAATATGTAGGAACCAATGTGGACGTCCAGGTCCCGCCATTGGTTATTGACCGTAGAGGTGTCTCGGTCATGTCTACATAGTTCTCGAACCCGCAGGGTCTGCACACTTAAGGTTCGGTGACGTTTCGGTAGTGTAGAGTTATGTATGGTGGTGACCGAAGGTTGTTCGGAGTCCCGGATGAGATCCCGGACGTCACGAGGAGCTCCGGAATGGTCCGGAGGTAAAGATTCATATATAGGAAGTCCCAGTTTGGTTTCCGGAAAAGTTTCGGGCTCATCGGTAGTGTACCGGGAGTATCGGTATTGTACCGGGAGTGCCGGTAGTGTACCGGAGGACCTCCGGGAGGGGTACTTCGACCCCAAGAGGTCCATGGGCTGTGGGAGAATAATAACCAGCCCTTATTGGGCTGGGAAAACAGCCACAAAGGCCCATGGCGCAGGAGAGAAAGTCCTAAAGCAAAAAGTGGAAAATCAGCCAATAGGAGGCAATCCTACTCCAACTAGGATTGGAGGTGAAGTAGGATTTCTTCCCACCTCCTATTTCGGCCGACCCAAAGGCCTTGGCTGCCTCTCCTCTCCTCTCCTCCTATATATACTAGTGGATTGGGTGGTTTTTGGACAGAATTTCCGGCCACGTGCTACCCGTTTCACCGGTGCACAGTTTCTCCTCTAGATCGGATTTCTGCAGCGCTTAGGCGAAGCCCTGCCGGAATTGCTCCACCACCACCATCACCGGAGCGCCGTCACGCTGCCGGTGAACTCTCTCTCCTCTCCACCTCCTCTTGCTGGATCAAGATGGTGGAGATCGTCATCAAGCTGCACGTGTGCTGAACGCGGAGGTGCCGTCCGTTCGGCGCTAGATCGGAAGGACCGTGATCGAGATCGCGAGACGGTTCGTGATGTGATCACGGAACGGATCGTGATGAGTTCGCGGGACAGATCGTGATCAAGATCGTGAGACGGATCGTGATGAGTTCACGGGACGGATCATGATGTGTTCGCGGGACGGTTCGTGATTGGATCGCGGGACGCTCGGCGATTTGGATCGCGAAGAAGTTCGACTACACCAACCGCGTTTCTTAACGCTTCCCGCTTAGCGATCTACAAGGGTACGTAGATCCACTCTCCCTCTCGTAGATGCTCATCACCATGGATAGGTTTGCGTGTGCGTAGGAAAATTTTGTTTCCCATGCGACGTTCCCCAACATAATGTTTGCATAATTCCTTAGACCATGAGAGTATTGAGTTCCTTCGTGCTTGGTTCGTGAACTTTGGGGTTTGTTAAACGTCATCCGTTACTAGGTGGCTATTACGACGGCTTACGGGTCCACGGAAAAGTATGAAAAGTAACAAGATAGTTCAAGATTGCGATTTGCTCCTCCGACGATGGAGAGATATTCTCGGGACCTCTTGGTGTTAAAGTATCCATCATTGTCTAGCCGGCCATAGTGTGATTTGATCACAGGGATGCCGGAACACGAAAACGAGAAAAGAGAACAAAACTGGTAATGAGATAACTTGCATAGTGGACAAGTTGTTGATCCACGGGAATGCAGAAAATCTCACCTCGGGTGTTTGTAACATATCGCGAAGCAACAAGAATAGCGCACGGCAACTGGAGGTTCACTCGAATAATTATTCGTGTGGGTATAGGGGTCAATATGGGTGTCCACGGCTCCGATGTTGATCATTGATCGGAAAGTGTTCCCCTCATGTCTATACTTCACCAAACCTATAGGGTCATGATACGTCTCCAATGTATCTATAATTTTAGATGATGGCATGCTATTATATTATCTGTTTTGGATGTTTTATATGCATTAATATGCTATTTTATATTATTTTGGGGACTAAACTATCAATCTAGAGCCAAGTGCCAGTTTTTGTTTTTGCCTGGTTTTTACGTTTTGCAGCTATGGGATATTAAACGGAGTCCAAACGGAATAAAAACCGCGGAAGGAACTTTTCTGGAAGGAAACAAGTCATCCAAGTTTGGGAGTGCACGTCAGGGGAGGTGCCAGGGCACCACAAGTCTGCTATCGTGGGAACGAGCCTGACAGTAGAAGGTAGGGGTACAAAAGGAGAGGGCAGAGTCCTAGCTACGGCAAGGGTGTATACACGGATGTATGAGTTCATGGCCCTCTCACGGAGGTAACAACCATACGTCTTAGTGCTCGGGAGCTTTGTCGTGTGGAATGTTGAGATTATAGTGGTTGCGAACCCTTGTGCCAGAGGGGAGGGGCGGCTTATATAGAGTTCGCTGCCCCTCATAATTGCCCGGCATCTAAGGGTCCGATCGTGGGTTTAAAGATTGGCGTTATTGGTAACGTACATAATAAAAGCTACTAATGACTAAAAGCATAACGCCTTCCCATTGGCCTCCTGGAGGTGGCTTCTGGTCTTCTGGTGTCGAGTGGAAATGAGGTCTTCCGAGTGACAGTTGACCGTCGAGTGGAGGAAGAAGTCTCCGAGTGGATTGCCTGTCGAGTGACTTGAGTGCCACAGGGAATCCAGTCGGAAGCTTATTTGTGATCTTCAAGTCCTCCAATGCCAGGCCCTTAGGTAGGGGGTCTAGGTCAGGCCTAGGACCCTACCCTAGGTACATATCCTCGTCATTAGCCCCTGAATGGATCGGGGTTCGAGTGGTGAATGGGACATCGATGTCAGTTCAGCATAAGGCATCAAATCTTCCGAATGATATTCGGGATTTCAATGAAACTTGTGTCGACTGAACTCTTCATTATTCGTCCGGATCCGTTCAACCTTGAAAGTGCAAGAGTGAATGTTTAGTGTCAGTTTTGCTTCGAGTGACTTCAAAGGAATCATTGGAGGTGGTGGGTCGATCTGTCAAACCCGGATTTTGCGGGATACGAAAATTTGGGAAGCACGCGCGCGTGCGATGATGACACCACGATCGGAGCAAGTGGGGGCATGACGCCTCGATTCTCGCGACGGTCATTTCGCCATGTACAGGGCATAGTTTGCGGTTGGCGTGTGCGGTGATCTCGCGGGCCCACCAGTCAGTGAGGCACTCGGTGGGGTATAAATTCCGAAGCGCCGTGGATTGCACACTATCTTTTCCCCAAACTTCCTCTCTTCCTCTGCCTCCCCTATCTCCAGCGCCACACCTTGTTCTTCTCTGACGAGAGAAGCCGCCACAATGATGTAGGGCGCCACAGAGAAACTGGAGCCAAGAAGGGGGCGGTGAAAAGCAAAGGCAAGAAGCCCTCGACCGCTCAGTTCACCGTGCCGGCGGGATAGATGCAGGGGGACTTTCTCCCCTTTGTGGTCACTCGTGAGGACATGGATAGCTTGGTCGCCGACGGGCTCGTGGCGGACGGTGCCTGGAGGTTGCCGGAGGGAGAGTGCGAACCGGAGCCACCCGACGGAGAGCGAGTCCTCCTCCTCTCCCGCGTCAAAAGAGGTTTTTCTTTGCCTCCCCACCCATTCATTAGAGGTTTTCTGAACTTCTTTGGCGCTCAGCTCCACCACTTCCCACCGAATGCGATTTCCTACCTGTCTGCCTTCATTACCTTGTGCGGGTGTTTTCTAGGCTTTCCTCCTCATTGGGGGCTGTTCAAGCACATCTTTACGGTCAGATCTCAGACTGTGAAGAAAGCTCTCCCTGCGGATTGGAAGACTCGTGTGCTTCAGTTGTGTGGGGGTCTAGGACTTGAGAAAAGAGCTCGTAGTTCTTTGCCTTCTATGACCTTTCTTGAATCTATTAGAAGCTGGCAGTCGAATTGGTTCTATTGCAAGCATGTAGCATCTTCCAACATGTCGACTGGTCTTTCCCCCTATACAACTGACCGTCCAGCTGTCCCCAAGTCTCTGAGGGTGATTGAAGAGGAACATGTCCAAGTGGGAATCTTGGTGGAAGCTGTGGTACAACTTATTCGAGGTGGAGTGACTGGCATGGATCTGTTGGAGACATTCCTTAGTCGACGAATTCAGCCGCTCCAAGCCAGGGATCACACCACGTGGCACTACGCAGGCCCTGAGGACTCCACAAGGACGCACCCAGAAGAGGTTTCGCAAAAAACTGTCGAGCAGTGGCTTCGTAGCATCGTTGAGGTGTGTGACAACCCCTTGGGAGCCAAGAGGATCTGACCTTACTCGGCCAAAAACTTGCCGAAGAATTTGGTAAGTTGCACTTTGTCGACTGAAGTACTTGTACCGTCAAGTGATAGATTGATTTATGGACTGACTTCTTTGTTTGAATCATGCAGGAGTGGACGAACTTGCACTCGCCTGTTCCTAATGGGAACCAAACTGAAGACGGTGTGATGAGCGAGGGTGGCAGTGTGGACGGCGATGGCTCAGAAGACTCCGAAGACTCCGAAGACGAGTACGAGAACTCGAACGAAAACGAGCCAGAAGTCGAGTCGCCTCCTCGCTCTGAACGTCGCTCCAAGTCCTGCCAAGATCCTGCGACTGTTGAGGACAGGGCCTCGGGCCCAAGCGAGAAGAACCCGAAGCGGAGCCGACCCTCGACTGTTGAGTCGAGTGAACGAGCAACCCAAACCGAATGTGGCCAAACCTCGCAAAGCCCTGCCTCACATGAAGATGGTTGTGCCTATCGTCTCCATGTGAGTGTTCGCTTTTGAATTCTCACTGTCGATTGTGACTTTGAATCCTTGTTGTCTGAATGTTATTTGATCCAGCAGAGCTGCTACTTCAGTGACGTCGCCTCAACATGATGGAGGGGATGCAATGGATGTAGACACTGCCGATGCAGCCACTTCTCACAGAGGTAATCAACTCTTCGGTTCTGCTTCTTGAATATGATTTGTCGATTGCCAAAGCTAATTCCGTCGATTGATAATTGCAGAGGTCATCCAGCTAGAAGATGATGAAGAACACCTTGGGGGTACGGGAGGTGGACGCGAGACCTTAAGCATCCCATGCATACGCACTCGAAGAACTTCATCTGTGCAGACGCCTCAGCGGTCGACCGTGGAGTCCTCCCAGGGGATGAGCGACTCAACACAGATCAGAGCTGACCCAACAGTGCCTCTGGCGAGTGCCCCTCCAGCAGTTTCAACCATCATGACGTTAACTCCAACCGGACCTGCCCAGACTACCTAGACTGCCCTGACCATTACACCGCTCGTGTCGATGACGGCTTATTCCTCTGCATCACATTCCGGGAGATCAGACCGGAGCTGCAAAGGAGGCCATGATCCAGGCGGAGCAGATGATGTTGCGCACCAAGGAGGCGTACGAGGCCAGAAAGCTGGCTTACGACGCCAGCACAGCGCTTCGCACGAATGTCCGAGTAAGTTCGATTGTAAGTACATTTCCGATTGAATTCCTGTCTTCTTTGATTGCACACCCACTGGGTGTTTATTTTCCACTCATAGAATGTTTGAAAGCTCTCCACTCGAATAGATCAGATCTTAGTCGAGTAGATTTTGGGTCAGCGAGGCACTCTGAGTGCACCCACTGGGTGTAGTCCCCGAGACTGTTGTCGAGTGCTTGCATCGACAGGGGTCTTCGAGTCTGCCATATGCGGGATACGTTCGCCCTTGACCGTGCTACTCCACATCTACTTTGTAGGTTTCATGGATATCATTGACAAACCATGATATAACACTACATAAGGATAGACTTCACTTCACGGAGTGTAGGGGACATGTCACTTGATAGATCGGGTGACGGATGTTCCATAGATGGATATTTTCTGCCACTCGACAGGTTGAGAGTTGGCAGATCTAGTGGGGGCATGCTAAGTGCACCCATTGGGTGTAGTCCCCGAGACCGCTGCTGTGTGCTTGCACCGGCAGGGGTCTTAGAGTTTGTCGTATGCGGGATATGTTTGCCTTTCATCGCACCACTCTGAGGCTTCCTTGTAGGTTTCATGGATATCATTGATAAACCATGATATGACGCTATAGAAGGATAGACTACACTTCACGGAGTGGGGGGAGGCACGTCACTCGACAGATCGAGTGACGAATGTTCGACAGGGTAGACTGTTTTATAACCAGTGGCGACACGCTAAGTGCACCCACTGGGTGTAGTCCCCGAGGCTACTGTTGATCGAAGACGATAAGCAGTAGTCTTGAAAACTTGAAATCAGAATTACTGTCGTACGCGGAGTATAGTTGTCCCTCGACATGTCAAGTTGTATATATATTTTTTCCTGACCGTCCCGCTCCGAAGACGCTGCTTCAAAGGTGCGGAATGGGGGTCGATGGAACACTCGATAGCTCGAGTGTTAACCGTTCCAGTGGGGGCATTCTGAGTACACCCACTAGGTTAGTCCCCGAGACCGCCGTCGAGTGCTTGCATTGGCGGGGGTCCGATAAAGACTGTCTTGAACTTGTTTACAGTACGTGGAGTACACGAGCCACTCGACATGTCGAGTGTAATTTTTGTTGAATTCTCTTTCCCCTGGACGCAGGTTTCATGGACATAATTGATCAACCATGATATGCCACTATTCCAGGATAGTGTGGCGGGGTGATGTGCTCCGCCCAGTCGACCGTTTTTGGTCTTCTGCACTTCAGCGCTGATATTTCTTGTTGATTGAATTTATTTCTTTTTTGATTTCAGAGGGCTTGTGAACTTGGAACTCAGTACAAGGATCTTGAAGATGAAAGGAACCGGTTGCGCATGGACTTGGAAGCCTCCAACAATGCTTTGGAGAGAGTGCGGGCCGAGCTGAAAACTCTGGGAGGTAACTTTCGTCGATCCACTGCATTCTCATCTTCACTTTCCATGCTTTCAACTGAGTGCTTTCACTCGAACAGACGTACGCAATGAAAACCGTTGACTCCAAGCATGACTCGACAATGTTGTTTCTTTAGATTCCATGAAGAAAGAGCTAGAGGACAAGGACAAGGCGCTCGCTGACGCCCAGCGCATGGCGAAGGAGAAAACTGAAGTTGCTGACTAGAGGCTGGCCGCTGCGAAGAGGATGGAGGAAGAGAACTCGAAGTTGAAGCAAGAGCGTGTGGACCTTATCAAGAAGACTGAGAAACTAACCAAGAGGAGCAATGGCCCAGAGAGGCACTTGGGAGAGTTCTCGAGGAAGATGTATATTCTGCTCGACGGTGAGTTTCTGTGTCGACTGAACTTTATGAATTTTTTATGGCTGTATCTCATCAGTCCTCCTCCCATTCTCTCATTCCCCCTTCTCAGAATTTTGCCAAGACTTTCAGAAAGAGATTGAGGAGATCGAGCCCAACTTGGATCCCACCAAGTCACCTGTTGGAGATGCGGTGGCCATGAACATGCTCAAACTCAAGTTGAAGCTTCAGGGTGTTCAAGCGTATGTCCTTCGATTGAAAACTGCAATTGAGAGGATCGACAAAGAGCTATGGCCTGAAGACACTCTTTAGCTCGATCTCACATCCATTATGGCATGCCTGAATGACCTCCCTAGTGGAGTGCAAGCCTAGAAGAAATCTGCTGCTCCTGCGGTGCTGACATGGCGCTCTCCCTTGTGAGGTTCCATTGCAAGGAGGTCAGGGAAGACAAGCTGAAGGAGCTCCGAGTGGTTAACACGAAGAAATTCCAGTTTGAACATTTCATGGAGACCTTCATCGACGCAGCTACCATGATCGTGGACGGCATCGACTTGGACACTTTCGTCGAGCCAGCCAGCCCATCGGGCGCTTAAAAACTTGATCCTTGAGAGAAAAACTTTATTTGCCTTGGTATGCCGAGTGAAACTGTATCAGCTCAAAACTTCATTCAAGCCTTAGGCCTGAGCACCTTTGCTTTCTCGCGAAACTTTTATCTGCGATTAAACCTTTGGATTTATCCGTATTTGGCTTTCAATCGTTTGCTCGACTGAGTTTGTGTTTAGGCTTAGGCGAAAACATGTTCGTAGCTAAGCCCCCGAGTGTGAGGATTGCTCAACACTTGGAATATTTTTGACCCTAGGCGAAGATTCATTCGCGGCTAGGGCGTCGAGTGGATGTATTACTATCCACTCGATGGAGAGTTTAACTTAGGCGAAAACATGTTCGCAACCAAGCCCTCGAGTGTGAGGATTGCTCAACACTCGGAATATTTTTGACCCTAGGCGAAGATTCATTCGCAGCTAGGGTGTCGAGTGGATGTATTACTATCCACTCGATGAAGTGTTTAACTTAGGCGAAAACATGTTCGCAGCTAAGCCCCCGAGTGCAAGGATCGCTCGTCACTCGAAGTACTTTTGAACCTAAGCGAAGACTGTTTCGCACGTAGGTTGTCGAGTGAATGGATTGCTATCCTCCCGACGGGGTTTTAAACTTAGGCGAAAACATGTTTGCAGCTAAGCCCCCGAGTGTGAGGATTGCTCGACACTCGGAGTATTTTTGAACCTAAGCGAAGACTGATTTGCAAATAGGTCGTCGAGTGAATGGACTGCTATCCACCTGACAGGGTTTTTAACTTAGGCGAAAGTATGTTCATGGCTAAGCCCCCGAGTGTGAGGATTACTCGACACTCAGAGTATTTTTGAACCTAAGCGAAGACTGATTCGCAAATAGGTCGTCGAGTGAATCGACTGCTATCCACCCGACAGGGTTTTTAACTTAGGCGAAAGCATGTTCGTAGATAAGCCCCCGAGTGTGAGGATTGCTAGACACGCGGAGCTTTTTTGAACCTAAGGGAAGACTGATTCGCAAATAGGTCATCGACTGAATGGACTGCTATCCACCTGACAGGGTTTTTAACTTAGGCGAAAGCATGTTTGCAGCTAAGGCCCCAAGTGTGAGGATTGCTCGACACTCAGAGTTTTCCCAAGAGCGAAACTGTACTATCGGAATCGACAATATATTGTGGAAGTCTGATTTGCATAGATGAAGTATTCTTATTACATCAAAAACTCTTCTGCCTCTAAGTATAAAAGCGTCGGAGCAGATTTGCATTCCAGGCCCATGGCTCGTCCATCTGCTTCTTGAGATTGTACAGGTGATAAGCTCCGTTGTTCAGCACTTTGGTGACGACGAAAGGACCTTCCCATGCAGGAGCAAGCTTATGAGGCCGCTCTTGATCCACTCGGAGCACCAAGTCTCCCTCATGAAATGATCGACTCTTGAGATTCTTCGCATGAAAGCGCTGCAGATCCTGCTGATAAGCTGTAGTCCGGATCAAAGCCATCTCTCGCTCTTCCTCCAGGAGATTAACACCATCCTACCTAGCTTGTTCAGCTTCAGCTTCAGAATAAAGTTCCACTCGGGGAGAATTCTGAAACAAGTCACTCGGCAAGACATCTTCGACACCGTAGACCAGGACAAAAGGAGTTCGTCCAATCGACCGATTTGGCATAGTTCTCAGGCCCCATAACACAGACGACAGCTCAGTTTCCCAGGCACCAGCGGCATGATCCAGATCGCGCATGAGACAAGGCTTTAGACCTTGCAGGATGAGGCCATTGGCTCACTCGACTTGCCCATTGGTTTGCGGATGCGCGACAGACGCATAATCCACCCGAGTGCCCTGAGAGGTGCAGAAGTTTTCGAATTCTTCCGAGTCAAAGTTGGTGTCGTTATCCGTGATAATGCTGTGAGGAACGCTGCATCGAAAAATTATTTCTCTCATGAATGTGACCACCGTGCGGGAGTTCAATTTCTTGATGGGCTTGGCTTCTATCCACTTTGTAAATTTGTTGACTTGTCATGCCCAAGATGCGCGCCTATCCATTTTGAGACACGAGGGCCTCGCAAGGGATAGAGGCGCATCTTGCCGTTCGCAAGTATAGTAACATTGCAACATACATTACAAAAGAGATGAGTATACAAGTTGGCTTACACTCGCCACATGCTAAATTACAATCCACACAGAGTTCAAATCATCAAGATGAAGACAGGGTCCGACTATGGATGAAATCAAACGATAAAACAGATGCAAATGATACTATCTCGCTATCCCAAAGATCACGACCATGGTCCTCTACTCATCTGGGTAAGTCACGTACATCCTGCCTCTCTCCTCATCATATTCCCACTCGAGCTGGATAAGATCATCCTGCACGTACTCATCTGTACCTGTACCTGGAGGGTTGTAGTAATCTGTGAGCCACAAGGACTCTGCAATCAAGCGCCCGGGTACCGAGACTATTCAAGTTTAAAGGTTGGGACGGGGTATGTGTTTAGTTTGCCGCAGCACTAAGCATATATGGTGGCTAACTTACGGAACATGAAAATAAATATGAGTGGCCTACGATGAACGATCGAATCTAGTATGATCTCTATGAGATCCTGAACACATACTTACGTCAATCATAACCCCACCGTGTTCTCTCTCGGATCATGTTCACGAGCAGAGACGATCACGGTTACTCACACAGTTGGTGTATTTTAATTAGAGTTTACTTCAAGTTTACTATAACCGGGTGTTAAACAAATATCCAAGTTGCCACATAACCGCGGGCACGACTTCTCGAAAAGATTTAACCCTGCAGGGGTGCTCCAACTTGCCCATCACAAATAGCCACACTCCGTGGGAATAGCCTCGACCACGGACCTTGTGGTCATCATAGGTAATTCCAAAGGAATTCCAACACCTCGGGAAAACCCCGAAGAAAGTCAGATTCCACACGCAAGACACTCGATAAAGGTAAAACAAATCCAGCAAGACCACCCGACGTGTCGACAAACCCGATAAGAGTCGTGTATCTTGTTCTCAGGACACGATGGAGAAGCTAGTGTATGGTGGCCTGATAGAAATCTCCCAAGTTGCCCTGGGTTGGCCCCGCACAGTGCTCTAGTTTGGACCAACACTCATGAGGAGCACTGGCCCGGGGGTTGATTAGTTATCCACGGGTTTGCAAGGCCCTACGCAAATTTTATTAAGTTGTTAAGCAAATGTAGTACCAATGTTGGGTCATGCCAGACAAGTTTTAATCTCAACCGAATAAACAAGGGGGTCCCCATAACAACCCCGAGTGTGTTAGGAGCGCAAAATATGGAAAACATAACACCGGTAACAAGAACTATGGCGGTAACAGCGAAACAAAACACCTAGCATAAGGCCAAGCCTTCCACCAATACCAAGATATATATGTGCATTAAATTAAATAACAGATAATATTGTGATATCCAAATCCATGTTATCACATGGAACAACCTGCACCTGCAACTAAGAACGCTATAAGAGGGGCTGAGCAGCGGTAACTTAACCAATCAAAGGTTTGCTAGGATGTGGAGGGTTAGAGGCTTTCATGGCATTTAGGCAGCTCATATTCAAGTGGTAGGTAGCGCAATTCTAACGATAAGAGTGAGAAACTAGCAAGCTAAAATAGTATTGGGATCCGGATATGATCATCTTGCCTGTTGGTTCTTCAGTGGAAGAAGTAGCGAGATCCTCGTAGTAGTACTCTCCTGGCTCCTCGTACTCAGTTTCAACACTCGCGTCTACCCAAGAGAAACAGCAACAATAAACATCCAACCAAGGTGCAATGCACAAAAAATATGATGCATGATCCATTTAGAAGAATTTAACATGGCAATCCAAAACTAGTCATGTTTCACATGCAAAGTTTGTTTATTAATGATTTTGGACAGAACCTCATGTTAAGTTATTTAAACATTCATGAAGATGGCAAATATGGATGCAGCATGCAAAATTGATAGAAATGCATATAAAGAAAGCAAGAAACGGAGTTACGGTTCTCACGATACGCTCACGACAAGGTGTGAAGGCAAAAACACAAGAAAAACAAAGCCATGGGCTACTTCTTGGCATTCCAAGGTAGCCAGTGGTTAGGCAATGAAAAACCAACCACCATAGACTCAAAGTAATCAATTCCATGGAGTATAGCTCCCACAAGTCACAAAACAATAAAACAAACAATCTGCCACAAAACAGCAACATAGCAACTTACGCAGCCCACATCTTGAGCTATAGGAACCCCACAGCCACAAACAAGATATTGACAGAAACTACATAACAAATGCATCAACTTATCCAACTACACAATCTGAATAGGAGGCCCACATCAATAAGCATGAAGCGATCAAGTTGACAAGATGAAACAGTTTTCTGGGACAGTGAAAATAACAGTTTTCTGGAATCTGAGTTGATAAAGTAGCAAGTTGACAGCAGTAGTTAAATATGTTAGAGACCACCTCTTGGCAGGAAAATTAACAGGATGGTAGTAGACAACATATACTCCAAAACACTAGCACTGAGCATGCTCAAATACATAACACATCACAAGATACCAACCACTCTACATGGCATAAAAATAACAGCAGATTCTCAGACTTCATAGTTTTTAGCATGCTGAAACAGAAACATTAAGTTGGCTACTTAACATCATGGTTCCCACTTATATGGGTGATTCTCATGTTAAAAAAAATACCATGGCATAATAGATATAAAACACTAGCACTTCCATGTTGGCACATGCCCCAAAGCAAGCAAGGATTAAATCATGCAAAAATGACAATATAGCATCACAGCTAAAATGGCAGTTTTATAAACTTGCTCAAAACTGAAATATGAAAGCACCAATGGATTCATTGGCTCTTTTTACCCCAAAAACATGTGTCATACTCATATGTACATGTGAAACAACAAGGCACCAAGAAGATAGCAAAACAACCACCTATTCTCATAAGTGATACATAGCTCCAATGGAACATGGGCATAAATGATCATAACCAGATTTGTATCTTATTTAGAGATGGAAATGAGCTAACAAATTACAAACAAGAATATATACAACAAGGGGTATATCAAGTGGGGAAACCCACTAGTCCCCACACCCACACATACACTCTACACACACACTACAAGCAAGCACACACACATGCCCTATATATGCCCAAGGCATATGAACACCAACACTCATGATCATACCACCCACGAAGGGGGTGTTCACCCACACATACACTCACATGCCTATATATGCATAAGCATATGGCACACACACTCTCACTCTCACAAGTGCACTAGGCACATATACTCACACACACACTAGCTCATGTGTGTGGGTGGTCATCCACACACATATGCATACATATATGCACAATGCATATATGCACATGTATATGTGTATGGTAACACACACACACTTGCCCACAAACAAACATGCATATAAACTATCACAACACAAGGTCATGCATATGTGCACACTCACATGCACATACACATACTCACAAATACAGATACACCTATGTGCATACACATAAGCACATGCACACACTCACAAACACATTTACACACATGCATATGTATGCACCACACCATGTGGCACATACACAAGCAAGCACATACATACATACATATACATCCATATGGATGCAAAGCACACACACACATACACTCCAATATAACAGAAAAGAAAAACCAAACTTGCTGGTTTTTACAACTACACACACACATATATATGGCAAAGGAAGAAAACAAAAAAAAGGAAAAACAGAAAAAAAATGGGGAGGGGTTTAGATTCGAACCCGCAACCTCTTGGTTGCCTCCCCACACACCACACCACTGAGCTACGAGCACGACTGGTAACAAAGGAGGGGCACCTGCCCTCTAATACACATATACATACAAAAGCCTGACGAAACTGAACCCGAACGAGCAGCTGCGGTGATAGGCAACGACGGCGAGCGGCTCCAGTGATCTACGGCACTAGCGCGCGATAGGAAGGACGCGGGGCTCCCAGGCACTACGGGGTACCCATCCCTCTGCTCATCCTGCGACGAGGGGAGCGGAGGCGAGCTCAAACACGAGCTTTTCTGACCGGCGGTGACACGAGCACGACGACGACACACTAGCTACAAAGGAAGGAGGCTGCGTATCGACTGCTCACGTAGGGGAGGCACGGATACCGAGGGGCTTAAAAAGGAGGGGCCAGACAGCGAGATGACGGCGACAGCTCATGGTGACGCGCCTCCCTGCCCTGCTCCCACTCTCTGAACCTGACGGAGGAGAACAGGAGCAGGTGGCCGTCTGTTCTTGCTGGGCCTGCGGGAGCTGCTAGGCCGCACTGGGAGGCAAGCCCACTCTGCTCTCTCTCTCTCTCAGAAAAGAAAACAGAGAAAATTTTCTCTTTTGAAAACAACACAACACAAGGAAAAATCCTAGAGATAAAATAAAGGAGTTTTGGGGCAAACAAAAATACCTTTGTAAAGAAAATAATATGCTCCATTTAATAAAAATATTAAGTTGATTTTTAGGACAAGTAATTTTAAATATTTAAAATAGGCAGCCCCTCTGTTATTTAAAACTCACAAGCATACAAACTTCAAACATCAAAACAACCATTCTCACAATTCATAAAACATATAGGGCTACCTCTTGAACATTTTAAAATATTTTAAATAGCAACTTAATTATGATTATTAAATAACATGGGAATTAAGGCATTATGATGGGGTTTTTGTTGAAAATAAAAGAGAGGGGAAGAAAGAGGAGATTGCACACATGAGCTCCATCCACCTCAAACCACATCACAACACTCACACACATAGTCACTTCACAACATGGCATGACATGATGGATGAATGATGCATGGTGCATGAACAAGACATGGATGACAAGTTGCAAACATTCATTAAACTCATGGCACAAGGTTCATACAATAGGTTACATGCCAAATAAGGTAGGGACAACACTTGGGTTGTCACACGACTGCAACCAGCAAATGAGTGAAACCACCTTTTCTTGTTCGATAGGGACCAACCATGTCGAGTCCCCAGACAGCAAATGGCCCGGCGAGGAGAATCGTCTTCAGAGTAGAGGCCGGCTTATGTGTCAAGTTTGCATGGAACTGACATCCATCACAATGATGAACAATGTCTTTGGCCATCTCATTAGCCCGTGGCCAGAAGAAACCAGCTCGGTATGCTTTAGCGATGATTGTCCGCGAGGACGCAAGATGGCCGTAGGTTCCCGAGTGGATCTCATCCAGAATCATTTGACCTTCTTCAGGGGAGATGCAACGCTGCATCACGCCAGTCGCGCTTTCTCTGAACAGCTAATCTCCCATCATAGTAAAGGCCTTGGACCTGCGCACAATCTGTCGAGCCTCTGTTTCATCTTCAGGGAGTTCTTCTCGGAGGATATAAGCAATGTAAGGCACCGTCCAACAAGGAATGACAACCAGAATCTCCATGACCAAATCGATTATTGTAGGGAC
The DNA here is from genome assembly GCA_022496015.1 of Hordeum marinum. Lineage (NCBI taxonomy): Eukaryota > Viridiplantae > Streptophyta > Magnoliopsida > Poales > Poaceae > Hordeum > Hordeum marinum. The sequence goes on from CM039673.1 coordinate 279,154,480, forward strand.
ATCGACTTTAGTCGGATCAGTGGAGCTCATGGCTTGCGGGGGCCCTTCGGTGAAAGGATCTTCTTGCACCGAAGGAGTATGCGGGTGCTCTAAGAACACATCACTAGGGACATGCCGTCGAGTGGACCCAATCTTTGCTAGTTCGTCGGCCGCCTGTTTCTTCAGTCGGGGAAAGGCCTTCGATTTTTTTTCCAACTTTCTGACAGCATTGCAGTACCTAGTCATAGCGGGGTTTCAAACATCCCACTCTTTCATCACTTGATTCACCACCAAATCCGAATCGCCATAAACCATCAGGCGCTTGACGCCAAGTGAGATAGCCATGTGCCAAGAATTCCCTGGTGCTCCCCCGAAAGAAATCAAGTCAGACAGGAGGCACCAAGACAGAACTCCGTCACATCGGTATCATATAGTTTCCAAAAATACCCGCGTGATCCTAAAAAAAATTTGAGCGAGAAGAGGAGTAGAATTAAAATTCCTAAGTCGTAATTCCTCACCAGAGCATAGAAGAGGAGTGAAAAGAATCCTACTTTCCGATATAACTAGACTCAAAATAGTTTTTCACCAGACTCGACTCGGCCAAGTTCGATCAATCAAGAGGGCTCCTAGGTCGGTACAGGCTTTGATACCAACTTGTCACGCCCAAGATGCGGTCCTATCCTTATTTTGGCATGAGGGCCTCGACAGGGATAGAAGCGCATTTCGTCGTGTTGCAAGAATGGATATCATTACAAGTACATTTACAAACGAGATGAGTATATGGAATTGGCTTACACTCGCCACTAGCTACATCAATTTCACATCAATACAACAACATAGTCAAACATCATATTGAAGAGCAGGGTCCGACTACGGATGAAAAACAAACGACAAAATGTCATCCACCCTTGCTATCCCAGGCTGCCGCCTGGAACCCATCCTAGATTGATGAAGAAGAAGAACTCCAAATCAAGCAAGCAATGCGCTCACGTCAAATCATCGCATTACCTGTACCTGCAACTGTTGTTGTAGTAATCTGTGAGCCACAGGCACTAAGCAATCTCATTTCCAAGGGTATCAAGACTATTAAAGCTTAATGGGTGAGGTATGGTTAAGTGGTGAGGCTGCAGCAAGCGGCTAAGCATGAAGTAAAGTATGGTGGTCTACGCATAACGGACGTGAACTAGTAATGATCACTAACTGATCCTGAACACCTACTTATGTCAAACATAACCCCACCGTGTTCTCTCTCGGACAAGGACTCATGAGAAGAGACAATCACGATTACACACATAGTTGGTGTATTTTATTAGAATTTACTTCAAGTTTGCTATGACCGGGTGTTAAACAAAATATCTAAGTTTGCCACATAACCGCGGGCACGGCTTTCCGAAAGATTTAACCCTACAGGGGTGCTCCAACTCATCCATCACAAATTAACCACACGCAACGGGAATAACCTCGATCACGGATCTCGTGATCATCCTAGGCAATTCCAAAGGAAATCCGACACCTCGAGATAGCCCGAAGAAGATCAGAGTTCCTCACTCAAGACGTTCGATAAAGGTAAAACAAGTCCGGCAAGGCCTCCCGACGTGTCGACGATCCCGATAGGAGCCACGTATCTCATTCTTAGGACACGGCGGATAAGCGACGCGTATAGTGGCCTGATAGAAATCTCCCGAGTTGCCCCGGGTTGGCCCTGCACAGTGCTCTAGTTTGGACCAACACTCATGAGGAGCACTGGACCGGGTTGTTGATTAATCCACGGGGTGATCATGCCCTATGCAATTTTAGTTGTTATTAAGCAAATAGTACCAATGTTGGGCCTTGCCAGACAAGCTTTATCCTAAAACGAAAATCAAAGGGGTCCCCATAACAACCCCGAGCATGTTAGGAGTGCTCAATTATGGAACATAACACCGGTTCAAAAGTAACTAGGACAGCAAGAGTGGAACAAAACACCGAGCAAAAGGCCAAGCCTTCCACCCTTTACCAAGTGTATAAGTGCATTAAATTAAACAACAATGATATTGTGATAACAAAAGAGTGTCCATGTTGTCACATGGAAGCAATTGCGCTTGCAGCTAGAAACGCTATAAAAAGGGTTGAGCAAGCGGCAACATAGCCAAACAACGGTTTGCTGGGAAGGTGGGGGTTAGAGGCTTTTCATGGCAATGTTGGAAGGCATGACAAACAAGTGGTAGGTAGCATGACATAGCGATAGAAAACGAGACATCTAGCATGGCAATGATAGTAATGGTATCCAGGGAAATGTGTCATCTTGCCCGAGATCCCGCTCGGAAGAAGATCGAGTCCATGAAGAAGATGAACCAACATAGTCGAACGAATCGTCACACTCCGAACGCTTTCAGACCTCTATCAAGAAGAAGCAATCTAGAAACAACAATCAACACAAGATACACCACAACATATGTAAGACACGATGCGTAAACAAATATGATGCATGTCCGGTTTAATATGCATGGCATGGCATGGCATGGCAAGAACAACAGACAACTACTACACATTAAGTGAAGTTCAATATGCAACGAGTTGCATATTGACGAAACTCCACGTTCGAATTATTTAGTTCACTCCCATTTAGGTACTCATCAATATTAAATGTTGTTTAACATGACAAACGGTGAAGCACAAACAACTACAACATCTAGGCATTTTAAATGAGGCCGGAAGCAAGCTATAGAACTTCCGAAACAACCTCATATGTAGTTTACGGTTTCGGACCAGAACTGAACTAACCACATTTTAGAGTTGTTAAACAGCAAAATGAATGTCACTATGTTATTCTACACATTTTTCTAAGCAAGTTACATATATAAAACATTTTTATCGGAGCTACGGTTTAAAAGTTATTAAATAATTCATATCGGCATGGAAATTAGGCAAATTAATGCAAACAGCAAGGTTAAACATTTTAAACATGTGTGAAAGTTGGATATTATGAAAGTAGACAGAAAACTAAGCAACATTTATATATAGCATGTCCTCATATGATGCACTGTTGAATTTATATGAATTTTACAAAATGCCAGCATGTCCTCATATGATGCACGATTGAATTTATATGAATTTTACAAAATGCCAGAGGAATCTGTCCAAAAAGAAAAAGAAAAAATGGGATAGCTAGGATTTGAACCCCAGATCCCGTGAATGTGGGCATGCGTTGCTAACCACCTCGGTTGCCTAGTTCTTCTACTAGAATGGGGCGCTGGAACATATAGATGTTCATAACAGAGAAGACTCGAACCCAGGACCTCGCGGTTGCAGACCTGCTGCGCTAGCCAACTGACTCTGCCAGTTTAAGTGATAATCCAGCAGTGTAGTTCAACAAATACAAAGAAAGTGGCGGGTCTTCTTCTCCACGACGCACACATGCAAGACAGAGAGCGGACATGGGGATGAGCGGGTATGGACCTGCCGTGGCGCGGTCTTGCTGACGCTGGGCCGGACATTGGGGAGGTAGACGCGGGCATGACCCGCTATGCTCGATCCGTTGCGGGCGTTCGACGCAAGTGAGCCGCTCGAGTCAACGCAGGCGGGCGCGGCGTTCATGGTGGTTCAGGCGGGGCTTGAAGCACGGGCAGCAGAGCAGATCTGGCGGGGAACTGCACGGGGATGAGCGAGGGCTACGGGGTCCTGGCTGGAGGCAACGGGGCCGATCCAGATCGGGGCCTTGATGAACGGCGGCGTCAAACCTCCATGTTTGAGGGCCATGGCCAGCTCCTGTCCGAGGAAAGAAGAGGGAGACAGAGGAATTAGAGGGAGAGAGAAAGACAACAAGAAGAAGAAAACAGCCAGAAGAGGACGCGGAGCTTATCTGCTGGGGCGAGGGGAGGCAGGGGAGGACGAGCCACTCGGCTTCCCCCAAGGCTTGCGAGCGCCAGGATGAAGGCTCGGGTGCATGCCGGTTGGATGGATCCGAAGGACGCGCTGGTTGGTCGAGCACGCAAAACAAGGTGTGGCAGTGGCACTGGTTCGGGAGCCCGAGGTAGAGGAGTGGTGGAGGCTAGGGGATCCCTAGAAATTAGGGATTGTGTCTAGGTCTAGGTTGTATATAAATAGCAGGGGTTCAAAGGTCCTCCGATCGCGATCGGACGGTCCGATCGGAGAGGTGGGTTTGCCGGGCTTAGTGGGCTGTGTAGAGTGGGATAGGTGGGGAAGAGAGACAGAATGGTGCGGCCCGTGACATAATGTTTCAAACACCGAAAATGTCCAATAATAAACCGATGACACATTGCTACGACTGGCCGTTCGGGTATCAAATGAACTCGGAACATGACGAAATTTGACAGGCGGTCTACCTACACTATAGTAAGACCGCAAGCCAGGTTTCGACCCAATCCGTGAATATTTTTCACGCGCTTTAAAAATGGTTTTTTTAATGATGTTGCGGGCGCGTGCGTGTGTGGTTGGTCTCGAAAGGGGCAACGGCAAGAACGGAGAGAACCGGCGACTACGAACGGATGCAAGTTTTCGAAAACAAGTGATCATGCAATGTGTATGATGCGATGATGAATGCAACAAACAAACGAAACACAGACGAGAATGGAAATAAAAGGGGAATCTTCTGGAGCGTCAGTCCCGGGCTGTTACACGTAGTGTGGATATCTTTGCTTCGAGGGGGACAGAACTTCAGAGACATAATAAACTGGCCATTGGACTTTGTAAGCTTTACCCTCCTCTTCTCGCTCGACAGTTAGCATTGTACTGACGACCTGATTAGTGGCCGCGATGTATAGGAGAAATGGCTCTTTGCTGCATGGAGCGGCAAGCACCGGCTGGGTGGAGAGCAGGGCTTTGAGCTCAACAAATGCTGCTTTGGCTTCTGGAGTCCACTCGAAGGTGTCGGACTTCTTCATCAATTGGTATAGAGGCAGCGCCTTCTCGCCGAGACGAGAAATGAATCGACTCAATGCTGCCAGGCAAACTGTGAGTTTCTGAACATCGTACACTCGCACGGGAGTCTTCATTCAGGTAATGGCGCTGATTTTCTCAGGGTTGACATCAATCCCTCGTTCGAAAATGAGAAAATCGAGTAACTTGCCGCTAGGGACGCCGAAAGTACACTTGGCCGGATTCAGCTTTATGTCATATCTCCTCAGATTGGCGAATGTTTCGGCCAAGTCAGCTAGCAGGTGGGAACCTTTGCAGGACTTGACCACTATATCATCCATGTACGCCTCGACATTCCGAGGGATCTAGTCGAGTAAACACTTCTGAATCATGCGCATAAAAGTAGCGCCAGCATTTTTTAGACCGAATGGCATAGTGATGTAGCAAAAACACCCGAATGGGGTGATGAAGGCTGTCTTTATTTCATCTGGGCATACAGAAAGATCTGATGGTACCCAGAGTAAGCATCTAGAAACGATAAATGCTCGCATCCCATAGTCAAGTCAACAATCTGATCTATGTGGGGGAGCGGAAAATGATCCTTCGGGCAGACCCGATTGAGATGTTTGAAGTCAATGCATATGTGCAACGATTTATCCTTTTTGGGCACCATCATGACATTCGAGAGCCACTCGGAGTGGTAAATCTCCTGAATGAACTTGGCTTGCAAGAGACGGGCCACTTCTTCACCGATTGCTTTGCGCTTGTCTGCCGCCGATCGACGCAAATGCTCCCTGACGGGCTTAGCTTTTGGATCAACTCTCAAACGGTGCTCAGCCAGTCCCCTGGGAACCCCCGGCATGTCAGTGGGCTTCCATGCGATATCCCAGTTCTCACGGAGGAACTAGATGAGCTCGGCTTCCTATTTGTTGTCGAGTGTTGATGATATATTTGTCGAGGAGGCAGTTGGATCCTCGGGTGGATGTGCACCTTCTTCACTTCCCCTGCCGACTGGAACGCCGACTCAGAAGCGGGCTGCTTTGCACGGAGCAAATCAGTAGGGTCAGCGCTCTTCTTGTACTCCTCCAGCTCGACCATGTCCATCTGATGATCGACGATCTTAGAACCTTGCTGGAGGCATTCTTCAGCTCACTGTCGATTGCCAGAGACCGTGATCACAACCTTAGGCCCCATCATCTTTAACTTGAGATACACGTAACATGGACGGGCCATGAAACGAGCGTACGCGGGTTGACCCAAAATGGCATGATATGCACTCTGGAAATCCACGACTTCAAACGTCAACTTTTCCTTTCGAAAATTTATATCGTTCCCGAATGTCACGTCCAACACAATCTGGCCGAGTGACTTGGCCTTCTTCCCTGGGATGACTCCGTGAAATTGCATGTTGCTTTCACTCGATCGGGACATCGAAATGCACATCCCTTTCAGGTATCCACATGGAGGATGTTCAGACCCCTACCACCGTCCATAAGGACCTTTCTGAGTCGAGTGCCCCCACCACCGGATCAACTACTAGAGCCTGTCGACCAGGAGTGGCCACATGAGCAGGATGGTCTGTTTGGTCGAATGTGATAGCATACTGGGACCACCTGAGGTAGGTGGGGGTAGCAGGTATGGCCATGTTGACTTCCATGTTGATGACTTTCAGTCGACTCTTGCTCTCGACATCAGCGAAAATCACAAGTGTAGCAATGACATCTGGGAATGTTTCTTTATCTTCATCTTCCTCCTTTTCAGGAGTCTTGTCACTCGGCGAAGTCTCTTTGAACTACTGAATAAGTGTTCGACACTGCCGAGTGGTGTGCTTAGGCAGAATCACATTGCCCTCTTCATCTTTCCTCGTGTGAATTACACACGGCTGATCCATAATATCGGTCCCTGACTGATTTTTTTTCCTTTCTTGGGGGCATGTTGTGCTTTAGCCTTCACCTTATTCTTTGCTTGGGTCGCCAGTGCGGCTGCTTCTGCTTGGACCGGACCCTCGGCTTTTCGCTTCTGTTTCCGATTGGAGTTGCCGCCAGTATCACTGACGACTGCCTTTCCTTTGCCGCTACGGAGGCGGTCTGCTTCCTCGCCATTAGCGTACCGAGTGGCAATTTCCATCAACTTACCAAGTGAAATGTCACTCGTTCGACCGAACTTCAAATAAAGCTCTCTGTATCTCACACCAGCCTTGAAAGCACACACAACCTGGTGTTCTAACACATTCCCCACTGTATGATGCAGAGTGGACCACCGTTGAATATAATCTCTCAAAGTCTCATTGGGCTTCTGGACATAATGTTGTAAGTCGACCAGCCCGGCAGGACGCTTGCAAGTGCCCTCGAAGGTTTGGATGAACACTCGGGCAAGATCCTCCCAGCAATATATTCTGGAAGAAGCCAAGCGATTCAACCAAGCATGAGCTGAACCATCTAATATCAAGGACAGGTGTTTCATTGCAACATTGTCATTGCCGCCACCAATTCGTACAGCCACTCGGTAATCATCCAACCAAGTCTCTGGCTTTGACTCGCCAGAAAATTTCCCGATCCCCACAGCCAACCTGAAGTTAGGGGGAATCTCTGCAGAACGGATGGCTCTGCTAAAACACTCAGGACCAGAAATCACGATCGAGCTACCACTCGGAAAATCTCTATCTTGTCCTTCTCTGTGGGCTCTGCCCCTGTCAATTCGCTTCTGGGTGAGGATATCACGAGCATCAAAACCTGCATTCCTCTCATCACCGAACGAGCGCCTTTCGTCCTGGTGCCAGGGCACATGTGGACCACCCTGTGGAGGTGTGGGCACTCGACGGTGGTCTTCACGGTGAAACTGATCTCTGACTTGCTCTTCACGAAAGCCTCCACCCCTACAACGCAGGGGCGATCCAGGGCTGTGTGCCGACTGAACGGTTTCCACCCTGGCTGAGTTGCCGTGTATCCTGTTGCGGGACTATGAAACAACAGAATTCTCATGCTGTGCTACATCTAACAGTGCTCTAATTTGCATCAACCCTCTTCCAGCCTCTGACCACGACGGCTGAATGGAATCTATTATCCTAGTAGCAGCTGCAACATTTAACACTGGGGTACGATATACCTCAACGTTGTTGTGGGATCCAGACGGGAACAGCTGTTGCTGCCATCGACCGGCAACTGGTGGGCGTTGGCGAGTGCGCTCGTCGAGTTCCCTCTGGAGCTCTTTCAGCTGAATACGCGTGGCCTCCAAGGCCTGAGCCTCGGCAGTTGTCCCAACGATGGGAGTATGAAGAACTTCACCATCGCAACAGGGCCGTTCACTCGATGTGCCGCCAGCATCGCGCTTGCCGTGGCCAAAGCCCGGCGGCAGGCTTTGATGAAAGCCCGCCATAAGGACCTCAGCTGCTGGATCGCATCTCTCGCACTCGAAAGGGACATTGGACGGATCGAATCTGACTCGAACTTGCCATGAAGGGACTCGGCAGGCTCGAGTGCTACGATCTGTGGAGAAGAAATTTGACGCGCCACTGCATGCTTGACCCAACGCTGGAGTCGTGAGCGGATGAACCGCTTGCGACAGCAAACAACGAGGGGAGCCTATGCATAGGGAGTCGACAGCTGACACAGCAGCACGTCGCAGGAACTCGCGCAGAAGTGTGCGGCCCCGTGGACCGGGAGCACCTCAACATCGAGAGGTGCTTCCTGAAGCCATGCCGAATCGTTGGCGATGAAGGTGAGCGCTCCGAAACGGATCTCATGGCCCAGAGCAAAAATACCACCAGAAGACATGTCGAAGGATGAAAAATGCAACCTCGTCGGAAGTCGCTTAGACGCCTGCCCCATGGTGGGTGCCAACTGTCGTGGGAACGAGCCTGACAGTAGAAGGTAGGGGTACGAAAGGAGAGGGCAGAGTCCTAGCTACGGCAAGGGTGTACACACGGATGTATGAGTTCAGCCCCTCTCGTGGAGGTAACAGCCCAACGTCTCAGTGCTCGGGAGCTTTGTCGTGTGGAATGTTGAGATTACAGTGGTTGCGAACCCTTGTGCCAGAGGGGAGGGGCTTCTTATATAGAGTTCGCTGCCCCCTCATAATTGCCCGACATCTATGGGTCCGATCATGGGTTTAAAGATTGGCGTTACTAGTAAAGTACATAATAAAAGCTACTAATGACTAAAAGCATAACTCCTGCCCGTTGGCCTCCTTGAGGTGGCTTCTGGTCTTCTGGCGTCGAGTGGAAATGAGGTCTTCCGAGTGACAGTTGACCATCGAGTGGAGGAAGGAGTCTCCGAGTGGATTGCATGTCGAGTAACTTGAGAGCCACCAGGAATCCAGTGAGAAGCTTATTTGTGATCTTCAAGTCCTCCAATGTCATGCCCTTAGGTAGGGGGTCTAGGTCAGGCCTAGGACCCTACCCTAGGTACATATACTCGTCACCTACTAGGCACGGCCCCCTTGGCCGCGCCTAGCAGGCTTGTCGCCTCCTGGCACGTCTCCTAACCCTAATTCTTGACCTATAAACACCCAAATATTCCCCCAACATCAGAAAGAGCCACGAAAATACTTTTCCATCGCTGGAAGCCTCCATTCCCAAGAGATCCAATCTTGGAGCCTTTTCTGGTAATCTGCCGTAGGGGGTTTTGATCATGGAGGGCATCTACATCAACTCCATTGCCCCTCCGATGGTGCATGAGTAGTCCACCACAGACCTACGGGTCCATAGCTAGTAGCTATATGGCTTCTTCCCTCTCTTTGATCTTCAATACCATGTTCTTCATGATCTTCTTGGAGATCTATCCGATGTAATCCTCTTTTGTGGTGTGTTTGTCAAGATCCAATGAATTGTGAGTTTATGTTCAGATTGTCCATTAATCTTATTTGAATATCCTCTGATATCTTATATGCATGATTTCATATTCTTGCAAGTCTCTTCGAGTTATTGGTTTGGTTTGGCCAGTAACTTTATTGCCTTGGATAACTACATGATTATTCGCTTTTCTATCAATTGCTTGACAGTAATTTGTTTACCCACCATGATATCTGCCTTCAAAAGAGAAGCCTCTAGTGAAACCTATGGCCCCCGGGTCTATTTTCAGATCTATACTTGCTGCAATTGATTTACCTTTTACTTTCCGCACTCATTACATCTATCTCCATTGGATCTAATCCTTGCAAATAACCTTGAAGGGATTGACAACCCCTTTATAGTGTTCGGTGCAAGAGTTTGATTATTTGTGTACGTGCATCCATTGGTGACTTGCTTGTTCCTCCTACTGGATTGATAGCTTGGTTCTCAACAACTCAGGGAAACACTTATTTACTTCGCTGCATCACCCTTTCCTCTTCAAGGAAAAACCAATGCATGCTCAACAGGTAGCAAGAAGGATTTCTGGCGCCGTTTCCGGGGAGGATACACATCAAGCCTACAAAGTATCCATCACAAACTCATCTCTTGTATTTACTTTATTTGCCATTTGCCTCTCGTTTTCCTCTCACCCACTTCTAAAACCATTTTCAGAAAATACCAAAAATATTTGCCTTTTTATTCACCCTTCTTTCATTTGCCTTTCATTTGCTTGTGTGCTTGACTGCTTGCTTTGTCACGATGTGTGAGAATACTAGGTTGTGTGATTTTTCCAATACTAATAATAATGATTTTATTAGTACTCCTATTGCTCCTGCAACTAGTGCAGAATCTTATGAAATCAATGTTGCCTTGCTAAATCTTGTTATGAAAGAATAATTTTCTGGCCTTGCTAGTGAAGATGCCACATCCCATCTAAATACTTTCATTGAGTTGTGTGATATGCAAAATAAGAAAGATGTGGATAATGATATTGTTAAATTGAAGCTATTTCCATTCTCGCTTTGAGATCGTGCGAAAACTTGGTTTTCATCTTTGCCTAAAAATAGTATTGATTCATGGAATAAGTGTAAAGATGCTTTTATTTCCAAGTACTTTCCATCCGCTAAGATCATCTCCCTTAGGAACGATGTAATGAATTTTAAGCAACTTGATCATGATCATGTTGCACAATCTTGGGAGAGGATGAAATTAATGATTAGGAATTGTCCTGCACATGGTTTGAGTTTATGGATGATTATACAAATTTTCTATGCAGGATTGAATTTTGCATCTAGAAAACTTTCAGAATCTGCCGTGGGTGGTACTTTTATGGAAATCATGTTAGTAGAATGTAATAAACTCCTAGATAATATCATGACAAACTACTCTCAATGGCATACCGAAAGATCTCCTACTAATAAAAATGTGCATGCTATTGAGGAAATAAACACTTTGAGTGAAAATATGGATGAATTAATGTAATTGTTTGCTAGTAAGAGTGCTCCTATTGATCCTAATGATATGCCTTTGTCTTCTCTGATTGTAAATAATGATGAATCTATGGATGTGAATTTTGTTGGTACGAGCAATTTTGGTAACAATGTGTATAGAGGTAATTTCAACCCTAGGTCGTTCCCTAGTAATTCCTCTAATAATTTTGGTAATTCCTACAACAATTCCCATGGAAATTATAATAAGATGCCCTCTGATCTTGAGAATACTGTCAAAGATTTTATTGGTTCATAAAAAGTTTTTAATGTTACTATTGAAGAAAAAGTGCTTAAGATTGATGATTTGGCTAGGAGCGTTGATAGAATTTCTCTTGACATTGATTCTTTGAAAGCTAGATCTACTCCACCCAAGCATGATATTAATGAGTCTTTAAAAGCTATGAGAAATTCTATTGATTAAAGTAAGGAAAGAACCGCTAGAATTCGTGCTAAGCATGAATGGCTTGAAAAGGTGTTTTCTCGCGAGAATAATGATGAAGATATTAAAGTGATTGATGTGACTCCTGTTGAATGTTTGTTTTCCAATATAAATATTTATAATGATGGGATTGGAGATAAGTCAACTTTAGTTACAAGGCATCCCAATGATTTGGAGTCTATAGATCTTAATGGTAAGATCGATAAAAGTGGGATTGAAGAGGTAAAAACTTCAAATAGCAATGAACCCACTCTTTTGGATTTCAAGGACTTTAATTATAATATGTGCTCTTTGATTTATTGTATTTCCTTTCTTAAATCCATCTTAAATTCTCCATATGCTTATAGTCAAAATAAGGCTTTTACTAAACATATAGTTGATCCTATGATGAAATCTTTTGAAGAAAAACTTGAGCTAGAAGTTTCTATTCCTAGAAAGCTTCATGATGAGTGGGAACCTACTATTAAGGTTACCATGATATTTTGTGTGATTTGGGTGCCAATGTTTCCACAATTCTGAAAACTTTATGTGATGTGCTAGGTTACCATGATCTTGATGATTGCTCTCTAAATTTGCATCTTGCGGATTCCACTATTAAGAAACCTATGGGAAGGATTAATGATGTTCTTATTGTTGCAAATAGTAATTATGTGTCTGTATATTTCATTGTTCTTGATATAGATTGCAATCCTGCATGTCCTATTATTCTTGGTAGACCTTTCCTTAGGACTATTGGTGCAATTATTGACATGAAAGAAGGAAACATTAGATTCCAATTTCCATTAAGGAAAGGCATGGAGCACTTTCCTAGAAAGAAAATAAGATTTCCTTATGAATCTATTATGAGAGCTACTTTTGGATTGCATACCAAATATGACAATACCTACATCTATTGTGTTTTGCCTAGCTAGGGACGTTAAACAATAATGCTTGTTGGGAGGCAACCCAATTTTATTTTTTGTGTTCTATTTTTGCTTCTTTTTTGAGTGTTTACCACATTATTAATTCTGTAGTAATTATGATTTGGTGTTTTAATTAGTGTTTGAGCCAAGTAAAACCTTTGGGGTGATCTATGGTAGTTGTTGATTTGATCTTGCTGAAAAACAGAAACTGTTTTGCTCAGTCCAGGAATTTTCTAATTTGTTCAGAGCATCAAATTGATATGAAAGTTTTACACACGATTGATAAATAAATTTCCCAGGTTTTCCGAAGTTTTCAGAATTTTTTGAGTTACATGAGTATGCGAAGTTTCCAGATTGCTACATACTGTTTTGTTTTTGACAGATTCTGTTTTCTTTGAGTTGTTTGCCTATTTTGATGAATCTATGGGTTGTATCATGTGGTATGAGCCATGGGGAAGTTAGATTACAGTAGGTATAACACCAATATAAATAAATAATAAGTTCACAACAGTACCTAAAGTGGTGATTTATTTTCTTATACTAACGGATCTCACGAGTTTTCTGTTGTGTTTTTTGTTGTGAAGTTTTCAAGTTTTGGGCAAAGATTTGATGGACTATGGAATAAGGAGTGGCAAGATCCTAAGATTGGGGATTCCCAAGGCACCCCAAGTCATACTCAAGGATGCCAAACAGCCTAAGCTTGGGGATGCCCCTGAAGGCATCCCCTCTTTCGTCTTCAATCCATCGGTAAATTTACTTGAGGATATATTTTTATCACCACATGATATGTGTTTTGCTTGGAGTTTCATTATGATATGAGTCTTTGCTTGTTAGTTTGCCACAATCATCCTTGCTACACACATATTTTGACAGAGACATGCTGAATCATGAATTTATTAGAATACTCAATGTGCTTCACTTAAATCTTTTGAGTTGGGCAATTTTCTCTATGTGCTTCACTTATATCTTTTAAAGCACGGTGGTTTTTTCGTTTTATAGAACTACTTGAACTCTCGTACCTCACTTATATTTTTTTGAGAGTTTCTAAAAACAGCATGGTAATTGGTCTAGGTTATGAATTTAGTCCTAATATGATAGGCATCCAAAAGGGATATAATAAAAAAATTCCATATTAAGTGCATTGAGTATTTATGAGAAGTTTGATTCCTTGCATAAAGTTTGAGATATACAGATGGTAATATTAAGAGACATGTTAGGAAGTAAATTGTGATTTGGTAAAAATACCTGTGTAAAGGTTTGTGATTCCCGTATCATGCACGTATGGTGAACTGCTATGTAAGGAAGTCGGAGCATGACTTGTTTATAGATTGTCGACCTTTGTGTGAGGGTCGGGGGCGCACGATGGTTAACTCCTACCAACCTCCCCCTAGGAGCATGCATTTAATGCTTTGCTTCAATGAATAATAGAAGTTTGCAATAAGTATGTGAGCTCTTTATGACTAATGTTGAGACCATGGATTATACGCCCTCTCACCCTTCCACTTTTGCTAGCCTCTCTAGTACCGCGCAACTTTCGCTGGTGCAACAAACACCTTCCTCAAAACAGTCACCAGATACCTTGCTAAAAACAGCCACCATATGTATTTCCTCAAAATAGACACCATGCCTACCTATTATGGCATTTCCATAGACATTACGAGATATATTCCAATGTAACTTCCACCGTTTCCTTTTATGACATGCACCATCACTTCCATATTGCATATAGAGTCATATTTTGTCATAGGTATCGAGTTGTAATTTTCCTTTTGAGTTGTAAGTAAATAAAAGTGTGATAATTTTCATTATAGAGTATGTCCCATGTGAGGAAAGGATGATGTAATCTATGATTCCCTTACTAGTAGGGATGAGAGTCCCGACTTTATGAAAAATAAAAGCGGCCAGCGAAGCCCAAATAAAAAATATATAGATGAATAAAAGAGGCCTTAGATGCCCAACAAAAAATGAGATAAAATAGAGAAGGGACATTGCTACTACCTTTTGCCACATTTGTGCTTCAAAGTAGTTGATCTTCATGATGGAGAGTCTCCTATTTTGTCACTTTCATATAGCTAGTGGAATTTTTCTACATGATGCATGTCCACTTAGTTTCTTTTTGAGCTTTCATACACATATAGCTCTAGTGCATCCATTGCATGGCAATCCCTACTCACTCACATTGATATCTATTGATGGGCATCTTCATAGCCCGTTGATACGCCTAGTTGATGTGAGACAATCTTCTCCCTTTCCCAACCTCCATCATATTCTATTCCACATATAGTGCTATATCCATGGCTCGCGCTCATGTATTGCATGAGAGTTGAAAAAGTTTGAGAAAATAAAGGTGTGAAAACAATTGCTTGACTTTTCATCGGGGTTGTGCATGATATAAATAATTTGTGTGGGGAAGATGGAGCATAGCCAGACCATATGATATTGTAGGGATAACTTTCTTTTGCCATTATATTTTGAAGAGATACAATTGCTTTGTTAGTATGCTTGAAATGTTATAGTTTCTATATCAATATTAAGCTTTTGTTTTGTGTCTTACGGATCTGAATATTCATGCTACAATAAAGAATATTACTTCGATAAATATGTTAGGTATCACTCCACATCAAAATTCTGTTTTTATCATTTACCTACTCGAGGACGAGCAGGAATAAAGCTTGGGGGTGCTGATACGTCTCCAACGTATCTATAATTTTGGATGATGGCATGCTATTATATTATCTGTTTTGGATGTTTTATATGCATTAATATGCTATTTCATATTATTTTTGGGACTAACCTATTAATCTAGAGCCAAGTGCCACTTTCTGTTTTTCCTTGTTTTTGATTTTTGCAGATATGTAATATTAGACGGAGTCCAAAAGGAATAAAACCCACGGAAGGAATTTTTCTAGAAGGAAACAAGTCATCCAAGCTTGGAGTGCATGTCAGGGAAGGTGCCAGGGTGCCACAAGCCTGCTAGGCGCGGCCCCATGGCCGCGCCTAGCGGGCTTGTCACCTCCTGACAGGTCTCCTAACCCTAATTCTTGGACTGTAAATACCCAAATATTCCCCCAACATCAGAAAGGGACACGAAAATACTTTTCTGTCGCCGTAATCCTCCGTTCCCGAGAGATCCAATCTTGGAGCCTTTTCCGGTAATCTGTCACAGGGGGTTTCAATCACGAAGGGCATCTACATCAACTCCATTGCCCCTCCGATGATGCGTGAGTAGTCCACCATAGACCACGGGTCCATAGCTAGTACTTATATGGCTTCTTCTCTCTCTTTGATCTTCAATACCATGTTTTTCATGATCTTCATGGAGATCTATCCGATGTAATCCTGTTTTGTGGTGTGTTTGTCAAGATCCGATGAATTGTGAGTTTATGTTCAGATTATCCATGAATCTTATTTGAATCTCCTCTAATTTCTTATATGCATGATTTCATATCCTTGCAAGTCTCTTCGAGTTATTGGTTTGGTTTGGCCAACTAGATAGGTAATTCTTGCAATGTGAGAAGTGCTTGGTTTTGGGTTCAATCTTGCGGTGTCCTCACCCAGTGACAAAGTAGTGGTAGCGAGGCACGTATTGTATTCTTGCCATCAAGGGTAACAAGATGGGGTTTTCATCATATTGCTTGAGTTTATCCCTTTACATCATGTCATCTTTCCTAATGCGTTACTCTGTTCTTCATGAACTTAAT
This sequence comes from Hordeum marinum, assembly GCA_022496015.1. Lineage (NCBI taxonomy): Eukaryota > Viridiplantae > Streptophyta > Magnoliopsida > Poales > Poaceae > Hordeum > Hordeum marinum. Next base: position 279,170,676 of record CM039673.1, read on the forward strand.
ACTCTAGATGCAGGCAGGAGTCAGTTGATGTGTGGAGTAATAGTAGTAGATACATAATCGTTTCGGTCTACGTGATATGGATGTGATGCATATATGCATAATCATTGCCTTTGATAACTACATGATTATTCGCTTTTCTATCAATTGCTTGACAGTAATTTGTTTACGACCATGATATTTGCCTTCAAGAGATAAGCCTCTAGTGAAACCTATGGCCCGGGTCTATTTTCCATCATATATTTTTAGATCTATACTTGCTGCAATTTATTTACCTTTTACTTTCCACACTCATTACATTTATGTCTATTGGATCTAATCCTTGCAACTAACCATGAAGGGATTGACAACCACTTTATAGCATTGGGTGCAAGAGTTTGATTATTTGTGTAGGTGCATCCATTGCTGACTTGCTTGTTCCTCCTACTAGATTGATACCTTGATTCTCAACAACTGAGGAAAATACTTATCTAGTTCACTGCATCACCCTTTCCTCTTTAAGAGAAAACCAACACATGCTCAAGAGGTAGCAGGTCACATGTTTAAGGGTCATCTATGTGTGTAATACTAGGCAGGGAGTCTCAAAGAAAATCACCGGAAAAGTTTCGGGGATAACGGAAGAGTTCTGGAGAGAGAACACCGGAAGAGTTTTGATAAAACCGAAAAGTTGTTTCGAATTATACCATTGAGTAAAATTGGTTTCGGCATAAGCCTGGAAATTATTGGAGGGTACCCGAATTGTTTCGGTAACTTCTGAGATTTTTCGGAGACAAAAACCAGAAACGTTCCGGAGTGCCTACACCGCTTTGGTTGCTTTTCACAGATGAAAATCACTGATCTAAAAATGTTTCGAAATGTGTCTAGAATTGTTTTAGTGCGTATTGGAATTATTCTAAGACCGATAGAAATATTTTTTGGATTTATTGGTCGCAAAATATTGGTTTCATGAATAGTAAAAATCACTTTTTGGTGGCTTCTTGGAGAAGCCATCTTGAGGGATTTTTGGCATTTTCCCTTATTGGCCTCTTGGAGAAGCCACCTTAAGGGCATTTTGGTATTTCCATGTGACCTCTACCCCTTGGGCTTGGCCTACAAATAGAGGTGGAGAGGTGCTCTTCATGGACACACTCTTTCTCAACATACAAATTCCCTGCATGATCTGGCCTTCTCTCTTCCTCCCCGCGAAATAGTTTCATAGAGCAGAATGGCTGTCTGGGTTCCGGCAGGAACTAGTTCTGGACGGCGAAGCCCTGCCGGATAGGTGACATTGTATGTGTGCAACCCTGTAGAGAGGTCGTAGTTTCAATCTTTTTCCCAAGGGGTTGTTCAAAGGTCCTCCCGGAGGGCTGTCCGGGATTCCGTTCGGGCTTCGAGGGTCTTCCCGAAGGGCTGTCCATGACATTGTCCGAGGGACTGTCTGACCGCCTCCCGAAGGGCTGTCCAACGAGGGAGAACATCCTCGCGGTTGGAAGGTTGTAAATCCTGGCTAGGGGGATCTGCACCACCGATCTTCATCGACTCTACTTCTTTTGCGCTACAAGTCGGTACGGATCAGATCAAACCTTGTATGTATCTCCATAGTGATCCTGGGCATGCTCGCAGTACCAATTTTTTTGTTTTCTATCGTGTTCCCCAATAATGGCATCATGAGCGAGTCTATGCGTAGATGCAGGTTACGGTGTAGAATACATGAGATGTATGGGTATTTCATTTGCATAGTATAATTTTGTAGTAGATAAGATCTATTGCTAAAAATTATTTGTGTGGGTAGTAGATGAAATCTATTACCCAATATTCTTGTTGCTTTGTGTGAATTTGCATAGTCCTGATCTTGACATCATGGTGAAATCTGACAAAGTACTGACAATCCACGATTCTTTCATGCTGCTCGTGAGTATGCTGATTGACATATCAACGAAGTGCTTCATTGTCTTTGGGTTCCACCATAGTTGAGAAAGATGGATGTTTCACAAACGAAAGGGTAATGCGGATGTGATCTGCACGGGGGTCATGCATATGACGAAGTTTAGCATGGGGCTCGAGATTTTATTATCTCGTGTTTTCAGACACCCTGGAAACTTAATCTTGCAACTTGAATAATCATACTTGATGATGAACGTTGGTAGCTGCGGTTTAAGTCAAAACCTTAGAAGCCACGTAAAATAAAATTTTGCATAAACTGATTAGAGGCGTGTAACGTGGTTTTGCAGGATGTGCATAAGATGTGGTATAGCAATGCTCATATTCAATTTGATTATGTATGAGATAACTATATAATGTAAATTAACATGACCTCTGAGTCATGATTCGGCATGATGACTGGAGCCATATGATTGTCTCTTTAATGACCTGTGTGTCAACCTTATGTAATGCACTTATTTTATTAGCTATAGAGATATGAATATTATCTGGTGCATCAAGAAGGTGGTGGCCATCTTCGCGAAGGTGAACACGGACGCAAATGCTAAAGACGAAGATATGTTTAACTTCTCCGTCAGAAGGGGCTATACCATGTCAGGCTAATTATGAGTTGCCTGAGATGTTTATCCCTTATAATGCACCCTTCTTGATTGCATGGTAGTCGTTTTTAATCAGGGTGATCTCTCATTTTAAAAATATCATGGTAGTTAGTGTTCACCCAAGTGTAGCACCGTCTGAAATTCGTATTTTTTTGGGGTGTGCCATGTCCACATGGGTACGGACAGAATCGAGAGGAATGAGGTGGGTGAGGTCAGACCTCGCAACAAGATCACTTGGCTGTCTATGACATTCAGGCAGGATAGTCCTGATCTTGGAACACACCCATCGAAAGATGAACAAGAGTCACATAAAGATGTGATTGGCAAGTTTCCTACCGATTAAAATTCCTGTCATCAGTGATGCCCACATCAATAGCGTTGAATTGAAATGTGGATATTTAATCACTCATAATCAATTTTGAGAGATATTGATTTGAGTGGGAGCGCACTTTAGAATAAAACTGTTTATTCACTAGAGAAAATTCATTATGAACAAAGTTCAAGTGATACTTGTGTTTACCGTTGTAGATCAAATGCCTCGCAACAACGCGTTCAACTTAGGCCCGATGTTAGAGAAAGAGAAGTTAGCTGCGAATAGAAACTACTATGTGGACTGGGTCTGTACCCTGAGGATTGTTCTCAGGAGTTCTAAGAAAGTTCACTTTCTTGACGGACCTCTTCCACCTAAGCCGGGGGCAACCGTCCTGGCAGATGAACAAAATGTCTGGGCCACTAAGGATGATGACTTCAACTTAGTGCAGTGCCTCATGCTGTCTTGCATGAGTCCAGAGCTTCAAATACATTTTGAATTCCATAACTCCTTTGATATGATCAAGGAACTGGATGCTCTTTACAAGTTCAATGCACGGTGTGAACGTTTTGATATCATGAAGATGATGACGGAGACCAAGATGGCTGATGGCAGTTCAGTTGGCGAGCATGTAGTCAATATGATTAGCTATGCTGAAAGGCTTAAAACCCTGGAATTTCCACTTCCTCCAGAGCATGTTATGGACATGTTGCTCGGTTCACTCCCCCCGTCTTACGACAGTTTTATCATGAACTACAACATGAATGGAATGGACAAAACAGCCAATGAGGTGCTTGCCATGCTGGAAACTGTTGAAGGAGGACTGTAGAAAAATAGAAAGAAAGTGTTGCTTGTGAATAAAACTGCTAGATTTAGAAAGAAAGGCAAGCCAAAGAAGGGTAAGGGCGCTGGTAAGACCGGATCCCAAAGAAAATCTAAGGGCGGAGCCAAGAATGAAACTAATTGCTTCTACTGCAAGGGCATAGGACACTAGAAGAGAAACTTCAAGAAGTATCTGGAAGATAAGAAGTCTGGGAAAACCGGAAAACGTATAATTCTCATATAAGTTAATGTTATTAATGTTTTTCTTGCTAGAGAAAATTCTAAGTCTTCGGTCTTTGATACTGGATCGGTTGCTCACATTTGCAACTTGATACATGGGCTTCAGAAGATGCGCAAGCTGGAAAAGAATGAAGTCGTGATGCTTGTCGGGAACGGTGCAGGGAGCGCCACTCAAGCCATGGCGTTATGCCTCTACGTCTCCTTCAGGATTTATTTTGGAACTTAGTAATTGTTATTTTGTTCCGCAGTTGTGTCGAAACATTATCTCTGGATCATGTTTAGTACATGATGGGTATTCGTACAAGTCTAAGAACAATGGTTATTCACTTTATTGTAAGGATATATTTTATGGATTTGCACCCATTGTTGGGGGCCTTTTCATACTAAATCTAGAATGTGGAAATGATGTCCTTAACGTGAATGCTAAACGCCTTAAGAAGGCTGATACCACCACCACTTACTTGTGGCACTGTCGGCTTGTCCACATTGGAAAGAAACGCATGCAAAGACTCCAGACAGATCAAGATCTACCGTACTTTGATTTTGAATAACTGGACACATGTGAAGCTTGTCTGATGGGGAAAATGACCAAGACGTCGTTCATGGGTCATTCGTGAAAGGGTGGATGAATTATTGGAAATAATACATAGTGATGTATGTGGTCCAATGAGCACAGCTGCACGGGTGCATATTTCTACTTCATGACTTCTACTTATGATTTAAGTAGGTATGGATATATCTACTTGATGAAGCATAAGTCGAAAACCTTTGAAAAGTTCAAATATTTTCAGAATGAGGTAGAAAATCATCATAACAAAAGGATAAAGTTTCTGCGGTCTGATCGCGGGGGCGAATACCTTAGTCATGACTTTGGCCAACATCTAAGTGACTATGGAATCATTTCACTACTTACGCCTCCCGGAACTCCACAGCGAAATGGAGTTTTGGTATGATGTACCGAACCTTGTTAGACATGGTAAGGTCGATGATGTCTCTTACAGATCTGCCAATATACTTTTTGGGTCACGCACTAGAAACTGCTGCTCACACATTAAACAGAGCACTGTCTAAGGCTATTGAGATGACACCATACGAGTTAGGGCATGGAAAGAAACCCAATATGTCACATCTCAAAATCTGGGGTTGTGAAACTTATGTAAAACATTTACAACCAGGCAAACTCGATCCCAGATCAAACAAATTCTACTTTGTAGGTTATCCAAAAGAAACAGTTGGGTATTCTTTCTACAAACCCTCCGAGTGCAAAGTGTTTGTCGCTAAAAACGGAGTCTTTCTTGTGAAAGAGTTTCTCGCTAAAGAATTGAGTAGGAGGACAGTACAACTTGATGAGATTAGTGAATCTTCGGCAACCGTTGATATGGCTAAGGAACCGAAAGTAGTTCCACAAATTATCCCTACAACAGAGCCAGAAGTTGCCGCATGTGATGCGGAAACTTCAGGCAATGTTGTAACTGAACCGCGTAGATCAGGTAGGGCTATCCAGCCACGTGAGTGGTTTCATAACAAAATCTGTTGGGGAACGTCGCATGGGAAACAAAATTTTCCTACGCACACGCAAACCTATCCATGGTGATGAGCATCTACGAGAGGGAGAGTGGATCTACATACCCTTGTAGATCGCTAAGCGGGAAGCGTTAAGAAACGCGGTTGGTGTAGTCGAACATCTTCGCGATCCAAATCGCCGAGCGTCCCGCGATCCAATCACGAACCATCCCGCGAACACATCATGATCCGTCCCGTGAACTCATCACGATCCATCTCACGATCTTGATCACGATCTGTCCCGCGAACTCATCACGATCCGTTCCGTGATCACATCACAAACCGTCTCGCGATCTCGATCACGGTCCTTCCGATCTAGCGCCGAACGGACGGCACCTCCGCGTTCAGCACACGTGCAGCTTGATGACGATCTCCACCGTCTTGATCCAGCAAGAGGAGGTGGAGAGGAGAGAGAGTTCACCGGCAGCGTGACGGCGCTCCGGTGATGGTGGTGGAGCAATTCCGGCAGGGCTTCGCCTAAGCGCTGCAGAAAACCGATCTAGAGGAGAAATTATGCACCGGTGGAACGGGTAGCACGTGGCCGGAAATTCTGTCCAAAAACCACCCAATCCACTAGTATATATAGGAGTAGAGGAGAGGAGAGGCAGCCAAGGCCTTTGGGTCGGCCGAAATAGGAGGTGGGAGCAATCCTACTTCACCTCCAATCCTAGTTGGAGTAGGATTGCCTCCTATTGGCTGATTTTCCACTTTTTGCTTTAGGACTTTCTCTCCTGCGCCATGGGCCTTTGTAGCTGTTTTCCCAGCCCACTAAGGGCTGGTTATTATTCTCCCACAGCCCATGGACCTCTTGGGGTCGAAGTACCCCTCCTGGAGGTCTCCCGGTACACTACCGGCACTCCCGGTACACTACCGGCACTCCCGGTACACTACCGATGAGCCCGAAACTTTTCCGGAAACCAAACTAGGACTTCCTATATATGAATATTTACCTCCGGACCATTCCGGAGCTCCTCGTGACATCCGGGATCTCATCCGGGACTCCGAACAAACTTCGGTCACCACCATACATAACTCTACACTACTGAAACGTCACCGAACCTTAAGTGTGCAGACCCTGCGGGTTCGAGAACTATGTAGACATGACCGAGACACCTCTACGGTCAATAACCAATGGCGGGACCTGGACGTCCACATTGGTTCCTACATATTCTACGAAGATCTTTATCGGTCGAACCTCTATGTCAAGGATTCAGTTAATCCCGTATAACGTTCCCTTTGTTCTTCGGTATGTTACTTGCCCGAGATTCGGTCGTCGGTATCTCCATACCTAATTCAACCTCGTTACCGGAAAGTCTCTTTACTCGTTCCATAATACAAGATCCCGCAACTAACAATTAGTCACATCGCTTGCAAGGCTTATTGTGATGTTGCATTACCGAGTGGGCCCCGAGATACCTCTCCGTTACACGGAGTAACAAATCCCAGTCTCGATCCATGCCAACTCAACAGACACCATTGGAGATACCTGTAGAGCACCTTTATAGTCACCCAGTTACGTTGCAACGTTTGATACACACAAGGCACTCCTCCGATATCCGTGAGTTGCATGATCTCATGGTCATAGGAACATATACTTGACATGCAGAAAACAGTAGCAATAAACTGACACGATCATATGCTATGTTTGTAGTTTGGGTCTTATCCATCACATCATTCTCCTAATGATGTGATCCCGTTATCAAATGACATCTCATGTCCATGGCTAGGAAACCTTAACCATCCTTTGATCAACGAGCTAGTCCATTAGAGGCATACTAGGGACATGGTTTTGTCTATGTATCCACACATGCATTTAAGTCTCCGATCAATACAATTATAGCATGGATAATAAACGATTATCATGAACAAGGAAATATGATAATAACTAATTTATTATTGCCTCTAGGGCATATTTCCAACAGTCTCCCACTTGCACTAGAGTCAATAATCTAGTTCACATCACCATGTGATTCGCATTGTTATGAATCTAACACCCAATGAGTTCTGGGGCTCGATCATGCTTTGCATGTGAGAGAGGTCTTATAGTCAATGGGTCTGCGATATTCAGATCCGTGTGTACTTTGCAAATCTCTATGTCAAACCGTAAACACTGCTACCACACTCCACTTGGTACTAGTTCCAAATGGCTGCTCCACTATACGTATCCAGATTGCTACTACTAGTCATCCGGACAGGTGTTAAAGCTTCATCGACGTAACTCTTTACGATGAACTCTTTATCACCTCCATAATCAAGAAACATTTCCTTAGTCCTCTGTTACTAAGGATAATTCCGATCGCTGTCCAGTGATCCACTCCTGGACCACTCTTGTACCCCTTGACAGACTCATGGCAAGGCACACATAGGTGCGGTACACAGCATGGCATAATATAGAGCCTATGGCTAAGGCATAGGGGACGACGTTCGTCCTTTCTCTTTCTTCTGCCGTTGTCGAGCTTTGAGTCTCACTCAACTTCACACCTTACAAATCAGGCGAGAACTCTTTCTCTGACTGATCCATTTTGAACTCTTTCAAAATCTTTGTCAAGGTATGTACTCATTGAAAGTCTCATCAAGTCATCTTGATCTATCTCTATAGATCTTGATGCTCAACAATTTGGTAGCTTTATCCAAGTCTTCCTTTGAAAATCACTTTCCAAACAACCATTTATGCTTTCCAGAAATCCTACATTATTTCCGATCAACAATATGTCATCCACATATACTTATCAGAAACTCTATAGTGCTCCCACTCACTTTGTTGCAAATACAAGTTTCTCGTAAACTTTGTATAAACTCAAAAACTTTGATCAACTCATCAAAGCGTATATTCCAACTCCGAGATGCTTGCTTCAGTCCATGGAAGGATCACCGAAGCTTGCACACCTTTTAGCATCCTTAGGACTGACAAAACCTTCTGGTTGTATCACATACAACCTTTCCTCAAGTAAACCGTTAAGGAAACGATGTTTTGACATCCATCTGCCAGATTTCATAATTGAAAACACAACAACTGCTAACATAATTCCAACAGACTTTAGCACCACTACGAGTGAGAAAGTCTCATCGTATTCAACTCCTTGAACTTGTCACAAACATCTTTGCAACAAGTAGAGCTTTACAAATAGTGACATTCACCATCAGTGTGTGTCTTCATTTTAAAGATCCATTTATACTCAACGACCTGCTGTCCAACGAGCAAGTCTACCAAAGTCTACACTTTGTTTTCATACATGGATCCTATCTCAGATTTCATGGCCTCCAACCATTTGTCGGAATCCGGGCCCATCATCGCTTCTCCATAGCTCGTAGGTTCATCGTTGTCCAACAACATGACCTCCAAGACAGAGTTGTCGTACCGCTGAGGAGCAGTACACATCCTTGTCGACCTACGAAGTTCGATAGTAACTTGATCCAGAAGCTTCATGATCATCATCATTAACTTCCTCTTCAACTATCGTAGGCTTCATAGAAACATCTTTCTGCGCTGCGCTACTCTCTGGTTGAACAAAGGTTTAACAACCTCATCAAGTTCTATCTTCCTCCCACTCAATTCTTTCGAGAGAAACTTTTTCTCGAGAAAGGACCCAGTTCTAGCAACAAACACTTTGCACTCGGATCTGAGATAGAAGGCATACCCATCTGTTCTTAGGGTATTCTATGAAGATACATTTGTCCGCCTTGGGTTCGACCTCATTAGGTGAAAACATTTTCCACACAAGTGTCACATCCCAAAATATCAAGAAATGACAGCTTAGGTTTCTATCAAACCATAATTCACATGGTGTCATCTCAACGGATTTAGATGGTGCCCTATTTAAAGTGAATGTAGTTGTCTCTAATGCATAACCCCAAAATTATAGTAGTAAAACGACAAGAGACATCATATTACGCACCATGTCCAATAGAGCATAACTATGATATTCGGACACACCATCACACTATGGTGTTCCAGGTGGCGTTTAGTTGTGAAACAACTTTCACATTGTCTTAAGTTGTATGCCAAACTCGTGACTCAGATATTCACCTCCACGATCATATCGCAGTCATTTTTATCTTCTTGTCATGATGATCTTTAAACTTCACTCTAAATTTGCTTGAACCTTTCAAACGATTCAGACTTGTGTTTCATTAAGTAAATATACACTATATCTACTCAAATCATCAGTGAAGGTAAGAAAATAACGATATCCACTGCACGCTACAAGACTCACTAGATTGCATACATCAACATGTATCATTTCCAATGAATCACTTGCCCGCTCCATCCAACGGGATCCTTTAGTCATCTTGCCCAAGATGCATGGTTCGCATGTCTCAACCAATTCGAAATCGAATGAGTCCAAATATCCATCACCATGGAGTTTCTTCATGCGCTTTATACCAATATGACATTTTGCGGCAGTGCCACAAGTATGTGGTACTATCATTATTAACTTTGTATCTTTTGACATCAATGTTATGAACATGTGTACTACTACGATCAAGATTTCAACAAACCATTCTCACTGGGTGCATGACCATTGAAGGTATTATTCATGTAACCAGAATAACTATTATTCTCTGACTTAAATGAATAACCGTATTGCAACAAACATGATCTAATCATGGTCATGCTCAACGCAAAACACCTAATAACATTTATTTAGGTTCGTTACTAATCCTGAAGGTAGAGAGAGCGTGCGATGTTGATCACATCAACCTTGGAAACATTTCCAACACACATCGTCACCTCACCCTTAGCTAGTTCTCCGTTTATTCCGTAGCTTTTATTTCGAGTTACTAACATTTAGCAACCGAACCGGTATCCAATACCCAGGTGCTACTAGGAGTACTAGCAAGGTACACATCAATAACTCGTATATCAAATATACTTCTGTCGATGTTGCCAGCCTTGTTATCTACCAAGTATCTAGGGTTGTTCTGCTTCAGTGACCTCTCACCTCATAATAGAAGCACTTAGTCTCGGGTTTGAGTTCAACTTTGGATTGCTTCACTGGAGCAGCAACTGACTTGCTATCCATGAAGTTTCCCTCCTTGCTCTTGCCCTCTTCGAAACTAGTGGTTTGATTAACCATCAACACTTGACGCTCCTTCTTGATTTCTACCTTCGCGGTGTCAAACATCACGAACAGCTCAGGGATCAATACTTCTATCCCTAGTGTATTATAGTTCATCACTAAGTTCTAGTAGCTTTAGTGACAGTGACTTGGAGAACTATATCAATCACTATCTTATGTGGAAGATCAACTCCCACTTGATCCAAGCGATTGTAGTACCCAGACAATCTGAGTACATGCTCAACGATTGAGCTATTCTCATTCATCTTACAAGCAAAGAATCTTGTTGGAGATCTCATATTTCGCAACAAAGGCACGAGCCTGAGATCACAATCTCTGCTCCTAGAACATCTCATATGTTCCGTGACGTTCAAAACGTTTTGGAGCCTCAATTCTAGGCCGTAATGCATGACGCACTAAACTATCAAGTAGTCATCGAAACGTGCCTGTTAGATGTTCACAACATCTATAGACGACGCTAGAGGGGGTGGCGCACCGAGCGGTGCATTAAGGACATAAGCCTTCTGTGCAGCAATGAGGACAATCCTCAGATCACGGACCCAGTCCGCAATTTTGCTACCAACATCTTTCAATTCTATTTCTCTAGGAACATATAAAACTACAAGGGAGCTACAGCGTGAGCTAGTAATCTACAACATAATTTGCAAAGACACTTTGACTATGTTCATGATAATGAGTTCAATTAATCATATTACCTAAGAACTCCCACTCAAATTGACATCCCTCGGGTCATTCAAGTGATACATGATCCAAATTCACCAACTCAAGTCCGATCATCACGTGAGTTAAGGTGGCTTCAATGGTGAAAATCATTATGTTGATCATATCCACTATATGACTCATGCTCGACCTTTCGGTCTCTTGTGTTCCGAGGCCATGTCTGTACATGCTAGGCTCGTCAAGTTTAACCCGAGTGTTCTGCGCGTGCAAATCTGGCTTGCACCCGTTGTATGTGAACGTAGAGTCTATCACACCCGATCATCACGTGGTGTCTCAACACGACGAACTTTCGCAACGGTGCACACTCGGGGAGAACACAATTTATCTTGAAATTAAGTGAGGGATCACCTTATAATGCTACTGTTGTCCTAAGCAAAACAAGGTGCATAAAAAGGATTAACATCACATGCAAATCATAAGTGACATGATATGGCCATGAACTTGTGCTTTTGATATCCATCTAGAAAGCACCGGCATGATCTCCATCGTCACCGGCATGACACCATGATCTCCATCAACATGTCACCATCGGGGTTGTCACGCCCTGCATGCTTCTACTAGTATTGCTACCGTAGCGATAAAGTAAAGCATTACATAGCGCTTAATGATTGACACGCAGGTCATACAATAATTAAAGACAACCCTATGGCTCCTGCCGGTTGCCGTACTCATCGACATGCAAGTCGTGATAATCTATACATCACATGATCATCTCATACATCACATATATCACATCATGTAATTGGCCATATCATATCACAACATACCCTGCAAAAACAAGTTAGACGTCCTCTAATTGTTGTTGCAAGTTTTACATGGCTGCTATGGGTATCTAGCAAGAACGATTCTCACCTACACATAAACCACAACGGTGATACATAAATTGCTTTTCAACCTTCTCAAGGACCGCCTTTGTCGGATCCGGTCCAACTAAAGTGAGAGAAACTGTCACCCGCAAGCCATCTAAGCAACAAGTTGCATCGAGGGAACCGGTCTCTCGTAAGCGTACGAGTAATGTTGGTCCGGGCCGCTTCATCTCACAATCCCGCTGAACCAAAATCCAACCAAGGGAGGAAGCAATCTAAGCATCAACGCCCACAAACCTTTTGTGTTCTACTCGAGATCTCATCGAACCATCAACCTAGCTCATGATGCCACTGTTGGGGAACGTCGCATGGGAAACAAAATTTTCCTACGCACACGCAAACCTATCCATGGTGATGAGCATCTACGAGAGGGAGAGTGGATCTACATACCCTTGTAGATTGCTAAGCGGGAAGCGTTAAGAAACGCGGTTGGTGTAGTCGAACATCTTCGCGATCCAAATCGCCGAGCGTCCCGCGATCCAATCACGAACCGTCCCGCGAACACATCATGATCCGTCCCATGAACTCATCACGATCCATCTCACGATCTTGATCACGATCTATCCCGCGAACTCATCACGATCCGTTCCGTGATCACATCACAAACCGTCTCGCGATCTCGATCACGGTCCTTCCGATCTAGCGCCGAACGGACGACACCTCCGCGTTCAGCACACGTGCAGCTTGATGACGATCTCCACCGTCTTGATCCAGCAAGAGGAGGTGGAGAGGAGAGAGAGTTCACCGGCAGCGTGACGGCGCTCCGGTGATGGTGGTGGAGCAATTCCGGCAGGGCTTCGCCTAAGCGCTGCAGAAAACCGATCTAGAGGAGAAATTATGCACGGGTGGAACGGGTAGCACGTGGCCGGAAATTCTGTCCAAAAACCACCCAATCCACTAGTATATATAGGAGGATAGGAGAGGAGAGGCAGCCAAGGCCTTTGGGTCGGCCGAAATAGGAGGTGGGAGCAATCCTACTTCACCTCCAATCCTAGTTGGAGTAGGATTGCCTCCTATTGGCTGATTTTCCACTTTTTGCTTTAGGACTTTCTCTCCTGCGCCATGGGCCTTTGTGGCTGTTTTCCCAGCCCACTAAGGGCTGGTTATTATTCTCCCACAGCCCATGGACCTCTTGGGGTCGAAGTACCCCTCCCGGAGGTCTCCCGGTACACTACCGGCACTCCCGGTACACTACCGGCACTCCCGGTACACTACCGATGAGCCCGAAACTTTTCCGGAAACCAAACTGGGACTTCCTATATATGAATCTTTACCTCCGGACCATTCCGGAGCTCCTCGTGACGTCCGGGATCTCATCCGGGACTCCGAACAAACTTCGGTCACCACCATACATAACTCTACACTACTGAAACGTCACCGAACCTTAAGTGTGCAGACCCTGCGGGTTCGAGAACTATGTAGACATGACCGAGACACCTCTACGGTCAATAACCAATGGCGGGACCTAGACGTCCACATTGGTTCCTACATATTCTATGAAGATCTTTATCGGTCGAACCTCTATGTCAAGGATTCAGTTAATCCCGTATAACGTTCCCTTTGTTCTTCGGTATGTTACTTGCCCGAGATTCGATCGTCGGTATCTCCATACCTAGTTCAACCTTGTTACCGGCAAGTCTCTTTACTCGTTCCATAATACAAGATCCCGCAACTAACAATTAGTCACATCGCTTGCAAGGCTTATTGTGATGTTGCATTACCGAGTGGGCCCCGAGATACCTCTCCGTTACACGGAGTAACAAATCCCAGTCTCGATCCATGTCAACTCAACAGACACCATCGGAGATACCTGTAGAGCACCTTTATAGTCACCCAGTTACGTTGCAACGTTTGATACACACAAGGCACTCCTCCGATATCCGTGAGTTGCATGATCTCATGGTCATAGGAACATATACTTGACATGCAGAAAACAGTAGCAATAAACTGACACGATCATATGCTATGTTTGTAGTTTGGGTCTTATCCATCACATCATTCTCCTAATGATGTGATCCCGTTATCAAATGACATCTCATGTCCATGGCTAGGAAACCTTAACCATCCTTTGATCAACGAGCTAGTCCATTAGAGGCATACTAGGGACATGGTTTTGTCTATGTATCCACACATGCATTTAAGTCTCCGATCAATACAATTATAGCATGGATAATAAACGATTATCATGAACAAGGAAATATGATAATAACTAATTTATTATTTCCTCTAGGGCATGTTTCCAACAAAATCTTCATTCTGGAAGACGATGAACCTGCACACTACAAGGAAGCGATGGCGGGGCCTAGCTCAAGGGAATGGCACAAGGCCATGAAATCTGAAACCTAATCCATGTACGAAAACAAAGTTTGGAACTTGGAAGAACTTCTAGATGGCTTAAAACCCATTGGTTGTAAATGGATTTTCAAAAGAAAGACGAACGCGGGTGGTAACATTACTATCCAGAAAGCTAGACTTGTCGCGAAAGGGTTCACGCAAGTTCCAGGGGTGGACAATGACGAGACTTTCTCGCCTGTAGCTATGCTTAGGTCTGTTCGGATATTACTAGCAATTGCTGCTTATTTCGATTATGAAATATGGCAGATGGATGTCAAAACAACTTTCCAAAATGGAAACCTTGAAAAGGATGTATACATGATACAACCAAAAGGTTTTATTGATCCTAAGAATGCTAGAAAGGTATGTAAGCTTCAGAAAGCCATTTATGGTCTAAAGCAAGCATCAAGGAGCTCGAACATTCGTTTTGATGAAGTGGTCAAAGAGTTTGGCTTCATCAGGAACGACGAAGAATCTTGTGTTTACAAGAAGTTTAGTGGGAGCACAAAAGAATTTCTAACCTTCTATGTGGATGACATAATTTTGATGGGAAATGACGTGAATTTTCTTAGCGAAATAAAAGACTCATTGAAGAAGAGTTTTTCAATGAAAGACTTAGGTGAAGCGGCATATGTATTGGGCATCAGAATCTATAGATATAGATCAAGACGCTTGATAACGCCTAGCCAAAGCACATACATTGACATGGTGTTGAAAAGGTTCAACATGGAGAACTCCAACAAAGGCCTACTCTCGATGGCACCTGGCATGGTGCTTTGCAAGAATCAGTGTCCTCGGACCCTTGATGAGCGAGTACAAATGAATGATGTTGCATATGCTTCGGCCATTGGTTCTATTATGTATGTCATGCTATGTACAAGACCGAATGTTTCCTATGCACTAAGTGTTAGTAGCCGGTACCAAAGTGATCCACGATTGGAACACCTAGCCGCGGTCAAGGGTATTCTTAAGTACCTCAGCAGGACCAAGGATTTACTCCGTGTGTATGGAGGTGATGAAGATCTCATTGTAAGTTGTTACACTGATGCAGGCTTCATGACTGACCCAGATGACTTGAAATCTCAATCAGGCTATGTTTTCATATTGAACGGCAACGCAGTTGATTGGAGAAGTTCCAAACAAAATATCGTGGCAGATTTTACGACAGAGGCGGAATATGTTGCAGCATCAGAAGCCTCTAAGCAGGCGGTCTGGTTCAAGCAGTTTCTTGAAGACCTTGGTGTTGTCTGAAGTGCATGGGACGTGGTGGAGATCTATTGTGACAATAGTGGCATTGTGGATCAGGCAAGGGAGCCAAGTTCGCACCATAAGGTAATGCATATTCAACGCAAATATAAACTCATTCGACATCATGTCAAAGAAGGTTCAATGAAAGTACCCAAAGTTCACATGGATCTGAATGTGTCAGACCCGATGACAAAGCCTCTACCACAAGAAAAGCATGAGCAACACCGGATAGCCATTGGTGTTAGGGACGCCATGTAACTGGATTATGACTCTAGTGCAAGTGGGAGTCTGTAGGAGATATGCCCTAGAGGCAATAATAACAGTTATTTTGTATCTCTGAGTTTGTAATGAACGTTTATGATCCATGCTATAACTGCAATGATTCTCGGGTCTGCAATATCCACGAGGCCAGGAGGGAAAATCATTTGCACGTGTGGTATAATAAACGGTAAAATGTATTGTTAGTCTTGCCTCTAAGACTGCCTCAAGTATTGCATGATGATCCTGTTTTACTGATCATGGGCATGGCTATGCCAAAAAATTTGAGGGCACAATGTTGGTAGAACACTTGTGTTGAATCAACCCGAATTGATGTTATGCTATGAGATACATTCGTCAAGTTAATGGTTAATAACATAGATATAATTAATGTTTGCATAATTCCTTAGACCATGAGAGTATTGAGTTCCTTCGTGCCTGCTTCGTGAACTTTGGGGTTTGTTAAACGTCAACCATTACTGGGTGGCTATTACGGTGGCTTACGGGTTCACTGAGTATGACAAGTAACAATATAGCTTAAGATTGGGATTTGCTCCTCCAACGATGGAGAGATATTCTCGAGCCCTCTCGGTGTTATGGTATTCATCATCGTCTGGCCAGACACAGTGTGATTTGATCACAGGGATGCCGGAACACGAAAACGAGAAATGAGAAAAAAACGTAACGAGGTAACGTGCATAGTGGACAAGTTGTTGATCCACGGGGATGCAGAAAATCTCATCTCGGGTGTTTATGACATATCGCAAAGCAATAGGAATAGCACACGGCAACTGGAGGTTCACTCGAATATTTATTTGTGTGGGTATAGGGGTCAATATGGGTGTCCATGGCTCCGATGTTGATCATTGATCGGAAAGTGTTCCCCTCATGTCTCTACTTCATCGAACCTATAGGGTCACATGCTTAAGGTTCATCTATCTATTGAATACTAGACAGGAAGTGTGAGAGAAAATCACCAGAAAAGTTTCGGGGATAACGGAAGAGTTCTGGAGAGAGAACACCGAAAGGGTTTCGGTAAAACCGAAAAGTTGTTTCGGATTATACCATTGAGTCAAATTGGTTTCAGCATAAGCCTGGAAATTATCAGAATATTATAAGGCCCATAGAAATATTTTTCGGACTTATCGGTCGCGAAAAATTGGTTTCATGAATAGTGAAAAGCACTATTTGGTGGCTTCTTGGAGAAGCCACCTTAAGGGCTTTTTGGTATTTTCCCTTATTGGCTTCTTGGAGAAGCCACCTTAAGGGCATTTTGGTATTTCCATGTGACCTCTACCCCTTGTCTTGGCCTATAAATAGAGGTGGAGAGGTGCTCTCCATGGACTGAGTCTTTCTCAACATACAAATGCCATGCAATATGTGGCCTTCTCTCCCCCTCCCCGCGAAATAGTTTTGTAGAGCCGAAAGGTTGTGTGGGTTCCGGCAGGAACTAGTTCTGGATGGCGAAGCCCTTCTAGATAACTCACACCATATCTGTGCCCGAGGGGCTGTTCAAAGGTCCTCCCAGAGGGCTATCTGAGTTTCAGTTCGGGCTTCGAGGGTCTTCCCAAAGGGTTGTCCGGGACATTGTCCGAGGGACTGTCCGACCGCCTCCCGAAGGGTCGTCCGACGAGGGAGAACATCCCCGAAGTTGGGAGGTTGTAAATCCTAGATGTGGGGATCTGCACCACCAATCTTCACCGACTCTACTTACGTTGCTCTATGAGTCGGTACGGATTAGATCAAACCTTGTACGCATCTCCATAGTGATCCTGTGCGTGCTCGTAGTATCGAATTGTTTTGTTTCCTATCGGGTTCCCCAACAAAGGCGATTGCAGGGTAAGAGGAAAATTGAGGGCTTGGTCAATTCAATTGTGTGCTAGCTTTGATGTGATTTTAATGCCAACGGTGAGCTAGCTTTGCTATGCGTTTCTAGCAGGCGGCGCGGATGCAGGACATGCCAACCTCAACCTCACGCTAGAGTCGCCCGGGGGCATGGTTAGCGAGCATAACACTGACATTGACTATATGTTGTTGGCCAAGTTCCTCGGGCTTCCACCGATGCAAGGGCTTGACTCCCTCCAGCACCTCTAAGAGACGGACGCCATTATGCAGACCGCCCTCAGCAGACTCCAGATCATCCGCATGAATGTTCTGAATTTATATGGAAAAACTAGTTGTTCATATTGAGTATTTTTGATCTGTCTATGGTGATTAGTTTGCTTATTTTAATTCTTAAATGTCTTGGGCACAGGTCTGTGTTGGGATCGTGGCATGGCTATAGAGTGACATATTATCTTTTGCCTTTGTTGTTTATGTTGCTACTGGTTTTGATTGGTTTGAGAAGATGCACATGAATGGGGTGCTCGAATGCAGCATGTGCCACTTGAAAGTAGTGGTAAAACCCCATGAGAAGGACAAGGGCATACAACAAGAAGAATAACAAGAAATATGATAAACATTGTGTGCTCAAGCTCAACTTCTTTCTTGTGTTTGGATTGCATCTTGGTTGGCCTCTAGAAATTGTCGCAACTGAACTTTGTCTTTTTACTCTTTTAGCATTGCATGCAAATATGGAATTACTATCAATTGGTGTGTGAGAAATGAAACTATGTGCTTACTTCAGTGCTCTCCTCGATATATTTTTAAATCCTTGCCGTTGGAAGGAAGTTGCTAGCAAGAAGCTTTTGTCCCTCAAAGAAATACATTTTAGTGGACTTCGTTCTTCGCCTCCTCCTGCTGCTATCACACTCTCCTGGGGCATCATCCTGGAGAAGATCGAGAGGTCTATCCCTCTTAGGTGTCCTTCTCTACTTCCAGTTATTTGTTTAGGGTCTCATAGATTTTGGTGAGAGTGGCTTCACAAATTAGATCTTGGTTTTCCCATAAAAACAATCTCCACACTTGGTTGCGAGTATTTTGTGCAGGAGATCTGATATAGTGACATGAGGCAACTTGAGAAAATCATTCTCCTAAAGCTGCATCTCATGGAAACAATTTTTGTTATCTTCATTTTACCTAAGTATGATTTTGCTCCTATTGACTTTTCACATTGAGAGGCTTATCACCTGATTCCAAGAGATGCAAAAATCTATGTATGCATGACTTGTATAACTGCATAGATTGGAAGAGTCAAGTTCTGTCATATATTTGCACCTCTCATATAAATTTTCACTCCTAATAATAATCGACATTGTTTTTTATTCGAAGAGAACATTGCAGGTACGTCCCAACATAAACTAATCGGAGCCACAGAGATTTGAAAGGTGTCGAGTCCTATCCCGTGACTGAATTATGTATGCGCAAATCTCCTATTGTGTTGCCTAAAGTGAGTTATGAAAGTGCAAATCCTCTCCGTGGCTCCAGATCTTAGTTGTTCTGGTTTGTTAGAATATTCTCGTCAGTTTAGACATAGTTTGTTTCCCTTATTGATCACAGGTTGGACTAAGTTTAGAATTTTTCCTTTTTTCCAATTTGAGTGACCGTTATATGGAATTACTCTGCCTGTAACCTTCATTATCCTTCAGTTTGTAAAATTATCAATTTAATATTACCGAAGAGCATGGTTACCAGTAACTAGTTACTATATCCAAATATGGTAACTAGGTGTTGTGACAAGAAATATTTTGTGATGTTCAGATTCTCCATTGTGTACTTAAGTTCCATTGATATGTTGTTGTACCTTCTCTTCCACACATGTTGTTTCTTGCATAAGTGTTTATAGGTACTAGTATCATGTATCTCTTGTGAAATCATAGGAGTAGTTCCTACACGGTATATTCTATGATTAGATCAGTGATTTTTGCTTGACTGTGATTTTTATGCTCAATTATGCCTTCATTTATAGTGTATCAATTATGAGTGTGCATTAGCCTCTCTACTGTAAATATATATTTATTCTTATTGCAAAATGCCAAACACCAGTGCAACTTTCGTCCTCCAAAAATAGTTGTGCCCTCATTCGGACATTATAGTCATGGTGTCGCACTTAATGTTGATATTCAACTTTGGCAATTAATAATTTTTCTATAATGCTTGAAGAAGATATTCTGCTTTAGTATTTGTGAATTTGTGAAGTCAAACATTGGACTTACATCGAGCTACAGTTTGTTGCCTACAAACAACTTCAAAGTTACACTAGCATTACCTTGTGTGCTTGATCAATCACAATGTATTTACCATCAAAGTTCAGTACAACAATGTAAGCAAACTAGATCTAAGAAGATATCTCGGTCCTGCAATATTGCTTTACTTGAGAGTGGTTAAAATGCCTCTTTTTGACCACCAATATTTATGTGTTATATGCAAATTAATTTTCATGTTTTGTAGGTTGACATACTTATAGAAATAACTATCATTGTACTGCAAAAGAAGACAGGTGCGGCAACACGCACCATCAATAATCTAGTTTATTTATATAATGCGGTGTTATGAAGGCCTTTCGCAGTGTGATTTTGGGTTATCTACTAAATAATCCATGCATATGTGGCAAAATTTTCTACATCAATGGCTTCACGTTTGCACTTCTTTTTGCTAGGTGTTTCTTATTTCAAATTAGAGTCATCAATTTATAGTGAGGCCTCTAAAATTGAGTGACCCAATTTTAAATTGGCATCCTCAATTCATTATGAGTCTCTAAAATTAGGGATCTTAAAAGAATAGAATGAGAGAACTCCTTGAGAAACCGTTGACTCGGTCAAAATCGAGTGACCCAATTTCAATTTGAAGACCTCAATTGATTATGAGGCCTTTAAAAGTAGGGAGTTTAGTGTATTAGTATATTTCTCTAGTCCGTTATCTCAACAAACTAGTCCATGATCATAGCAGATTCCAACAAACCAGTCCATCATCTCAACGATTCAAACTAAATAAATTTTATTTACCTAAAAAAATCAACTCCATATTTCTGTGCAGATAGTTTTTTATTTTTACCTCCAAAAATAGAAGAGAGAAATGGGCATCTTAGTTTAATGAGGCTCTATGTTGGGGATATAACCCCGTGGCGAGACCCGCCCAGGAGAGGCCGGGTCACGCCTGGCGGCTCATAATCAAGGCCCTTAAGGTGGGCCTGAGGATTGAAGGCAAGGCTACATGGCGACTTACCAGATGAGCCAAGATGAAGGCCAGGAGACAGAAGATGGCGCGAGACCCGGGCATGTAAGTCCCCGGAGACGGCTTGTCCAAGAAGGCAAGTCGGCTAGAGACAGGGTGGGATATCTTGTATGATTCGGTTTGGACTCTTGTAACCCCAGGGCCTCGACCTCCTATATAAAGGTGAGTCCCTGGGCGTCTTAGGACAGAAACTAATTGATCGATAGCTAGGTCAAGGGAATATGCTCCCTTGTAATCGATACTCCATCAATGCAACACAAAGCAGGACATAGACTTTTACCTCTTTCCGAGGGGCCGAACCTGGGTAAACTCGTGTCTTTTGTCCCGATCAACCCCTTTGAGTCCATAGCCTTAGCGATGGCCTTGAACCTAAGTCTTTGGACATCTTCCGTGACAAAACCATGACAGTTGGCACCCACCGTGGGGCTAGTGTGCGGTGGTGTGGAGTTATCAAAGGGCTCTCTCCCTGGGATCAAGGGATACGCTGTCGGCATGATGACTAAGAGTCGTCACAGCAAGCTCTACATTGGCGGTGCTGGATGGGGACTGGAGGCCGACTCAATTGAGTACGGGCACCGGGTTCCCTTTGGTGAGATTAACATATTCATGGGTAAGATCGGCGGATCTATGCCCGGGCCGGACATCTGCACCAACCTCGTCGAGACGGCCCGGCATGCGTAGCCCGCCCGTGTTCAATCCGGGCGGAGGAGCGTCTTCGTCGACTTCATGCAAGGCAAGGAAGATTTTGTGTCAAGGGCAAACTTTTGTCCTTTCAGATGAAGGATCCTCCAGTGGAGATGCGGAGTCAATCTACTAACTTCACGACGGCGGGATGGAGGGCTATGCCGATGGCAATAGTATTTGGGAGCCCCATGACCCGCCGAGCCGAGCTGCCGTCTTCATGGCAAGCCTGGCTAAGGGAGTCCTGAGTTAAGGGGTCCTCGGATAGGCAACCTGTTTCTCGTGGGCCAGACTATGTGGGGCGTTGGATGAGCATTGGATGATCGAAGGCCCTATCGCCAGGATGGAAGCTTCAAGGAGCTCTGGCGTGCCCTCCAGGTTTTCGGCAATAGATAGGCGTGTTTTTCCTTCAATGTGTAACCGACCATGTGTAAACCCTAGGTACCCTCGGCGTCTATATAAGTCGGAGGGTTTTAGGTTGTAGGGGAGAGGACAACTCATCCAGGATTTAGCTATTCAATCTCGAGGTAGATCAACTCTCTAACCTACACATCATCAATATAATCAGGCAAGACGTAGGATTTTACCTCCATAAGAGGGCCCGAACCTGAGTAAACATCATCTCCTTCGTCCCCTGTTACCATCGATCCTAGTCTCACAGCTCGGGACCCCCTACCCGAGATCCACAAGTTTTGACACCGACATTGGTGATTTCATTGAGAGTTCCGATGTGATCACCAAAGGAATCGATGGCTCGCCTTGTCGCAAGCAACGAGATCTATAGCCAGGGTATTTTCATCCCTGATCAGATCATCACACGCAGCGACGTTTTGTCGTACGCCGACCCGACTGGCCACCTTGGCCAGATCGGAAGCTTCTCCTCCGATCAAGGAATTAGATTCAGAACCTTAGAGTTCGTTGCCGATTCACGGGGAGAACTTCTCTTGATAGGATCCCCAAGTCTTATGGACGAGCCCATAGATCCCAACGCGTTGACGCCGGAGACAACGGGCCCCACCTCTGAGGAAGTTGTCACGCTCGGGCTGTCTAGAACGTGCCATCCGACCGTTGTGAGTGGATCCACTATGGCCGAACAGGACTCGGATCCACTTTCGTGCGACTCCGGAACTGCAACGCCGCACATCGACCACACTCGCTTCAGCAACACACATCCTACCGTTGCCTCGTTTCTAAACGTGATATTTGATCGGATTCAGAGCATGTGTATGACTGACGATCAGGTCCCGGTCTATGACCGGCTCGGGCTTAAACCCGCCGATAGGGAGATTCTTACTCCCACGGTCACCCACTTAGTGACCACCATTGAGTGTCCGGCTAGGGGCTCGCCCTCCCGGCGATCGGAATTAAAAATGGTATATACCCCAATCTCTGATCATCGAGACCTCGTTGGCAGCGCAGACCCTGGAGCTTGCTCCATAGACAGACTGGTATCAGTCCCTGATCTAGCACACAATTCGGAACCCGCAATTCTGGACTCACATCATGGCGTGGACTCAAAACTTTTCCCACCCACCACCCAAGCCGATCACTCAAGCATCGCAACGGAGTCCAAGTCTTCGGACTTACGGGGTGTTAAACAGTTACCAAGAGAGTCGGTTCATCATTTTTGGGATAGACTCCTCCTTGCTAGAAACAAAGTACGAGGTCTTAGCAATCAGGAGATGATGGAAACCTTCAATCGCAACTGCCACGACGAAGAGATTCTCAATGCTCTGGCTCGTCGGCAGATTTGTAACTTGACCGAGCTGTCAGACTTGGTACAAAAATATTGTGCCATGGAAAGCGCCAGGCAAGCCGAACATCTATTCTCGGATCCAACCTTTACCGAATACCCTCGAGGAGATCGGAAAAGGAGGATACCTCTGAAGCGGCCAGCTAGACTCGAACCCGCCGGAAAGAGAAAGAGGCCCCTTATAGGGGTTAGTACTGTCCTTGACGGGCTATTGGAAACCATGCCCTATACATTCCTTATTGCTGAACACAAGCCCGACTCACAACCTTAGAGCTTGCTAGGTCATCAGGTAGGTCGCAAAAAGCGATGAAGCCATTCTTGAGGCACTACCGCCGAATAGGCACTCCACATCGCCACTAGAATACAACACCAAAGTCCTGACGATCTACGAAACGTTCCCCTCAAGGAATAGGAGGAAAAGAGGTCTTAGAGAACTCGAACAAGTCTATCATATGTCTGCAACAAGTGCATGGGCAGACATACCCATTACCTTCGGAGACACTGACCGACCAGCCATTCTTCCCGATCATACACCATCCGCACTGGTCCTAAACCCCATCGTTGATGGCTTTAGGTTACACAAAGTGCTAATGGATGGCGGCAGTGGGTTAAACCTTGTCTACGAAGTTCGAAAAAATGGCGGAAGTGGGAAAAAATGCAGTTCGACCGATCTTGCATCGAGCATAGCAGCACGACATTCCCGGGGAATCATTCCGGGGAAAGAGGCGCGTTGTTTAGGACGCATCGTCCTGGACGTAGTGTTCGGCATGCCTGAAAACTACCGATACGAAGAACTCCTCTTCCACATCGTGCCCTTCCCCGGCGGCTACCACGCCTTGCTAGGACGTGATGCCTTCACAAAATTCGAGGCTATACCACATTACGGGTATATGAAACTCAAGATGCCAGGACCAAACGGGGTAATCACAATCTCAAGTGATCCGAATATAGCCCTTTGAGCCAAAAACAAAACACCGGCGCTCGCCCTCGAGGCACTAGCTGAGACCTTCGTTGTAGAGGAAATGACCGCACTTCAGTCAACAGTACACAAGGATGATGTGATCCTTAGCAAAAGGCCCGAACCCACGTCCTTTAAGCCTGTAGGCAAGATCGTTAAATTTCAGGTACACCTGACGGACCCCAACAAGACAGTGTCCATCGGAGCTCGGCTCGACCCCCATAGTGGACGAAGCACTGCAAACATTCTTATGAGAAAACTGGGACATTTTCGCGTGGCATCCTTCCGATATGCTTGGATCCCATGGCGGCTGCCAGAACATAGTCTGAACATCATCGCAGGCTTTAAGCCCGTTAAGCAGACTGTGCGCCGCTTTTCCGAGCCCAAACGACAAGCTATGGGTGAAGAATTATCCAAAATGCTAGAGGCCGGATTCATTCGGGAAATTAAGCACCCCGAATGGTTGGCAAACCTGGTGATCGTACCAAAGAAAGAAAAATACTGGCGGTTGTGCGTCGACTTTAAAGACCTCAAGACGGCCTGCCCTAAGGACCCTTTACCCTTACCACACATAGACTAGATAATTGACGCCACAACCGGACGCGACTCATTGTGTTTCCTCGACGCTTATTCTGGATACCATTAGATTAAAATGAAGGAATCCCACCAAGCTGCAACCGCATTCATTAGCCCTTATGGGCCATTCTGCTTCAACACAATGCCCTTTGGGCTAAAAACGCTGGGGGTACGTACCAGCGCATGATCCAGACTTGTCTCGCAAAAAAAGTCGGTAAAACAGTTGAGGCATACATGGATGACGTGGTAATCAAAACTAAACATGTCAGCCAGCTGATCGATGACCTAAGGCAAACCTTTGCCAGCCTACGCGAGTACGACATATGACTCAATCCGAACAAATGTGTATTCGGAGTTCCTGTTGGTAAATTGCTCGGATTCATCGTTTCCCACAGAAGAATAGAAGCGAATTCCTCTAAGATCCGCGCCCTATCAGAACTTGCAATTCCCACATAGCTAAAGCATGTCCATAGGTTGGCTGGGAGCATGGCGGTGCTAAGCCGCTTTATGTCCCGCCTCGGGGAAAAGGCTTTACCCCTCTACAGAGTGCTGAAACGGACCAAAAATTTCGAATGGACCGATGAAGTAGCGGCTTCATTAGAAGAAATTAAAATACTGCTGGCAAGCAATCGCATACTCACAGCACCAGGCGCTGGTGAACCCATGTTATTATACATATTGGATACCAACCAAGTCATTAGCACAATGCTCGTCATCGAACAAGAGGAGGAGGGACACAAATGCTGGATACAAAAGCCGGTCTATTACGTGTCAAAAGTACTAACGCAATGCAAGTCCAGATACCCACACTACCAGAAGATAGCATGTATAATATTTATGGCATCATGAAAACTCGGACAGTACTTTCAAAAGTGTTCAGTTACAGTGGCCTCCAAAGTGCCCGTGAACGATATAATCAACAACAGGAATGCCATCGGGTGCATAGCCAAGTGTCTATTGAGCTCCTTCCCTTTGAAATCGCATACAAGCCATGACGAGCTATCAAATCCTAGGTGCTACAGATTTCCTCGCGGAGTGGATAGAGGCCGAGCTCCCCAGGGAATATAGTACATACTTCCATTGGACGATGTACTTTGATGGATCTAAAACTTTGGTCAGACTGGGGGCTCGAGTTCTTCTCACATCCCCCACAGGCGACAACGTTCGATATGTGTTGCAGATCATGTATGTCGATTCCAACAGTGCAGCCGAATATGAGGCACTTTTACACAGTCTTCAGATGGCAGCATCAATGGGCATACGATGGTTGTAGGTACGGGGAGAATCCAACTTGGCCATCTCCCAAACCAATGGCGAATTTGATGCCGAAACCCCGAAGATGGCGACATACAAAAACGTCGTCCTCAAGATATCCACACAGTTCGAGGGGTTAGAATTCCACCACGTCGCTAGTGACAAAAACCAAGCCGCCGACGTGCTGGCCCTCATGGAAACGAAACACGAGCCCGTCCCATAAAACACGTTCCTAGGACGGCTCTTTAAGACATCAGTGGTTTGGCAGGACGATCATAAGGCTGTTGGTCTAACCAGCACGGAAGAAGCTGTTCCCCCTATGAGTGAACCAGACGACCAAATCAGTGGCGGATCCATAATGGACGAGACGCCTTCGGCTCATGAGCTCATGGCAATATTTGCGCCTTGGACCGAGCCCTTCCTCACCTACCTTCTTCGCAAAGAACTCCCGGACGATCAGACAGAGGTGCGGCGCATAATTCGACGATCCAAGGCCTATAAAGTCCACGAGGGTGAGTTATACAAGTAAAGCACCACCGGAATACTACAGCGGGGCATATCTGAGGAAGAAGGACGACAGCTCTTAGCCAAAGTCCATGCAGGGATGGGTGGCCATCACGCCGCAGCAAGAGCCTTAGTTAGCAAGGCCTTTCGGGCTGGTTTCTTCTGGCCCACTGCTCGAGGGGATGCCCGATCACTTGTCAAACACTATGTGGCGTGTCAACTTTTCGCAAATCAAAGTCACATGCCCCCAACAACTCCTCGGACTATTCCGATCACCTGGCCTTTCGCGGTCTGGGGGTTGATATGGTCGGACCACTTAAAGGGGGGACCAAGAAGAATAAATACCTACTGGTCATGGTTGACAAGTTCACCAAATGGATAGAGGCGAAACCTGTCAAATCAAGTCCGGACTAGTAATCGACTTTATATCCGGCATGGTACACCGTTACAGCGTCCCCCACAGTATAATAATGGACAATGGATCCAACTTCACAGCCCAAGAGGTCAAAGAATGGTGCGCAAAGATGGGCATCAAGCTTGATTACGCATCGGTGTATCATCCACAAACAAATGGACAAGTCAAATGAGCAAACAGCCTCGTCATGAGTGGCATTAAGCCACGTTTGGTCCGATCTCTTCATGAGTCCGACTGTCATTGGGTGGAGGAGCTTGACTCTGTTCTATGGGGCCTGCGCACCACCCTGAACAGATCAATGGGATACACGCCGTTCTTTATGGTCTATGCGGCAGAAGCAGTCCTCCCTTGTGACATTATTCACGATGCACCAAGGGTGCGCATGTACGAGGAAAAGGAAGCCGAGTTAGATCAGCAGGATGACCTGGACGCCTTAGAAGGAGAGCGCGACATAGCTCGGGCCCGCTCTACTTTTCACCAACAGCAGGCCCGGCGTTACTAGAGTAGGGATGTCAGGGCAAACGCGTATAATGTGGGTGAACTCGTCTTACAGATCCCGAAGAAGCAGAAGCATAAACTCAACTCCAAATGGGAGGGGGCTTCATAATCGACAAAGTACTCGTGGGTGGGCCTTACCATCTTCGAAACCCGTCGGACAACCACCTTGAACCAAACCCATGGAACACAGCTCGTGTTTGGGGCTTCTACGGATAAACTGGTGCCGTCATACTCTCCACCTTTTACCTCCTTTTTCTTCCTTTTTTCTTTACTCCCTTTTACTTTCCCTCCCACCTTGATTTTTGGGTAGGTCTGAATTTTTCCTTTTCCTCCCAACTCTATGTTCGGCTCAACCGATCTTGTATTAAGATTTTCAGCTTACAACCTTAATTATGAAATCTGAACACAACACCTGAGGGCTTCTTCTCAAAGCCAATGCTTTTACACTCTAAGCATCTATTCACATTTATTGTGTAGGCATGTTTCCCTTGTCGATTTTAAGCCATTATATGCATCAATTCGAACTAAGATTTTTGCCAAGCTGGGTTGCCTTGCTCCTGTGCTTACCCTCTACGTTCCCAATTGTTCGGCTAGAGGGTAAAGGGAGCACCTCTGCGATTGTTACGAATGGGTCATCCGGATACGTACCTCAGACATGTGAAGCCGAAAGCTAGCTATCTTCAGCAGACAATTGGTCGGCTACGACGAAAGCAACAAATGAGACTATGGTCGTTAGCACCATTACTCGGGCTTCTTTTCTCACAAGAGCCATTAGTCGCATACTAGAAGTATATGACCTTACTACCTACGATTTACGTAGCACCCTGGAGAAAGGTATCGATAGAGGTACTATTTTCTTCGAAAGATGTTTCTTACGCTAAGCAGTAATATAACATATCTCCCTCTGTGCTTTCTGTCCATTCGCACCAAATGGCCGGATTGCCTGGTTCCCCAAACATAATTCACCCTTCTCGAGTGATATTTTATAAGGAACACTTCCAAGCTCTTAGCATGGGAGGACGAAGCCGATGGCCGGTTAAGACAAAGTTTACAACACAGACAGAGCAATTTTCCCAATTATTTGTACATAGTTGCATATAATCATACATCTGGCTGCTGGTCGAGATTGTGTATTAAGGTATCCAAGGAGAAATCTTTTTGTGAGAGATGGGCGGCGGGCATCACTTGGTCGTACACCAAGTGAAGCGGCACTTCTTGCCCCTCTGACCCTACCAGCCCAACCCAAGCCATACACTCGGGGTTAAGACCGGTATCACGGGTCTTGGTCATCGCCCACGCCTCTCGTGCTCCGTCTCGGCAAGCTGATGTCTTCCATAGCTCGAACCTACTTCGGGCACCCTTGAATCGATCAACCTGTTCGATCATCTCCTCTGGAGGTTGCTTGGCAGGCCATAGTGCTTTTGCCATGCTCTTCATGGCCTTCCGATCCCGCTCATGAAGGGCGGACAGCTCCTTCAGAAGGTTGCCCTGGTAGGATCCGATCTCTTCTTCAGGCCACCCGGACAAGAGACCTATACATGAGTCAAGGCATGCCCATTATACTTCATATATAAGAAGTATTATCTCATGTTAAATCACACTTACCGAACATGCCCCTCTGTAATTTCTGCTTCTCTTCTTGGGCCTGGGCCAATCGAGTCTTTAATCTCTCAATTTCTTCGGCCTGCTGTTTGTTTTCCGCCTAAAGGCGGTTCTTCTCATCAATGTTATGTTGCAAAATACGGCAGCCGGCCTCATGCTGGGATTCGACGTAGCGCTGTGATTCTCGAGCTGCATCTAAATCGCTTTGCAATTGCCCTATTGATTCAGCTGCTACAAAGTACCCTTGCATCAGCATGGGAATATATACTATGATCAGCAGAACATGTATACTCACCATGTGCCTTCCGGGTAAAACTCTTCACGTGATCCAATTTGGCCTTCACAGTTTCCACCTGTGTTCGGCTTGCCTCTAGTTCCTTGGCCAGTTGCTCGCTTCGCTACCTCGAGGCCTGCATTGTAGTAAGACAATACGAGGACCCTTAACTCGGCCGTTCCAACCAATTTGAGGCTTGAGGGCTACTAGGTTTACACGGGTGTTCGGACTCTTATAGCCGATTTCTCACCTGTAGGCTAGACGATATCAGTTTCATGGCCTCCCCAAACCCAGCTTGGGGAGCTCCGATGTGTGCGTCTGCCGAGCGTAGAGCATTAAAGTTTTGTTCGGAAAGCACTGGGTGGCGGAAGGCTTCTCGTCGTTGCCGATGATTCATGGCGCTCTCTACCTCAGATTTGGTAACTAATATCGCGTCCCCGGAGTCTTCGGGGGCCTGATTGACCATAGGGACCTCCATAGTGGTTTCGGCATGAGCAGAAGATCTGGAATTTTGAGCATCACCGGACACCCTGACAACATCCTCGGCAGAAGTTGGCTGAACTCTTTGGCTGGGTATTTCAGCATAAGGTCTCTTGTGAGGCTCTATTGGTCGTGATAATAACTTAAACAGTCGAATAAAGTACCTTTGAGTCGAATGAGTGGGCGGGCTTGACCCCACGGCCGACTCATTTGATGCATCCCTGTTGCCTTCTGGTCCAGGAATTGCCGCCGTAGCCGACATATGTCACGCGGACCGACAATACTCGGGAGTAGGAGACGACGCGTTTGGGTCGTTGGAGGATGCTTGACTTTTGCAAGACGAGTTTTTCTTCTTCTTGCGTATCGCATGACAAGGGAATGATCTGGGGTAATCGGCTATGATAGCCACCTTGGAGCGGTCGAGTCTCTCCTGGTAGAAAACCCCGTCCTCAACCTCAATTGACAAATTCGGGTCATCATGAAAGCCTAGATCGTCATCACGAGAATAGTCCTTGGTTGGGGGGTGGATAGTTAACTGTCTCAATGAAACTCCTTCATTCCCGTTCACATAAGTTAAGGGCTTCAGTCAAAAAGGGGGCAAATTAAAAACCCAAATTCTGGTCATATAGTCAAAATGCTCACCCATTCGATGGGATTGTGACTTGAGTAGACCTTCTTGGACGGCAGCCGAACAAAATCTTCTTGCTCCCCTTTGTATAGGCCGGCAAGTGCGGCAGCTAATGCTGTTTGATCGGCAGGGCCCAATCTTCGGGAGCGAGTGGTGCCGCTCGTCCCATTATAATGCCACAAAGGGTGTATTCTCTACGGAAGAGGTTGAACGCACCGAGTAATGAAGGCGGACATGATGTCTATCATGGTCAGCTTGTGATGGGCTTGTTCCTTACATGGGCTGCCAAGCATTGCACTTCAACGATGTCCTCTTGGGATGAGCTCTTCGGTCGCCAGTTGTACCTTTTCTTCAACGGTGCGTTAGAGTATTCGGGCAAACCCCTACGAGCTGGATCAAAAAGGGGGACGTCCTCGATCTAGAACCATTCCGAAGACCATTCTTCTGACTCCTTCACTGTTCCCACTAGATACCCCGTGCCCACTATGTGGCATATTTTGGCTCCTCCGACCTCTAAAATTGTCTTGTCCCGGGTACGAGGGACGAGGCAGAAGTATTTCCTCCACTATTCAAAGTGTGCCGGGCAGCCCAGGAACATCTCGCAATGGGAAACAAAGCCCGAGATGTGCAGGATAGACCATGGGGTGAGATTATGTAGTTGGATTCCATAGAACTCCAATAACCACCATAGGAATGGATGAATGGGGAACCTGAGACCCCGCAAGAGCAAGGGCACAAAGCATACGCACCCCCCTTTTGCGGATTGGGGAAATTTTCTGCGAAGGCTTCGTCGTTGAAAGAAGTCAAACTAGTGCGGGTAACCGCTAGATCCGAGGAAGGAAGATACCCTTGGGTCTCGAGGTTGCGTAATCGAAGGAGGGTCACGGAGCAGCTTTTCCAATCCCCAGGACGGGCGCCGTAAGGGCGCGAGGAAGAGCTAGGTGTGCTCGCCATGTTCTTGAGACGATCTTTCGCTGGAGGGTTTTTCTGATGGGGAGGAAGAAGAGGATGTGGCCTAGACCGCGATTCAGTATGTTTAAATGGGTGGTGCCTCCTTTGTGGGAGGGGCAGTCTTGTAAAAAGCTGTTGAACCATTCGTCTCCCCTTGGTGCACGAGGATCGAGAAGCGCTAACAGTTATTACAATGGACCCTGCATGTTCGTGGCGCTTGGGATTTCGCCGGTGACAGGATGGTTGTCGATCAAGAATGAATAAAGGGACTTGCCTCGCAAGCCAAAGACTTCGACACGCAAGATCGTCCGGATATACCTCGGCGTTGGAGGCCAGTCGAGGGGCTTCTGAGGGAGTCATGGGTTAAGGTGTCCTCGGATAGCCGACCTGTTTCTCGTGGCTGGACTATGTGGGCCGTTGGATGAGCATTGGATGATCGAAGGCCCAGTCGCCAGAATGGAAGCTTCAAGGTGCCCTGGCATGCCCTCCAAGTTTTTGGCAATATATAGGCATATTTTTTCCTTCAATGTGTAACCGACCATGTGTAAACCCTAGGTACCCTCGACATCGATATAAGCCGAAGGGTTTTAGTTTGTAGGGGAGAGGAAAACTCATCTAGGGTTCAGTGATACGTCTCCAACATATCTATAATTTATGAAGTATTCATGCCATGTTTACAATAATTCTATATGATTTTGGTGTGATTTTATTAGAACTAACCCGGACTGGCGTTGTTTTCAGCCGAATTACCATGGTGTCATTTTTTTGTGTAGAAATGAAAGTTCTCGCAATGTCTGAAAAATTAGTATGATTTTTTGGACCAAAAGAGACCCCCGAAGCATTGGAGTTGGGCCAGAAGAGCCACAAGGAGGCCACAGCCCAGGAGGGTGTGGCCACCCCCCTGGGCGCACCTAGGTGGCTTATCGTCGCCTCATGGCCCCCCTTGACGTGAGACCGACGCCAAAATTCCTATAAATATAGAAACCTCCAGAAATAAACCTAGATCGGAAGTTCCACTACCGCAAGCCTCCAGAGCCACGAAAAACCAATCGGGAGCCTGTTCCAGCACCCTGTCGGAGGGGGAAACCATCACCAGAGGCCATCTTCATCATCCCGACGGTCTCCATGACAAGGAGGGAGTAGTTCACCCTCGGGGCTGAGGGTATGTAACAGTAGCTAGGTGTTTGATCTCTCTCTCGTGTTCTTGAGATGGCACGATCTGGATGTACCGCAAGCTTTATTAATATAGATGAATCATCTGGAGTTTTCCCCTCTCTATCTTCTTGTGATGAATTGAGTATTCCCTTTGAAGTTTTTTTATCGTATTGAGTCTTTAAAGGATTTGAGAACACTTGATGTATGTCTTGCGATGGGATATCCGTGGTGACAATGGGATTTTCTATTGATCCACTTGATGTATATTTTGGTGATCAACTTGCGGGTTCCGTGACCTTGGGAATCTATGCATAGGGGTTGGCACATGTTTTCGTCTTGAATCTCTGGTAGAAACTTTAGGGCACTCTTTGAAGTTCTTTGTGTTGGATTGAACATGATGAATCTGAAATTGTGTGTTGCATATCGTATAATCAAGCCCATGGGAACTCATGGGACATTGGAGTATCTAGGTGACATTAGGGTTTTGGTTGATGTGTATCTTTAGGTGTTGTTTTAGTACAAACTCTAGGGTTGTTCGTGACACTTATAGGGATAGCTCATAAGATTGATCGAAAAAGGTAACTTTGAGGTGGTTTCGTACCCTACAATAATTTCTTCATTAGTTCTCTGCTATTTGTGACTTTGGAGTGAACTCTTTGTCGCACGAGAGGTATTTACATATGATTCAACTATGTTAGTATTGTTGAGAGAAATTGCACTAGTAAAAGTATGAGCCCTAGGCCTTGTTTCTAAGCATTGCAATACCGTTTTTGCTCACTTTTATCATTAGTTACCTTGCTGTTTTTATATTTTCAGATTAAAAAAACCTATATCTTCCATCCATATTACACTTGTATCACCATCTCTTCGCCGAACTAGTGCACCTATACAATTTACCATTGTATTCGGTGTGTTGCGGACACAAGAGACTCTTGGTTATTTGGTTGCAGGGTTGTTCGAGAGAGACCATCTTCAACCTACGCCTCCCAAGGATTGACAAACCTTAGGTCATCCACTAGAGAGAAATTTGCTACTGTCCTACAAAACGATGTGCTTGGAGGCCCAGCACAGGTCTACAAGAAGAAGGTTGCATAGTAGACATGAAGCTCTTTTCTAACGTCTTTGCCAGGGAGGTGAGTGCTTGAAGCTATATCTTTAGATCTTGTAATTAAATCTTCCAGTTTCTCATTTTTCATTAGTTTGGTTTTATAAAAGAAAACTACAAAAAATGGAATTGAGGTTGCTTCATATGCTTCATCTTTTTAATGTATTTCGTGAAAATGATGGAAAGTAAAGTTGTGCTCAAGTGTTAGAAGAAGTTATTAAAATGTTTTGGACTAAATCTTTGAGTGATGAGCATGATTGCAATGTTGTTAGTATGAATTCTTTGAATATCCATATTACTAATGATGATTGCACTAGTCATGATAAAAAGATTTCTTATAAGCATGTCAATTTTTGTGGAGTGCATAGAGTTTGTGAAGACATGCCTAACAGGGAAGATAGATTTTGTAAGAGACATAAGTATTTAGAAACTAAATGGTTGCAAGAGAGGCTATATGTTTTTGCTAAAAGATTTAATATTTATCACCGTCCTTGTGAACTTTTCAATGAAAGTGGTCATTTTAATTTCCAATGTGAATTATTTCACGATCGAATTGTGTCCAAAAACTATGATAATCTCATTACCCTTGAGAATCATAATGAACTTAGTCTATTTTGGGGGTATGAAGAAATGAGACATAAAACTAAGGATGTTCCAGCTTGGGTTCTCATGAAAATGATTGATTTTTGTCTAAATGAAATCTATATGTATTGCGTGGTAAATTGCATTCAGAATCCTTATATTGTCAATTACTTAAATACAAGAAAACAAATAGAAGATGAAGATAATACTAATGAAGGGGGAGAGGTTTCCCAATATCCTCCTATTTTTTCTTATGATGAATCAGGCAACGAGGATGAGCTTTTTATTCATACAATCTCTTCAAAAAGAAGCTTGAAAGAATTAAATAAACCCACACATAATGTGGTGAAGAAGAAGAAAAGAAGGAAAAGTAAAGGTAAAGAGGTATCTCTCCCAAATAAAGTTGCTCCCATTATTGATAGGCCTCATGAGAATGAATCAAAAATAGTTGTGGAAGATGATACACTTGAGGATGATTTTGTTAGCCTAATGCTTGTTGTGATAATTATGATTGGGAAGGTAATGATACTTCTTATAATCTTGAAAATATTTGTGGCACAAACTTGGAAGATGATGATAATAGTTGTTATACTGGTGCTATTCATACTATTAATGATGAGAGTGATTATGTCGATGATATACAAAACCACAAGCATGGGGATGCTATGTTTGATGAAAATGACATGTTTGAAAATTTATTTGCTGCAATTGATGTTTGTCCCAAGCATGGGGATGCTATGCTTAATGAAGATGATCTTTTTATTCCCCCTACTTTGAATGATCAAATTTGTTATAATGATTGCAAGCCTCCTACTTATGATGATTATTGTGATGATACTTATGCAATGAAAAAGAGTGATGATTACTATTATGATTCTTGTCATAATTATGAATATCCTTTTACTGAATATTACTCTTTTAGTGTGGAACCAATTTGTAGTATTCAATTCTTTTATGATACTCCCACTATAAGTCATGAGAAGAAATTTTCTTGTGTGGGGAGTAGTAAAATTTCTATGCTTGTAGATCATGAAAAGAATGCTTTATGTGCCAGTTATATAGTGCAATTCCTTCATGATTATACTGAAAATTATTATGAGGGAGTAACATATGCTTGTAGGAATTGCAATAATATGAAGTTTCCTCCCTACATGTTCAAAGTTTTAAAGTCATGCTTGTTTTGCCCTCCATTGATAGTTGATTCTTGCTCCCATAAATTGTTTGCTCACAAAATCCCTATGCATAGGAAGTGGGTTAGAATTAAATGTGCTTGTCATGAGATCATGATTCTCTTTTGCATGTTTCAATTATTATTCCTATACGAGCATCATTGAAATCTGTTGGGAGACGTAGTAGTAAATCCAAAATTTTCCTACGTGTTACCAAGATCAATCTATGGAGAAACCAGCAACGAGTGGGGAAGTGCATCTTCATACCTTTGAAGATCGCAAAGTGGAAGCATTACTAGAACGTGGGTGGTGGAGTCGTACTCGTAGCAATTCAGATCGCGGTGGATTCCGATCTAAGCGCCGAACAACGACGCCTTCGCGTTCAACACATGTGCAGCCCGCTGACCTCTCCTACGCCATGATCCAACAAGGAGGAAGGAGAGGTTGAGGGAGAGCTCCAGCAGCACGACAGCATGGTGACGGTGGAGCTGCATGGTACTCCGGTAGGGCTTCGCCAAGTGCTACGGAGGACGAGGAGGAGGGGTAGGGCTGCGCCGAGAGAGAAAGAGATGTGTGTGACGGCAGCCCCAAAACCCTCCTCTATTTATAGGAGGAGGAGGAGGGAGGGCGCAGCCCCTAGGGTTCCGACCCTAGGGCTGCGGCCGGCCCTAGATGGCCCTTGGGGTGGCGGCGGTCAAGAGAGGGGAGGAGGGGCGGCGCCCTAGGGTGGGCCTAGGGCCATCCACGCCTAGGGTTTGCCCCCTTCCACCCTCGATGCGCCTTGGGCTGAGGTGGGAGGTGCACCAGCCCACCTAGGGGCTGGTGTCCTCCCACTCATGGCCCATGTAGCCCTCCGGGGCTTGTGGCCCCTCCCAGTGGACCCCCGGAACCTTTCCAGTGGTCCCGGTACATTACCGGTGATACCCGAAACACTTCCGGTGACCAAACCCTCACTTCCTATATATGAATCTTTACATCCGGACCATTCCGAAACTCCTCGTGATGTCCGGGATCTCATCCGGGACTCCAAACAACCTTAGGTAACCATGTACACTACTTCCGTATAACCCTAGCGTCATCGAACCTTAAGTGTGTAGACCCAACGGGTTCAGGAGGCATGTAGACATGACCGAGACACCTCTCCGGTCAATAACCAACAGCGGGATCTGGATATGTTGGGAGACGCAGTAGTAAATCACAAATTTTTCTATGATCACCAAGATCTATCCATGGAGAAACGAGCAACGAATGGGGAGAGATTGCATCTTCATACCTTTGAAGATCCCTAAGCGGAAGCGTTACAAGAACGTGGTTGGTGGAGTCGTACTCGCAGCGATTCAGATCGCGGTGGATTCCGATCTGAACGCCGAACAACGGCGCCTCCACATTCAACACATGTGCAGCCTGGTGACGTATCCTACGCCTTGATCCAGAAAGGAGTAAGGAGAGGTTGAGGGAGAGCTCTGGCAGCACGACGGCGTGGTGACGGTGGAGCTACATGAACTCCGGTAGGGCTTCGCCAAGCGCTACAGAGAACGAGGAAGAGGAAGGGTAGGGCTGCACCGAGAGAGAAAGAAGTCGTGTCTCAAATCAGCCCAAACCCTTGCATATATATAGGAGGAGGGAGAGGGAGGGCTGCCTTGGCCCCTCCTCCAAGGAGGAGAGCTTTGGCCAAACTAGGGGGAGAGTCCACCTCCCACAAGGGAGGTGGATCTCCTCCTTTTAATCCTTTTTTAGCCCTATCTCTTATCTCCAGCCGCATGGGCCTTTCTGGAAGGGCTTTGCCAGCCCAATAAGGGCTGGCACACCTCCTCTAAGGGTCCACGAAGTCGTTTGGTTGTCACAACCCTCCCGAGGGTCCTCCGGCACCCTCCCGGCACTCTCGGTACACTACCGATGAGCCCAAAAACTTTCCGGTGACCAAAACTAGACTTCCTATATATCAATCTTTACCTCTGGACCATTCTGGAGCTCCTCGTGATGTCCGGGATCTCATCTGGAACTCCGAACAACTTTCGGTAATCATGTATACCATTTCCCTATAACCCTATCATCATCGAACCTTAAGTGTGTAGACCCTACGGGTTCGGGAGACATGTAGACATGACCGAGACACCTCTCCGGTCAATAACCAACAACGGGATCTAGATACCCATGTTGGCTCCCACATGCTCCTTGATGATCTCATCGGATGAACCAAGATGTCAGGGATTCAATCAATCCCGTATACAATTCCCTTTGTCTGTCGGTATGATACTTGCCTGAGATTCGATCGTCGGTATCTCTATACCTTGTTCAATCTCGTTACCGGCAAGTCTCTTTACTCGTTCCGTAATACATCATCCCATGACTAACTCCTTAGTCACATTGAGGTCATTATGATGATGTCTTATCGAGTGGGCCCAGAGATACCTCTCCGTCACACGGAGTGACAAATCCCAGTCTCGATTCGTGCCAACCCAACAGACACTTTCGGAGATACCCGTAGTGCACCTTTATAGCCACCCAATTACATTGTGACGTTTGGCACACCCAAAGCATTCGTGCGGTATCCGGGAGTTGCACAATCTCATGGTCTAAGGAAACGATACATGACATTGAAAAGCTTTAGCAAACGAACTACACGATCTTATGCTATGCTTAGGATTGGGTCTTGTCCATCACATCATTCTCCTAATGATGTGATCTCGTTATCAATGACATCCAATGTCCATGGTCATGAAACCGTGACCATCTATTGATCAACGAGCTAGTCAACTAGAGGCTCACTAGGGACATGTTGTGGTCTATGTATTCACACATGTATTACGGTTTCCGGTTAACACAATTATAGCATGAACAATAGAAAATTATTATGAACTAGGAAATACAATAATAACCATTTTATTGTTGCCTCTAGGGCATATTTCCAACAGTCCCCCACTTGCACTAGAGTCAATAATCTAGTTACATTGTGATGAATCGTACACCCATAGCATTCTGGTGTTGATCATGTTTTGCTCGTGAGAGAGGTTTAGTCAACGGATCTGCGACATTCAGATCCGTATGCACTTTACAAATATCTATATCTCCCTCCTGAATGTAATCACGGATGGAATTGAAGCGGCGCTTGATGTGTCTTGTCTTCTTGTGAAAGCTGGGCTCCTTCACAAGGGCAATAGATCCAGTGTTGTCACAGAATAGAGTCATCGGGCCCGACGCACTTGGAATTACTCCTAGGTTGGTGATGAACTCCTTCATCCAGACTCCTTCCTTTGCTGCTTCCGAAGCAGCTATGTACTCCGCTTCACATGTAGATGCCGCCACGATTCTTTGCTTGCTGCTGCACCAACTGACGGCCCCTCCGTTCAAAATATACACGTATCCGGTTTGTGGCTTGGAGTCGTCTGGATCTGTGTCGAAGGTAGCATCGACGTAACCCTTTACGACGAGCTCTTAGGCACCTCCATATACGAGAAACATGTCCTTTATCCTTTTCAGGTACTTCAGGATATTCTTGACCGTTGTCCAGTGTTCCGCTCCGGGATCACTTTGGTACCTCCCTACCAAACTTATGGCAAGGTTCACATCAGGTCTGGTACACAGCATGGCATACATAATAGAGCCTATGGCTGAAGCATAGGGGATGACACTCATCTCTTCTCTATCCTTTTCCATGGTCGGGCATTGAGTCATACTCAATCTCACACCTTGTAACACAGGCAAGAACCCCTTCTTGGACTCATCCATATTGAACTTCTTCAATATCTTTTCAAGGTATGTGCTTTGTGAAAGACCTATGAGGCGTCTCGATCTATCTCTATAGATCTTAATACCTAATATGTAAGCAGCTTCTCCAAGGTCCTTCATTGAAAAACACTTATTCAAGTAGGCCTTTACACTTTCCAAGAGTTCTATATCATCTCCCATTATCAGTATGTCATCCACATA
This sequence comes from Hordeum marinum, assembly GCA_022496015.1. Classification (NCBI taxonomy): domain Eukaryota; kingdom Viridiplantae; phylum Streptophyta; class Magnoliopsida; order Poales; family Poaceae; genus Hordeum; species Hordeum marinum. The sequence continues at coordinate 279,210,261 of CM039673.1, forward strand.
TAATACGAGAAATGCTACAAAGCTCCCACTCACTTTCTTGTAAATACAGGGTTCTCCATAAACCTGTACAAACCCAAACGCTTTAATCACTTCATTAAAGCGAATGTTCCAACTCCGAGATGCTTGCACCAGCCCATAGATGGAGCGCTGGAGCTTGCATACCTTGTTAGCATCTTTCGGATCGACAAACCTTCCGGCTTCATCATATATAGTTCTTCCTTGAGGAAGCCATTAAGGAATGTCGTTCTAACGTCCATTTGCCAGATCTCATAATCATAAAATGCGGCAATTGCTAACATGATTCGGACAGACTTCAGCATCGCTACGGGTGAGAAAGTCTCATCATAGTCAACTCCTTGAACTTGTCGATAACCCTTAGTGACAAGCCGAGCCTTATAAACGGTCACATTACCATCCGCGTCAGTATTCTTCTTAAAGATCCATTTATTTTCAATGGCTCGCTTATCATCAGGCAAGTCCACCAAAGTCCACACTTTGTTCACATACATGGATCCTATCTCCGATTTCATGGCTTCAAGGCATTTGTTGGAATCTGGGCCCGCCATCGCTTCTTCATAGTTCGAAGGTTCACCGTTGTCCAACAACCTGATCTCCAGGACAGGGTTGCCGTACCACTCTGGTACGGAATGTGTCCTAGTGGACCTTCGACGTTCAATAGTAACTTGATCTGAAGTTTCATGATCATCATCATTAACTTCCTCTCCAGATGGTGTAGGCTCCACAGAAACAACTTCATGTGCAGTGCTACTCTCCGGTTCGAGTGGAGGTACAATTACCTCATCAAGTTCTATTTTCCTCCCACTCACTTCTTTCGAGAGAAACTCTTTCTCGAGAAAGTATCCATTCTTGGCAACAAATACTTTGCCTTCGGATCTGAGGTAGAAGGTATACCCAATAGTCTCTTTGGGATATCCTATGAAGATGCACTTTTCCGCTTTGGCTTCGAGCTTCTCAGGTTGAAGTTTCTTCACATAAGCATCGCAACCCCAAACTTTTAGAAACGACAGCTTAGGTTTCTTTCCAAACCATAATTCATACGGTGTCGTCTCAACGGATTTTGACGGTGCCCTATTTAAAGTGAGTGCGGCAGTCTCTGATGCATATCCCCAAAATGATAGCGGTAAGTCGGTAAGATACATCATAGATCGTACCATATCTAATAGAGTGCGATTACGACGTTCAGACACACCATTTCGCTGAGGTGTGCCAGGCGGCGTGAGTTGTGGAACAATTCCACATTTCCTTAGGTGCGTGCCAAACTCGTGACTTAAATATTCTCCGCCACGATCAGATCGTAGGCACTTTATTTTCCTGTCACGTTGATTCTCTACCTCACTCTAAAATTCCTTGAACCTTTCAAAAGTTTCAGACTTATGTTTCATTAAGTAGACATACCCATATCTACTCAAGTCATCAGTGAGGGTGAGGACATAACGGTAGCCACCACGAGCCTCGACACTCATTGGACCGCATACATCGGTATGTATTATTTCCAACAAGTCAATTGCTCGCTCCATTGTTCCAGAGAACGGAGTCTTGGTCATCTTGCCCATGAGGCATGGTTCGCACGTGTCAAATGATTCGAAATCAAGAGACTCCAAACGTCCATCAGTATGGAGCTTCTTCATGCGTTTGACACCAATATGACCAAGGCGGCAGTGCCACATGTAAGTGGGACTATCATTATCAACCTTACACTTTTTGGTACTCACACTATGGACATGTGTAACATCACGTTCGAGATTCATCAAAAATAAACCATTGACCAGCGGGGCATGACCATAAAACATCTCTCTCATATAAATAGAACAACCATTATTCTCAAATTCAAATGAGTAGCCATCTCGCATCAAGAGAGATCCAGATACAATGTTCATGCTCAAAGCTGGTACTAAATAATAATTATTAAGGTTTAACACTAATCCCGAAGGTAGATGTAGAGGTAGCGTGCCGGCAACGATCATATCGACCTTGGAACCATTCCCGACGTGCATCATCACCTCATCCTTTGCCAGCCTCCGCTTATTCCATAGATCCTGCTTAGAGTTACGAATGTGAGCAACTACACCGGTATCAACTACCCAGGAGCTACTATGAGCGTTGGTTAGGTACACATCAATAACAAGTATATCACATATACCTTTAATGTTGTCATCCTTCTTATCCGCTAAGTACTTGGGGCAGTTCCGCTTCCAGTGACCGGTACCCTTGCAAAAAAACACTCAATCTCAGGCTTGGTTCCATTCTTGTTCTTCTTCTTCCTAGCAACTTGCTTACCGGGCGCTGCAATAGCTTTGCCGTCCTTCTTGAAGTTCTTCTTACCCTTGCCTTTCTTGAAACTAGTGGTCTTATTCACCATCAACACTTGATGCTCCTTTTTGATCTCGACCTCCGCTGATTTCATCATCGAGTACAACTCAGGAATGGACTTCTCCATCCACTGCATGTTGTAGTTCATCACAAAGCTTTTGTAGCTAGGTGGAAGCGACTGGAGGATTCTGTCAATTATTGAGTCATCCGGGAGATTAACTCCCAGCTGAGTCAAGCGGTTGTGTAGCCCAGATATCTTGAGGATGTGCTCGCTGACAGAACTATTCTCCTCCATCTTACAGCTGAAGAACTTGTCGGAGACATCATATCTCTCGACCCGGGCATGAGCTTGGAAAACCAGTTTCAGCTCTTAGAACATCTCATATGCTCCGTGTTGCTCAAAACGCTTTTGGAGCCCCGGCTCTAAACTGTAAAGTATGACGCATTGAACAAGGGAGTAATCATCGCAGCGAGAATGCCAAGCGTTCGCAACGTCTTGCTCTGCTGGGAGAAGGGGTGGGTCACATAGTGGTGCATCAAGGACATAAATTTCTTGGAATATATGAGGATGATCCTCAAGCCACAGACCCAGTCCGCATAGTTGCTTCCATCATCTTTCATCTTGGTTTTCTCTAGGAACGCGTTGAAATTGAGGGTGACATTCGTGTTGGCCATTGGATCTACACTATAGATTGTAAAGATAATTCTAGACTAAGTTCATGATAATTACGTTCACATAATCAAATTATTTAATGAACTCCCACTTAGATAGATATCTCTCTAGTCATCCAAGTGACACATGATCCATGTCAACTAGCCCGTGTCCGATCATCACGTGAGATGGACTAGTCATCCATGGTGAACATCTCCATGTTGATCGTATCTTCTATACGACTCATGTTCGACCTTTCGGTCTTCCGTGTTCCGAGGCCATGTCTGTACATGCTAGGCTCGTCAAGTCAACCTAAGTGTTCTGCATGTGTAAATCTGGCTTACACCCGTTGTATGCGAACATTAGAGCCTATCACACCCGATCATCACGTGGTGCTTCGGAACAACGATCCTTAGCAACGGTGCATAGTTAGGGTGAACACTTTTCTTGAAATTTTATTGATAGATCATTTTATTCACTACCGTCGTTCTAAGCAAATAAGATGTAAACATGATAAACATCACATGCAATCAATATAGTGACATGATATGGCCAATATCATCTTGCTCCTTTGATCTCCATCTTTGGGGCACCATGATCATCACTGTCACTGGCACGACACCATGATCTCCATCATCATGATCTCCATCATTGTGTCTTCATGAAGTTGTCTTGCCAACTATTACTTCCACTACTATGGCTAACGTTTAGCAATAAAGTAAAGTAATTACATGGCGTTTATGATTGACATGCAGGTCATACAATAAAATAAGACAGCTCCCATGGCTCCTGCCGGTTGTCATACTCATCGACATGCAAGTCGTGAATCCTATTACAAGAACATGATCAATCTCATACATCACAATGCATCACATCACATCCTTTGGCCATATCACATCACAAGGCATATGCTGCAAAAACAAGTTAGACGTCCTCTAATTTCTAGTTGCAAGTTTTTACGTGGCTGCTATAGGTTACTAGCAAGAATGTTTCTTACCTACGCTAAAACCACAACATGATATGCCAATTGCTATTTACCCTTCATAAGGACCATTTTCATCGAATCCAATCCGACTAAGGTGGGAGAGACAAACACCCGCTAGCCACCTTATGCAACAAGTGCATGTCAGGCGGTGGAATCAGTCTCACGTAAGCGTATGTGTAAAGTCGGTCCGGGCCGCTTCATCCCACAATACCGCCGAATCAAGATAAGACTAGTAGTGGTAAGCAAATTAACAAAAGCGACACCCACAACAACTTGTGTTCTACTCGTGCATAGTTTCTACGCATAGACCTAGCTCATGATGCCACTGTTGGGAGAAACCAGCAACGAGTGGGGAGAGATTGCATCTTCATACCTTTGAAGATCGCTAAGCGGAAGCGTTACAAGAACGCGGTTGGTGGAGTCGTACTCGTAGCGATTCAGATCGCGGTGGATTCCGATCTCAGCACTGAACAACGGTGCCTCCGCGTTCAACACACATGCAGCCCGATGACGTCTCCTACGCCTTGGTCCATCAAGGAGGAAGGAGAGGTTGAGGGAGAGCTCCGGCAGCACGACGGCGTGGTGATGGTGGAGCTACGTGAACTCCGGCAGGGCTTCTCCAAGCGCTACGGAGAACGAGGAAGAGGAAGGGTAGGGCTGCACCGAGAGAGAAAGAAGTCGTGTCTCAAATCAGCCCAAACCCTTGCATATATATAGGAGGAGGGAGAGGGAGGGCTGCCTTGGCCCCTCCTCCAAGGAGGAGAGCTTCGGCCGAACTAGGGGGAGAATCCACATCCCTTGGGAGGTGGATCTCCTCCTTTTAAACCTTTTTCAGCCCTATCTCTTATCTCCAGCCGCATAGGCCTTTATAGAAGGTCTTGGCCAGCCCAATAAGGGCTGGCACACCTCCTCTAAGGCCCCACGAAGTCCTTTGGTCGTCACACCCCTCCCGGGGGTCCTCCGGCACCCTCCCGGCACTCCCGGTACACTACCGATGAGCCCGAAAACTTTCCGATGACCAAAACTGGACTTCCTATATATCAATCTTTACCTCCGGACCATTCCGGAGCTCCTCGTGACGTCCGGGATCTCATCTGGGACTCCTAACAACTTTCGGTAATCACGTATACCATTTCCCTATAACCCTAGCGTCATCGAACCTTAAGTGTGTACACCCTACGGGTTCGGGACACATGTAGACATGACCGAGACACCTCTCCAGTCAACAACCAACAGCGGGATCTGGATACCCATGTTGGCTCCCACATGCTCCACGATGATCTCATCGGATGAACCACAGTGTCGGGGATTCAATCAATCCCATATACAATTCCCTTTGTCTATCGGTATGATACTTGCCCGAGATTCGATCCTCGGTATCTCTATACCTTGTTCAATCTCGTTACCGGCAAGTCTCTTCACTCGTTCTATAATACATCATCCCGTGACTAACTCCTTAGTCATATTGAGCTCATTATGATGATGTCTTACCGAGTGGGCCCAGAGATACCTCTCCGTCACACGGAGTGACAAATCCCAGTCTCGATTCGTGCCAACCCAACAGACACTTTCGGAGATACCCGTAGTGCACCTTTATAGCCACCCAGTTACGTTGTGACATTTGGCACACCCAAAGTATTCCTATGGTATCCGGGAGTTGCACAATCTTATGGTCTAAGGAAACGATACTTGACATTGAAAAGCTTTAGCAAACGAACTACACGATCTTGTGCTATGCTTAGGATTGGGTCTTGTCCATCACATCATTCTCCTAATGATGTGATCCCATTATCAACGACATACAATGTCCATGGGCATGACACCGTGACCATCTATTGATCAACGATCTAGTCAACTAGAGGCTCACTAGGGACATGTTGTGGTCTATGTATTCACACAAGTATTACGGTTTCCGGTTAACACAATTATAGCATGAACAATAGAAAATTATCATGATCTAGGAAATACAATAATAACCATTTTATTATTTCCTCTAGGGCATATCTCCAACAGGATACCCATGTTGGCTCCCACATGCTCCACGATGTCGGGGATTCAATCAATCCCGTATACAATTCCCTTTGTCTACCGATATGACACTTGCCCGAGATTCGATCGTCGGTATCCCTATACCTTGTTCAATCTCCTTACTGGCAAGCCTCTTTACTCGTTTCGTAACACATCATCCCGTGGCTAACTCCTTAGTCACATTGAGCTCATTATGACGATGTCTTACAGAGTGGGCCCAGAGATACCTCTCCGTCACACGGAGTGACAAATCCCTGTTTCGATTCGTGCCAACCCAACAGATACTTTTAGGGATACTCGTAGTGTACCTTTATAGACACCTAGTTATGTTGTGACGCTTGGCACACCCAAAATATTCCTACGGTATTTGGGAGTTGCACAATCTCATGGTCTAAGGAAATGAAACTTGACATTAGAAAAGTTTTAGTAGACGAACTACACGATCTTGTGCTATGCTTAGCATTGGGTCTTGTCCATCACATCATTCTCCTAATGATGTGATCCCGTTATCAACGACATCCAATGTCCATGGTCATGAAACCGTGACTATCTATTGATCAACGAGCTAGCCAACTAGAGGCTCACTAGGGACATGTTGTGGTCTATGTATTCACACATGCACTACGATTTCTGGTTAATACAATTATAGCATGAACAATAGACAATTATCATGAACAAGGAAATAGAATAATAACCATTTTATTATTGCCTCTAGGGCATATTTCCAACAGTCTCCCACTTGCACTAGAGTCAATAATCTAGTTACATTGTGATGTATCGAACACCCATAGAGTTCTAGTGTTGATCATGTTTTGCTCGTGAGAGAGGTTTAGTCATCGGATTTGCGACATTCAAATCTGCATGTACTTTACAAATATCTATATCTCCTTCCCGAATGTAATGACGGATGGAGTTGAAGCAGCGCTTGATGTGTCTTGTCTTCTTGTGAAACCTAGGCTCCTTGGCAAGGGCAATAGCCCCAGTGTTGTCACAGACTAGAGTCATCCGGCCCGACGCGTTGGGAATTACTCCTAGGTCGGTGATGAACTCCTTCATCCAGACTCCTTCCTCTGCTTCTTGCGAAGCAGGTATGTACTCCGCTTCACAGGTAGATGCCGCCATGACGCTTTGCTTGCTGCTGCACCAGCTGACTGCCCCTCCGTACAAAATATACACGCATCCTGTTTGTGACTTGGAGTCATCCGGATCTGTGTCGAAGCTAGCATCAACATAACCCTTTACAATGAGCTCTTCGGCACCTCCATATATGAGAAACATGTCCTTGGTCCTTTTCAGGTACTTCAGGATATTCTTGATCGCTGTCTAGTGTTCCGCTCCGAGATCACTTTGGTACCTCCCTACCAAACTTATGGCAAGGTTCACATCAGGTCTGGTACACAGCATGGCATACATAATAGAGCCTATGGCTGAAGCATAGGGAATGACACTCATCTTTTCTCTATCCTCTGTCGTTGTCAGGCTTTGAGTCGTACTCAATCTCACACCCTGTAACACAGGCAAGAACCCCTTCTTGGACTGACCTGTATTGAACTTCTTCAATATCTTGTCAAGGTATGTTCTTTGTGAAAGACCTATGAGGGGTTTCGATCTATCTCTATAGATCTTAATGCCTAATATGTAAGCAGCTTATCCAAGGTCCTTCATTGAAAAACACTTATTCAAGTAGGCCTTTATGCTTTCCAAAAGTTCTATATTATTTCACATCAAGAATATGTCATCCACATATAATATGAGAAATGCTACAGAGCTCCCACTCACTTTCTTGTAAATATAGGGTTCTCCATAAACTTGTATAAACCCAAATGCTTTAATCACCTCATTAAAGCGAATGTTCCAACTCTGAGATGCTTGCACTAGCCCATAGATGGAGCACTGAAGCTTGCACACTTTGTTAGCATCTTTAGGAGCGAAAAAACCTTCCAGCTGCATCATATACAGTTCTCCCTTAAGGAAACCATTAAGGAATGCCGTTTTGACATCCATTTGCCAGATCTCATAATCATAAAATGCGGCAATTGCTAACATGATTCGGACGGACTTCAACATCGCTACGGGTGAGAAAGTCTCATCGTAGTAAACTCCTTGAACTTGTCGATAACCCTCAGTGACAAGCCGAGCCTTATAGATGGTCACATTACCATCTGCGTCAGTCTTCTTCTTAAAGATCCATTTATTTTCTATGGCTCGCTTATCATCGGGCAAGTCCACCAAAGTCCATACTTTGTTCTCATACATGGATCCTATCTCGGATTTCATGGCTTCAAGCCATTTGTTGGAATCTGGGCTCACCATCGCTTCTTCATAGTTCGAAGGTTCACCGTTGTCCAACAACATGATCTCCAGGACAGGGTTGCCGTACCACTCTGGTGCGGAACATGTCCTTGTGGACCTTCGAGGTTCAATAGCAACTTGATCTGAAGTTTCATGATCATCATCATTAACTTCCTCTCCAGCCAGTGCAGGCTCCATAGAAACAACTTCCCGTGTTGTGCTACTCTCCGGTTCGAGTGGAGGTACAATTACCTCATGAAGTTCTAATTTCCTACCACTTACTTCTTTCGAGAGAAACTCTTTATCTAGAAAGGATCCATTCTTGGCAACAAAGACTTTGCCTTCAGATCTAAGGTAGAAGGTATACCCAATAGTTTCTTTGGGGTATCCTATGAAGACTCACTTTTCCGCTTTGGGTTCGAGCTTCTCAGATTGAAGCTTCTTCACATAAGCATCGCATCCCCAAACTTTTAGAAATGACAGCTTAGGTTTCTTTACAAACCATAATTCATACAGATTTTGACGGTGCCCTATTTAAAGTGAGTGCGGCAGTCTCTGACGCATACCCCAAAATGATAGCGGTAAGTCGGTAAGAGACATTATAGATCGCACCATATCCAATAGAGTGCGATTACGACGTTCAGACACACCATTTCGCTGAGGTGTGCCAGGCAGCGTGAGTTGTGAAACAATTCCACATTTCCTTAGGTGCGTGCCAAACTTGTGACTCAAATATTCTCTGCCACGATGAGATCACAGGCACTTTATTTTCTTGTCACGTTGATTCTCTACCTCACTCTAAAAATCCTTGAACTTTTCAAAGGTTTCAGACTTGTGTTTCATTAAGTAGACATACCCATATCTGCTCAAGTCATCAGTGAGGGTGAGAACATAACGGTAGCCACCACGAGCCTCAACGCTCATTGGACCGCATACATCGGTATGTATTATCTCCAACAAGTCACTTGCTCGCTCTGGTGTTCCGGAGAACGGAGTCTTGGTCATCTTGCCCATGAGGCATGGTTCGCACGTGTCAAATGATTCAAAAACAAGCGACTCCAAAAGTCCATCAGCATGGAGTTTCTTCATGCGTTTGACACCAATATGACCAAGGCGGCAGTGCCACATGTAAGTGGGACTATCGTTATCAACCTTACACTTTTTGGTACTCACACTATGAACATGTGCAACATCACGTTCGAGATTCATCAAAAATAAACCATTGACCAGTGGGGCATGACCATAAAAAATTTCTCTCATATAAATAGAACAACCATTATTCTTAGATTTAAATGAGTAGCCATCTCGCATCAAGCAAGATCCAGACACAATGTTCATGCTCAAAGTTGGCACCAAATAACTATTATTAAGATTTAAAAATAATCTCGAAGGTAGATGTAGAGGTAGCGTGCCGACGGTGATCACATTGACCTTGGAACCATTCCTGACGCACATCGTCACATCGTCCTTTGCCAGTCTCCGCTTATTCCGCAGCTCCTTCTTGGAGTTACACATGTGAGCGACTGCACCAGTATCAAATACCCAGGAGCTACTACGAGTGCTGGTAAGGTACACATCAATAACAAGTATATCACATATACCTTTAACGTTGTCGGCCTTCTTGTCCGCTAGGTACTTGGGGCATTTCCACTTCCAGTGACCGGTACCCTTGCAATAAAAGCACTCAGTCTCAGGCTTGGGTCCATTCTTGTTCTTCTTCCTGGCAACTTGCTTACCGGGCGCGGCAACTGCTTTGTCGTCCTTTTTGATGTTCTTCCTACCCTTGCCTATGTTGAAACTAGTGGTCTTATTGACCATCAACACTTGATGCTCCTTTTTGATCTTGACCTCTGCTGATTTCAGCACCGAGTACAACTCAGGAATGGACTTCTCCATACCTTGCATGTTGTAGTTCATCACAAAGCTCTTGTAGCTAGGTGGGAGCGACTGGAGGATTTTGTCAATAACCGAGTCATCCGGAAGATTAACTCCCAGCTGAGAGAAGCAGTTGTGCAACCCAAACATTTTGAGTATGTGCTCACTGATAGAACTCTTTTCCTCCATCTTACAACTGAAGAACTTGTCAGAGACATCATATCTCTCGATCCGGGCATGTGCTTGGAAAACCATTCTCAGCTCTTGGAACATCTCATATGCTCCGTGTTGCTCAAAATGCTTTTGGAGCCCGGGTTCTAAAGTGTAAAGCATGCCGCACTGAACCAGGAAGTAATCATCACAACATGACTGCCAGGCGTTCATAACGTCTTGAGTTGCTGGGAAAATGGGTGCATCAACTAGCGGTGCATCAAGGACATATAATTTCTTGGAAGCTATGAGGATGATCCTCAAGCTACGGACCCAGTCCGTATAGTTGCTTCCATCCAGTGTCAGCTTGGTTTTCTCTAGGAACGCGTTGAAGTTGAGGGCAACATTAGCATGGGTCATTGGATCTACAAGATAGATTGTAAAGGCATTTTAGACTAAGTTCATGATAATTAAGTTCACATAATCAAATTATTTAATGAACTCCCACTTATATAGACATCTCTCTAGTCATCCAAGTGACACATGATCCACGTCAACTAGCCCGTGTCCGATCAACATGTGAGACTGACTAGTCATCAATGGTGAACATCTCCATGTTGATCGTATATTCTATACGACTCATGTTCGACCTTTCGGTCTCCCGTGTTCCGAGGCCATGTATGTACATGCTAGGCTCGTCATGTCAACCTAAGTGTATTGCGTGTGTAAATCTGGCATACGCCCATTGTATGCGAACGTTATAGCCTATCACACCCGATCATCACGTGGTGCTTTGGAACAACGAACCTTAGCAACGGTGCATAGTTAGGGGGAACACATTTCTTGAAATTTTAGTGAGAGATCATCTTATTTAAGCTACCGTCGTTCTAAACAAATAAGATGTAAAACATGATAAATATCACATGCAATCATATAGTGACATGATATGGCCAATATCATCTTGCTCCTTTGATCTCCATCTTCGGGGCACCATGATCATCACTATCACCGGCACGACACCATGATCACCACCATCATGATCTCCATCATCGTGTCTCCATGAAGTTGTCTCGCCAACTATTACTTCTACTACTATGGCTAACGGTTAGCAATAAAGTAAACTAATTACATGGCGTTGTTGATTGACACGTAGGTTATACAATAAATTAAGAAAACTCCTATGGCTCCTGCCGGTTGTCATACTCATCGACATGCAAGTCGTGAATCCTATTACAAGAACATGATCAATCTCATACATCACATATATCACATCACATCCTTTGGCCATATCACATCACACGGCATATGCTACAAAAACAAGTTAGACGTCCTTTAATTGTTGTTGCAAGTTTTTACGTGGCTGCTATAGGTTTCTAGCAAGAACATTTCTTACCTACGCAAAAACCACAACGTGATATGCCAGTTTCTATTTACCCTTCATAAGGACCCTTTTCATCGAATCCAATCCGACTAGAGTGGGAGAGACAAACACCCGCTAGACACCTTATGCAACAAATGCATGTTAGGCGGTGGTACTAGTCTCACGTAAGCGTACGTGTAAAGTCGGTCCGGGCCGCTTCATCCCACAATGCTGTCGAATCAAGATAAGACTAGTAACGACAAGTACATTGACAAAATCGACGCCCACAACAACTTGTGTTCTACTGGTGCATAGATTCTACGAATAGACCTAGCTCATGATGCCACAGTTGGGAGACATAGTAGTAAATCAAAAAAATTCCTACGTGTCACCAAGATCAATCTATGGAGAAACCAGCAACGAGTGGGGAAAGTGCATCTTCATACCTTTGAAGATCACAAAGCGGAAGCACTACTAGAACGCGGTTGGTGGAGTCGTACTCGCAGCGATTCAGATCGCGGTGGATTCCGATCTAAGCGTCGAAGATCGGCGCCTCCGCTTTCAACACACGTGCAGCCCGGTGACGTCTCCTACACCTTGATACAGCAAGGAGGAAGGAGAGGTTGAGGGGGAGTTCCAGAAGCACGACGGCATGGTGACGGTGGAGATGCATGGTACTCCGGCAGGGCTTCGCCAAGCGCTACGGAGGACGAGGACGAGGAGGGGTAGGGCTGCGCCGAGAGAGAAAGAGATGTGTGTGATGGGAGCCCGAAAACCCTCCTCTGTTTATAGGAGGAGGAGGAGGGAGGGCTCCGCCCCTAGGGTTCCCAACCTAGGGCTGAGGCCGGCCCTAGATGGCCCTTGGGGCGGCGGCGGCCAAGAGAGGGGAGGAGGGGCGTCGCCCTAGGGTGGGCCTAGGGCCCTCCACGCCTAGAGTTTGCCCCCTTCAACCCTTGTTGCGCCTTGGGCTGAGATGGGAGGCGCACCAGCCCACCTAGGGGCTTGTTCCCTCCCACTCTTGGGCCATGTAGCCCTCCGGGGCTGGTGGCCCCTCCCGGTGGACCCCCGGAACCCTTCCGGTGGTCCCGGTACATTACCGGCGATACTCGAAACACTTCCGGTGACCAAATCCTCACTTCCTATATATGAATATTTACCTTTCGACCATTCCAGAACTCCTCGTGACGTCTGGGATCTCATCCGGGACTCCGAACAACATTCGGTAACCACATGCACTATTTCCCTAAAACCCTAGCGTCATCGAACCTAAAGTGTGTAGACCCTACTGGTTCGGGAGGCATGTAGACATGACTGAGACACCTCTCCGCTCAACAAGCAATAGCGAGATCTGGATACCCCTGTTGGCTCCCACATGCTCCACGATGATCTCATCGGATGGACCACGATGTCGGGGATTCAATCAATCCCGTATACAATTCCCTTTTTCTACAAGTTTGACACTTGCCCGAGATTCGATCGTCGGTATCCCTATACCTTGTTCAATCTCATTACCGGAAAGTATCTTTACTCATTCTGTAACACATCATCATGTGGCTAACTCCTTAGTCACATTGAGCTCATTATGATGATGTCTTACCGTGTGGGCCCAGAAATACCTCTCCGTCACACGGAGTGACAAATCCCAGTCTCGATTCGTGCCAACCCAACAGATACTTTTGGGGATACCCGTAGTTTACCTTTATAGCTACCCAGTTACATTTTGACGTTTGGCACACCCAAGGTATTCCTACGGTATCTGGGAGTTGCACAATATCATGGTCTAAGGAAATGATACTTGACATTAGAAAAGGTTTAGCAGACGAACTACACGATCTTGTGCTATGCTTAGGATTGGGTATTGTCCATCAAATCATTCTCCTAATGATGATATCCTGTTATCAACGACATCGAATGTCCATGGTCATGAAACCGTGACCATCTATTGATCAACGAGCTAGCCAACTAGAGGCTCACTAGGGACATGTTGTGGTCTATATATTCACACATGCATTACGGTTTCCGGTTAATACAATTATAGCATGAACAATAGACAATTATCATGAACAAGGAAATAGAATAATAACCATTTTATTATTGCCTCTAGGGCATATTTCCAACAAAATCATCATGCCTAGCTAAAAGGCATTAAAGAAAAGCGCTTGTTGGGAGATAACCTAACACTTTTACTTTTTTGTTTTGATGTATTCACATGATTAAGTTACTGTTGTAATCATGTTTTGTGTCTTTTAGTTTTCAATAAAGTTCCAAGTAAAGCCTTTGGGATAGTGTGGATACTTGTTTCTTTGATTCTATGCAAAAACAGAAAGTTTTGCGTCCAGTATATGAATTATATTATTTTACAGGAGCGTCAAAAAATTCTGAAATTAAAAAAACATTGATATGAAAATTCCTTGAGTTGTCCTAAATTTTAATAATTGTTAGAGTCAGGAAATTATGGTTATCATTCAGATCTTTATAGACTGTTCTGTTTTTGACAGATTCTGTTTTGCAGGCATAGTTTGCTTGTTTCAAGTGTTCCTATAGCTTATATTGAGTAATATAAATTGTGGGAATGATGGAATATAGTAGGTATCATGTGTGAATAATTATGAATGTTTTCTTGACAGTACCTAAGTGAATGATTTATCTTTACTACACTAACCCTTCTCACAAAGTTCCGTTATGTTTTGTGTGATTGAAGTTTTCAAGTTTTGGCTGAGATACCGATATGAGGAGAATAAGGAGTGACAAGAACCTAAGATTGGGGATGCCCAAGGCACCCCAAGGTAATACCCAAGGAGTACTCAAGCGCCTAAGCTTGGGGATGCCCCGGAAGGCATCCCCTCTTTCGTCTTCAACACTATCAGTATAGCTTACTTAGAGCTATATTTTTATTCATCACATAATATGTGTTTTGCTTGGAGCATCATTTTATTTTTTTGGTATCTGTTAGGTCTTATTTATAATCTTGTTTTTCAATAAAAAGTTCCAAGAATTGCATTAGGATGCTTACATTGCATGTTTGATGTGTGCTGTGTGAAAAAACAGAAACTTTTGCTGGAGTGTTTGAATTTTCATATTTTACTGGAACATGTAGAGTTTATGAAATTTTTACACAGTATTTCCATACAAATTATTTAGCATGTCCTAAATGTTCATAATTGTTTGAGTAAAATAAGTACACTATTTTCATAAATTTCTACAGACTGTTCCGTTTGGACAGATTGCTGACATAGTTTTGTTATCTACTTATCTTATAGTTTACATAGCCTATATTGGTAGATATAAATTGTGTAAATGATAGTATACTGTACCTAATGTTTTAAAATATTGTGCAACTTGTCTTGGCAGTACATAAAGAGTTGATTTATTATTATGTGTATGAACCTATCTCACGAGTTCTTTTCGAGTTTTGTGTGGATGAAGTTTTTGAGAATAGATGAAACCATGATATGAGAGGATTGAACGAGATACAAAATCTCAAGCTTGGGGATGCCCAAGGCACCCCAAGTAAATATTTCAAGAAGTCTCAAGCATCTAAGCTTGGGGATGCTAGGCATCCCATCTCTCTTCATCAACAATTATCGGTTAGCCTATGTTGAGCCTAAATTTTAATTCATTCACATGATGCATGCTATTCTTGGAGTGCCATTTTTCTTTTGCTTGCTATTGAATAAAATACTCATATCTGAAAATCTTTATTGAGAGAGAGAGAGAAAGTCCGCACATAGCTACTTAATTTTTTGACTACTCATTGATCTTCACTTATATGTTTTGGAGTAGTTTTGTCATTCACTCTCGTGCTTCACTTATATCCTATGAGTAAATGGTTGAATGATTTGAATATCATAAATATGAAATTATCTATGTTTTATATGCTTATCCCATGAGGAGTAATGACTTCACATATAAGAAGTATAGGTGGTAAAATTTATTGAAACTTAGCAAACACCGCATTGGTCACTTGAACAATTCATGAAAGAATATTGAAGGAAGAGAGATTTCACATATAAATATACTATCGTGGACATCTTCTATGATTGTGAATACCCATGAATTATTTTCAAACTTGAGCAAATTAGTTGAAGTTGGACAAGGAATACAACGTAATGAGTTATGTTTGGGTATATTTGTGTAGAAGTTATATTGTTATGGATCCTCCAACATGTGGTGCTTGCTTCCACCTCATACTAGCCAAAACTTCCGTACCAAGTAGAAATACTACTTGTGCATCCAAACACCCTTAAATCAGTTTTGACATGAGAGTCCACTATACCTACCTATGGATTGAGTAAGATCCCTCAAGTAACTTATCATCGGTGTAAAATGCAATAAAAATTGCTCCTAAATATGTATGATCTTTTATTATAAGGGAAAATAAGCGTTGTACGAACTTGTGATGGTAAAGAAATAAAAGCAACGGACTGCATAATAAAGGTTTCTATCACAAAGGGCAATACAACATGACGTTCCTTTGCATTAAGGGTTTGCACATCCAAAAACAAAAAGCGCATGGCAACCTCTGCTTCCCTCTGCGAAGGGCCTATCTTTTACTTTCTAGTACTTACCTTTACACAAGAGTCATGGTGATCTTCACCACTTCCTATATTTTGCCTTTTTCTCTTGGCAAGCGTCATCTGTTGGGGAATGATCTAGGCATATATGGCCATTCAAATATATTTGATCATGAATTATTATTGTCAACAATTATCTATATGATAAATAAGTTGGGAGGCAAAACTTTAAGCCCCTATTTTTCTCTATGTTCGAGGGATGCCATTTGCTATTAAAATATGCTTTGAATGTTAGCAATCATGGAAGACTATATGATAGTTGAGTATGTGGAATTTTGTAAATCAAAGCTCTTACATAGACCTTTCCTGAAAATAAGATGAATGGCAATTGTTTGGTGACTGAAAGCATAGTTTGTTAGTTTTTAAGAAACTTGATGGTCTATACTTCAACATGTGAATAGCTTGTTACTTCATCATGAGAATTTTTATGAGATGAGCTATTATTAATGATATTTAATGATGCTAGATAAAGTGTTTGGAACTATCATTGATCAAACTTGTGCACTTGCTAGCATTCACACTTCATAAATTATTTCTTTTATCATTTACCTACTCGAGGACGAGCAGGAATAAAGCTTGGGGATGCTGATACGTCTCCAACGTATCTATAATTTATGAAGTATTCATGCCATGTTTACAATTATTCTATATGATTTTATTAGAACTAACCCGGACTGACGCTGTTTTCAACAGAATTACCATGGTGTCGTTTTTTGTGCAGAAATAAAAGTTCTCGAAATGGGCTGAAAATTTAGTATGATTTTTTTGGGACCAAAAGAGACCCCCGAAGCATTGGAGTTGGGCCAGAAGAGCCACGAGGAGGCCACAAGCCAGGAGGGCATGACCACCCCCTGGCTGTGCCTGGGTGGCTTGTCGTCGCCTCGTGGCCCCCCTTGACGTGAGACCAACACCAAAAATTCCTATAAATATAGAAACCGCCGAAAATAAACCTAGATTGAGAGTTCCGCCGCCCAAAGCCTCCAGAGCCACAAAAAAACAATCGGGGGCCCGTTCCAGCACCTTGTCGAAGGGGGAAACCATCACCAGAGGCCATGTTCATCATCCCGGCAGTATCCATGACGAGGAGGGAGTAGTTCACCCTCGGGGCTGAGGGTATGTAACAGTAGCTACGTGTTTGATCTCTCTCTCTCGTGTTCTTGAGATGGCACGATCTTGTTGTACCGCGATCTTTATTATCATATGGAGTTTTCCTCTCTCTATATTCTTGTGATGAATTGAGTTTTCCCTTTCAAGTTTTGTTATCGGATTGAGTCTTTAAAGGATTTGAGAAAACTTGATGTATGTCTTGCGATGGGATATCCGTGGTGACAATGGGATGTTCTATTGATCCACTTGATGTATGATTTGGTGATCAACTTGCGGGTTCCGTGACCTTGGCAATCTATGCATAGGGGTTGGCACATGTTTTCGTCTTGAAAGGCACTCTTTGAAGTTCTTTGTGTTGGATTGAACATGATGAATCTGAAATTGTGTGATGCATATCGTATAATCAAGCCCATGGGTACTCGTGGTGACATTGGAGTATCTAGGTAACATTAGGGTTTTGGTTGATGTGTATCTTAAGGTATTATTTTAGTACAAACTCTAGGGCTCTTCATGACACTTAGAGGGATAGCTCATAAGATTGATCGGAAAAGGTAACTTTGAGGTGGTTTCATACCCTACAATAATTTCTTTGTTAGTTCTCCGCTATTTGTGACTTTGTAGTGAACTCTTTGTCGCACGAGAGGTATTTACATATGATTCAACTATGTTAGTATTGTTGAGAGAAATTGCACTAGTGAAAGTATGAACCCTAGGCCTTGTTTCTAAGCATTACAATACTGTTTGTGCTTTCTTTTATCATTAATTACCTTGCTGTTTTTATATTTTCAGATTGCAAAAACCTATATCTACCATCCATATTACACTTGTATCACCATCTCTTCGCCGAACTAGTGCACCTAGAAAATTTACCATTGTATTGGGTGTGTTGCGGACACAAGAGACTCTTTGTTATTTGGTTGAGGATTGTTCGAGAGAGACCATCTTCAACCTATGCCTCCCACGGATTGATAAACCTTAGGTCATCTACTTGAGGGAAATTTGCTATTGTCCTACAAAACTCTGCGCTTGGAGGCCCAACACGAGTCTACAAGAAGAAGGTTGCGTAGTAGACATCATTTAGCTATTCGATCTCGAGGTAGATCAACTCTATAACATACGCACCATCAATATAATCAAGCAGGACATAGTGTTTTAGCTCCATAAGAGGGCCCAAACCTGGGTAAACATCGTCTCCTTCGTCCCCTGTTACCATCGATCCTAGTCTCACAGCTCGAGACCCCCTACCCGAGATCCGACGGTTTTGACACCGACACCGGCGCCGGTTTTTGATGGAACGACGTTCGGAGCTGCGGAAGGAGCCGCCACGCCAGATGCCGGGCCTCCTAAGCCGCCGGCTCAAGTCTTGCTGGAACTAATGGATGAGTTAATAGCCCTGATGGCCACTGAAGTAACAGCCAGAAATCAGGTAGAGCGCAATGCAGAGAGTACCAGGATTAAGGGACTCATGGCTCGGGCCCAGGAGGATATCATAGCATTGCAAATCCAGATGAATGCTGAGTCGGAACGTCTAAGGACGAAGGCTCTCTGTTTCAGCTTAGACCGGCACGCTTCGGATGCGACTCTTCACAGGAGGACCCAAGTCGGCCTCCCTATGCAGCTTCTGCCCCAAAACCTCTTTAACACTCTCAGGGCGGGGCCGAGCACACCGCTGGTTGTAACCCGGGATGCTGAGGCGCCGCGGCAGCCAGACCCACCCCGGAGGGATCGGACCCTGCCACGGCACCTTGTGACACTGCCTGGCCATTACTCTAACCTGGTGGAGAACATGATAGCGGCGGCTGCTAGGCTCAATGCACTCCCCTTCTCCGAAGGGATGTCGTTCGCTGAGGAGGCACGAAACGCCATTAATTTTCTACAGATTGCGGTGGCTCAGTAGAAAAAGTACACATACAGCTGAAGTCGTGTACACTCCACGCCAGTCCCAAGCCATAGCTATAGCCGGCGGATAGAGTCACTGACGGTTTCCAGCAGCGAATGAAGACGCAACCCTCCCAATGATAACTCACCCCGGATTAATGCTCAGGAGATCTTGGATAGGGGCCGATTAATCGGGGGTCAACTCCAGTGACAGATTACCCGACAATCACTGAGCCGGCTCCAATAACCCCTTCCACCTCAGTGGGAGCTGGCGTCTCATCCAAGGGGGTTGGTGTGCCTTGCCTGACGGCGGCTTTACGGAACGAGCGTTCGTCCAAGGACTTTAAGGGGCCGCGTAAAGTGCCCAACTATACGGCTGATTTACCCCCTGAGGCTTGGATTGAAAGTTATGAGCTCGCCATGGACATGTTGGATGTCAGTGAGGCGGTTTGTGCAAAGTACTTCATCATGATGTTAGAAGGGTCGGCTCGCACGTGGTTGAAGGGTTTGCCCCCTAATACCATCGCATCTTGGGCCGAGTTGAAGGCATGCTTTATCAAGAACTTCCAAGGAACATGCAAGCAGCCTATGACGATTGTAGATCTTGACCATTGTGTACAGCATGAGGCTGAGTCAGCCCATCACTGGGTCCAGCAGGTTTTGATGGTTATCCACTCATCCGAGAACATCTCGGCGTCTCAGTCGGTCCTGATTTTAGAGAAAAACGGTCACTTCTTACCCCTTAAGCAGAAACGCAGGCGGTTGAAGCGCTCTTGTCAAGACATGGGTGAGCTCATGATGGCTCTCACGAAGTATGTAGATTCACATACTACTAAGGATCCGAGCTCCGATGATGAGAGATCAGCTAAAGGTAAGAAGAATAACAATGGCATGAGTCAATAGCAGAAGGGAGCAGGAAATAGCAACCCGGTCAAGAGAAAGAACCGGGACAGCGGGTCAGAGCTGGTGGCAAATGCCAGCACTAGGAATAATCATGCCAAGGGTAATGGTAAGCCGCACTTTAACAAAGGTAAAACTCCCTTTAACTTGGAGGAAATGCTCAATAAGCCTTGCCCAGAGCACAGCCAACCTGGTAAGCCGGCGGGCCACGCATGAAGGGATTGTAGTATTATGCGGCAGTTCCGACACTACAGTCTTAACCAACATCATAATAACGGTAATGGGTCATCAGGCAACTCAGGATTAGGCGGCTCGGGGACAGGTTTCGGTGGATGTGGCTCAGGTTCAGGTTATCAGGGTCAAGGCAATCAAGGTGGTCACCATCAACAGTCCGACAATGGTGATCCGCAGCAAAACAACCAGTCAAGGTACCAGAGTAACCCAAAGCAACTCAGTGGAGGCCAGTATCATGTTTTCACTACAAGCCTGGACAAATGATATCAAAATCTACACAAGAGGGCAGTCAACATGGCAACGCCGGCTCTCCCACGGTATTTGAAGTGGTCTGAATATTCTATGTCATGGAGTAGGGAGGATCACCCGTCGCGGATCGATAACCCAGGGCACTTAGCGCTTGTGGTAGCTCCTCAGGTTGCAGGTTATAAGTTTACAAAGGTACTTATGGATGGTGGCAGCAGCATCAACATCTTGTACTATGACACTTTTCGTTGGATGGAGCTGACTGATAAGGCTCTTAAGCCGTCATCAATAGTTTTTCACGGTGTTGTGTCGGGCAAATCTGCTTACCCGGTAGCCAAGATTTCCCTCGAGGTGGTGTTTGGGGATGAGTACAACTATAGGGTGGAGACCCTGTGGTTTGAGGTGGTGAAAATTAAGAGCCCATATCACGCCTTGTTTGGCCGGTCGGCTTTTGCAAAGTTTATGGCCAGGCCCTATTATGTTTACTTACAGCTCAAGATGCCGTCTCTCAAAGGAACGATTATAGTGCACGGTGATCGAAAAGTGGCCCTTGAGTGTGAGGAGGGTGACACTGCTTATGCAGAATCAAGCTGTGATGAGGCGGAGCTCAAGTTTTACAAAGATAATGTTGACCCGACGGATATGACCCCATTAAAAAAGCCCAGCACATAGTCTGAGCCACCCTTGAAGTTTGCAGCAGATGATACTAAGCTGGTGGATTTCGCTCCGGGCGACTCATCGAAGCAGTTCACTATTGGGGCTAACATAGACCCCGCATAGGAAAGCGCGCTCATCGAATTCATCCATGAGAATTGGGACATCTTTGCATGGAAGCCGTCTGACATGCCGGGTGTACCGGGAGAGTTTGTTGAGCACCACCTTAATGTGGATCCCAAGTTTAAGCCGACTAAACAGGTCCTCCATTGTTTCAACAAAGAGCGGCGTAAGGCAACTAGAGAAGAGGTGGCCCGGCTCTTGGCCACAGGGTTCATCGTGGAGGTTTTTCACCCGGAGTGGTTAGAAAACCCCGTGCTTGTGCTAAAAAAGAACGGCACATCACGTATGTGTGTAGACTACACGGATCTTCACAAGGCATGTCCAGTTGACCCGTTTGCACTCCCTCGTATCGACCAAATTATTGATGCAACAACGGGTTGTGAGAGTTTATGCTTCCTGGACGCCTATTCGGGTTATCATCAGATCAAGATGGCAATTAAGGACCAAGAGAAGACATCGTTTATAACACCTTTTGGGGGCTTTCTGCTATGTGTCTATGCCTTTCGGGCTTAACTACGCGCAGGCGACTTATCAGCGTCGTGTGCAAAATTGCCTTGATAGTCAGATTGGGTGCAATGTTAATGCTTATGTGGATGATATTGTGCTTAAGTCAAGGAAGAAGGAGACTCTGCCTGACGACCTGAAGGAAATGTTTGACAACTTATGGGTGTACAAAATGATGCTTAACCCAGCCAAGTGCGTCTTTGGGGTTCTTGCAGGCAAGCTCTTGCGTTTGTTAGTTTCAGAGCGAGGCATTGAGGCTAACCCGAATAAGATAAAGGCCATCACGTTATTGTCTAAGCCAATGAGTGTTAATGATGTGCAGTGCTTGGCGGGTCGTATCATCGCTATAAGCCGCTTCATCAGCTGCCTGGGCAAGAAGGCTATTCCTCTGTACCAGATGATGAAAAAGACAGATGACTTTGTCTAGAGAAAGGCTGCGGATGAGGCACTTGAGGCGCTCAAGAAACAGTTGGTTGAGTCGCCGATCTTGGCTGCTCCGGCTGAGAAAGAACATTTGCTCTTATACGTGGCGGCTAATAACAGGGCAGTCAACGCCGCAATTTTTGTGGAGCATAAGGAGGCAGGGAAAGAGTATCCAGTCCAGAGGTCGGTTTACTATGTCAGTGAGGTCTTGAAATAATCCAAGCAAAGATACCCACATTGGAAGAAATTGATCTATGTGGTGTTCATGGCAAACCACAAGTTGAAGCACTATTTCCTTGGACACCAGATTATAGTAGTGAGCTCGTCCCCATTGGGAGATATCATCCAAAATAGAAAGGCTACTGGCAGGATTGCTGGGTGGGAATTGGAGCTTCGGCCCCTTAATTTGAAGTATGTGCCTCGCATGGCTATCAAATCTCAGGCTTTGGTGGATTTCATAAACGATTGGACAGAGTGTCAGTCGCCCGAGGAGAAGCACTTCGATGGATCTAGGCAATTGGAAGGATCAGGGGCTGGAGTTGTCTTGACTTCCCCTAAAGTTGACAAACTTTGCTATGTGTTGAGGTTAATGTTTCCTTGTACTAACAATGCAGCTGAGTATGAAGCTTTGCTTCACCGGCTCCGTGTGGCTAAGGAGATGAATCTGAGCTAGTTAGATGCATTGGCGACTCAGACCTCATGGCTCGGCAAGTTTCAGGCACGTGGGATTCCAAAGAACCACGAATGGCGGCTTACTGTCAGGCGGTGGACATTATTGCTGGCCACTTCAAGGGTTATCAGGTGGATCATATTGACCATCGCAAGAAAGAGGCGGCTGATGCATTATCAAGGCTGGGCTCACAATGTAAGCCGATGCTGCCTAACGTCTTCTTGGATGTGTTGCATCACCCCTCTGTTAAGTTACCTTCAGAGGAGGATCTTGCTATACCTGACCCGGAGGGGCAGATGGTGGCGGCTCTACATGCTATTCCTGACAGGACGTTGCCTTATCTGGCATATCTAACTCGCGGCGAGTTGCCGGAGGATGAGACCTTGGCGAGACAAATCGTGAGGCAGTCTAAGTCTATGACTATCATCAACGGTGAGTTGCATACATGCAGTGTAACCGATGTCTTTAACCGTTGTGTTTCCCCCAAAGAGGGTAAAGAGATTTGAAATGAAATACACGCCGGTCACTACGGTCATCATGTCGGCTCAAAGTCTTTGGTGGCAAAAGCTTTCCGGCATGGTTTCTTCTGGTTGACGGCTCACAAGGACGCAGAGGACTTGGTCACCAAGTGTGATGGATGTTAGAAATTTGGATGACATGCTCACGTGCCGGCTCAAGAATTGCGGATGATTCCAATAACCTGGCTGTTTGAGATTTGGGGGCTTGATATGGTTGGACCTCTCAAGAGACCTAAAGACAAGAATACCCACCTTTTGGTGGCGGTTGATAAGTTTACCAAGTGGGTTGAGCCAGAGCCGATTAGCAAGTGTGATGCGATCACGACGGTTCAATTTGTCAAGAAGTTGATCTATCATTTTGGTTACCCTCACAGTATCATCACGGACAACGGAACAAATCTGTCCAAGGGGGGTATGAAAGCATTCTGTGAAAGTGAGCACATCGGGCTTGATGTTTCTGCTGTCGCTCATCCACAGTCCAATGGTCAGGCGGAACGTGCCAATCAGGAGATCTTGAGAGGAATAAAACCCCGGCTTATGGTTCCTCTTCAGAGAATGCCGGGTTGTTTGGTTGAGGAGTTACCATATGTTCTTTGGAGTATCAGAACCACCCCAACAGGTCAATGGGCTATATGCCTTTCTTCATGGTTTATGGCGTAGAAGCCATTTTACCAAGTGATATTTGGCATGACTCACCTAGGGTGGCCGGTGGTGGCTTATGCTGAAGCTGACAACAAGACGGCGCATCAGAATGCGTTAGATGTTTTGGATGAAGAGCAGGATTTTGTAGCAGCACGATCGGTTATCGGCAAGACCTGCGTTGTTATCATAGCCGCAGAGTCAAGACCCGGACATTTCAAGAAGGCGACTTGGTGTTACATTTGATTCAAGATCATATGGATATGCACAAGTTATCTCCCCCTTGGGAAGGACCTTTCGTGGTCATCAGAAATCTCAATAATAGGTCATATTACCTCATTGATGTGCGGGAAGGCGACAAGTCACGTACCTCTGGGCAGGAGACCAATAGGCTGTGGAATATTGCTCATCACCAGCCTTACTACACTTGAGTCATCAACTCTCATCAATGTACATACATCCATCCTTATATATATATATCTTTTTCATATAATAAAGTTGGCATCCCTACAAGACGGGGCTTCTGTCGTTTCTCCATACAAGATTGTGCAAATGTTGATACTTCAACAAAGGTCATTTGGGGGCTTCCAACCCACCGGGTTTAGCTTTCACACCCTCTTGACCGGCTCTTCAGCAACCTATTGTGTAAGTGTTCATACTTCAACAAGGTCATTTGGGGGCTTCCAACCCACCAGGTTTAGCTTTCACACCCTCTTGACCGGCTTTTCAGCCACTACAAGACCGGGTTAAACCTGCATGTATGCTGATGCTACTCCGCTAGGTGACCCACCAAACTCTTACTAGTTAATCTCGACCAAAGACCCTAAGCTGATCAAAATACTTGACAGTCACTCTTACCATGAAACCATGTACTGGTTATGGTTAAAACGGTGGCTTATGTCATGTGAGGTCCGGCTTACGGAAAGCGAGGATAAACTCACCTATCTATTGCGCCTCTCCACCTTGTGGTCCATTCATACTCTTATTCAGTCACTCATTTTGAAGACCCTGAGCTGTTTAAGGTTTAAACGACAGATTTATGTCACGTGAGAGCCTTCTTATGGGTCTGGGGGTACTCATGACCTGTTGCACCTCTCCATTATATGGGTCGTTGTACTCTTAACGGTTACTCTTTTTAAGATCCTGCACTGTTAAGGTTCAAACGATGAATCTGTGCCATGGGAGAGCTGACATATGAGGTTTGGGCAAACACGCCTAAGTTTTTAGAAAAGAAAAGCAAGGTCATAAAGAGATTTAACATCTTTGGGTTGTGCCTCTAAAGCCACCTTAAAAACGATATAGAATATACTATGTCTTGTTTTGTTTTTGCAGGTCTTGTCTTCTATGATAAGTCACCATTAAGTGTGAAGAAAGATGGTTATAGCCAGAAGGAAAGACAGATAAAGCAGATAAAGCTATTCGAATTTCAAACGGGCACGATGGCACGACAAAGGCAATCAAGTTTTTGCAACAGCTATTACAAAGCTCTTCGAGAGCCCAAAAATCTGCAAACTCAAAGTTTTTTGGAATCACTTATAACCTGGCGGATCAACCCAGCTGGGTTACCTTCAGCCAGGGGCAATTTGTTCAACTCGTCGTCGGGTCATCCTACGTCGGGTCTTCGATATCTTCGATCTGAAGGTTGTCCACATCCTAGTTGTAGTTTATTAAAACCTCAAACTGAGCTTCATCATCAAAGATGGGAGATGGGTCAATGTCAGGAGCAAAGAGTTGCTTACGGCGTGCAGGAATCAAGTCTTTGGCTTCAAAAGTTGGACCGCGCACTTGTTTGCTATCCTAGCCATAAGCCGCCTGATATGAGGTCAAATCAATCTCGGTGATGAGTGTCGATGCGAGCACTCGGGAGGCCTTCATACAGTGGGCATAGTTTGCTTGTGTAAACTCTGAGCCATCATCCTTCTTCAACGGAGAGCCATCCATCATCTCTTCAGTGGTAAGCTCAAGGGCAAAAGCCAGCGACCGACTTAACGTGGCCATTTCTCTCTTACGGGCGGTTGATCATTTTAGCTCTGCGATTTGTTTTGGGAGGGTGGAAAAGACTTCTATCACCCCTTTCATGAACTTGGGGACACCTTTCTCCGTCAGAATCGACTTGATGGTGCAAAGGGTCCCGCAGTACAGCTGTTCCGTCAGAGTATATACTGCTTTTAGCTTCAACAAGCTGTCGGAGCACAGCTAGTGGCTTCTCTGCTCTGCAAAGAAAATTAGAAGTTATAAGCCACCTAAAGAGTTTTTCAACAAGCTAAGGAATTTTTCTAGTTGACAATTACTTACCAAAGATGGCAGCAGTCATCCGAGATATATGATGTTTGAGGGTTGTCAGCTCTTCTATCAAAAGTTTTAGCCTTTCATCAGTGTCTTCTGCACGCTTTGTCAGGGCGGTCTGTTCAGCTTCAGCGGCTTTCCTGAAAGCCGCAAAGTCCACCTGTACTTTCTCGAGTTCTATGCAGGTGACCCACCATTTGTCTTCCGCCTCAATTCGAGCAGCTTGTTGTGTGGTAATGTTTTCTCTAAGGCCAGTCATGTCAGACTCGATCATGTTCAAACCTTCTTTCATAGTACAAATAAGCTTCATAAGTTCTAAGTCGCCAAGGAGACACATTAGTAGTCAGAAGTGCTAAAGCAATAATATTACAAGTCTCAAGTAGATTGCAAGCAATATACTTGACACTCGGGAGCTAATGTCTGTCATTTCTCTCAAAGTCTACAACGCTATAAAGCTCCAGCTCATCATTGGTATAATGACTTGGACTTGGGGGCTACACTTGGCGCCTCTGAACAATAAAGCTCCGGCTCATCATTGGCGTAATGACCCGGACTTGGGGGCTACACTTGGATCTTATTTTAGGGTACCATCTTATTATCAATACTAACCCGTCACTTGCGGGCTACATGCCAACTACTTGCAATAACAAAAGTGGGAAGACCCAGTCTACTATTTTCAATAATAAACCAGATCTTGGGGGCTACATAAGGATATAAGGAAAGGCAAGATAGGAGGGGTACCTCATGTTTTTTTCTTCATCAGCCCAACATGTTTTGACTCCATGTTGCGACTCGCGGAAAGGCGGTTTAGATAACTAGCGTGTAGCTCGTTTGCAGTCAGCTTCTCCAAGCTAGGGAATGCAAAATCAATCTTCTCCCTATCTGGTGAGGGCACCTCATCCTTCCTGGTATGTTTCGCTAACACATGAGGAGCAGGAGAAGTGTAGCCCATCCTAGTGATAACAACTTCTTCTCGAGGATCCGTATCCTTGGCGGCTAGTGAAGGGTTGGGCGGCTTAGGATCAGTCTCTGGAGGGTCTTCAGGAGCGGCCATGTGAAGGTCAGTCGGCTTAGAGGATTGAGGAGCATCTTCAGCATCACCTTTTTCGGCGTTAGAGGGCTCAACATGAGCTGCAGGAGAGTCCGTCTTGGGATTCTCCAGCTCTCGAGCAATAGGAGTGGTGGTTGACCCGCCCACTTTCCTTCATTTCACTTGAGCCCTTGGAGCAAAAAGATTGTTATACAAACAGAAGGGCAAGAGTGTTAACATATGTTGTGGAGTATAAAGGTACATACTCTGGGTTGATTTTAAGAGGAGGCAACTTGGAGGCAGTTGAGTCACTGGAAGAAGGCCGAGTCCTGAAAGGTTAAGATTGTGAAACTAAAAGTAAGTTACAATGCAAAAATAGTATACATACAGTAGATTTAGTCAAAAGAATACCTGAGTACGCCGTTGATGTCGCTTGAAGCTACGTTGGTATTTCCCCAAAGAGGAAGGGATGATGCAGCACAACGGCGGTAGGTATTTCCCTCAAATATGAAACCAAGGTTATCAAACCAGTAGGAGAACCAAGCAACATAACGTAAACAGCCCCTGCACACAAATAACAAATACTCGCAACCCGACGTGTTAAAGGGGTTGTCAATCCCTTTCGGGTAACGGCGCAAGAAATTGGCATGGAGACAGGAGAAAGTTGTAAATTTGATAGATCGAACGGCAAATAAAATAAAGTTCAGCAAGGTATTTTTGGGTTTTTGGAAATATAGATCTGAAAATAAAAGCAAAGGAAAAGTAGATCGCAAAGGCAAATATATGAGAAGAAAGACCCGAGGTGCGTAGGTTTCACTAGTGGCTTCTCTCGAGAAAAAATATCAAACGGTGGGTGAACAAATTACTATTGGGCAACTGATAGAACTTCAAATACTCATGATGATATCCAGGCAATGATCATTACATAGGCATCACGTCCAAGATTAGTAGACTAACTCCTGCCTGCATCTACTACTATTACTCCACACATCGACCGCTATCCAGCATGCATCTACTTTATTAAGTTCATGGAGAAACGGAGTGATGCAATAAGAACGATGACATGATGTAGACAAGATTTATCTATGTAGAGATAGACCCCATCGTTTTATCCTTAGTAGCAACGATACATACATGTCGTTTCCCTTTCTGTCACTGGGATCAAGCACCGTAAGATCGAACCCACTACAAAGCACCTCTTCCCATTGCAAGATAAATAGATCAAGTTGGCCAAGCAAAACCCAAATATCGGAGAAGAAATGCGAGGCTATAAGCAATCATGCATATAAGAGATCAAAGAAACTCAAATAACTTCCATGGATATAAAAAGATAGATCTGATCATAAACTCAAAGTTCATCGATCCCAACAAACACACCGCAAAAGAGTTACATCGTATGGATCTCCAAGAGGCCATTGTGTTGAGAATTAAGCGAGAGAGAGAAAGCCATCTAGCTACTAACTACGGACCCAAAGGTCTACAAAGAACTACTCACGCATCATCGGAGAGGCACCAATGGAGGTGGTGAACCCCATCTGAGATGGTTTCTAGATTGGATCTGGTGGTTTTGGACTCTGCAGTGGCTGGATGAATATTTCGTCTGTCCCCTTAGGGTTTATGGAATATTGGGTTATTTATAGAGCAAAGAGGCGGTCGGGGGGGCACCCGAGGTGGGCACAACCCATCAGGGCGTACCTGGGCCTCCTAGCACGCCCTGGTGGGTTGTGCCCCCCTCGGGGCACCCCCCAGGCGCAGCCAGGGCCTGATGTGTTCCTTCTGGCCCATTAAAAATCATAGTGAAGTTTCGTGGCATTTGGACTTCGTTTGGTATTGATTTTCTACGATGTAAAAATCATGGAAAAAACAACAACTGGTACTTGGCACTATGTCAATAGGTTAGTACCAAAAAATGATATAAAATGATTATAAAACATCCAAGATTGATAATATAACAGCATGGAACAATCAAAAATTATAGATACGTTGGAGACATATCAGCCGTTTTCGAGGAGCCAGAGAATTTGGCAAGCCAACCAAGAGGTCTTCAGAGCCAGTGCTCTGGGTCTTACGCCTGGAGTCATGTTGTTGCTTTTTGAAAGAAAGTTGGGATCTAAGTAAGCAAGAGGATGTGAAAATCGAACATTCTTGATGACCCGCCATGTTCTTCCTCGTAGCAAGATTTCTGAGTTGGGGGAAATGTAAGTTACCTCAGGGGCGTCGGCGTGGCTTGTATCCACTTCTTCCTATGAGTAATCATTGTCAATGAGTTGCATAAAGAGAAGGCCAAGAGAGTCAAGTTCTACCTTCAAGGCTTCAAGCTCGAGCAGGTCCTGAGCAGAAGTTTTCTTCTTACGACCTGGAGCACGGGTCTTACCCGCCTTAGGTTTCTTCTTGGAGGGGGCAGTATACCTTCTCTTCCAGAAAGGAGAGTCGGCCTATATAGAAGCCGCTGAAAGGGTAAAAAGAGTAAACGCAGAAGGTTAATGGAAAAAAGTGATTTACTGGAAAGGAATCTTACATCTTGAGACAGGTTGTTAGCACAGAAAGGGTTCAACCCGATCTTGTTGCGGGCTTCTTGAGATTCACCTAGTAATGACTTAACGATCGTATTAAGATCTTGATCTGTCAAGGGTCTGGTGTTGAAGCAAAGAGGGTCGTTTACAACACCCGTATACTCACACATAAGCTTATCCCGTCGGCTCAACGACAAAATCCTCCAAGTGACCCAACAGCGGGTGAGATCAACGCCAGTTAAGCCGTTGGCCATTAAGGCCCTGATTTTTGCAAAGACCGGAGCATATTCTACTCGCTTTGCAGCAAACATCCGATCTAGGAGCTCGGTGGATGTGCAAAGCCGGGTAGAGCGATAACCTGACAGTGGTCTCTCTCCTTTTTTGAGAAGTGTCTTTGCAATAAAACCATGTTTTGTTCTAGTCCTTGGGGTGACTTGGCAGGGTGACTGCAGGGAAGACCATGTCCCTCCGCCTTTGAATGGAGATGCCTCCAAGTTCCAAGATCAGTCCAGCAGCTACCTCGGTCTGGCGGTTGATATAAAAGAAGTTGCAGAAGAGGTCAACAGATGGCTCTTCTCGCAGGTATGCCTCACACAAGACTTGGAATTGGCACATGTTGGTGACAAAGTTAGGACCTATGCCTTGAGGATGGAGCTAGTAGAAATGGAGGACATCCCGGAAAACTTTGACCCGGGCGGGCTGAAGCCTCGGAGAAGATAATCAGCAAACATAACCACTTCCCCTTCCTGAGGGGTGGGCTTGACTTCTGGCCCTGGGACCCGCCAGTGAACGATGTTCTGAGCCAGCAAGACCCCCATTTCTACGAGGTCATTAAGAAAGGATTTCGAAAACCCCGAAACTGACCCAATCACAAGATGCGGGGGCTTTATACATAATGGCGGGTTAAGATCTGTGAGGGGAAATAAATTTGCCACGTCAAAATCGCCATTCACTATGGAGCAGGCGAGTCAAATTTACTACAATGTGAGCCGGCAGTGCCATGGCGGGTTAACAGAGAACAGCTATTGGGAAATCTACTAAGTTTGCACAAACAGATCCTACTAAATATAGCAACTGTTACGAGATCTACTAACGAGGAAAAAAGGGAAATATATTATGAACAAAAAAGGCCACGGAAGTGCGAGCTAGTTCAAGCATGAAATCTGTCCAAGAAGGGATCTATATTGGATATTTCAGGCTTGCTAAATGGAGCATCGCGTAAAAGGACTAGGGTTTCAGAATCTACGGTGTTCTAGTTCTCAATATACTGTGTTCTTGTTCGGTAAGGTTTCCGGTAATGGCGGAGGAATCGGGAGGTCTCCGATGGACTAATGCAGATCCGTAAAAGGAGAAAGGAAGAACCTGAAGGGAACCCGTGAAGTGGCAGAACGCCGGTGAGCTCTGGACCAATCAGGGTGATGCAGCAGTCCTGGTCGGTGCAGACAGAAAACATGGGGCGACGGAAAAATGACCAAGACGTCGTTCACGGGTCATCCTGAACGGGTGGGTGAATTATTGGAAATAATACATAGTGATGTATGTGGTCTAATGAGCACAGCCGCACGGGGTGCGTATTTCTACTTTGTGACTTTTACTGATGATTTTAGTAGGTATGGATATATCTACTTGATGAAGCATAAGTTGGAAACCTTTGAAAAGTTCAAAGATTTTCAGAATGAAGTAGAAAATCATCATAACAAAAGGATTAAGTTTCTACGGTCTCCTCGCGGGGTCGAATACCTTAGTCATGATTTTGTCCAACATCTGAGTGACCGTGGAATCCACAGCTTACGCCTCCCGGAACTCCATGGTGAAACAAAGGTTCGGAACGATGTAACTGAACCTTGTTAGACATGGTAAGGTCGATGATGTCTCTTACAGATCCGCCGATATATTTTGGGGGTCACGCACTAGAAACTGCTGCTCACCCATTAAACAAAGCATTGTCTAAGTCTGTTGAGACGACACCATACGAGTTATGGCATGGAAAGAAACCCAATTTGTCACATCTCAAAATCTGGGGTTGTGAAACTTATGTAAAACATTTACAAACAAGCAGACTCAATCCCAAATCGGACAACTTCTACTTTGTAGGTTATCCAAAAGAAACAGTTGGGTATTCTTTCTACCAACCCTCCGAGTGCAAAGTGTTTGTCGCTAAAAACGGAGTCTTTCTTGAGAAAGGGTTTCTCGCTAAAGTATTGAATGGGAGGACAGTACAACTTGATGAGATTAGTGAATCTTTGGAAATCGTTGATATGGTTAAGGAACCGGAAGTAATTCTGCAAATTATCCCTGCAATCGAGCTGAAAGTTGTCGCATGTGATGCGGAAACTTTAGAATATGTTGTAACTGAACCGCGCAGATCATGTAGGGCTATCCATCCACCTGAGTGGTTTTATAATGAAATCTTCATTCTTGAAGACGATGAACCTGCACACTACAAGGAAGTGATGGCGGGGCCTAGCTCAAGGGAATGGCACAAGGCCATGAAATACGAAATGGAATCCATGTACGAAAACCAAGTTTGGAACTTGGCAGAACTTCCAGATGGCATAAAACCCATTGGTTGTAAATGGATTTTCAAAAGAAGACAGACGCGGATGGTAACATTACTATCCACAAAGCTAGACTTGTCACGAAAGGGTTCACGCAAGTTCCAGGGGTGGACTACGACGAGACTTTCTCGCCCATAGCTATGCTTAGGTCTGTTCAGATATTACTAGCAATTGCTGCTTATTTCGATTATGAAATATGGCAGATGGATGTCAAAACAGCTATCCTAAATGGAAACCTTGAAAAGGATGTATACATGATATGACCAGAAGGTTTTATCGATCCTAAGAATGCTAGAAAGGTATGTAAGCTTCAGAAAGCCATTTATGGTCTGAAGCAAGCATCAAGGAGCTGGAACATTCGTTTTGACGAAGTGTTCAAAGAGTTTGGCTTCATCAGGAACGACGAAGAATCTTGTGTTTACAAGAAGTTTAGTGGGAGCGCAAAAGCATTTCTAATTTTGTATGTGGATGACCTAATTTTGATTGGAAATGACGTGAATTTTCTTAGCAAAGTAAAAGACTCATTAAAGAAGAGTTTTTCAATGAAAGACTTACGCGAAGCGGCATATGTATTGGGCATCAGAATCTATAGAGATAGATCAAGATGCCTGATAGTGCTTAGCCAAAGCACATACATTGACAAGGTGTTGAAAAGGTTCAACATGGAGAACTCCAAGAAGGGCCTACTCCCCATGTCACCTGGCAGAGTGCTTTGCAAGAATCAGAGCCCTCGGACCCTTGGTGAGCGAGTACAAATGAATGATGTTCCATATGCTTCGGTAGTTGGTTCAATCATTTATGCCATGCTATGTACAAGACCGGACGTTTCCTATGCACTAAGTGTTAGCGGCCAGTACCAAAGTGATCCAGGATTGGAACACTAGGCCGAAGTCAAGGGTATTCTTAAGTACCTCAGTAGGACCAAGGATTTACTCCTTGTGTACGGAGGTGATGAATAGCTCATTGTAAGTTGTTACACTGATGCAGGCTTCATGACTGACCCAAGTGACTTCAAATCTCAATCAGGCTATGTTTTCATATTGAACGGCGGCACAGTTGTTTGGAAAAGTTCCAAACAAAAGACTGTGGCGGATTCTGCGACAGAGGCAGAATATGTTGCAGCTTCAGAAGCCTCTGAGCAGGCGGTCTGGTTCAAGCGGTTTCTTGAAGACCTTGGTGTGGTCGCAAGTGCGCTGGACCCGATGGAGATCTATTGTGATAATAGTGGAGCCATGGCTCAAGCAAGGGAGCCAAGTTCGCACCATAAGACAATGCATATTCAACGCAAATATAAACTCATTCGACATCATGTCGAAGAAGGTTTTGTGAAAGTATGCAAAGTTCACACTGATATGAACATGTCAGACCCGATGACAAAGCCTCTATCACGAGCAAAGCATGAGCAACACCGGATATCCCCTGGAGTTAGGGAAGCCATGTAACCGGATTATGACTCTAGTGCAAGTGGGAGTCTATAGGAGATATGCCCTAGAGGCAGTAATAACAATTATTTTGTATCTCTGAGTTTGTAATGAATTTTTATGATCCATGTTATAACTGCAATGATTCTCGGGTCTGCAATATCCACAAGGCCCAAAGAGAAACTCATTTGCACGTGTGGTATAATAAACGGTAAAATGTATTCCTAGTCTTGCCTCTAATACTTCCTCAAGTATTGCATGATGATCCCGTTTTCCTGATCATGGGAATGGCTATGCTGACAATTTTGAGGGCACAATGTTGGTAGAACACTTGTGTTGAATCAACCCGAATTGATGTTATACTCTGACATACATTCATGACAAGTTAATGGTTAATAACACAAAGATAGTTAATGTTTGCATAATTCCTTAGACCATGAGAGTATCAAGTTCCTTCGTGCTTGCTTCATGAACTTTGGGGTTTGTTAAACGCCATCCGTTACTGGGTGGCTATTACGACGGCTTACGGGTTCATGGAAAAGTATGACAAGTAACAAGATAGCTCAAGATTGGGATTTGCTCCTCTGATAATGGAGAGATATTCTCAGGCCCTCTCGGTGTTACAGTATCCATCATCGTCTGGCCAAACACAGTGTGATTTGATCACAGGGATGCCAAAACACGAAAATGAGAAAAGAAAATAAAATCGGTAACGAGGTAACTTGCATAGTGGACAAGTTGTTGATCCACGGGGTGCAGAAAATCTCACCTCGGGTGTTTGTAACATATCGCGAAGCAACAGGAATAGCGCACGACAACTGGAGGTTCACTCGAATATTTATTCGTGTGGGTATAGGGGTCAATATGGGTGTCCACGGATCCTATGTTGATCATTTATCGAAAAGTGTTCCCCTCATGTCTATACTTCAGACGAACCTATAGGGTCACATGCAGTCTTAGAGAAAATCACCGGAAAAGTTTCGGGGACAACGGAAGAGTTGCGGAGAGATAACACCGGAAGAGTATCAGTAAAACCAAAAAGTTGTTTCGGATTATACCATTGAGTCGAATTGGTTTCGGCATAAGCCTGGAAATTATTAGAGGGTACCAGAATTGTTCTGGTAACTTCTGAGATTTTTCGGAGACAAAAACCGGAAATATTCTGGACTGCTGGAACTGCTTTGGTTGCTTTTCATAGATGAAAATCACTGATCTGAAAATGTTTCAGAACATGTCTAGAATTGTTTTAGTGGGTACTGGAATTATTCTAAGACCCATAGAAATATTTTTGGATTTATCAGTCGCGAAAAATTGGTTCCATGAATAGTGAAAAACACTTTTTGGTGGCTTTTTCGAGAAGCCGCCTTGAGGGCTTTTTGGTATTTCCCTTATTGGCTTCTTGGAGAAGCCACCTTAAGGGCATTTTGGTATTTCCATGTGACCGCTACCCCTTGGGCTTGGCATATAAATGGAGGTGGAGAGGTGCTCTCCATGGACACACTCTTTCTCAACATACAAATGGCATGCATGATCCGGCAGGAACTAGTTCTGGACGGATAGCTGACACCGTATGTGTGCAACCCTGTAGAGAGGTCGTAGTTTCGATCTTTTGCCCGAGGGGCTTTTCAAAGGTCCTCCCGAGGGGCTGTCTGAGTTTTCGTTCGGGCTTTGAGCGTCTTCCCGAAGGGTTGTCCGTGACATTGTTCGAGGGACTGCTTGACCGCCTCCCGAAGGACTGTCCGACGAGGGAGAACATCCTCGTGGTTGGGAGGTTGTAAATCCTAGATGCGGGGATCTGCACCACCAATCTTCATCGACTCTACTTTTGCTGCACTACGAGTCGGTAAGGGTCAGATCAAACCTTGTATGCATCTCCATAGTGATCCTGGGCGTGCTCGCAGTACCGATTTTTTTGTTTTCTACCGCGTTCCCCAACAAAGGCGATCGCAAGGTAAGAGGTAAATTAAGTGCCTAGTCAATTTAACTGTGTGCTAGCTTTGATGTGAATTTAATGCTGACGGTGAACTAACTTTTCTATGCGTTTCTAATGGCTGGCGGCAGATGCAGCACGTGCCAACCTCAACCTCACACTAGAGTCATTTGGGGGCATGGTCAGCAAGCATAACGCCGACATTGACTATATGTTGTTGGACAAGTTCCTCGGGCTTCCACCGATGCAAGGGTTTGACTCCATCCAACACTATTGGAAATATGCCCTAGAGCCAATAAATAAAGTGTTTATTATTATATTTCCTTGTTCATGATAGTTGTTTATTGTCCATGCTATAATTGTATTGATTGGAAACACATTACATGTGTGGATAAATAGACAACACTTTGTCCCTAGTATGCCTCTAGTGAACTAGCTCATTGATCAAAGATGGCCAAGGTTTCCTAGCCATTTACATTTGATGTCATTTGATAACGAGATCACATCATTAAGAGAATGATGTGATGGACAATACCCAAACTACAAACGTAGCATATGATCGTGTCAGTTTATTGCTACTGTTTTCTCCATGCCAAGTATATGTTCCTATGACCATGAGATCATGTAACTCACAGACACCGGAGGAGTGCCTTGTGTGTATCAAATGTCGCAACGTAACTAGGTGACTATAAAGGTGCTCTACAGGTATCTCTGAGGGTGTCTGTTGGGTTGGCATGCATCAAGACTGGGATTTGTTACTCCATGTGACGGGGAGATATCTCAAGGCCCACTCGGTAATACAACATCACAATAAGCCTTGCAAGCAATATTACTAAGTGTTAGTCATGGGATCTTGTATTACAGAACGAGTAAAAAGACTTGCCGGTAACGAGGTTGAACTAGGTATGGAGATACCGACGATCGAATCTCGGGCAAGTAACATATCGAAGAACAAAGGGAACATCATACGGGATTAACTGAATCCTTGACATAGAGATTCGACCAATAAAGATCTTCGTAGAATTAGTAGGAACCAATATGGGCATCCAGGTCCCGCTATTGGTTATTGACCGTAGAGGTGTCTCGATCATGTCTACATAGTTCTCGAACCCGTAGGGTCTGCACACTTAAGGTTTGGTGGTGTTTTGGTAGTATAGAGTTATTTATGGTGGTGAACGAAGGTTGTTCAGAGTCCCGGATGAGATCCCGGACGTCACGAGGATCTCCGGAATGGTCCGGAGGTAAATATTGATATATAGGAAGTCCTATTTTGGTCACCGGAAAAGTTTCGGGCTCATCAGGAGTGTACCGGGAGTGTCTGTAGTGTACCGGGAGACCATCGGGAGGGGTATTTCGACCCAAGAGGCTACATGGGCTATGGGAGGATGAATACTAGCCCTTAGTGGACTGGTGGAAGTCCCACACAAGGCCCATGCGGCTGGGAAAGAAAAGGCCAAAGAGAAAAGGTGGAAAAGGGCAAAAAAGCCAAAAGGGGAAGGAGTCCTAGTCCTACTAGGATTGGAGGAGGATTCCTCCTCTCCTCCCACTTCGCTCAAAGCCTAGAGGGCTTGGCCCTTGCACCAAGCCTCCTCCTCTCTTCCTCTTATATATACTAGATTTTTCAGCCACGTGCTACCCTCTCCTGTTTCTCCTCTAGATCGGTTTTCTACAGTGCTTAGGCGAAGCCCTGCCGGAATTGCTCCACCACCATCGCCGCAACGCCGTCGCGCTATCGGAGAACTCGTCTACCTCTCTGCTTCCTCTTACTGGATAAAGAAGGTAGAGATCGTCATCAAGCTGTACATGTGCTGAACGCGAAGGTGCCATCCGTTCGGTGCCTGATCGGGACGGATCGTGATTGGATCATGGCACGCTCGGCAATTTGGATCGCGAAGATGTTCAACTACACTAACCACGTTTCTTAATGCTTCCCGCTTAGCAATCTACAAGGGTATGTAGATTCACTCTCCCTCTCGTAGATGCTCATCACCATGGATAGATCTTGTGTGTTCGTAGGAAATTTTTTGTTTCCCATGCAACGTTCCTCAACAATGGCATCATGAGCTAGGTCTATGTGTAGATGAGATCTCGAGTAGAACACAAAGAGTTTGTGGGCGTTGATTCTTAGATTGCTTCCTCCCTTGGTCCTGTTTTGGTTCAGCGGTATTGTGGGATGAAGCGGCCCGGACCAACCTTACTCGTACGCTTATGAGAGACCGGTTCCATCAACTGATGTGTAACCTCGTTGCACAACGATGGCTGGCGGGTTCCTGTTTCTCCTATTTTAGTTGGATTGGATTCGACAAGGCGGTCCTTGAGAAGGTTGAAAAGTTACTTATGTATCACCATTGTGGTTTATGCGTAGGTAAGAATTGTTCTTGCCAGATACCCGTAACAGCCATGAAAACATGCAACAACAATTAGAGGACGTCTAACTTGTTTTTGCATGGTATGTTGTGATGTGATATGGCCAATTACACTATGTGATATATGTGATGTATGAGATGATCATGTGTTGCATAGAATATCATGACTTGCATGTCGATGAGTACGGCAATCGACAGGAGCCATAGGGTTGTCTTTAATTATTGTATGACCTGCGTGTCAATCATTAAGCGCTATGTAATGCTTTACTTTATTGCTAAACGGTAGCAATAGTAGTAGAAGCATGATGGGCGAGACAACCCCGATGGCGACACATTGATGGAGATCAAGATCATGGAGATCATGGTGTCGTTCTCGTGACGATGGAGATCATGCCGGTGCTTTCTTGATGGAGATCAAAAGCACAAGTTCATGGCCATATCATGTCACTTATGATTTGCATGTGATGTTAATCCTTTTTATGCACCTTGTTTTGCTTGGGACGACGGCAGCATTATAAGGTGATCCCTCACTTAAATTTCAAGATGAATTGTGTTCTCCCCGAGTGTGCACCGTTGCGAAAGTTCATCGTGTCAAGACACCACGTGATGATCGGGTGTGATAGACTCTACGTTGACATACAACAGGTGCAAACCAGTGTTGCACATGCAGAACACTCGGGTTAAACTTGACGAGCCTAGCATGTACAGACATGGCCTCGGAACACAAGAGACCGAAAGGTCGAACATGAGTCATATAGTAGATATGATCAACATGACGATCTTCACCATTGAAACCACCTCAACTCACGTGATGATCAGACTTGAGTTGGTGAATTTGGATCATGTGACACTCAGATGACCTGAGGGATGTCAATTTGAGTCGGAGCTTTAGTAATTTGATTAACTAAACTCATTATCTTGAACAATAGTATAAGTAACCTTTGCATATTTATGTTGTAGATCAATGGCTCGCGCAGTAGCACCCGTGAATTTTAATGCGTTCCTAGAGAAAGCTAAGTTGAAAGATGATGGAAGTAACTTTGTTGAATGGGCTCGTAATCTGAGGATTATCCTCACGGCTTCCTAGAAATCATATGTCCTTGATGCACTGCTTGGTGACCAACCAGAAGACATGTCATCCGAAGATGTTAAGAATGCTTGGGGGGCACGTTCTGGAGATTAATCAATAGTTCAGTGTGCAATATTGTATGGCTTAGAACCGGGACTTCAAAGACGTTTTGAACATCATGGAGCATATGAGATGTTCTAGGAGTTGAAGTTTATCTTTCAGAAGAATGCCCGGATCGAGAGGTATGAGACCTTCGATAAGTTCTATGCTTGCAAAATGGAGGAGAACGGGTCTATCAGTGAACATATACTCTGAATGTCTGGGTATTCGACTCGTCTAGCGGAGTTGGGAATTGCCCTTCCGCCAGAGGCGATCACTGATAGAGTTCTTCAATCACTGCCACCTAGTTACAAAATCTTTGTGATGAATTATGACATGCACGGGATGAACAAGTCAGTCGTCGAGTTGTTTGCGATGCTAAAAGTCGCTGAGTCTTAAATCCAGAAAGAACATCAAGTGTTGATGGTCAATAAAACCACTAGTTTCAAGAAGAATGGCAAGGGCAAGGGCAAGAAGGGTAAAACTAAGAAGGATGGCAAAGCAGTTGCTACTCCTGTAAAGAAGCCCAAGACTGGACCCAAGCCTGAAACTGAGTGCTTTCATTGCAAGGGAACTGGTCACTAGAAGCGGAACTGCCCCAAGTACCTGGCTGACAAGAAGGCGGCCAATGACAAAGAAGGTA
This sequence comes from Hordeum marinum, assembly GCA_022496015.1. NCBI lineage: Eukaryota > Viridiplantae > Streptophyta > Magnoliopsida > Poales > Poaceae > Hordeum > Hordeum marinum. The sequence continues at coordinate 279,250,319 of CM039673.1, forward strand.
TATATGATATACATGTTATTGATGACCTTACTAGCTCTCGTTATGGTGCCTGGGTATTTGATACCGGTTCGGTTGCTCACATTTGCAACTCAAAACAGGAACTACGGAATAGACAAAGGCTGGCAAAGGATGAAGTGACGATGCGCGTGGGAAATGGTTCCAAGGTTGATGTGATCACCGTCGACACGCTCTCTCTTCGATTACCATCGGGATTAGTGATGAACCTGAATAATTGTTATTTAGTGCCTACGTTAAGCATGAACATTATATCTGGATCTTGTTTATTGCGAGATGGTACTCATTTAAATCGGAGAATAATGGTTGTCCTATTTATATGAGTAATATCTATTATGGTCATGCACCCAATGTGAGGGGTTTATTCATATTGAATCTTGATAGTGATGACACACATGTTCATAACATTGATACCAAAAGATGTAGAGTTGATAATGATAGTACCAATTTCTTATGGCACTGTCGTTTAGGTCATATTGGTGTAAAACGCATGAGGAAGCTCCATGCAGATGGACTTTTGGAGTCACTTGATTTTGAATCACTTGACACATGTGAACCATGCCTCATGGGCAAGATGACTAAAACGCCGTTCTCTGGAACAATGGAACGGGCAAGTGACTTATTGGAAATCATACATACTGATGTGTGCGGTCCAATGAATGTTACAACGTGTGGTGGATATCATTATTTTCTCACCTTCACGGATGACTTAAGTAGATATGGGTATATTTACTTAATCAAACACAAGTCTGAAACGTTTGAAAAGTTCAAGCAATTTCAGAGTGAAGTTGAGAATCATCGTAACAAGAAGATTAAATTCCCGCGATCTGATCGAGGAGGTGAATATCTGAGTTATGAGTTTGGTAGTCACTTAAGACAGTGTGGAATTGTTTCACAGTTGACACCGCCTGGAACACCACAGCATAATGGTGTGTCCGAACGTCGTAATCGAATCTTATTAGATATGGTGTGTTCTATGATGTCTCTTGCTGATTTGCCACTATCATTTTGGAGTTATGCATTAGAGACAGCTGCATTCACTTTAAATAGGGCACCATTGAAATCCGTTGAGATGACGCCATATGAACTATGGTTTGGCAAGAGGCCAAAGTTGTCGTTTATTAAAATTTGGGGATGTAATGCTTATGTCAAAAAGCTTGAGCCTGAAAAACTAGAACCCAAATCGGAGAAATGCGTCTTCATAGGATACCCGAAAGAGACAGTCGGGTATACCTTCTATCTCAGATCCGAAGGCAAAGTGTTTGTCGCTAAGAACGGAACATTTCTTGAGAAAGAGTTTCTCTCGAAAGAATTGAGTGGGAGGAAAATAGAGCTTGATGAGGTTATTGAACCTTTACTTCAACCAGAGAGTAGTGCAGGGCAAAAAGATGTTTCTATGGAACCTACGACGGTTGAAGAGGAAGTTAATGAAGATGATAATGAAGCTTCGGATCAAGTTACTATTGAACCTCGTAGGTCGACAAGGGCGCGTACTGCTCCTGAGTGGTACGGCAACCCTGTCTTGGAGGTCATGTTGTTGGACAACAATGAACATACGAGCTATGGAGGAGCGATGATGGGCTCGGATTCCGAGAAATGGTTAGAGGCCATGAAATCCGAGATGGGATCCATGTATGAAAACAAAGTATGGACTTTGGAAGTATTACCTGAAGGGCGAAAGGCCATTCAAAACAAATGGATCTTTAAGAAGAAGACGGACGCGGACGGTAATGTCACCGTCTATAAAGCTCGACTTGTGGCAAAGGATTTTTCACAAGTTCAAGGAGTTGACTATGATGAGATCTTCTCACCCGTAGTGATGCTTAAGTCTGTCAGAATCATGTTGGCAATAGCTGCTTATTTCGACTATGAAATTTGGCAGATGGATGTCAAACCAGCGTTCCTCAACGGTTTCCTTAAGGAAGAATTGTATATGATACAACCAGAAAGTTTTGTCGATCCAGAGAATGCTCACAAAGTTTGCAAACTCCAGCGATCCATTTATGGGCTGGTGCAAGCATCTCGGAGTTGGAATAAGCGCTTTGATGAGGTGATCAAAGTGTTTAGGTTTATACAAGTTTATGAAGAAGCTTGTATTTACAAGAAAGTGAGTGGGAGCTCTATAGCGTTTCTAATATTATATGTGGATGACATATTGCTGATTGGAAACAATATAGACATGCTGGAAAGCGTGAAGGAATATTTGAACAAGAGTTTTTCAATGAAGGACCTAGGAGAAGCTACTTTCATATTAGGCATTAAGATCTATAGAGATAGATCGAGACGCTTAATAGCACTTTCACAGAGCACATACCTTGATAAAGTTTTGAAGAAGTTCAAAATGGATCAGTCCAAGAAGGGGTTCTTGCCTGTGTTACAAGGTGTGAAGTTGAGTAAGACTCAATCCCAGTGACTGCAGAAGATAGAGAAAAGATGAGTGTCATCCCCTACGCTTCAGCCATAGGCTCTATCATGTATGCAATGTTATGCACAAGACCCGATGTCAGCCTTGCCATAAGTATGGCCGGAAGGTTTCAAAGTGATCCTGGAATGGAGCACTGGGCGGTGGTCAAGAATATCCTTAAGTACCTGAAAAGGACTAAGGAGATGTTTCTCGTTTATGGAAGTGATGAAGAGCTCTTCATAAAGGGTTACGTCGATGCAAGCTTTGACACTGATCGGATGACTCTAAGTCGCAAATCAGATACGTATTTATTCTCAACGGGGGAGTGGTAAGCTGGTGCAGTTCCAAGCAAAGCGTGGTAGCCGATTCTACATACGAAGCGGAGTACATCGCAGCCTCGGAGGCGGCGAAGGAAGGTGTCTGGATGAAGCAGTTCATGACATATCTTAGAGTAGTGCCTAGTGCATTGAATCCAATGACTCTGTTTTGTGACAACACTAGTGCCATTGCTCTGGCCAAGGAACCAAGGTTTCACAAGAGGACCAGACACATAAAGTGACGCTTCAACTCCATCCGTGATTACATCGACGAGAAGGACATAAATATTTGCAAAGTGCACACAGATCTGAATGTTACAGACCCATTGACTAAACCTCTTCCAAGGTCTAAACATGATCAACACCAGAACTGCATGTGTGTTCAATTCATTACAATGTAAATCACATAGTGATGTGAACTAGATTATTGACTCTAGTACAAGTGGGAGACTGTTCGAAATATGCCCTAGAGGCAATAAATAAAGTGTTTATTATTATATTTCCTTGTTCATGATAATTGTTTATTGTCCATGTTATAATTGTATTGATTGGAAACACATTACATGTGTGGATAAATAGACAACACTTTGCCCCTAATATGCCTCTAGTGAACTAGCTCGTTGATCAAAGATGGCCAAGGTTTCCTAGCCATTGACATGTGATGTCATTTGATAACTGGATCACATCATTAGTAGAATGATGTGATGGACAAGACCCAAACTACAAACATAGCATATGATCGTGTTAGTTTATTGCTACTGTTTTCTCCATGTCAAGTATATGTTCCTATGACCATGAGATCATGCAACTCACAGACACCGGAGGAGTGCCTTGTGTGTATCAAACGTTGCAACGTAACTGGGTGACTATAAAGGTGCTCTACAGGTATCTTCGAGGGTGTCTGTTGGGTTAGCATGGATCAAGACTGGGATTTGTTACTCCGTGTGACGGAGAGGTATCTCAGGGCCCACTCGGTAATACAACATCACAATAAGCCTTGCAAGCAATATGACTAACTGTTATTCATGGGATCTTGTATTACGGAACGAGTAAATAGACTTGCCGGTAATGAGGTTGAACTAGGTATGGAGATACCGACGATCGAATCTTGGGCAAGTAACATACCGAAGAACAAAGGGAACATCATACGGGATTAATTGAATCCTTGACATAGAGGTTTGACCGATAAAGATCTTCGTAGAATATGTAGGAGCCAATATGGGCATATAGGTCCCTCTATTGGTTATTGACCATAGAGGTGTCTCGATCATGTCTACATAGTTCTCGAACCCGCAGGGTCTGCACACTTAAGGTTCGGTGACGTTTCGGTAGTATAGAGTTATGTATGGTGGTGACCGAAGGTTGTTCGGAGTCTCGGATGAGATCCCAGACGTCACGAGGAGCTCCGGAATGGTCCAGAGGTAAAGATTGATATATATATATATATATATATATATATATATATATATATATATATATATATATATATATATACAAAGTCCTATTTTGGTCGCCGGAAAAGTTTCGGGCTCATCGGGAGTGTACCGGGAGTGCCGGTAGTGTACCGGGAGACCATCGTGAGGGGTATTTCGACCCAAGAGGCTACATGGGATGTGGGAGGATGAATACCAGCCCTTAGTGGGCTAGTGTAAGTCCCACACAAGGCCCATGCGGCTGGGAAAGAAAATCCCAAAGAGAAAAGGTGGAAAAAGGCAAAAAAGGGAAAAAGGGAAGGAGTCCTAGTCCTACTAGGATTGGAGGAGGATTCCTCCTCTCCTCCCACTTCGGTCGAAGCCTAGAGGGATTGGCCCTTGTGCCAAGCCTCCTCCTCTCTTCCTCTTATATATACTAGAGGTTTTAGGGTTTTTGCACTAGTTTTTTCAGCCACGTGTTAGCCTCTCCTCTAGTGCATAGTTTCTCCTCTAGATCGGTTTTCTGCAGTGCTTAGGTGAAGCCCTGCCGGAATTGCTCCACCACCATCGCCGCAACGCCGTTGCGCTGCCAGAGAACTCCTCTACCTCTCCGCTTCCTCTTGCTGGATTAAGAAGGCGGAGATCGTCATCAAGTTGTACGTGTGCTGAACGCAGAGGTGTCGTCCGTTCGGTGCTTGATCGGGACGGATCGTGATTGGATCGCGGGACACTCGGCGATTTGGATCATGAAGACGTTCGACTACACCAACCGCGTTTCTTAACGCTTCCCGCTTAGCGATCTACAAGGGTATGTAGATACACTCTCCCTCTTGTTGATGCTCATCACCATGGATAGATCTTGCGCGTGCGTAGGAAATTTTTTGTTTCCCATGCAACGTTCCCCAACAAACACCTCTAAGAGACGGACCCCATTATGCGACCGCCCTCGGCAGACTCCAGATCATCCGCATGAATGTTCTGAATTTGGACGGAAAAATTAGTTGTTAATATTGAGTACCCTTGATCTGTCTATTGTGATTAGTTTGCTTATTTTAATTCTTAAATGTCTTGAGCACATGTCTGTGTTGGGATCGTGGCACGGCTATAGAGTGACATATTATCTTTTGCCTTTGTTGTTTGTGTTGCTGCTGGTTTTGATTGGTTTGAGAAGATGCACATGAATGGGGTGCTCGAATGCAGCATGTGCCGCTCGAAAGTAGTGGTAAAACCCCATGAGCATGACAAGGGCATACAACAAGAAGAATAACAAGAAATATGCCAAAATTTGTGTGCTCAAGCTCAACTTCTTTCTTGTGTTTGGATTGCATCTTGGTTGGCCTCTAGAAATTGTTGCATCTGAAGTTTGTCTTTTTATCCTTTTAGCAGTGCATGCAAATATGGAATTACTATCAATTGGTGTGTGAGAAATGAAACTATGTGCTTACTTTAGTGCTCTCCTCGATATGTTTTTAAATCCTTGCCGTTGGAAGGAAGTTGCTAGCAAGAAGCTTTTGCTCCTCAAGGAAATACATTTCAGTGGACTCCATTCTTCGCCTCCTCCTGCTGCAATCACACTCTCATGGGGCATCATGCTGGAGAAGATCGAGAGGTCTATCCCTCTAAGGTCTCCTTCTCAACTTCCAGTTATTTGTTCAGGGTCTCATAGATTTTGGCGAGAGTGGCATCACAAATTAGATCTTGATTTTTTTCCCATAAAAACAATTTCCACACTTGGTTGCGAGTATTTTGTGTAGGAAATATGAAATAGTGACATGAGGCAACTTGGGAAAATTATTCTCCTAAAGCTGCATCTTATGGAAACAATTTTTCTTATCTTCACTTTCCCTACATATGATTTTGCTCCTATTGACTTTTCACATTCAGAGGCTTATCTCCTGATTCCAAGAGATGCAAAAATCTATGTATGCATTACTTGTATAACTGCACATATTGGAAGAGTCAAGTTATGTCATATATTTGCACCTCTCATATAAATCGTCACTCCTGATAATGATCAAAATTGTTTTTTATTCGAAGAGAACATTGCAGGTATGTCCCAACATAAACTAATCGAAGCCACAAAGATTCGAAAAGTGTCGAGTCCTATCCCCTGACTGAGTTATGTATGTGCAAATCTCCTGTTGTGTTGCCTAAAGTGAGTTATGAAAGTGCAAATCCTCTCCGCGGCTCTAGATCTTAGTTGATCTGGTTTGTTAGAATATTCTTGTAAGTTTAGTCATAGTTTGTTTCCCTTATTGATCATAGGTTGGACTAAGTTTAGAATTTTTCCTTTGTTTCCAGTTTGAGTGACCGTTATATGGAATTACTCTACCCGTAACCTTATTTATCCTTCAGTTTGTAAAATTATCAATTTAATATTATCGAAGAGCATGGTTACCAGTAACCAGTTACTATATCCAGATATGGTAACTGGGTGCTATGACAAGAATTTTTTTGTGATGTTCAGATTCTCCATTATGTACTTAAGTTCCACTGATATGTCATTGTACCTGCTCTTCCACACATGTTGTTTCTTGCATAAGTGTTTATAGGTACTAGGTTCATGTATCTCATGTGAAATCATAGGAGTAGTTCCTACACGGTATATTCTATGATTAGATCAACGATTTTGGCTTGACTGTGATTTTTTATGCTCTATTATGCCTTCATTTATAGTGTGTCAATTATGAGAGCGCATTAGCCTCTCTACTGTAAATATTTACTTATTCTTATTGCAAAATGCCAAACACCAGTGCAACTTTCGTTCTCAAAAAATAGTTGTGCCCTCATTCGAACATTATAGTCACGGTGTCGCACTTAATCTTGATATTCAACTTTGGCAATTAATAAATTTTCTATAATGCTTGAAGAAAATATTCTGCTTTAGTATTTGTGAATTTGTGAAGTCAAACATTGGACTTACATCGAGCTACAGTTTGTTGCCTACAAACAACTTCAAAGTTACACTAGCATTACCTTGTGTGCTTGATCAATCACAATGTATTTACCATCAAAGTTCAGTACAACAATGTAAGAAAACTAGATCTAAGAAAATATCTCGGTCCTGCAATATTGCTTTACTGGAGAGTGGTTAAAATGCCTCTTTTTAACCACCAATATTTATGTGTTATATGCAAATTAATTTTCATGTTTTGTAGGTTGACATACTTATAGAAATAACTATCATTCTACTGCAATAGAAGATGGGCGAGACAACGCGCGCCATCAATGATCTAGTTTTTTATATAATGCGGTGTTATGAAGGCCTTTTGTAGTGTGATTTTGGGTTATCTATTAAACAATCCATACATTTGTGGCAAAAATTTCAACGTCAATGGCTTCATGTTTGCACTTCTTTTTGCTAGGTGGTGCTTATTTCAAATTAGAGTCATCAATTTATTGTGAGGCCTCTAAAATTGGGTGACCCAATTTTACATTGGCGTCCTCAATTTATTATGAGGCCTCTAAAATTAGGGATCTTACAAGAATAGAATGAGAGAACTCCTTGAGGAACTGTTGACTTGGTCAAAATCGAGTGACCCAATTTTAATTTGAAGACCTCAATTGGTTATGAGGCCTTTAAAATTAGGGAGTTTAGCGTATTAGTATATTTCTCTAGTCCGTTATCTCAATGAACTAGTCCATGATCATAGCATATTCCAACAAACCAGTCCATCTTCTCAACGATTCAAACTAAATAAAATTTATTTACCTAAAAAAAGCAACTCCATATTTGTGTGCAGATAGTTTTTTATTTTTACCTCCAAAAACAGAAGAGAGAAATGGGCATCTCAGTTCAATGAGGCCCTAGATGAGAAGGAAGTTGTGACAGCCCAAGTGATGTCCACCTTATTTGGCATGTAACCTATTGTATGAACCTTGTGCCATGAGTTTAATGAAAGTTTGCAACTTTTCATCCATGTCTTGTTAATGCATCATGCATCATGCATCCATCATGTCATGCCATGTTGTGAAGTGACTATGTGTGTGAGTGTGGTGATGTGGTTTGAGGTGGATGGAGCTCATGTGTGCAATCTCCTCTTTCTTCCGCTCTCTTTTATTTTCAAAAAAAAAACCCATCATAATGCCTTAATTCCCATGTTATTTAATAATCAGAATTAAGTTGCTATTTAAAATATTTTAAAATGTTCAAGAGGTAGCCCTATATGTTTTATGAATTGTGAGAATGATTGTTTTGATGTTTGAAGTTTGTATGCTTGTGAGTTTTAAATAACAGAGGGGCTGCCTATTTTAAATATTTAAAATTACTTGTCCTAAAAATCAACTTAATATTTTTATTAAATGGAGCATATTATTTTCTTTACAAAGGTATTTTTGTTTGCCCAAAAACTCCTTTATTTTATCTCTGGGATTATTCCTTGTGATGTGTTGTTTTTAAAAGAGAAAACCTTCTCTGTTTTCTTTTCTGAGAGAGAGAGAGAGAGCAGAGTGGGCTTGCCTCCCAGCACGGCCCAGCAGCTCCCGCAGGCCTAGCAGGAATAGACGACCACCTGCTCCTGTTCTCCTCCGTCGGGTTCAGAGAGTGGGAGAAGGGCAGGGAGGCGCGTTGTCATGAGCTATCGCCGTCGTCTCGCCGTCTGGCCCCTCCTTTCTAAGCCCCTCGGCATCCGTGCCTCCCCATCTAGGGTTTCGCGCATCCTCACGCGCTGCCGCTAGCCTCTCCATTCCTCTCCTCTCTTATTTCCCCTCCGGTAAGTCTCTGTAGTTCAGAGTTCAGAGAAACTAGCATCGTCGATCGCCGTCGTCCTCGCCCTAGGAGTCGAGCCATCCTCGTCGGAGATGTCGCGGGGCTCGAGGACCTCTCCCGCATCCCGTTCCCGGCGCTAGGTTGCCGTGGGAGGCTTCAAGCGTCGTCTTCTTCCTCGGCGCTGCCATGCTCCCGAAGCGATCATCGCCGGTCTTCTTCCTCCTCGTCGATGCCGCGTCTCCGCCTCTCCTTCCTCTCCATGCGTCAGGGTCACCGTCGTCCTCCCCTAGGTGAGCAGTCGATGCACAGCCTCCTTCCTTTGTAGCTAGTGCGTCGTTGTCGTGCTCGTGTAGCCGCCGGTCAAAAAAGCTCGTGTTTGAGCTCGCCTCTGTCCCCCTCGTTGCAGGATGAGCAGAGGGATGGGTACCCCCATAGTGCCCGGGAGCCCCGCGTCCTTCCTATCGCGCGCTAGTGTCGTAGATCGCCTGAGCCGCTCGCCGCCATTGCCTGTCGGCGCAGATGCCCGTTCGGGTTCATTTTCGTCAGGCTTTTGTATGTATGTGTGTATTAGAGGGCAGGTGCCCCTCCTCTGTTATCAGCCGTGCTCGTAGCTCAGTGGTGTGGTGTGTGGGGAGGCAACCAGGAGGTTGCAGGTTCAAATCTGAACCCCTCTCCATTTTTTTCTATTTTTCCTTTTTTTTGTTTCTTTTGTTTTCTTCCTTTGCAATATATGTGTGTGTAGATGTAAAAAACAGCAAGTTTGGTTTTTCTTTTCTGTTATATTGGAGTTTATGTGTGTGTGTGCTTTGCATCCATATGGATGTATATGTATGTATGTGCTTGTGTGTATGTGCCACATGGTGTGGTGCATACATATGCATGTGTGTAAGTGTGTTTGTGAGTGTGTGCATGTGCATATGTGTATGCACATAGGTGTATCTGTATGTGTGAGTATGTGTATGTGCATGTGAGTGTGCACATATGCATGACCTTGTGTTGTGAGAGTTTATATGCATGTTTGTTTGTGGGAGTGTGTGTGTGTGTTACCATACACATATACATGTGCATATATGCATTGTGCATATATGTATGCATATGTGTGTGGATGACCACCCACACACATGAGCAAGTGTGTGTGTGAGTATATGTGCCTAGTGCACTTGTGAGAGTGAGAGTGTGTGTGCCATATGCTTATGCATATATAGGCATGTGAGTGTATGTGTGGGTGAACACCCCCTTCTTGGGTGGTATGCTCATGAGTGTTGGTGCTCATATGCCTTGGGCATATATAGGGAATGTGTGTGTGCTTGCTTGTAGTGTGTGTGTGTGCGTAGAGTGTATGTGTGGGTGTGGGGACTAGTGGGTTTCCCCAATTGATATACCCCTTGTTGTATATATTATTGTTTGTAATTTGTTAGCTCATTTACATCTCTGACCAAGTTAAAAATCTGGTTATGATCATTATGCCCATGTTCCATTGGAGCTATGTATCACTTATGAGAATAGGTGGTTGTTTTGCTATCTTGTTAATGCCTTGTTGTTTCACATGTACATATGGGTATGACACATGTTTTTGGGGGTAGAAAGAGCCAATGAACCCATTGGTGCTTTCAGATTCACTTTTGAGCAAGTTTATAAAACTATCATTTTAGCTGTGATGCTATTTTGTCATTTTTGCATGATTTAATCCTTGCTTGCTTTGGGGCATGTGCCAACATGGAAGTGCTAGTGTTTTATATCTATTATGCCATGGTATTTTTGTTTAACAAGAAAATCACCCATATAAGTAAGAACCATGTTGTTAAGTAGCCAACTTAATGTTTCTGTTTCAGCATGCTAAAAATTACGGTTTGAGAATCTGCAGTTATTTTTATGCCATGTAGAGTGGTTGGTATCTAGTGATGTGTTGTGAATTTGAGCATGCTCAGTGCTAGTGTTTTGGAGTAGATGTTGTCTACTACCATCCTGTTAATTTTCATGCCAAGAGGTGGTCTCTAACATATTTAACTACTAATGTCAACTTGCTACTTTATCAACTCAGATTCCAGAAAACTGTTACTTTCACTAAGTCCCAGGAAACTGTTTCATCTTGTCAACTTGATAGCTTCATGCTTATTGATGTGGGCCTCCTATGCATATTGTGTAGATGGATCATTTGATGCATTTGTTATGTAGTTTCTGTCAATATCTTGTTTGTGGCTGTAGGGTTCCTGTAGCTCAAGATGTGGGTTGTGTAAGTTGCCATGTTGCTGTTTTATGGCAAATTGTTTGTTTTATTGTTTTGTGACTTGTGGGAGCTATACTCCATGGAATTGATTGATCTTTGAGTCTATGGTGGTTGGTTTTTCATTGCCTAACCAGTGTCTACCTTGGAATGCCCATAAGTAGCCCATGGCTTTGTTGTCTTGTGTTTTTGCCTTCGTACCTTGTCGTGAGCGTATCGTGAGAACCGTAACTCCGTTTCTTGCTTTCTTTATATGCATTTCTATCGATTTTGCATGATGAATCCATATTTTCCATGTTCATGCATGTTTAAATAACTTAACATGAGGTTCTGTCCAGAATCATTAATAAACAAACTTTGCATGTGAAACATGACTAGTTTTGGATTGCCCTATTAAATTCTTCTAAATGGATCATGCATCATCTTGTTTGTGCATTGCACCTTGATTGGATGTTTATTGTTGCTGTTTATCTTGGGTAGACGTGAGTGTTGAAACTGAGTATGAGGACCCAGGAGAGTACTACTACGAGGATCCCGCTACTTGTTCCACTGAAGAACCAACAGGCAAGATGATCGTACCCGGATCCCGATACTATTTTCGCTTGCTAGTTTCTCGATCTTATAGTTACAATTGCGCTACCTACCACTTGAATATCAGCCTCCTAAATGTCATGAAAGCCTCTAACCCTCCACATCCTACCAAACCTTTGATTGGCTAAGTTACCGCTGCTCAGCCCCTCTTATAGCGTTCTTAGTTGCAGGTGCAGGTTGTTCCATGTGATAACATGGATTTGGATATCACAATATTATCTGTTATTTAATTTAATGCACATATATATCTTGGTATTGGTGAAGGCTTGGCCTTATGCTAGGTGTTTTGTTCCGCTGTTACCGCCATAGTTCTTGTTACCGGTATTATGTTTTCCATATTTTGCGCTCCTAACACGCTCGGGGTTGTTATGGGGACCCCCTTGTTTATTCGGTTGAGATTAAAACTTGTCTCGCAAGACCCAACATTGGTACTACATTTGCTTAACAACTTAATAAAATTTGCATAGGGCCTTGCAAACCCGTGGATAATTAATCAACCCCCGGGCCAGTGCTCCTCATGAGTGTTGGTCCAAACTAGAGCATTGTGCGGGGCCAACCCAGGGCAACTTGGGAGATTTCTATCAGGCCGCCATACACTAGCTTATCCGTCGTGTCCTAAGAACAAGATATGCGGCTCTTATCGGGTTTGTCGACACGTCGGGCGGTCTTGCTGGATTTGTTTTACCTTTATCGAGTGTCTTGTGTGTGGTGTCTGACTTTCTTCGGGGTTTTCTCGAGGTATTGGAATTCCTTTGGAATTACCTATGATGACCATGAGGTCCGTGATAGAGGCTATTCCCGCAGAGTGTGGTTATTTGTGATGGACTAGTTGGAGCACCCCTACAGGGTTAAATCTTTTCGAGAAGCCGTGCCCACGGTTATGTGGAAACTTGGATATTTGTTTAACACCCAGTTATAGTAAACTTGAAGTAAACTCTAATTAAAATACACCAACTGTGTGAGTAACCGTGATCAGCTCTGCTCGTGGACATGATCCGAGAGAGAACACGGTGGGGTTATGATTGACGTAAGTATGTGTTCAGGATCTCATAGAGATCATACCAGATTCGATCCTTCATCATAGGCCACTCATATTTATTTGCATGTTCCGTAAGTTAGTCACCATATATGCTTAGTGTTGCTGCAAACTAAACACATACCCCATCCCAACCTTTAAGCTTGAATAGTCTCGGTACCCAGGCGCTTGATTGTTGAGTCCTTGTGGCTCACGGATTACTACAACCCTCCAGGTACAGGTACAGATGAGTACGTGCCGGATGATCTTACCCAGCTTCAGTGGGAATATGATGAGGAAAGAGGCAGGATGTACGTGACTTTCCCGGATGAGTAGAGGACCATGGTCGTGATCTTTGGGATAGCGAGATAGTATCATTTGCATCTGTTTTATCGTTTGATTTCTTCTATAGTCGGACCCTGTCTTCATCTTGATGATTTGAACTCTGTGTGGATTGTAATTTAGCATGTGGCGAGTGTAAGCCAACTTGTATACTCATCTCTTATGTAATGTATGTTGCAATGTTACTATACTTGCGAACAGCAAGATGCGCCTCTATCCCTTGTGAGGCCCTCATGTCTTAAAATGGATAGGCACGCATCTTGGCGTGACAAGTTGGTATTCAGAGCCATACGACCATAGGAGCCTTTGCTTGATCGAATTTGGCCGAGTCGAGGCTAGTAAAACTAATTTGAGTCTTGTTATATCGGAGAGTAGGATTCTTTTTACTCCTCTTCTATGCTCTGGTGAGGTATTCGACTTAGGAATTTTAATTCTATTCCTCTTCTCGCTCAAAAAAATTAGGATCACGCGGGTATTTTGGAGTCTATATGATACCGATGTGACAGGGTTCTGTCTTGGTGCCTCCTGTCTGACTTGATTTCTTCTGGGGAGTCGAGCTCCAAGGAATGTTGGCACATTGTTATCATTCAGCTTCCTTGATATCTCAGGACGGAGAGTGTTCAGAATTACTTTAATACTTATCGTGGTGAGATAAGGTCGGAGACACCCAGTATTAGGGAGGCGTCCGGGGTACCATCATGGTTTAGTATCGTTGTGAGTTCGAGGATTCGAGTTAGATGAAGTTGCGAAAGCCTCTGGTTATGTGTTGAAGGATGGATACAGTTGGGGTGTAGGATTGCTAGTTGTGTGAGATATTTCCTCCTTGTATCCCCCACACCGGATTGCATAACCAGAAAGTTTTCGGAAGTTCTTAGGTGGGAAATCTTGTACTTATCTAGGATCATCTTCTTCAGATGTATGTGGGCAAATACATTTGTTCCAAGCGCTTAGCTCAATACTTTTATGTTATTGCAAGTGGCTTCTAATTCTGATGATGTTATCATAAACCGAGAAGCATTCTTACTAATTTTTAGTAGGAAGGCTATGTTGTTTTGTTCAATTTCTTTCGAGCAATTGATTCAACTTTTGAATTCTTCTTATCAATGAGGTGCTGATGCGTTTTGTCCATCTTCAGGGTCGCTCCACCAACTCACAACAATCCGGGTCGTGGTGAGGAGCAGACTGATGTTCCACCACCACCACCACCCCCGTCGCCGCCTCCTCTGCCTCCTCCTCCAGAAGCTTGGTAAGCTGTGATGGCCGCAACCAATGCGAACACTCAAATGTTGCTCAGGCTGTTGCAAGATAGGGAGCAAGGTCAGCAAGGTTTTCAAGGGAATTTTCAGAATCAGCTTCAGTTTGTGACTCTCAATCAGTTCCTTGCCAACCAGCCCAAGTCTTTCACCTGTTGTGAGCTGCCTCTTGATGCTGATGATTGGCTTCGTGATATGAGTAAGCATTTTGAGTGCAGCAATGTCAAGCTAGAGGACTTTGTCAGATTTGCATCGTTCCAGCTCAAGGGTCAAGCAGCTGATTGGTGGCAGCAGTACAAGGATTCCAGGGGCGATCGTGTTGTTACTTGGGACGATTTCCGTCGTGACTTCGGGGCTCATTACATTCCGACAAGCTTTGTTGAGGAGATGCGTGAGAAGTTCAGGCACCTGAAGCAGGGAAGCAAGTCTGTCTACCAGTACAACATCGAGTTCCAGAATCTAGCCCGTTATGCTAAGCAAGATGTTCCAGATGACAAGGCTATGATTTATCAGTTCAGAGGTGGTCTCAAGGATGAGCTTCTGCCAGGCCTAGTTCTTCAAGAGCCTCGTGAGTTTGATCAGTTCTATAACATGGCTTTGAAGGTCGAGGCAACTCAACTCAAGTTGGAGAACTCAAAGAAGCGTTCAACGGATTCATATCATTCTTCCAGCTCTCAAATGGTTCCCAAGCAGCAGAAGTATTGGGTGCCAAACCCTCCTCCATTTTGTCCTCCTTAGCAGCAGAAGCAGTTTGGTGGTCGTGGTTCTTCCCACCCACCCAATCTAGGATTCCAGAAGAGACCCCAGACATCCAAGTGAGTTCTTGTTCCTCCTCCAGGCAATGTTTGTCCGCTTTCTGAGGTGATTTGTCACAAGTGTGGTCAGAAGGGCCACTATGCAAACAAGTGCAACCAGCGGCATCTTTCGCCTCCTCCTCCTGTCAAGCCTCCAGGCAATACTTTGGTGAAGCATAACCCCAAGACCGCAAGAGTGAATATGGTGAATGCAGCAGAGGCAGAGGATTCTTCTCATGTGATCATGGGTAATCTCTCAATTAATTTTATTCCTACAAAAGTGTTATTTGATTCTGGAGGATCGCATTCATTCATGTCTAGACCTTTTGCTATGAAGAATGATTTCTATTCCAAGTTGTTGAGTAGAACTTTGGGTGTTGTTTCTCCAGGTGTGGCCATGAAAACCACCTCCATTGTTCTGGATGTTTCTATCAAGATGGGCAATTATTCTTTCTTGGCTTCTCCTTATGTTCTCGGTAATTCCGACATTGATCTCATTTTGGGCATGGACTTCCTGGCTATGAACAAAGCTCATATTGATTGCAAAGCAAAAGAAGTGAAGCTGACTCATCCTTCAGAAGACGTGATTATTTTCACAGCTCGCGATGACACAATCCGTCTCTTTGCTCTTAATGAGAAGGGTGAAATCTTGGCGATTTCTCAAATTTCGGTGGTTTGTGAGTATGAAGATGTCTTTCCAAAAGAATTGCTAGGAATGCCTCCGCACCGACTAGTAGAGTTTGTGATTGATCTCGAGCCCGGAATTGAACCGGTCTGCAACCGCCCGTATAAACTTGGCCCCGAATAGCTGAAAGAGTTGAAGAAGCAGCTAGGCGAGCAAGAATGTTTGGGTCTGATCAGACCAAGTTCTTCTCCATGGGGTTGTGGTGTTTTGTTTGTCAAGAAGAAAGATGGCACAGATCGTCTTTGTGTTGACTATTGTCCATTGAACAAGAAGACAATCAGAAACAAGTACCCACTTCCCAACATCAACGAGTTTTTTGAGCAACTGAAAGGTGCCAAGGTTTTCTCGAAGCTTGATCTTCGCATGGGTTATCATGAGATTCGCATTAGAAGACATTCCTAAGACCGCTTTCAGGACGAGTTTTGGCTCTTATGAGTACATCGTCATGTCGTTTGGTCTTGCTAATGCTCCTCCAACCTTCTCAAGAATGATGAATTTCGTTTTCTCTCCTTTCAAGAATGAGTTCGGTCTATTTGGAGTATATCCTTGTGTTCTCGGAGACAGAAGAAGAGCATGCAGAGCATCTCCGCCTTGTGCTTGACAAGTTAAGAGAGCATCGATTCTATGCCAAGTTTTCCAAGTGTGAGTTTTGGCTCAATGAAGTGGTGTACCTTGGGCATGTGATCTCTGCCAAGGGAATTAAAGTGCACCCTGAGAAAGTTGAGGCAATCTTGAAGTGTGAACCTCCTCAGAATGTGAAGCAGCTTCGGAGTTTCCTCGGGCTTGCTAGCTATTGCAGAAGATTCGTGGAGAACTTCTCTCAAATTGCTAAGCCTCTGTCCAATCTCCTTCAGAAGAGTGTCAAGTATGTTTGGTCGCTTGAGTGTGATGTGGCATTCAATACGCTCAAGAAGAGACTGACTTTAGCTCCAGTTCTTGTTCCTCCTGAGCAGTCTAAGCCATTACAAGTTTTATATGATGCTTCTCTCCAAGGTCTTGGTGGTGTTCTCATGCAAGATAAGAAGATTGTTGCTTATACCTCGCGTCAGTTGAAGCCTGCCGAGAAGAACTACCCCACTCATGATCTTGAGTTGGCGGCAATTGTGCATGCTCTAATGACTTGGAGGCATTTGTTGTTGGGTAGACCAGTTGAGGTCTACACCGATCACAAGAGCTTGAAGTACATTTTCACTCAACCCAATCTCAATATTCGGCAGTCTTGTTGGGTGGAAATGCTTGAGGACTTCAATCCAAGCATTGAGTATACTCCTGGGAAAGCAAATGTCATTGCAGACGCGCTCAACCGTAAGGCGTACTGCAATAGTCTCATCTTGAAGCCTCTTCATCCCGAGCTTTGTGAAGCCTTCCGCAAGCTCAACCTTCAGATGATTCCACAAGGATTTCTTGCAAATCTTCAAGTTTCTCCGACTCTGGAAGATCAAGTTCGCCAAGCGCAGCTTCTTGACGCTATGGTGAAGAAAGTGAAGAAAGGTGTGGCCAAGAGCATTCCGAAGTATAAGTGCTTTCGTGTTGATGACAAAGATACCTTGTTCTTTGAGGACCGTCTTGTGGTTCCAAAAGGTGATCTCATAAAGGTTATCATGGATGAAGCATATAATTCTCTTATATGCATTCATCTAGGCAGTTCAAAGATGTATCAGAATCTCAAGCAAACCTTCTGGTGGACTCGCATGAAACGTGAGATTGCTCAGTTCGTGAACGAGTGTGATGTTTGTCGTAGAGTGAAGGTGGAGCATCAACGTCCAGCAGGTCTTCTTCAGCCTTTGCCTATCCTAGAGTGGAAATTCGATTATGTGGAGATGGATTTCGTCACTGGGTTTCCCAAGTCCAAGAGAGGCAACGATGCCATCTTCGTGGTTATCGACAAGCTGTCAAAAGTTGCTCATTTCCTGCCAGTCAAAGAATCTATCTCGGCAGCTCAGCTTGCAGAGTTGTATACGTCAAGGATAGTATCTTTGCATGGTATTCCTTAGCTCATCTCTTCTGACCATGGAAGTCTCTTTACTTCTATGTTTTGGGAGTCCTTCCAGACTGCTATGGGTACCAAGATCCGTTTCAGCACTGCGTTCCATCCACAGACAAGTGGTCAAGTTGAGAGAGTCAATCAGATCCTTGAAGATATGCTCAGAGCCTATGTGATTTCGTTCGGCATGAAGTGGGAAGACTGCCTTTCATATGCTGAATTCTCATACAATAATAGCTTTCAAGCTAGCTCAAGCAAGGCCCCTTTCGAGATTCTCTACGGCAGAAAGTGTCGTATCCCACTTAACTGGTCTGAAACCGGTGAGCGTCAGATATTGGGCAATGACATGATCACTGAAGCAGAAGAAATGTGCCATGTCATTCGTGAGAACCTCAAAGCAGCTCAGTCCCGACAGAAGAGTTATTACGATAACAAACATCGGGATGTTTCCTTTCAAGTGGATGATCTAGTTTATCTCAGAGTCTCCCCCATGAAGGGCACTCGACGGTTTGGAATTAAAGGGATGCTAGCACCTTGGTTTGTTGGTCCTTTCAAAGTTGTTGGCAAGAGAGGTGGTCTTGCATATCAACTAGAGCTTCCTCCAAATTTCGCGAACGTGTACGATGTCTTCCATGTTTCTTAGCTCCGGAAATGCTTCAAGACTCCTGAGCGAACCACTGACCTCCAAGACATCGATCTCCAAGAAGATCTCTCTTATCATGAGCATCCAGTTGCAATTCTTGAAGAAACTGAGCGTAAGACTCGCAACAAGTCTATCAAATTCCTCAAGGTGAAGTGGTCTCATCATTCCGACAAAGAAGCTACTTGGGAACGCGAGGACCTTATCCATTCCGAATTTCCAGACTTCTTTCGTTCCTAGATCTCGGGTCGAGATCCTCTTGTAGTGTGGGAGAGTTGTGACAGCTCAAGTGTTGTCCCTACCTTATTTGGCATGTAACCTATTGTATGAACCTTGTGCCATGAGTTTAATGAATGTTTGCAACTTGTCATCCATGTCTTGTTCATGCATCATGCATCATGCATCCATCATGTCATGCCATGTTGTGAAGTGACTATGTGTGTGAGTGTGGTGATGTGGTTTGAGGTGGATGGAGCTCATGTGTGCAATCTCCTCTTTCTTCCCATCTCTTTTCTTTTCAACAAAAATCCCATCATAATGCCTTAATTCCCATGTTATTTAATAATAAAAATTAAGTTGCTATTTAAAATATTTTAAAATGTTCAAGAGGTAGCCCTATATGTTTTATGAATTGTGAGAATGGTTGTTTTGATGTTTGAAGTTTGTATGCTTGTGAGTTTTAAATAGCAGAGGGGCTGCCTATTTTAAATATTTAAAATTACTTGTCCTAAAAATCAACTTATTATTTTTATTAAATGGAGCATATTATTTTCTTTACAAAGGTATTTTTGTTTGCCCAAAAACTCCTTTATTTTATCTCTGGGATTATTCCTTGTGATGTGTTGTTTTTAAAAGAGAAAACCTTCTCTGTTTTCTTTTCTGAGAGAGAGAGAGAGAGAGCAGAGTGGGCTTGCCTCCCAGCACGGCCCAGCAGCTCCCGCAGGCCTAGCAGGAATAGACGACCACCTGCTCCAGTTCTCCTCCGTCGGGTTCAGAGAGTGGGAGAAGGGCAGGGAGGCGCGTTGTCATGAGCTATCGCCGTCGTCTCGCCATATGGCCCCTCTTTTTTAAGCCCCTCGGTGTCCATGCCTCCCCATCTAGGGTTCTATGCGTCCTCCTGCGCCGCCGCTAGCCTCTCCATTCCTCTCCTCTCTTCTTTCCCCTCCGGTAAGTCTCTGTAGTTCAGAGTTCAAAGAGAGCAGCGCCGTCGATCGCCGTTGTCCTCGCCACAGGAGTTGAGCCGTCCTCGTCTGAGATGTCGCGGGGCTCGAGGACCTCTCCCGCATCCCATTCCCAGCGCTAGGGTACCGTGGGAGGCTTCAAGCGTTGTCTTCTTCCTCGGCGCCGTCGTGCTCCCGAAGCGGTCGTCGCCGGTCTTATTCCTCCTCGTCGACGCCTCGTCGACGCCTCTCCTTCCTATCCGCACGTCAGGGTCGTCGTCGTCCTCCCCTAGGTGAGCAGTCGACGCGCAGCCTTCTTCCTTTGTAGCTAGTGCGTTGCCATCGTGCTCGTGTTGCCGCCAGTCAAAAAAGCTCGTGTTTGAGCTCGCCTCCGTCCCCCTCGTCGCAGGATGAGCAGAGGGATGGGTACCCCCCATAGTGCCCAGGAGCCCCGCGTCCTTCCTATCGCGTGCTAGTGCCATAGATCGCCGGAGCCGCTCGCCACCGTTGCCTATCGCCGCAGCTGCTCGTTCGGGTTCAGTTTCGCCAGGCTTTTGTATGTATGTGTGTATTAGAGGGCAAGTGTCCTTCCTCTGTTACCAGCCGTGCTCGTAGCTCAGTGGTGTGGTGTGTGGGGTGGCAACCAGGAGGTTGCGGGTTCGAATCCGAACCCCTCCCCATTTTTTTCTGTTTTTCCTTTTTTTTGTTTCTTTTGTTTTCTTCCTTTGTAATATATGTGTGTGTGTAGATGTAAAAACCAGCAAGTTTGGTTTTTTCTTTTCTGTTATATTGGAGTGTATGTGTGTGTGTGCTTTGCATCCATATGGATGTATATGTATGTATGTATGTATGTGCTTGTGTGTGTATGTGCCACATGGTGTGGTGCATACATATGCATGTGTGTAAGTGTGTTTGTGAGTGTGTGCATGTGCATATGTGTATGCACATAGGTGTATCTATATGTGTGAGTATGTGTATGTGCATGTGAGTGTGCACATATGCATGACCTTGTGTTGTGAGAGTTTATATGCATGTTTGTTTGTGGGAGTGTGTGTGTGTGTTACCATACACATATACATGTGCATATATGCATTGTGCATATATGTATGCATATGTGTGTGGATGACCACCCACACACATGAGCGTGTGTGTGTGAGAGAGAGTATATGTGCCTAGTGCACTTGTGAGAGTGAGAGCGTGTGTGCCATATGCTTATGCATATATAGGCATGTGAGTGTATGTGTGGGTGAACACCCCCTTCTTGGGTGGTATGCTCATGAGTGTTGGTGCTCGTATGCCTTGGGCATATATAGGGCATGTGTGTGTGCTTGTTTGTAGTGTGTGTGTAGAGTGTATGTGTGGGTGTGGGGACTAGTGGGTTTCCCCACTTGATATATACCTTTTTGTATATATTATTGTTTGTAATTTGTTAGCTCATTTCCATCTCTAACTAAGTTACAAATCTGGTTATGATCATTTATGTCCATGTTCCATTGGAGCTATGTATCACTTATGAGAATAGGTGGTTGTTTTGCTATCTTGTTGGTGCCTTGTTCTTTCACATGTACATATGAATATGACACATGTTTTTGGGGTAGAAAGAGCCAATGAATCCATTGGTGCTTTCAGATTTCACTTCTGAGCAAGTTTATAAAACTGTCATTTTAGCTGTGATGCTATTTTGTCATTTTTGCATGATTTAATCCTTGCTTGCTTTGGGGCATGTGCCAACATGGAAGTGCTAGTGTTTTATATATATTATGCCATGGTATTTTTTTTAACATGAGAATCACCCATATAAGTGGGAACCATGCTGTTAAGTAGCCAACTTAAAGTTTCTGTTTCAGCATGCTAAAAACTACTAAGTCTCTGTTGTTATTTTTATGCCATGTAGAGTGGTTGGGAATTTTTTTCAAAAGTACTACTAAATTTGCACCAAATTTGAAATCAGTATTAGCATTTGAAAAAATGATGAAACTAGCACCCCGTCAGCCTCAGTTGGGCCGACCGGCCACCCGTCGGCTTAGTGCAGGCCGAAAAGGGCCCATCGGCTGCCGCCAGGCCGAAGTGTCGGGCCGTCAGCCCATGCCACGCCAAAGAGCACCCATCGGCCGCCAGGAGGTCGAAGAGCCCCTGGATAAGGCCGACGCGGCCAGCTCCTCTTCTTCCTCCAGCTTCCTCTGTTCTTCGTGGTTCTTGGCCGAAATCCCCCCCTTGATCTCCCTTTCCCTCCACCCATTTTCCGTTTCAATCCAATAAATCAATAGATCGTTTTCGTCTCCCCCTCCCTACGGTTTTATTTTTTGAAACGTGGTAGTGATTTGTTCGTGGGGAGGAGAAATGGTGTGGTGGTGGATGTGTGAATGGTGAGAAGGTGGAGTGGTGGAGAGGAAGAAGAAGGTGGAGATGAAGAAGAAGGGCACTCACGCGTCAAAGGTATAATTTTTTATATTAGTTTAGGTTAGTTTTTTGTTAGTTTTTTGAATGTATGTAAAATTAGTTTAGGTTATTTTTAGTAGTGTAGTTATTTTAGGTTACTTTTATTAGTGTAGTTATTTTTATTAGTGTAGTTATTTTTATTAGTGTAATGATTTTAGTGTATGTTTTCCGAGCGTAGGTTTAGTTAGTGTAGTCATATTACTGTCGGTTTATTTTTGTGAAGTTCATTTTAGTGTAGGTTTATTTAGAATACGTGGGTATATTTTAGTGTACGGTTTATTTTAGTGTCGATTTATTCGTTGCGAATAATGAGAAGCTGGCAATGTCTGACAGGTTAAAATGTCTGAATCCGTAAATTTGATTGTGTTTTATGGCCCTAGTAATGTTCGATATATTGAGTTGGGGGTTGATCTTAGCGAGTTTAGAAGAGGCGAGATGACACTTTCAGACCCGGACAGACTGGACATTAGGCAGTTGAAGCACTGGTTGACAACTAGTTTTGGCCTGGATCCTGAAGTTTGTTCCGTCGGTATTCATGCCGTGTGGACCAAATCCTGTAAAAATGTGAAGTGGGATTTGATTCCGATAGATAGGAGCCAACACTGGTTGTCTCTGTTAAGTCGTTGCAGAGACCGAAGAATCCATCCGTCTGCCCTAGTGCAACCAGTGGCGAAGGAGGAAATATCGTACCACCCACCGTGGGGTATGAACCAGGCCAGAGTAGTCAAGTGGCTAACAAGATTTATGTATTCGGGTCATAGCCACCGGATGTGAATGCTAGCCAAGCCGAGAAAGAGTCAGATTATGTGCCACACAATGTTAGTGGTCATGCTGCTGGTCAGAGTATTCAGTCGATAGTATTAGTTGCCTCTGGTGTTGCTGATGGGGATGAGGACGGCGATGAAATGCAGAGGGTGATGGAGGAAGAGGAGGAGGATGGGATTGCAGAGGAACTTGATTCTGAAAATTCCGAGGATGAGGAGGAGGTACCAATTCCTGTTGCATGGGAGCAGGACATATACGCATGCTTTACTGTCAACGATGGCCATGAGACTCCATGGCAATATAATCTGAACCAAGTAAAGATCGGGGCTATGTTTGACACAAAGAAGAAAATGAAGTATGCGGTGATAAAGTGGGCTATGTCTACCTAGAGGGTTTTCCGGACACACATATCCAGTCCAACGAAATATACCGTGAAGTGTGTTGAATCAGGTTGTCCTGCGAAGGTGCACACCCACGTGCCAAAGTATAACATCCACTGGGTTGTGACAAATGTTGTCCCGCATAATTGTGTTAGGAAAAACATGTTGGTTCGTCATCCAAACCTTACTTCAACTCTCATAGCGCAACTCATGTATACTGAGATAGTGACGAAGAAAGATATGGAAGCAAAACACATCCAGACAACAGTGAAGGTCAAATGGAAGTATGACATTCCATATGGGAAGGCTTGGAGGGCTAAGCAGAAGGCTATGGAGGAGAGGTTTGG
Source organism: Hordeum marinum (assembly GCA_022496015.1). Taxonomy (NCBI): domain Eukaryota; kingdom Viridiplantae; phylum Streptophyta; class Magnoliopsida; order Poales; family Poaceae; genus Hordeum; species Hordeum marinum. The sequence goes on from CM039673.1 coordinate 279,273,794, forward strand.
GACGTTCTTCGACTCCTATGATAATGTTGTCCGTCTCCTTGACGTATTGAAGGACAGAAATCCCGACACTTATGTTAACATTCAACACACGAGGTTGGATAGTATACCAGATTACAAGGTGTTGAAACGAGTATTCTTCTCTTCCGGTATGTGCATCGAAGCTTTCAAGCATTGTCCTCCTGTGATGTTTGTGGATGGTACATTCCTGACTGGTCAGTACAAAGGGCAAATCCTGACTGCTATTGGTGTGGACGGGAACAACCAAATCATCCCACTAACCATGGCATTTGTGGAGGTGAGAACTTTCCGAGCTGGGTATGGTTCTTCCGGCAAGTTAAAATTGTGATCGTGAAGGACCGACCAAATGTGTGTCTCATTCATGACAGACATCCCGGTATATTGAAGGTCGTGAAGACACTGAGTAATCCAACTGCTGACGAGCCAACACCTTGGAAGGACTTGCAAAGTCGGTGGTGCATGCGCCATCTGGGTGCTAATTTTTTCTCACGGTTCAAGAACAAACGGTTGATGAACTTGTTCAAGAAGTTATGCAAGCAGAACCAGAGGCGCAAATACGATTTTATTTGGTCAAAACTTGATGAGTTCACTGAGAAGCAGGTCCTTGCTAGGAAGAAAATGGAGAAAGACCAGGTTAAATTAATAGCACTCATTGCGGAGCTTGAGGAGCCAGTTGGACTTTATGACTTGCCAGCAATTGACCCTCCTAATACGAAGAGAAAGAAGGGTAGGGAAATAAAGAATTTTTCTGAGTGGATAGAGAAAGAGCCTCCAGTGAATTGGTCTTTGCTGCATGACACCCATGGAGCTAGGTATGGCCACATGACAACCAATCTTGCAAAGATCTATAACTTTGTACTCAGAGGGAATAGAGCATAGCCACTAACAGCTATTGTGGAGGGTGTATTCCATGGCACTGTGAGATATTTGAGAGAAAGGCACGAGTTAGCAAAGAAGCATATTGCAGATAATCAAAACACTCCTTATTGTAGCCGTGTCATGGAGTACATGGCTGAGAAGATAAAGAAGCAAAAAAGCACACTGTCACACTCATAGGTAATCAGGAAAGGAGGTATGAGATTCAACTTCCTACTGATGGTTTTGGTTCTGCAGATGAGTTGAAGACACATGAGGTTACAATTGGAGCAGAATTTTATCCAACTTGTGAGTGTACATGCAACAAAACGAAGTTATTGCACCTGCCTTGCTCACATGTGTTGGCTGCCTGTGGCCAGATTCAGTTGGATGCTATCTCCTTCGTGTCTCCGTACTATTCAAAGGAGGCAATACTCAATGTCTGGACAGGTGAGATGACAGGGTTTAGAGTCGTCGGCAATTTCAACAAGGTAAACGATGGTGATAGAGTATACATCCCGGATCCTGCACTACGGCGAACTAGCAGGGGCAGACGTAAGGTAAAGTGCATACGAAACGATATGGACCAATCTGAAGCTGGTGGAGCAACCAGACAACGTTTGCTCTGCGCGGCTTATGGGCATAGGATGAAATATTGCCCCGACCTGAAGAAAGACGATGCTTCCACATCGACGACTGCAGCAACAGTTGCAAGAGGTGGTCCTGGGAGTCGTGGTGGACGAGGCTCTCGAGGCCGAAGGGGCGGACGAGGAATAAATAACTCTAAAGCTGCATAATATGTCCAACTATGTTTTTATTTGTAATATGTCGGACTACGTTTTTATTTGTAATATGTGTGCACTATGTTTTTATGTGTAATATGTGAGACTACGCTTTAATGTATAATATGTGAGACTAAGTTTTTATTTGTTATATGTGAGACTGTGTTTTTATTTGTAATATGCAAACATCTAAGTTTTTATTTGTAATATTTGTGGACTATGTTCTAATTACATATATGGCTTTGTATCCGATGCTTAATGGCAATATCGATAGAGGTCACCGAGGCGCGCTTACGGAATCGGGCATGAACTTAGACGTGTTGATCACTCGCACCCCAAAGTCTAACTGGATGATACACCCTTCATGGGTGGATAGGTATGTGTCAGTATAATCACTTACTATGTTTGACATTGCTTTGATAGAGGCTAATTGTAATCTACATTCTGTTTATTTTGTAGGTTGAATTGGGCTGGACTATTACACCTGGCACGACTGGTTGAGGGTACATTGGATGAGTGGGTTGATCATCCGGATTTGGATGACGCAGGTGAACCAATGCAGTTGCACAAGAGGCAAGTATCATGCTTCTCTTACGACAGGTCACTCCTTAGCTGCTTGGTAGATAGATGGAGACCAGAGACACATACGTTTCACTTTCCCTGGGGAGAGATGGCTCCTACTTTACAGGATGTGTCCTACTTGTTGGGATTACCTCTAGCCGGTGCTGCCATAGGACCTTTAGAGGTAGAAACTGATTGGCTAGCATCTATGCATTCCCATTTTCTGGCTGCGGTGCCAACTACCAAGACACTAGACAACGATCGGCACGGGCCTCTTTTCAGGTGGTTGAGCCAGTTTCAGATTGTCGCCTTAGGATATCCCACTTTTCAGTTGTCAGAGGCACAGATTGACCGGTCCCTAGAGGCATATATTATGTTGTTGTTTGGCAAGACGATGTTCACAGAGAACCACGTGACCACTGTAGATGCACGACTGCTCGGTGTTGCACGAGAGATAGCTGACACACGTTCCCCAGAGGACATTGTGCAGAGGAGTTTCGATTCTGCTGTGTTAGCAGCTATGTATAGAGGCCTGTGCAAAGCTTGCTAGTTGAGGTCAAGGAAACCCGGTCTTCTCGGATGTCCACTGTTGTTGCAGCTTTGGTCATATGAGAGATTCCCTATTGGTCGACCCTACGTCAGCGTTGACAAACCTTTTAGTAATGAGGACATGGCTGGACATTACGTGCCTTCTATCGGCGACTTTCCTACTATGGGATCTATTTGGGCACGGAGAGAGGTATTTTCATTATTAACAATATGAATTAGTAATGTTTATTTCTCGCTATTCAATATTATGTACTAATGTTTGTTGTCATGCACAGAGACAGTTTACGCCAGGCCAGGTGAGGGGCTGCTACCCCTCCTTCACGGCGCAGTTTGATAGTCTGCATGAGGATCGGGTTATATGGGAACCATACACCCTTAATGCTATTTCAGAAAGGTACCCAGGTGGGATTTCTGGATTCTGCACTAGAGATCACCATTATTGGATGACCAAGGCCAAGTTGGTGTTCGACGTGACGGTTGAGGAGATGGCTATTAATAGGGTGATGAGACAGTTCGGTCTGTGCCAAGAGCCTGACATTCCGGTTATTTCACAATTACCAGATCACGAGCATAAGTAAGTAATACTACTTTGGTTCTCAGCTCTGCATTAATTGGTTGTTGAGACAGTTCGGTCTACTTATAGCTATTCATGTTACGTGCATTTCAATCTCAGGTACAGTCGCGTAGGAGGAAACAAGTCCTAGGCTTCTTGGTTTCGCGACATCAGACCTTATGTAACATCCCAAATTTTGGAATGTTATAATAAATATTAGAATGATTGTTTGTTTGATTGAGTGATTGAAATTGAGTGAAAATTTGAAACTTTTTGAAAACTTTTGAATGAGAGGGAATGACATGATTTTCCCATATGCTTTTGGAATTCAAATTCCTACATTACAAATCAGTGAGAGAAGATGACATGACTTCTTCAATATAAAAAGATTTGAAGAGTGAAATTTGAAGACATTTGAAATTTTCTGATATGGAGTTCCTTTCATAATTGATTTCCAATTTGAAGTTTGAAAGAATTCAAATACCCTTGACAAGATTTTGAGAGGAGTAACATGACACTCCACACCAGGGTTATTTTTGTGAAGTTTTGAACCATAAAAACCCAAGGGGTTATTTGAAAGTTTATTGCAAAAAGAATTAAAATCAAATTAGGCATTTTTTTGAAAAATATTTTTTTTGAAGTATTTATTTTGGCCATGGAAAAAATGTTCATCTTATTGCATTTATTTCCCTAATCATTTTGGTATATAAATCTTCATTTTTTTGGAAATGTATTGATTGCCATAAAGTTAGTTTCCTTCTCTGTTATTTTATAAACGGAAAATAGTTTTTATTAGGAAAGTCCATCGCGGCCCACCTCCTTCGAACCGGCCACCGACGCAACCCTCTCTCCCTCTCTCTCTCTGACGCGCCGGTCCCATAGACCGACCGAAAATCTCGCTGCAGTCATCTCCTCCCTCCCTCCTTCCTTTCCAACGTCGGCGACCACCGGATCCGTGATCTCCTCTCCCTTTTCCTTTCTACGACCCCGAGCCGCCCCTATAAATACCCGAGGCCTCTCGCACCCCGTTTCCCCCCAAATCCCCCTTCCCAACCCCCTCCTCTCGCCAGAATCCCTCGCTGGAGAAGGCCACCACCGAAGCTCTGTGAGCACGTGCCACTCACCACCATCACCCCCACGCTCCTCTGGCCCCGCCCATCAACACTGGAGACTCACCGCCGTTGCCTGGTGCCCTCGCCTTCCGGAGACCCTCCGGAACGCCGTGCCGACGCCACGCCGGAGCTCCGCCTCCACCCGAAGCTCCAGGAGCTCGAGGAGCTCGCCCCTGTCGCTCCCTCGCCTCGCCGTCACCACCAACGGACGCCGGAGGTCCGCCGCCGCCGGCAGGACCCCTCGGACGCCGTCCCCGACCACCGCAACACCCTCCCCGATGACCACCGAAGCCACTGCCGCCGTCGGGACATCGCCGGAGCATCTCACCCCCTGTAAGCACCCCACCCCCTCCTTAGACCGTTAGATCTGGATCCAACGATCCAGATTAGAAGTTTTAATATGCTGAAGCGTTTTCTATTAGGAGTCGGCCGTCCACCCGAAACACTCGCTCACGCACACCCTGTAGCCAATCACAGAGCGCCACGTGTACCCCTGTCCGTTAGTTAGATTTTTTCTATTTCTGTTTTAAAAACAGAATAGTTCTGTTTTCATTTTCCATATAACTTTTAAGTTTTTAATGTTTTTAAATTGATTCTTTTTGCATCTTGTCACAAATTTTATCTAGTTTCTGTAGATATCAAGTTTGACTATATTTGAATAATCTAAATTTGAATTCAAACAGATTTGATTCAAATCTTATTTTCTGAATATCTTGAGTTTAAAAATTTATTTTGAGTTGATTCTTTTTGCGACTTGTTACTAGTGACTCTAGTTAGCAGTACGTATAAAATTGAGAATTATTAGAATATTTAAAGTAGTAATTTCATGCAAAATAGATTCTATTTAGTTCTTTTAGGTTTACATCTATTTCTTTTGTTTTAAATTGTTTTAATTTATTTTATTTTATATTAGTTGAAAAAAAATCTACTTTGTTTTCTATTAGTTAGCAATATTATTTCAACCAAGTTATTTTAGGTCATTTTATTTTTATTTGGTTGCATGAAATCAATTCAAGTTAAATCATAACTTGCAAATTGATTTCATTGCTAGTTTGATTTGCTAATTGAAAATACCTTTAACAAAATTGTTTTATAAAATATACTTTTTGTTAACTTAGTGTTATATATTTTGTTTTCTGTTATTTTAATATTTCATTTGTTTTCTTATTGTTAGGTTTATTAGGCAAAAACCTATGTTGTTTACAGTATTACTTTCTTAGTTCTTAGTTGTTCTTCAAAAGTAATTCCTTTCGCTAAGTAAAATGTTTACTAAAATACTTTTGTTATACTTTACTTTGTTTTTTTGTTTTTAATTTTGAAAATAGGATTTATTTGTAGAGAAAACCAACCTTAGTTATGTTGATGAAACTTGTTGTTTTGAGTTTTGTTTTAAGTATTTCCTTCATCACAACCTTGTTGTCTTTAGTTTTGTGTTTCTTATTGTTTGTTAGTATTGATCGCTAGTATGATTGATTATATAAATGCAATGTTTGATTATTATAGATTTTTATTGGAGAGTGACGAATAGTCTATCAAGTATTTCTGAGAGCGACATTTTTTCTTCATCAACAGTATAGGCAAGTTCACTTTGACCATCTATTTCATACCTATGTTTTATTGCATGTAGTGATATCATTCAAAAAATCCCTCCAGTTGTGTTATTGAAAATTCTTGTAGTCAAGTAGAATGCATGAGGTAGGAACCCACCACTTGCTACTAAAGCCCCGGGAATGTTAGTTATTTTAATGTTATGCTAAAGTAGACGGGGTTTGGTATGAGTGTTCGTGAGTGGTGTGAGAAGGAGGACTCTACGTCAAGACGACAACTTCATGAAGGCATCTTCAAGACCTCAAGACTTCGAGACTCGAGAAACAAGTTTCCAATACACACTACTGGGTGAAGGATGGTTGATTGGGCATCCCTGGAGTAACCAGTGGATGGCCGGGATGCATGGAGAAGCGCCATGACATCTTGCGGAAAGCTTCACCCAGACACAAAGAGACGGATGAATACTTCATGCCCGAAAGCTTACCTGTGTAGACACAAGTCGTTATGGGCTCTGGCTTGGTTGATCTTTGTTGTGACTCTGGCTGGGCAGTGCTACGAGATGTAGTCGACGTTAGGATTGGATGGGCACTGACAGTAGTCAGGGAAACACTCTGAAAGTCCATGTTCCGTTCGTCCTGTTCTTAAACACCCGACAGTGCGAGGACTTACCAGGAGGGAACAAATCTTGTGGATAAAGTACACAACACTCTGCAGAGTTAAACCTAATCGATTAGCCGTGTCCCCGATTACGGACAATTTTGAGCCTCTGGACTTGGATCTATCTCTGAACTCTCAACACTGGACTGATAATTAATTGTGGGCAACTTATGATACTTGTGGGCATTAAGACATCGGTTGGCGGAACGATGTCTTGTTAGGTAACTCTGTAGTGAAAACTCTTGATATTCATTTGTTGTAGGAAAATAAAATAAAACCAGCTCTTCTGCAAAAACTCAGACACAGAGCCACAAAGCCTTTTGCATATAGAATAGCCTTTATCATTTCTACTATGGTGATCTTGCCGGTACATTCAATGTACTGACCAACACGGCTGCAACGTCTTATGTTGCAGATAAGCTCTACGACAGGTAAGAGTACGATTCAGAGTTACGGTCTGCACTCAACCTGCCGTTGGTGTTATTGGGACTCCACTCCCGTTGACTGTTTCCGCTGAGATTTTAAGGTATATATCAGTTTTACGTTAATTACATGTGATTGCACTTTGATATATACATTGATGTACTGTGTGTGCCAGCATACTGATCCAGGGATGGCACAGAACACACAGAGGCTTGACCTTTCCAGGTCGGGTCGCTACACCTTACATCGAGGAATGGACTACTGCCCCAACAAATATCTGGGATGAAGTTCGTGTCTTCGACTGGGACAAGTTCGGGTTGTAGCTGAAGAGTTACAGACAGAGCACGAGGATCTATTTGTTTCCATCATCTGCTCCAGATCATATCCCAGTTCCTCTCGCCAACAATCTGTTCCCAACTTCCTTAGTTGTGGGAACCAGACACCACGCGGTATGTCCTCAGTTTTTCTCACATGCTATGTTTTCCCTATACATGAACATGTACAATTGGTTAACTTTCTGTGTACAGGGTGAATTGTCAACTCAGGCGCTAGAGGAGGTTACCGCTTTGGTGGACCGTGTTGACAGAGGAGAATATATCCCACAGCGAGAGCAAGCAACAAGGTTGAAGAGTCTTCAAGCAAAGTTACGCGGGATCGTCGCAGTTGTTACATGTAGATGATCTTCCAATGGTGTTCACACTCGTGCAGCACATTGTCCGCCACGCCCCTCTCTGCAGCGTTTAGAACCTCAACCTTCATAGCCATGGAGCTTCTCCTGCCAGCAGGAACCTCCTTCGCAACCAGGGAGCTCCTCCTGCCAGCAGCAACCTCCTTCATAGCCAGGGAGCTCCTCCTGGTAGCAGGCACCTCCTTCACAGCCAGGGAGCTCCTCCTGGCAGCAGGCACCTCCTTCATAGCCAAGGAGCTCCTCCTGGCAGCAGGCACCTCCGTCATAGCCCAGGGGTTATTTCTACCAGCAGCCACCTCCTTCACAGGCCGGGGACTCTTCCTGGCTTCAGCAGATGGACCTAGGTAACTTAACTTTGTACATTCTTTTACATAATTTAGCCTCGTAAGTCATTCTTTACATGTTTTAATTTACCAGCAGGTGGCAGCCAGTCGCAACCGTTCATGACTTCAGTTCAGTCACCTGTGTTTACTGGTCCTGGTTCGTACATGGCTGGCGACGACGAGGACGATGATCGTGGTGCATACACCTATGGTATCTCGAAGACAGTTCTTGCCACTCCACCACCACCATCGACGCAGGAGACTCAGACATCGACGGACGAGGTGTTCTATGGTTGTGGTCATCGTAACACTCGTCCACCGCCTCGGCGCTTATCGCCTTTCGGTCCACGTCCGAGGAAGCCCAAGATTCGTCGCAAGCCCCAGCAGTGATATGGTCATCTACGTACGAGACATGACTATCTATGTATGTATGAGACATATGTAGCCTTTATGTATCGGACATATTTAGCCTCTATGTATAGGGTATATTCATGTATGCGACATATTTATGGTTGAGACTTATTTGGTTTGGAGAGAGAACAACAGTAACGCAAACCAAATTAAAATGCACTACATAAAACACCGCTATAGAAAAATAGTTACAACTTAAATAAACGTTACAACTTAATTAAACATTACAACTTAATTAAAATGCACTACATAAAATACCACTACAGAAAAATAGTACTACATGAAAAATGTATTACATGAATGCATCATCATCATCATCCGTCGATGCAGATCTCTTCCCCTTTGTCCTTGCAGAATTGTTGCCCATCGACTGTGCGGTCGTCTTCACCTTGGTACTCGGCATGAAGACGTCATCTTTGTCCTCCGTCGATGCAGAACTCTTCCACTTCGTTGATGTAGAACTCTTCCCCTTCGTCGATGCAGAACTCTTGCCCTTCGATGTAGAACTCTTCACCTTGCTGCTCGGCATGAAGAGGTCGTCCTCGTCCTCACTTTCTGCTGACCATAAACCTGAATTATTCACAGCAATCCTGAGGTAAGCATCACCCTTGTGCAGTTTCTTTTGCCATCTGGCATGCAACCTCAGAAGTTCTTTCCGTATCTCCTCAAAAGTCCTGGGAGGCCACCCACTCCTAGCTAATTGGTGAGCCAACTCATTCATTATGAAGTCACTACTAATGAGTTCCTCCCATGGAACTACTCTATCATTCATCTTGAAATTGGCAGCTAAACGAAGAAGACGGTCGGACATACCCTTGTGAAAACTATGATCAAAAGGATAGTGAGGATGAGGAGGATTAGACATCTCCACGAAAGGATGGCGAGAGCGAGAGCGGAAGGATGGCGGAGCGAAAGGGAAAGGAAGGGCCTGCTCACCCTCCTTGCTATGAATGTGGTTATATAGGCGGGAGAGAAAGTGGAGGGAGAGGAAGGCGGGAAAGACAATGGCGGGAACGAATGGCGGGAGAGAAAGTGGCGAGAAAGAAACTGGCAGGAGAGAAAGTGGCGGGAGAGAACCAATGCAGTTGCACAAGAGGCAAGTATCACGCTTCTCACTAAAATTAAGATACAATTTGCTGAAATTAAGATACAACTTGCTGAAATTAAGATACAACTTGCTGAAATTGAGTTACAAGAATATAGATCTACTGAGTCCAACGTGAATATTTTCCTTTTCCATCTACAGCTTCTTCTGCTGCCTGGGCTGCACGAGCCCTTTCTTTCTTTCTCTGCCTCTCAGCCTCACGGGCCTCCTCTCGCTGTCGGTAGACCTCCGCCAGTCGAAGTTAGTTTTCTTGTTTTTTCTTCTTCATCTCAGCAAGAAAAGCCCTCTGCTCCACACAGTACTCTTGCCAAGCTCTCTCCTACTCTGCTTTCTCCTCTGCTGCCGCCTACTCACAACGCTCCTCCAAGTCCAAACTTGCCCATGCATGACGACTTCTTTCACGTATCTCAGTCACCGCCCAGTCCGACTTTTTCGTGTCTATCCAACGATAGTACTGGCATAAGGGCGGAGAAGACTACAAAAGAAACACAAATATAATAATCAAATCAACAAAAATATCAACAACGTGTTTATTCTGGGTGACTTAAACATATCGGAGGCATGATGTATGGTGAAGGACCAACGGGTGGATCTTCCTCATAATTAGCGCACATGAAAAACTTCATACCCAACCAATCTGAAAAATCTGTCACCTCTTTGACCTTGCAGAGATCCCCGCACCAGCAACGAACTACTTCCATCCCCTGAGGCAACTTCGCACTCTTCCATTTGCTAGGCCTAATGCTTTGATCCGAACAAGGCAAACTCATAATGACTACCGTGCTGGTTTTTTCGAGTGTTGGTGGCCGATGGAGGAAGGCATATACAATGCCTCCTTTTATAGGCAGATGACAACAGCAATGGCCGGAAATCGGGCGGGAAAATTTGGCGAGAATACTTGACGGGAGAAAATGGCAGGAGAGAATGGCAGGAGAGAAAGGCAAGAAAGAATGGCGGGAGAGAATGGCGGGAAGGAAAGTGGCGGCAGAGAATGGTGGGAAAAAGGTGGCGGCACAGTATGGCAGAAAATAATAAGGGGAATAGTATGGCGTGCTGAAATTAATATACATCTTCCTGAAATTAAGATACAACTTGCTGAAATTAAGATACAACTTGTTGAAATTAAGATACAACTTGCTGAAATTAAGACACAACATGGATATTTTCTTCTGCCTGGGCTACAAGAGCCCTTTTTTTCTTTCTCACTATGGCAAATAGCTGAAAACAACAGCTAGCTCCTGTTCACGTTGTTTGAATGTTACGAGCACCAAATTGTTGACTTCAATAGACGATGCCAGCAGAAAATTACCGAAACCTTCCTTGTTCAACACCATTCGATCACCCAAGCCAATGAAGTAGGAACAAGGAATGCTCACAAATATATCATCATCTTCTGAATCCAAAGTAATTTCAAGAGTTAAAGAACCGGTCCTAGGAATAGCCACAAGTTCCATCAAACTCCTGACAACCATGGTAGGAATAACCTGACAAAAACAAGCAAGTTATATGATCCGTCCTATGAACCAGCAAAGAACAAACAAATAAAAAAACCTGAAACCAAAGCTTACCATGTGTTGAGAAATAACATTCATGCGATCCATCCTATGAACAAAAGGAGTACACAGTATGTAGTTGTCATTAAAGAGCTGCCGTGACATGACATACATTTGATGATAATTCAGAGTGACACCACGACTATAAAAACAGTTGTCAACAAGTTCCCTCTGAGTTTCACTCAGATCCTCAAGAGCTACAAAAAATGATTTCACTAACTGAGATGAACAACAAAACATATAAGATGAAACAAATCTGAAAATCAGTCAAACAAATATCTTACCAACATGGGGTAAAGGAAACAACATAACACCATCCTGATGAAATTCGACACTAATATAAGTTCCATAGTGCTCAAGCATAACAGTCATCATGTCACTATGGCGGAGACCATAATTATTCACAAGTTCCTCCCACGAAGGACCATGGAATTTACTGCTCATCCTACCATGTGTAAATATAACATGGTATAAGTTACCCTCACTGTTGTGTAGAGCAAGATCAATATCGGTGTCACCTCTCCGAATAGCTAAAGCTCTGCACTCCTCAATGTACCGAGCAAGATGTGATCTAACACTGCACGGAACATAGTACAACAAGAATGGAAGCAAACATCATAATCATATAAACAAAGGCATTCGAATATGCCACAGTCAGATAATCAAACCATAGAATCTTACAACACGTCTTGAACATCGACGATTCAGCACCACAGTAAATACAGACGCATCGGAATCAACAGCAACACAAAGGGCCACCTGCAGACGGACGGTGACTAATAAGAACTAAATCCACTACCGACTTCAGAGTTCTCATTCAATTGAGTTCAAAGCCAAAAAAATATCGTAGGCCGGTAGAGAGCGCCCTAATCTATTATTTACGCGGGTATGATAGCAACATGGGTGGTCGAGCAAAGAGATTGGCGAGGCGGTGGAAGCACCGGAGAGCAATGGGAGTGAGAGGTGGAGAGGGGCAGGCTACTAGACGGGGGAGGGTGAAACGAGTGGTCAGAGGAGGGCCTCTTATCTAGGGGCCCATCGGCCTCCCTCTGGCCGACAGGTGGCCCTTCGGCCGCCCTCTGGCCGACAGGGGGCTCTTCGGCCGGGTGCTGGCCGACAGGCACCACTTCGGCCTGGTGCTGACCGACGGGCCCCTGTTCGGCCTGCTGCTGGCCGACAGGGTACTAATTTCGAAAAAATTCAATTGCTCTAGCTGTTTTCAAATTTGGTACAAAATCCGTACTAGTTTTGAAAAAAAAAATCGAGTGGTTGGTATCTTGTGATGTGTTGTGAATTTGAGCATGTTCAGTGCTAGTGTTTTGGAGTAGATGTTGTCTACTACCATCCTGTTAATTTTCCTGCCAAGAGGTGGTCTCTAACATATTTAACTACTAATGTCAGCTTGCTACTTTATCAACTCAGATTCCAAAAAACTGTTATTTTCACAAAGTCCCAGAAAATTGTTTCATCTTGTCAACTTGATAGCTTCATGCTTATTGATGTGGGCCTCCTATGCAGATTGTGTAGTTGGACAAGTTGATGCATTTGTTATGTAGTTTCTGTCACTATCTTGTTTGTGGCTGTAGGGTTCTTGTAGCTCAAGATGTGGGCTATGTAAGTTGCTATGTTGTTGTTTTGTGGCAGATTGTTTGTTTTATTGTTTTGTGACTTGTGGGAGCTATACTCCATGGAATTGATTGATCTTTGAGTCTATGGTGGTTGGTTTTTCATTGCCTAACCAGTGGCTACCTTGGAATGCCAAGAAGTAGCCCATGGCTTTGTTGTCTTGTGTTTTTGCCTTCGTACCTTGTCGTGAGCGTATCGTGACAACCGTAACTCCGTTTCTTGCTTTATTTATATGCATTTCTATCGATTTTGCATGTTGCATACATATTTGCCATGTTCATGCATGTTTAAATAACTTAACATGAGGTTCTGTCCAGAATCATTAATAAACAAACTTTGCATGTGAAACATGATTAGTTTTGGATTACCATGTTAAATTCTTCTAAATGGATCATGCATCATCTTGTTTCTACATTGCACCTTGGTTGGATGTTTATTATTGCTGTTTCTCTTCGGTAGACGCGAGTGTTGAAACTGAGTACGAGGACCCAGGAGAGTACTACTATGAGGATCCCGCGACTTGTACCACTGAAGAACCAACAGGCAAAATGATCGTACCCGGATCCCGATACTATTTTCGCTTGCTAGTTTCTCGCTCTTATCGTTACAATTGCGCTACCTACCACTTGAATATCAGCCTCCTAAATGCCATGAAAGCCTCTAACCCTCCACATCCTACCAAACCTTTGATTGGCTAAGTTACCGCTGCTCAGCCCCTCTTATAGCGTTCTTAGTTGCAGGTGCAGGTTGTTCCATGTGATAACATGGATTTGGATATCACAATATTATCTGTTATTTAATTTAATGAACATATATATATTGGTATTGGTGGAAGGCTTGGCCTTATGCTAGGTGTTTTGTTTCGCTGTTACCGCCATAGTTCTTATTACCGGTGTTATGTTTTCCATATTTTACGCTCCTAACACGCTCGGGGTTGTTATGGGGACCCCCTTGTTTATTCGGTTGTGATTAAAACTTGTTTCACAAGACCCAACATTGGTACTATATTTGCTTAACAACTTAATAAAATTTGCATAGGGCCTTGCAAACCCGTGGATAATTAATCAACCCCCGGGCCAGTGCTCCTCATGAGTGTTGGTCAAAACTAGAGCACTATGCGGGGCCAACCCAGGGCAACTTGGGAGATTTCTATCAGGCCACCGTACATTAGCTTATCCGTCGTGTCCTGAGAACGAGATACGCGGCTCTTATCGGGTTCGTCGACACGTCGGGCGGTCTTGCTGGATTTGTTTTACCTTTATCGAGTGTCTTACGTGTGGAGTCTGACTTTCTTCGGGGTCTTCTCGAGGTGTTGGAATTCCTTTGGAATTACCTATGATGACCACGAGGTCCGTGGTCGAGGCTATTCCTGCGGAGTGTGGTTATTTGTGATGGACTAGTTGGAGCACCCCTGCAGGGTTAAATATTTTCGAGAAGCCGTGCCCGCGGTTATGTGGCAACTTGAATATTTGTTTAACACCCGGTTATAGTAAACTTGAAGTAAACTCTAATTAAAATACACCAACTGTGTGAGTAACCATGATCGTCTCTGCTTGTATACATGATTCGAGAGAGAACACGGTGGGGTTATGATTGACGTAAGTATGTGTTCAGGATCTCATAGAGATCATACTAGATTCGATCGTTCATTGTAGGCCACTCATGTTTATTTTCATGTTCCGTAAGTTAGCCACCATATATGCTTAGTGCTGCTGCAAACTAAACACATACCCCATCACAACTTTTAAGCTTGAATAGTCTCGATACCCGGGCGCTTGATTGCTGACTCCTTGTGGCTCAGAGATTACTACAACCCTCCAGGTACAGGTACAAATGAGTACGTGCAGGATGATCTTACCCAGCTTCAGTGGGAATATGATGAGGAAAGAGGCAGGATGTACGTGACTTATCCGGATGAGTAGAGGACCATGGTCGTGATCTTTGGGATAGCGAGATAGTATCATTTGCATCTGTTTTATCGTTTGATTTCGTCCGTAGTCGGATCTGTCTTCATCTTGATGATTTGAACTCTGTGTGGATTGTAATTTAGCATGTGGCGAGTGTAAGCCAACTTGTATACTCATCTCTTCTGTAATGTATGTTGCAATGTTACTATACTTGCGAACGGCAAGATGCGTCTCTATCCCTTGCGAGACCCTCGTGTCTTAAAATGAATAGGCGCGCATCTTGGGCATGACAGAAGCTTCTAGAGCCCTCACCACGAGGATCTCGACCATTCAAACACAGACTCGATGGCCCCGATGAGCCACCCGTTGGCGCTCCGCCGCAGAGCCCGAGCGGACTTCACCTTGTGCATTTTAAAACCGAACCGAAAAACCATACCGAAAGTAAACCGCACCGAACCAATTTTATGGTTGGTACAGTTTTATGGTTCCGACATGGTATGAACTTTTCATACCGTTTGAATTTTGTTTTTTATTGTATATACCGAAAAACCGAATGGTTAACCGAATAAACCAAAGTACAAAATAGATTTATATATCTTGGGGTGAACAACCATACGCAGAGTCATTTTAGTGTTGAGAAGCCAGATTTCCTGTTAAGTGTATCTGTTTATCTTGTAATGAAGTCATATTTCTCTTCACAAGAATGCTAAGCACGTTCATAACCATTGAATTCATGCATGCATATACACATGCATATATTTATATACTCTTTGTATAAAAACATATGTGTTTTGAGTCATAAATTTGTAAATTGTTTTATGTCATTTTCAAATTCGCGTCAACTTTGATTTTTATGATATATACCGAAATCATACCGAAATAATTTGGTATATACCAAAACCGAACCATATATAAATTTCATACTGTATTTACTGAAGTATTAATACCATATAAACTAAAACATATAAACTGAATAAACCAAAACGTATAAACCGAATAAACCGAACGCACAGAGTTAAGCGGACTGGGCCGGCAGGAATCGTCCCGGGCCAGTTGCACATGCAGTCCGCGTTTGTTCCAAGCTACTCTATAACAGAATATCGCCACTCGCGCCGCGGCATATCCTCCTTCCCCACGCCCTCTCTCCTCTGCTCGTCCCCACCACGGCCTACCCTGCACCAGGTCCATAGACCCTGCCACCACGTCTCACGCGCGCCGCACCAGCCAGTCCTGGTGGACCGCGCGCAGTCCAAAAGCACAAATGTCCGAACCTAACCCTAGTCCACATGTCATACAACCTGGTGTTGGAAAGGGTCACGTGCCGCTCGCGTCCACCGGGGAACCCAACCCTAGACCTAACCACGGTTCCCGCAACCGCACAGCCCAACCCCCCGGTTAGCCCCGGCGCCCCACGATGCCGCCATGCGTCCCGATCGGACGGTCGGCGCCGCCCCCGCCCCGGACCCCGCCGCCTATTTAACCCCGCCCGGTCTCCACTCGCCAGATCGCAGAGCCCGAAGCACACCGAAATCCTAATCCATTCCCCACGCCCCCGGAAACCCGAAAACCCGATCCCGATCCCGATCCCGGCGAGCGAGATGGCGAACCCGAGGGTGTTCTTCGACATGACGGTGGGCGGCGCCCCGGCCGGCCGCATCGTGATGGAGCTGTACAAGGACGCGGTGCCGAGGACGGTGGAGAACTTCCGCGCGCTCTGCACCGGCGAGAAGGGCGTCGGCAAGAGCGGCAAGCCACTGCACTACAAGGGCAGCTCGTTCCACCGCGTGATCCCCGACTTCATGTGCCAGGGCGGCGACTTCACCAGGGGCAACGGCACCGGCGGCGAGTCCATCTACGGCGAGAAGTTCGCCGACGAGAAGTTCGTCCACAAGCACACCAAGCCCGGGATCCTCTCCATGGCCAACGCGGGCCCCAACACCAACGGCTCGCAGTTCTTCATCTGCACCGTCCCCTGCAATTGGCTCGACGGCAAGCATGTGGTCTTCGGCGAGGTCGTCGAGGGCATGGACGTCGTCAAGAACATCGAGAAGGTGGGCTCCCGCAGCGGCACCTGCGCCAAGCAGGTCGTCATCGCCGACTGCGGACAGCTCTAGGTCCGTACTACCGCCCGTCGCTCGCCGTCGTCGTCGTCGTCCTGCTGTGTGTCCCGTGTCGTGTCGTCGGTCTAAATAAGAATTGGCGTGAGTGTCGTGGTGTCGTGTCGTGTCTTCCCCTTGTCCGTCCGATGAGATCTCTGTGGTTGGTTTAGGAGGGTTTTAGGTGGACTCTTTAGGCTGCTGGATCTTGTGTCCGGCGGCCATGGTTATCTTCCCTTGTCTGCTGCTATCTTACCGTTTGAATGAATGAGATGAACTCCGCTATGAAATATCCGTAATCTGTGCTCTGTTTGTCGCATTCATGTTTTGTCCTGTGCTCCTGACTCCAATGTGTTGGAACCCGTGTGCTTTTCCTAGTGTTATCCACTCAATTCCGTGCCCATTTCCGATCTTGAAAACAAAATAAAAATTAACCATGTTCCAAATATTCGACACAATTTCTGAACTTTCAGACAAAATCTGAACTGGTTGTACCTCGCGCAAATTACTAGCATCGGTTGAAAAAAAGGCTCGGTGCTTGTTGATTGAGGACCTGATGGAACGTGGTCTGCTACCATGTCCCCCACTCGTACATTTGCTTAATCCTGTCCTGTTTGGGGTTTGTTTTGCACTTCAATTTTGTTCATGATTGACGTTGTTAGTAGTACCTAGTACTAATTTGGGGTTGATGTATGGATCGTATTGGAAGTGAGATGTCGCGTGGATCTGAGATCTTCTGCAAAATTAAGATATGCGATGTGATGGATTGATCCAGATATGTATTCTGTTCGCGCTTGACTATGTATTCTCTCCTTTGTCAGCTGGATTCTCTTCTCTAGGTGGCCAGGAAGTTTCCCTCTCTTTCCAGGCGGTGCACAACTAAGAAATTTATTCCATTCGAGCATTTCATATATTCCATCCTCACTAGACCATACCAAAAACTCCTATAGGCAGATTTGTGGACAAGAAATAAAAATGGGATGCATAGGATGCCACATGTCCTGTTTTTTTTAGGCGAGAAATTTGTGTCCCTTTTTCACCGCCAGACGCTAGAAAATGAGGGGTACAGAATTTATTCCGTTTCATTGGCTGATCTATACTAATCAGCCTGTCATATATTCCTCGCCAACTGAACCAGAATATTAGCAAAAATACGCGATAAGAATTATATTCCGGAAAAGGGCCAACTAATTCGTGCAAGTAATAAAGTTACTGATGTCTCCTCGCGAAAAAAAAAGGGGCTATTCCTCTCTCAACCAATCAATCAATATTTCCAAAGTGAAGCACAAGTAATAAAAGAAATCAATGGTAACAATTCCCACTTCCGCGGAATCACTCTGCGCGTTTGGCAGCAGCGTCGGGACGGGCGTGGGGCCACAGAGCAGCCTAAGGCTAGGGACGGGGTCGGGATCCCACTTGGCGGAAAGCCGCGGGGCCCGTGGGGCAGCGTGAGTGGCGAGTAAACAACGCGGTGGACGGCGCGCGGGCTTCGAGGCGTCCGGGCGAGGGCAAGCCGCTCTCTCTTTTTCTTCCGGCTTTGGCGTTTGTGGCGCTTGAATGGGCGCGCGTGGGGCCCGCCGGCCCTCGTGTTGTTTGCAGCAGGCAGGCAGGGTCGCGTTGGTGGTACGCAGTTCTGACTGGGCCCGGGTCCGCCTCAACGTCGCATCTTTTCCGCATCGAAGATCGCGTCGCGTTGCTTTTTTGGGCTGGGCCCGGAACATGATTGGCCCTCCATACCTCCCCGCTTAACTTCACTCCCATTATTTTTACCTTGTCTCAAAAAAAAAAAACTCATGCTATTTTTACTTTCCTAGAGACATCAAGAATTTAGTAGTATACTACTCAAAGTACACTTAGAAATGTGAAAATAAAAAAAAGACCAGTGTGTTGCAACGGGTTAAAAAAAATCATGCTTAGAAATTTGAAAATAAACCACTCAAATTATTTTGCAAGTAGTAACATCAATAAATTAAAAGTACTCAAAAGTACATTTTCTATGCCTTTTTAAAGGATCAATCTTACTCGCGTGGTGTCCATAAAATGAGCAAGGCAACCGGACAACACACCTGCCACTGAAACGTCTCAACACAAGAGAAGCTTTTAAAAGCTAATTACGTTCAGTTGGACATTAGAGTCGCTCTACATGAGGTAGTACCTGAACCTGGTCCATGGTTAGCATGCCTTCCGTTCCTTGCTTGCTTATGGCTGTGCCTCTGATTTCTAATGTTGTGAACTTGTTCCATGGATGCAGGGCAAGTGTGTTTCCGCATGCCTTATTTGAGACCGATCATCGTCAGGTAGACATCCTTCTATGATTCTTTCGTACCACTCATGCACATAACTTGAGATCTAGGGGTCAGGCTTGAATCTTCTGTTGTTTTTGGCTTCTCCTACATTCATCCTCACCCCGTGTGTTGCAATGGAGGCATACCAATTTTGTGTAACGCATAGGACTCTCATGCATCTACGTGGCACTATTGTGTTTTTTTAACTGTTAAACTACTCTTCTGCCTCCATCTCTCTCTCTAACTATTTCTATATTCGCAAGTGTGTAGACATATTTTAGTGGCTCCCACATAGTTCATTTTTTTTAGAAAACCAGAGTTCACGTTCACCTTGATGCACAAACAAAATACAATGATCATGGAGATGGTATATCTTACTGAACATTCTCTTCAGTCTAGGTACAAATGCTTCTGTTATTCCTTGGTCATCGGTGCTCACCAGGCTGTACCATGTCAATGCGCATGTGGTAACTCCAATATATCTATTGAGAAGCTTACAAAAATAATTTTCATAAGAAAATTACTTCAAAAGATTGTCTATTGAGGACATCTAATAGGATTTTACTTAGTTGAAGCAAGCAACAAACGATCATATATTTTCTTCAAGCAATCCATCGAACGTTTGGTGCGCGCTAACAATGGAACAATAACTAGACATGCAGTAAAAGTCTCCTATTAATCTAATTTCCAATTTGTACATCGTGTAGTACATAACAAAAAATATGTTTCCTATAGAGATGTCTCTATATCTGTTGTCTCACCATCTAGGTGGTAATCATTCGGTAGCCAGCTTTCGGATATGTGCAAAATTTTCACATATATAAACTGATGTGGTTGGATATAAGAGATCAAGATGGGACTATTCCATAAACGATCGGACCACCTTTTAGTCGCAAACATGCATTAGTTCAATTGGTCGCAGCCTTATACCCTCAGTTGGAGGAATCGTGAGTTTGATTCCATGTATTCACATTAATTTTTACGTTGCTTCCTTTTCCAGAATCTGCATATTTCTAGAATGTCTATGTCTTGTAAAAAAGATAAACAAAAAAATGCGCTAACCTGGGATCGAACCCAGGACTAAGGGGTGGAAGGATTGGCCAGTAGTAAATTTTGCGGTTTCCTTATTAATAAAGACAGTACAATGCAGCGACTTGTAAAAGAAAAAAGAAACATTTTTCTGACTTATGGGTGATATAGTGGATAATTCGTGGCAACTCTAGGGATAATTTAATTGACGGTGAGCGTACAGAGGTTCCGTGCTTTATTATTAGGTAGAGATACAAAGAGTGTACTATGTAAAAATATTGGAGCAACGAACAAGCTAGACAGCTAGTCGGCTGTGTGACACCTAATTTGCCAAGATATCGTCCTTTATTTGCTAGAGGTTATGTAGAATTGTTTCTACGCTAACGGTAATTAGAATTTCTTTTTGAGCAACTAGATTTTACTGATCAATTAGCAAGGGGATACAATCATACGAGTATGATCACGGGGGCACGCCAAGCCGGACATGGCGACTCTGATCAAGAGGTAGAACATACGTAGCTACACCGTGATGTGAGCTTCATAGTTTGAGTTTTGAAATTCATGAACAAAAATGCAGAGAGTGAACAAGGATCTGCACTTCAATTTCTCTTATAATGACCTCGTGTCTCCCTCACATCTTTGGATCTAGTGCCCAATTAGTGTCAGATCTAGCCCGTGTGGTCCAGTTGTGACACTGCACATTAATTTTCAACAATATAATTAAGGCTAACGAAATATTTTAGGGTGTGTCGCGAACCATCTTGTTAACCCTCTAGATTCCCCCATGGTGTTAATGGCACATTGTTGCGCCTTGAAAGAAAAGGTCTTGCCTTGGCATCTTTAGTTTGTAGAATTCTTAAAATTCAGAAATAAAAAATAAAATAAAATTGGAATAGCATGCCCTCTTCAATCCTTTATATTCAAAAGTTGCAAGATTTTAGATCATACTCCCTCCTTCCCAAATAACTATCATTGATTTAGTGCAACTTTGTACTATCTTCGTACTATATTAACGACACTTATTTTGATATGGGAAAATACAATGTTAATATCCCCAACATAAAAAATAAAACAATTGTATAAGAGGTTTGGATGGATGAAATTTACTCCAAAATAGAGTGCAGACCAATTAAGTCACATTTTTTCATAACAATTCATGTCGTGGTTTTATCACGGCAGATGTTCGAGGACTTAGATTCGAGGCCATCGCTAAGGTGATGGACTCAAAGGGGTTGATTGGGACGAAGGACACGAGTTTACCCAGGTTCGGCCCCTCAAGTAGAGGTAATAGCCTACATCTTGCTTGTGTTGTATTGATTGAAGTATCGATTACAAGGTAGCAGAATCACTTGACCTAGCACTCGATTAGTTGGTCTCTGTCTAAGTCGCCCCGGGTCTCGCCCTTATATAGGAGGTCAAGACCACGGGTTACACAAGTCGTATACCAACTCTCACAACGTGTCCGAGTCTATCTCTACGTTGTCTTGCCTTCTTGAGCAAGCCGTCTCCGGGTGAAATGTTAGGACAACCCCTGCCCCTGATCCTTCCAGATTATCTGGATCCATCAAAATGAATTGTCCAGTATGTGTTGTCCGGATTTTTCTCGGGCGCCTGACTCTCAGTCCTGTCATTTATGAAATCCACTAAGGCTTGAGACTTGACCGTCGTGCGATGTACATATTTCAAATTGAGAGGTCCAAGCTCTAGTGCCCACTTAGCGATCCTGCCAGTGGCTTCTCTGTTTTGAATTATGTCTCCCAAAGGGGCAAAGCTAACCACTGTGATCTGGTGGCCCAGGAAATAATGATTTAGCTTGCGATTGGCCATGAACACCCCATACACTAGCTTCTGCCAATGTGGATACCTCTGCTTGGACTCTGTCAGGACCTCACTGATATAGTAAACCGACATTTGAACCGGATATTCTTTCCCCGCTTCCTTACACTCGACGACGATCACAACGCTGACGTCCCTGTTATTAGCCGCCACGTATAAGAGCAAGTGTTCCTTCTCAACCGGAGCGGCTAAAACCGGCGGCTCGGTGAGTTGTCTCTTGAGCGCCTCAAATGCTTCACCTGCCTCTTTATTCTAGACAAATTTGTCCGTCTTTTTCATCATCTGGTATAAAGGGATGGCCTTCTCACCAAGGCAACTTATAAACCGGCTTAACGCAGAAATTCGACCCGCCAGGCGCTGAACATCGTTGATGCATGCCGGCTCAGACAGGGAGGTGATAGCTTTGATCTTATCCGGGTTAGCTTCAATGCCACGCTCAGAGACTAGAAATCTCAAGAGTTTGCCAGCTGGAACACCAAAGACACACTTTGCCGGGTTAAGCATCATCTTGTAAACTCGTAAGTTGTCGAAAGTCTCCTTCAGGTCATCCAGTAGAGTCTCTTTCTTCCTTGATTTGATCACAATATCATCCACATATGCATGAACGTTACGCCCAATCTAACCATGAAAACAGTTCTGGACACAATGTTGATAAGTCGCCTGGGCACTCTTGAGCCCAAAAGGCATAGACACGTAGTAGAAGGCACCAAAAGGTGTGATAAAAGCCGTCTTCTCTTGGTCCTTGACTGCCATCTTGATCCGATGATAACCAGAATAAGCATTCAGGAAGCATAAACTCTCACAACCCGCCATCGCATCAATGATCTGGTCAATGCAAGGGAGAGCAAACGGGTCAGCCGGACAGGCCTTGTTAAGATCCATGTAATCCACACACATGCGCCACGTGTCGTTCTTCTTAAGTACCAGCACCGGGTTAGCAAGCCACTCCGGGTGAAAGACCTCGACGATGAAACCCGCCGCCAAGAGCCGGGCTATCTCTTCCCCAATGGCCTTGCGTCTCTCCTCGTTGAACCGCCATAGAAATTGCTTGACTGGTTTAAACTTAGGATCCACATTAAGGTGGTGCTCAGCGAACTCTCTCGAAACACCCGACATGTCAGAAGGTTTCCATGCAAAGATGTCCTGATTCTCACGGATGAATTCGATGAGCGCGCTTTCCTATTTAGGATCCATATTGACCCCAATAGTGAACTGCTGAGAAGAGTCACCCGGAGTGAAATCCACCAATTTTGTATCGTCCGTCGAAAATTTGAGGGGCGGCTCAACCTCTGTGGTAGGCTTTTTCAGCGGAGTCATGTCCTCCAGGTCAACATTTTCCTTGTAAAATTTGAGCTCCGCCTCAGCACAACTGGACTCTGCGTAAGCTGCGTCCCCTTCCTCGCACTCAATATCTATCTTCCGGTCACCATAAACAGTAATCGTCCCGTTCAATCCGGGCATCTTGAGCTCCAAGTAGACATAGCAAGGCCTAGCCATGAACTTGGCATAAGTCGGCCGCCCGAACAGAGCGTGATAGGGGCTCTTGACTTTTACCACCTCAAGCACAAGGTCTCCACCCTGTAGTTGTATTCGTCACCAAAGGCGACTTCTAGAGAGATCTTACCCACTGGGTAAGCTGACTTGCTAGGCACCACACCAAAAACTGTCGAGGAAGGCTTAAGATCTTTATCAAGCGGCTTCATCCGTCGGAAGGTGTCATAGTATAGTATATTGATACTACTGCCATCATACATAAGCACCTTAGTGAACACATTAGTGAACACATATCCTCCCACTTGCGACGCAACCACCAGAGCCAGCCGCCCGACTCATCAACGCGCGGCGGGTGATCTTCCCGGCTCCAGGTTATGTCATATTCAGACCACTTCAAGTATTGTGGTAAAGCCGGCGTGACCGTGTTAACCCCCCGTTTGCGCAATTTCTGATCTCGCCTGTCCAGGCTGGTCGTGAAAACATGATACTGACTCGAGCTGAGCTGCTTTGGATTACTCTGATACCCAGACTGGTTATTCTGTTCTTGATTGTTGCCACCAGAGTGCTGATGATGTCTTCCGTGGTTTCCCTGGCCATGATGGCCGGATCCTGAGCCACCGGAGCCAAACCCGGCTCCTGACCCGCCTGGTCCTAAGCCGTCGGGCGGGCCACCATCGTTGTTGTGTTGTCGTAAGTTGTAGTCCTTGAACTTTTGCATAACATGGCAATTACCCCATGTGTGACCCGCCGGTCTATCGGGCCGACTGTGCTCCAGACAAGGCTTATTGAGCATCTCTTCCAAATTGAAAGGAGTCTTGTATTTATTAAAAGGCGGTCTGAATTTCCCGTTACCCTTGGCATGGTTGTTGCCTGTGCTGGCGTTGGCTACCAATTCCGACCCGCCGTCCGGGTTCTTCCTCTTGCCTTGGTTACCATTGCTTGCCACACCCTTGCCATGGTTATTATTTTTATTCTGACCGGGCTTCTCTTCATCAGAACCCGGATCCTTTGTGTTATCAGAATGGGCATACTTCGTGAGAGCTGCCATGAGCTCCCCCATGTCTTGACACGTACGTGTGAGCCGGCCAAGCTTCTGCTTCAGAAGGACAAAATGACAATTCTTTTCCAGGATCAACACCGCTTGGGCCGCCTTGATCTGTTCAGACAAGTGGATGATGGTCGAGACCCGCCGGACCCAATGATGAGCCGACTCATTCTCCTGTTGAACACGTTCCTTGAATTTTTTTTGATGAACTTTGCCTTCAGCTCAGCCCATGAATTGATGGTGTTAGGTGGCAAACCCTTCAACCATGTGCGAGCCGGACCTTCCAGCATCATGATAAAGTACTTTGCGCAAACCGCGTCATTGACATCCAACATCTTCATAGCCAGCTCGTAATTTTCAATCCAGGCCTCTGGGGGCAGGTCTGTAGTGTAGTTTGGAACCTTACGAGGGCCTTTGAAATCCTTCGGCAAACGCTCGTTCCGCAGAGCCGGCACCAAGCATGGGACTCCCACGGCCCTGGTGGTCACTCCCGATACAACTGAGACGGAAGGCGCAGGCTCTTGATGAGCCGCTACAGCCAGAGCCGCCGCCTCTCGCCGTGCTCTTGCCCGGTCTACGAGCGCCTATGCATCTAGAGCCGTCTGATCGTCTTGCGGTGGTCCTCGATGCCGATCACTGCGAGAACCCGCCGGCGACTCATAGCGCTGGCTGAAGCTGTGGTTGGGGAGGGGGGTTGAATGCACGCGGCTCCGGCTGTAAGTATACTTCTCTTGCTGGGCCATTGCCGTTTGAAGGTATCCAATGGTGTTCCGCACCTCCTTTGTAAAGGGTGCCTCGTCAGGAATAGGAATTGTTTCAAGCCGGGTTGTTGCTGCCACCATGTTCTCCGTCGGGTTTGAATAGTGACCCGCCGGCGTTGGGAAAGCCATTGGTGAGGTCTGGTTCCGTCGGGGCGGGTTAAGCTGCTGCCGAGCTGCCGGACGACTTCCAGGTGCATTCGTTGTACATCATGTTCCTGGCGTGTTGAAAAGGTTTCTAGCCTCATATTGTTCTGGTAGGCGGGACTGATACCTCATCCACCGTACCGCGGTTGCCGATTGTTGTTCCAGCTCAAGGCGGAAGGCCTCCGACTTAAGGCGCTCTCCCTCCGCATCCATCTGATCCTTTAGCGTGCCGACTCTCTGTTGGGCCTCCGCCATCTGGTCCTTCAGCCTTGTGATTTCCAGATTCCGGGCGGCTTGATTCTCAGACGTGACTTCAGTTGCCATCAGGGCGGCGAGCTCGTTCATTAGATCCAAAAGAACCTGAGCCTGCGGTGGGTCAGCCCTCATGTCGGCCGCCACGACGGCTGTACTGTTTGTACCTGGTGCTGACCCCGCCATGAACACGGCAGCATGAGTCGGCAGCCCATGAACGTCCGGCTCCGAATGCTCCGACTCGGGGTTAAGCTACTCGTAGCCCTCGAGCCTGCCATCATGAAGCTGGTAGATTGATTTCGCCTCACCGCTCGAAGATCCATCCTCCGAACAAACGAGAGTCTCCTGCGACTCAGAGGCCTCAAGATCCATACCTTGAGTAAAGCCAACGAAGATATGCTTCCTGCCCGGATCAGTACGGGCAGGTCGCACGTGTTGGGCGGGTTGCGCGCGCCGATCCAGCTTGACGATGTCGGTGCAGATGTCCGGCCCGGGTGTACATCTGCCGATCTTGCCAATGAAAACGTGGATTCTGCCAAAGGGAACCCGAAAGCCGTACTCAACAGAGTCAGCCTCGGGGCCCTAGCCGGCATCGTCGATGTAGAGCCGTCCGCGGCGACTCTTGTTCATCCTTCCGACCACGTATCCCTCGAACCCTGGTAGAGAGCCCTTTGAGAACTCAACACCACCGAGCGCAGGCCCCACGATGGGCGCCAACTGTCGTGGTTTTATCACGACAGATGTTCGAGGACTTAGATTCGAGGCCATCGCTAAGGTGATGGACTCAAAGGGGTTGATTGGGACGAAGGACACAAGTTTACCCAGGTTCGGCCCCTCAAGTAGAGGTAATATCCTACGTCCTGCTTGTGTTGTATTGATTGGAGTATCGATTACAAGGTAGCGGAATCGCTTGACCTAGCACTCGATTAGTTGGTCTCTGTCTAAGTCGCCCCGGGTCTCGCCCTTATATAGGAGGTCTAGACCACGGGTTACACAAGTCGTATACCGACTCTCACAACGTGTCTGAGTCTATCTCTACGTTGTCTTGCCTTCTTGAGCAATCCGTCTCCGGGCTGCTTATCCGCCCGGGTCTTCGTGACTTCTTTGCCTGGGCCTCATCTTGGGCCATCTTGGTGAGCCGCCGAACGCCAAGGCTTGAGTCTTCAGGCCCATCCTTGGTCTGGCCCATGAGCCGCCAGGTGTGACTCGGCCCTGCCTGGGCGGGTCTCACCACGGGGTTATATCCCCAACAATCCAGGTTACCTAAAATAGCAAAATCTTTTGAATTGAAAAGGCCCTTAGGAAGTTTGGCTTGAAAGAAACCAACATATGTTTTATGAAAAAACTATGGAGGTTATTCAAGTCAAGTTTAGAACAAACAAAGACTTCATAGGACCAAACTATCTCCAAATATTTGCATCTAAGGATTCATACACATGTTCGTCTTTTCATTAAAGTAGATGGAAGGCAAGAAGAAGATCAAATGAGTCATCAAACGGACTAGAAATGTAATTAACATCAATAACATGACCATAACAAAAAATATGACAAAAAACTATGATTAAGTCAATCAGGGCATCTATTAGTAAACCCATTTGGTCAGATTTACATGTAGACTAGGATTATCTTTGTTGATTTGGCCGGATATGTAGAAGTCCCCGTGTGTAACAAAGGCAACAAGAGGGAAGAATGCACTTATGTCGCATTGGAAAAATCCAACATGTGCTGAGAACGTTCATCTTGAATGACATGCCCAACTAATCAAGGCGAGAACAACAAGACAAAGACACCACCTTCAACAAGGTAACGACTCAGTGTGTTAGGTGTCACAGTCTGGTCCAACCAGTAAAGGATGGATCATAGATTGTCTTCTTAGATATGAAGTGGTGTTCCGACCATCATCTTTACATTAGATATTCAGAGAGTTACCACACACATTACTCCGCATGAAACCACAATGGTGTCAACTTGAGATAGTTGCAAAGCTAGTCGGTGCGTGCCAAAATTTTGGGACAAATGAGAATGTGGCAAATATCTCCTTTTTCTACTGAGATTTCGTGTTATTGTTTCTAGTTGGTGGTGAGTAATTAATGTGGTCCCATGGTACAAAGAAAAAACTAAAATTAAAGTGAAATGTTCTCTTAAATCCTACTACAAGAGGTTTGATGCCAAAGGAATTAAAGGTTGTTTGATGCCAAAGGAATTGTACAAGAGGTTTGTCTAGATGAAAAATTTCCTCCAAAATTGAGTGCATAACAATGGTCAGACCCCCCCCCCCAAAAAAACTAGGAAACCACTTGAGTCAAATTAGAGCCTTTATGTTATTTGGATTGAGAGGCACAATCACATATTTAATGGAAAAACTATCAAAGTTCTTCAAGTCAAGTTTAGAACAAACGAAAGGAGATCTCTGCATCCAAACATTCACGCATCTATAAATTTATTAAAGTAGAGAGGCAAGCCAACAAGGAGATCAACTAAAGCACCAAAACATCATGCACAATAATACCATAACGATATAAAAATATGATTAGAAAAAACTATGACCAAGTCACTTTTCGTCCGCAACAAAACCATCAAGAAGGAAGAATGCACTAGCATCGTCGTCGTTAATACATGTGTCATGATTTTTTATCCTGAATGCTAGATCCATGTAAAATCATTCAAGTGCATCAGGTGTCACCGTCGAGTCAAAACAGTAAAATCCAGATAAATGATTTTCATCTCAGACACGAAACTATGTTCCATTCAACATCTTTACAACAACTCTTCAGAAGATATAACACACAACAATCCACAAGAAATCAACATGGTGTATACTTGAGATAGCCACAAAGCAAGTCACCACCATATTTCCTTGCGGTCATGCAACATTCCAACATGGGTCACCTGATGAGGAGGAATCACGTAGACAGACCCAGTGAGCTGACACCCTCTAATGAAGGAAAACTGTGTCGCGCCAGTGTTGGCAATGAAAGAGCAGCAGTGGGCGGTGGGATATACGTGGCGCCTCCTTCCAAAACAACTGCCAACATTGCCATCAACTCACGTTAGAGATATGAGAGCCCTTTGCACCATCGAGTTGTAACGTGTACTCCCTCTGTAAATAAATATAAGAGTGTTTAGATTACTATGTTAATGATCTAAACACTCTTATATTTCTTTACGAAGGGAGTAAGTAACACCGACACAATTATTGAAGGTTGCTTCCACACCAAACTTAATTGGTAGGAGATGAATGATGCAACCCCTTGGCCTCGAGACATGTCGTCCCGACCACACATGCCCACGATTGTGATTGTCGATCCTAGCAGCACACTCACACAAATAGTCGATGCCTCGCCACCATCATGTCACAAAGACTTTGCTTGCAAGCTTGCAACCCACATGGGATGCCACCTAGTCACGTCAACCTATAACATCATTCTGAGCACAACTACGACCATCGCCTTGACCAACCAGATAAATCTTGCCTCCACCGATCACCAAGAGAAGATTAGGGTTCATCGGTATAATGTAACACTTCAATTTTCATATGGACCTTTGGTCACAAACTTTGCATTCCTTTTTTCCGATCTCTACAAAATCAAAAGAGTGTGTTTTACAAAAGCAGACTATAGTTTGTGGTTTTCATATATAAGCCAAGGTGATATGCCTTCCTGCATTTCTCTTCTTGTGCACAAACAAAGGCGGAGGACAAAAGAAAGTTAAGGTGGGGCGAAGTCTTAAGCAAAGATTTTTTTGATGCAAATCAAAAGAGTGAATGCACACTACAAACAAATAACCGAATACAATGAAAACGCACACATGCTTCAATTGGTTTTGCTATATCTCAGGTGTATGAAGTTTTGCTAAGTGGCTAGTTGAGGAAAATTTTCTTCTCGCGAGCTGGTTTTTCTAGTTTATCTGAGTCGACGGAGAAAAAAGGATCTCCCCAGAGAAGAGAGAACCCCACTATCTATCTTAGGGGGAAGCCATTGCCCCATTATCATGTATCCTTAGGGGTGTGTGTATGTGAGTGTGTGTGGGATAGGTAGGGTGGGGTGTGTGTAGGGGATTGCCAGAGTTCTTCATTGGTTCGGCGAGGCTTAGAGGGATGGCGGGGACGACGACGAGAACAACGCTGGGAGGAGGTTGAGGGGAGGGGAGGGCGGTGCGCAGTACCGCTCGCCGACCTCAGGTGGTTGAGGACGACAGTTAGGGCGGGCGGGCTGGGGGAGTTGTGAGGAGGAAGAAGGAAGGAAGGAAGAATATGAATAGTGCATGATCTATTTTGGACGGTTAGATGAAGATCTAATGGCCCATATAAAAAGTAACTGATGCACCCATTTTTAAGCTACTTGATAAATAGAGGCTCCGTGTTTCAATTGGAAAACAACCTAAAACGTACCGATAAAATATAATGGCCAGTCGCCGCCTCTACCGCGCTAGCGGCTTAGGGTTTGTTTCATGCATGGAGTGGTCGTGTGCCTCGTTCATGTGCGGATGTACTTCTTGCATGGGCGCTCGATCGAATCCGACGACTCGACGTCTCGAGTCTCGACCGGTTCCTCACCCAACACAGCCGACCCATGAGTCCAGCGACCAGCCTCTTGCTCTTTTAACGCTTTGTGCGAGCGGGCGAACGAGAGAGAGTCGAGATGATGGATCCGCAAAAGGCTTCGACGCACAGTTTTTTTTGGCTCAAAACTGTACGAAAGCCGCCATACCCTGCCCACTCGACTCCTCTGCCACCATGCACAAACAAAATGCTCACACGAACAAACTTTAGTTGTTCATTAGCAAAAATAAAACGAACTTCAATTGTTTTTGGTTGAATTTTAATGTTTTAGTGTGACATGGACCATGGAAATATTACATCACTAAGTTGTCGACACCATTCTTTTAATTTATTTTAGTTAGTCGAGACATACTGGCAAAAAGAAAAGAAGTGGGGACGGTATTTACCCCGGTACAATTACCAGCAAAATGATAAGTTTTTCTTTTGAACTTGGAAAAATCAGAAGGGAAAGAAATCAATGTCGTCGATGTATGAGGTGTACGTTTTTTTAGCTGCGAGGTGTTGCCGTGTTGGTACGCACTGCTCAGTGCTCACAGCTGGCTAGTGGGTGAATTAGATTGGATGGTTCGGTCGTGGCATGTGGTTGGGACCAGATGCGCGGCAGCCTGCCGCGGCAAACCCCAACTAAACGCCTCTTGTCATTTTCTTGACCATGTGTTCATTTCACGTATGGACTATGGTCCCAATAATAGCTTTTGAACCCAGCTCGCTGCCACACCACTCGATACGATCTACCTTGGTGTAATGGTTTTACTTCGTTGCTGCTTCTCTTCTATTCTAGTACAATCTAGAAGGTACTTCCTCTGTCCTATAATGTACTTTCTCTATAACAAAATATAAGACGTTTCAGATTACTAAAATATTGACCTAAAATGTCTTATATTTATTTAGAGAGGAAGTAATAGTTTTGTAATGTCAAGAAACGTCTGACATATAAAACATATAAAATGAAGGGAGTAGTATTCATGCTATACCCTATATATACCACTGACGTTGTGAACTTTTTTTTTATATATATTTCTAATCTTTTAGCTCATTCACTTCGAATAATTACAGAAATCAACGTTAGCCAGAGCACGTACTATGCTCCAAGTTGGACTGCTGGACAACTTGCAGACTAGAACAGCTTCTTGACGAAGAGGCGGCTCATGCATAGCTAAAAGGTGTGGTGCACGCGAATTAAAACAAAGGGAAAAGTAAGAGATATAATGAAAAAATGAGGCAAGGAAGAGAACGAGGGGTCCAGTTTTGAGGCTATGTCTGCATTGCGTTGATGTAGTTTTGCACGGTGGTTTTAACAACGCGTGCATAGGTGGAGGGTGCCTCCATAACTCGTGCCCTCATGTGAAAAAAGTGCATCATAAAAATGTACTATTCATTATCATCATTAAAATATTGTATAGAAAACATATTATCATCATAAAGACCGCGTCATGAAGTTGCACTATTTAGATTCACTATAAATTAGTCCATCTTTCTCTGGAAATACAACGGTGGACAAGGGTGCACATGAACCTGACTTGATTTTTTTTTGGGCAAAAGCTAAAAATGTTTGAAACTTTCTTGGAACAAACATGGTCAAGTGCTATGCATGTGTGTATAGTTTCACGACAAAATGACTTTCGACTTGTTCTAGGCGAATAAAAATAAAAATAAATACAATATACATGTTACTATGCATATTTTATGAACCTGTAATTTTATCCTTTTTCCCAGGATTTCTGTAGAATGCATTTTGTCGCGAAACTTTGCACACATGTATAACGCTGGAACATGTTTGCTACAAAAAAATGTTCAACTTTTTTGAATTTTTATAACATTTTTAAATGTTTCTCATAAATCAGGTGCGTCTAGACTCATGTCCTAAGAATTCACACTGATCTTTCTGTAGAATATATTTGTATTTTTCTAAAGGAAGCAATCCGACATTTTCCATGGTTTTCTCTTTATGGGACGCACACTCACTACGGTTGGCCCGATCAAAGAGTTCAGCTTAGAGAGCGGCCGTGTCTTGCCGGCAGTAAGACACGAAAAATCCCATCAGCCGCATTCTGCGGTTTATTTTCGACCGATCGCACACCCTGTCGATAGCATGGGCCGACCAATTTGAGCGTGCAAGGAGCTCCAGTTTTGTGAACCTTTTGAAGGTTTGACAGGTTTTCGCAACCTTCTAGAAGGTTTCCAAACAGTTTTTTCTTCCTTTTCTCGTTTTCCGCTTATGTTTTTTTTTGTTTTTTTCGTTTATCTGTTACTTTTGTTTTGTTTCTTTCTCCTTTTTCTATTTCATATACCTTTTGAACAGTTACTAAAATTTAATTCAGATTTTCAAACAATGTTACTCCTTTCAAATTTTGTTCACAAATTCAAAAATGTCCGAGTTTAAAAAATGTACGTGATTTTAAAAAACTATTCCACTTTCCACAATTAGATCAAAATTTCAAAAAATATTGGAAATTCTAACAAAATTATTTTTACAAAAATTCACTAATTGAAGAATTATCATGGCTAAAAAATGTTCTGGAATTTCAAAAAATGCTTCCAGTTTCAAAATTTGGTCAGAAAATCAAAAAATATTCACATCAAAGAAAGTTGTTCGTGGTTTCAATTTTTTGTATGTAATTTCATGAATTTCAATATATGAAAAAATTGTTCACAAGTTGAAAAAATGTTGGTGCTTTCATTTTTGTCCGGAATATATGAAAAGGCTCCATTTTTTATACATTTGGTACCGAATTCAAAAACTATTCTTTGTATTTTCATATTTGGTTCAAAAACAATTAAAAATGGTTCATATTTTTCAAAAACTTTTGTGTTTTTTAATATATTTTTTCAAATATTCCAAAATATGTTCCAATATCCGAAAATTTATCAGTCATTCGGAAAATATTTTATTAAACTCATGCACATATTTCAAATCATAAACCTATTTCAAATTCATGATTTGTTTACAAATTTTAGAACATGTTCTAAAATTAGGAAAATACTTTTAATTCATGAACATTTTATACTATATGTAATCATTTTTTGAAAATATTAAACATCCTTTTCAACAATTTTCTTGAGTTGGTGAACATTTCCAGGATCAATGAACATTTTTTGGGATATTGATGGAACAAATTTTGAATTTCACAAAAAAAATTTTGCTTAAAAAGCAATTTTTGAAATGCATCATATTTTTTTGTATCTATGGACATTTTATGAATGAATAAACTGGTTTGTAATCACGATTTCTTTTTATTTTTTAGGTTATTTGTCTGTTCATAAACATCTTTTGAATTGATATTTTATTAAAATTTTCTAATACGCGAATATTTTAAGAAATTATGAACATCAGTTATTACCTGAATATTTGTTTTCAAATTTCATTTATTTTGGAATAAGCAGACATTTTATTACAAAAATATCGAACATTTTTCTAATCCGGAAATATTGTACATTTTATTACGTATTTCATTTCAAAATGTATATTTTTATTTTTTCTAAAAATTTTGATGTGCAACATTATTCAAATAAATAAACAAAATGTCAAAAAAAAACTTATAAAACAGGCCGGCCGCTCAAGCGGGCGCGTTAGAATTTTTCCCAGTGCCTAGGGCGCAGTATAGGATATCCGTACTTCATGGGCCGGTCATAGGCGGGGGATTCTCGTGTGTGAATTAATTTTATCACTTATAGATTACATTTGTGGGTAATATTTTTCATCTTTGGTGGCAATTTCCTTGATGTACCGTAAGAAGCAGTAGCCCTTTATTGTTAGGTATGGATATAGATATATATTTTATATTTGAAGAAATATTAAAAATACATATATTCCCCAGAGCTTAGTGTACTTCAATTGAAAAAATGTTCACCGCGACTTGGAAACATATTACTGAGTGATGTACTGCTAAAGAATTCTTAGTGTGATTTTTTAAAATTTGATAGAATAAAAACAGTTCATGTCATTTTAAAATGTTTACAAGGTTCAAAAATATGCACGTGACATTTTTGAAAACTGTTATACAATGTAAAAATATGCATGTTTTATTAATAGAATAGTTTTGTACCATTCAAAAAAAGTTACCCTTGTAAAAATGAATGTGTTCTAAAAATATTCGAAAAATTGTTCAAAACTATGTACTTGTGTATAAAACTGTTTTAGATGTATATGGGAAATGTACAATGTGTATGAAAAAAAGTAGACATCAAAAGTTGTATTCGAAAAAAATTAGGCATGTATTTGGAAAATATATAATGTGTATGGAAAATGTACCTGATGTATAAAAAAATGTACAATGTGTGTGAAAAAATAGAGGTGTGTTAAAAAAGAAGAAATGAAAAAAGTTGAAAAACAAAAAACCCAATGAAAACTAAAGAAAACTAGTGAAAATCGAATACGGAAACAAAGAAAACCAAAGAAACCCTCTTGTCAAAAAAAACCCAAAAGAATTGTTTTTGAGAAATGAAACAGAAACAAGTAAAACTAATACAAATGGTGAAAACAGAGAAAACACATGAAAAAACTCGCAAAAGGCAGCCACAGTTTCGGGCACCCCCCCTCCCCCAAGCGTCACACAAGAGGCGATTCGAAGCTATGTCGATACATGATGCTGCACTCTGCCCGTGCTGCCGATTTAAGAACATGGTGAAAGACATGGTTGAGTGTTAGAATTGTGTCGAATATATTTGTACAAGTTAGGTTACAATTAGACTTGGATTTGGACTCTGTGTAGACAGGATAAAAGTCATGTCCTATTAGGACAAATGTACCCCTAGGCCTCTCATATATAGCGGAGGTAGACACACGATGTAACCTATGCCAACATAATAGCACATCCACGTCGGGGGAGCCGATGGCGTGTGCCGGTGCCCGGGCGGCCAGGGTACGGTATTGTAGCGGTGTCATGGGAAGGAGTGCACATAGTCATGCCCCGGGGATGTAGCCATATCGGTGAACCTCGTTAAAAAATCTCGGTGTCGTGCCTCGTGTGATTGCTTGGTCCTCGGTAAATCGACGGAGCGCCTCGGATTTATTCTAAAAAGTGGTATCATGAGCTAGGTTCTTTAGAGGTCGTGGGTGGTGATCTAGAGGTGAGCGATGCAGTCAGAATCCCAATTAACTCTACCGGTGGCGCGCGGATCGTATGAATTCGATAGAATTTTGGTTGGGCAATCGGTGGAAGCCATGGCGTAGATAAAAGCAATCGAAAGCAGGCGAGTAGCTGGAGGTCTTGCAGATCGGATGGACGTGCATCAGCGGATTGGTCAAGCGGGGACGACGCGATCGATCTGGATTGAGCCATGCAGTGCAGTCCACGCGCGGGGCTCTGGCCGACAGGAAGTGCGAGGGGCCGCTGGGCTGAAAGCAAAATATGCTCCCTTGGTGGTTTTGATAATTCATGACAACATACATTGTCTCTTGGACTAATACTTTCATCTAGTGTATCTCAGATGAAAGTCCACAAAGAAGGCTGGATAAGGAGTGTGGAGAGTATCCCCAAGAACAATGAAGGAGAAGGAATAGCATTGGCAAAGCTTCAAGCAAGAGGACTCTACATTTTACTTTGTGAGATATCACTTTGAGTCCATAGGAAAAGCCAATACTATTAAAAGGGGGTAAGATACTGTTGGTGAACAAGATGCTCCACGTGCACAAGTGATAGTCACCAAAAACACCCATAAACTCTTCCACAAATTCTGTCCAAGCCATTCATGAAAATCGGTGAAGCCAACAATTTCCACTCGGTCCCACCGATTCACAAACTCAGCCAGAGCCCTGCCAAACCCTAGCACATCGGTGCAACCGATCCCACTTCGGTGCTACCATTTCAGCTTGCCAACTTTCTGTTACCTCGATTCACAAAATCGAAGCCCCGATTTTTTGGATCGGCGTTAATCAGATTTAGATTCTGATCGTTGGACACCTGATCGGTACCGCCGAGATTCCTATATCTGTAGGGGAACGCGACAGAAAACAAAAATTTCGGTATAGCGAGCATGCCCAGGACCACTATGGAGAATGCATACAAGGTTTGATCTGATCCGTACCGACTCGTAGCGCAGCGGAAGAAGAGTCGGTGGAGATCGTTGGTGCAGATCCCCGCAGCTAGGATTTACAACCTCCCAACCGCGAGGATGTACTCCCTCGTCGGACAGCCCTTCGGGAGGCGGTCGGACAGTCCCCCGGACGATGTCGCGGACAGCCCTTCGGGAGGACCCTCGAAACTCGAACGGAGACTCGGACGGCCCTTCGGGAGGACTCTCGAAACTCGACCCGAGACTCGGACAGCCCTTCGGGAGGACACTCGAACAGCCCCTCGGGCAAAAGATCGAAACTACGAACTCTCTACGGGGTTGCACACATACGGTGTCATCTATCCGGCAGGGCTTCGCCGTCCAGAACTAGTTCCTGCCGAAACCCAGACAGCCTTTCGGCTCTACAAAAAACTCTTTTCGTGGGAGGGAGAGAGAGAGCTTGCAAAGCAAAGCATGTGTATGAGAGCAAAGGATGAGTGTGGAGAGTGCATCTCCACCTCTATTTATAGGAAAACCCAAGGGGTAGGGTGGCACTTGAAATACCCAAAATGCCCATGAGGTGAGCACACCACAAGGGCATAAAGGGAAAGCCTCCAAATAGTGTTGCCTGCATCACCATGCCTGCATCACCATGCCTGCATCATCCCCTAATAGTATTTCCACTATTCACAATAGTGTTTCCACTATTTACAATAGTGTTTCCACTATACATATATAGTGTTTCCACTATTTATATATATAGTGTTTCTACTATTCAAAATAGTGTTTTCACTATTCACGAAGACATTTTTCTGCGTCCGTTAAATCCCAAATTATTTCTGTGTGCCTAGAATAATTCCAGTACCCACTAAAACAATTTTGGACGCGTTCCGAAACAATTCCGGAACAATGTTTTTCTTCAGCGAAAAGCTACCATAGCGGTTCCGGCGGCTCCGGAACACTTCCGGTTTTTTCCTCCGAAAAATCCCAGAAGTCCCCAGAATCATTCTGGCACCCTCCAAGAATTTCCAGACGTGTGCCGAAACCATTTTGACTTAATGGTATACTCCAAAACAACTTTTCGGTTTTACCGGAACTATTCCAATGTTCTCTCTCCGGAACTCTTCCGTTGTCTCCGAAACTTTTTCGGTGATTTTCTCTCAGACTCCCTGTCTAGTATTCAGCAGATAGATGACCCTTAAGCGTGTGACCCTATAGGTTCGGTGAAGTATAGACATGACCCGGAACACCTTCCGATCAATGATCAGCATCGGAGCCGTGGACACCCATATCGATCCCTATACCCACACGAATAAATATTCGAGTGAACCTCCAGTTGCCGTGAGCTATTCCTGTTGCTTCGCGATATGTTACAATTACCCGAGGTGAGAAACATCGGCATCCTCGTGGATCAACACTTGTCCACAATGCCAGTTACCTCGTTGCCGGTATCGTTCTCTTTTCTCGTTCCCATGTTTTGGCATCCCCGTGATCAAATCACAAAGTGTCTGGCCAGACGATGATGGATACCGTAACACCGAGAGGGCCCAGAGATATCTCTCCATCACCGAAGGAGCAAATCCCAATCTTGAGCTATCAAGTTACTTGACATACTTTTCCATGAACCCGTAAGCCGTCATCCACATACAAGATTAGAAATGCTTTTGCGCTCCCACTAAACTTCTTGTAAACACAAGATTCTTCATCGTTCCTGATGAAGCCAAACTCTTTGACCATTTCATCAAAACGAATGTTCCAGCTCCTTGATGCTTGCTTCAGACCATAAATGGCTTTCTGAAGCTTGCATACCTTTCTAGCATTCTTAGGATCGACAAAACCTTCTGGCTGTATCATGTATACATCCTGTTCAAGGTTTCCATTTAGGAAAGCCGTTTTGACATCCATCTGCCATATTTCATAATCGAAATAAGCATCAATTGCTAGTAATATCCGAACAGACCTGAGCATGGCTACGGGCGAGAAAGTCTCGTCGTAGTCAACTCCTAGAACTTGCGTGAACCCTTTCGCGACAAGTCTAGCTTTGTGGATAGTAATGTTACCATCCGCGTCCGTCTTTCTTTTGAAAATCCATTTACAACCAATGGGTTTTACGCCATCTGGAAGTTCTTCCAAGTTCCAAACTTGGTTTTCGTACATGGATTCCATCTCGGATCTCATGGCCTTGTGCCATTCCCTTGAGCTAGGCCCCGCCATCGCTTCCTTGTAGTGCGCAGGTTCATCGTCTTCAAGAATGAAGATTTCGTTATGAAACCATTCAGGTGGCTGGATAGCCCTACCTGATCTGCGCGGTTCAGTTACAACATTGTCTGAAGTTTCCGCATCACATGCGACAACTTCCGGCTCGGTTGTAGGGATAATTTGCGGAATTACTTCCGGTTCCTTAGCCATATCAACGGTTGCCGAAGATTCACTAATCTCATTAAGCTGTACTGTCCTCCTACTCAATTCTTTAGCGAGAAACTCTTTCTCGAGAAAATGTGCAACCTTTGCGACAAACACTTTGCCCTCGGTTTGGTGGTAGAAGGAATATCCAATGGTGTTATTTGGATAACCTACAAAGTAACATTTGTCTGATCTAGGTTCTAGCTTGGTTGGCTGTAAACGTTTTACGTATGCCTCACAACCCCAAACCTTGAGATGTGACACACTAGGTATCTTCCCATACCACATCTCATGTGGTGTCGTCTCAACAGACTTAGACGGTGCTCTGTTTAATGTATAAGCAGCAGTTTCTAGTGCGTGACCCCAAAAAGATATCGGTAGATCTGTAAGAGACATCATCGACCTTACCATGTCTAACAGGGTTCGGTTACGTCGTTCTGACACTCCGTTTCGCTGTGGAGTTCCGGGAGGCGTAAGCTGTGAAACGATTCCACGATCACTCAGATGTTGGCCAAACTCGTGACTAAGATATTCGCCTCCGCGATCAGACCGCAGAAACTTAATCTTTTTGTTACGATGATTTTCTACCTCATTCTGAAATTCTTTGAACTTTTCAAAGGTTTCCGACTTATGCTTCATCAAGTAGATATAGCCATACCGACTCAAATCATCAGTAAAAGTCACGAAGTAAAAATACCCACCCCGTGCGGCCGTGTTCATTGGACCACATACATCACTATGTATTATTTCCAATAATTCACCCGCCCGTTCAGGATGACCCGTGAACGGCGTCTTGGTCATTTTGCCCATCAAGCAAGCTTCACATGTGTCAAATAATTCAAAATCAAGGGACGGTAAAACTCCATCTTTATGGAGTCTTTGCATGCGTTTCTTTCCGATGTGGCCAAGCCGACAGTGCCACAAGTAAGTGGTGGTGGTATCAGCCTTCTTAAGGTGTTTAGCATTCACGTTAAAGACATCATTTCCACATTCAAGATTTAGTATGAAAAGGCCCCCAACAATGGGTGCAAATCCATAAAACATATCCTTACAATAAAGTGAACAACCATTGTTCTCAGACTTGTAGGAGTACCCGTCGTGCACTAAACATGATCCAGAGATAATGTTTCTACACAACAACGGAACAAAATAACAGTTACTAAGTTCCAAAATAAATCCTGAAGGGAGACGTAGAGGCATAATGCCGACGGCTTGAGCGGCGATCCCAGCGCCATTCCCGACACGCATCACGACTTCATTCTTTGCCAGCTTGCGCACCTTCTGAAGCCCCTGTATCGAGTTGCAAATGTGAGCAACCGATCCGGTATCAAATACCCAAGACTTAGAATTTTCTCTAGCAAGCAAAACGTCAATGACATTAACTTGTATAACAATTATACCTTTTCCGGTTTTCCCGGATTTCTTATCTTCCAGATACTTCTTGCAGTTTCTCTTCCAGTGTCCTGTGCCCTTGCAGTAGAAGCACTCAGTTTCATTCTTGGCTCCGCCCTTAGATTTGTGTTGGAAGCCGGTCTTACCGGCGCCCTTGCCTTTCTTTGGCTTGCCTTTCTTTTTGAAACTGACAGTTTTATTCACAAGCAACACTTGCTTGCGATTTTTCTGCAGTCCTCCTTCAACAGTTTTCAGCATGGCAAGCACCTCATTAGGTGTTTTGTCCATCCCATTCATGTTGTAGTTCATGACAAAACCTCCGTAAGAAGGGGGGAGTGAACAGAGCAACATGTCCATTACATGCTCTTTTGGAAGTGGAAATTCTAGGGTTTTAAGCCTTTCAGCGTAGCCAATCATATTGACTACGTGCTCGCCAACTGAACTGCCCTCAGCCATCTTGGTCTCTGACATCATCTTCATGATATCAAAACGTTCAGACCTTGCATTAAACTTGTAAAGAGCATCCAGATCCTTGATCATATCAAAGGAGTTATGGAATTCAAAACGTTTTTGAAGCTCTGAACTCATGCAAGACAGCATGAGGCACTGCACTAAGTTGTAATCATCATCCTTTGTGGCCCAGACATTCTGTATGTCTACCGCGGCTGTTGCCGCCGGCTTTGGTGGAAGAGCTCCATCAAGCACGTACACTTTCTTAGCGCTCCTGAGGATAATCCTCAGGGTACGGACCCGGTCCGCATAGTTGTTTTCATTCGCAGCTAACTTCTCTTTCTCTAACATCGGGCCTAAGTTGAACGCGCTATTGCGAGCCATTTGATCTACAACGGAAAACACAAGTTCATTTTAGACATTGTTCATAATGATTTTTGGCACTAGTGAATAAACAATTTTATTCTAAAGTGCGCTCCCACTCAAATCAATATCTCTCATAATTGATTGTGAGTGATGCAAGATCCAACTTTCAATTTAGCGTCAAGGATGTAACCATCTCAAGTGACGAGAATTTCAATTGGTAGGCCAACTTGCCAATCACATCTCTATGTGACTCTTGTTCATCTTTCGATGCGTGTGTTCCGAGCTCATGACTTTCATGCCTGAACGTCAAGACAACCAAGTGATCTCGCTGCGAGGTCTCAACTCACCCGCCTCACACTTCTCTAATCGTTCGTATCCATGTAACCATGTGATACCCCGAAGAGATAGGTGCCGTGACGGTGCTACACTTGGGAGAACACTATCTACTTGATATTTTTGTGAGAGATCACCCTAATAAAAAGCGACTACCGCGCAATCAAGAAGGGTGCATCAAGAGGGATAAACATCTCAGGCAATTCATAATAGCATGATATGATATAGCCCCTTCTGACGGAGAAGTCAAGTATTTCTTCGTCTTCGGCATTCGCGTCGGTGTTCACCTTTGCGAAGATTGCCACCACCTTGTCGATGCACCAAATAATATTGCTATCTCTATAGCTAATAAAATAAGTGCATTACATAAGGTTGACACGCAGGTCATTAAAGTGCAATCATATGGCTCCAGCCATCATGCCGAATCATGACACGCAGGTCATGTTAATTACATCATATAGCCATCTCATACATAATCAAATTGAATATGAGCATTGCTATACCACATCACATGCAAACCATCCTGCAAAACCAAGTTAGACGCCTCTAATCGGTTTATGCAAAATTTTATTTTACGTGGCTTCTAAGGTTTTGACTTAAACCGCAGCTACCAACGTTTATCATCAAGTATGATACTTCAAGTTGCTAGATTAACTTTCCAGGGTGTATGAAACACGAGATAGTAAAATCTCGAGCCCCATACTAAACTTCGTCATACGCGTGACCCCCGTGCAGATCATATCTGCATTGCCCTTTGTCTGCGAAACATCCATCTTTCTTTAACTATGGTGGAACCCAAAGACACTGAAGCACTTCGTTGATCTGTCAATCAGCATACTCAGGAGCAGCATGAAAGGATCGCGGATTGCCAGAACTTTGTAAGATTCCACCATTCCGTCAAGATCAGGAGTACGCAAATTCACGGGAAGCAACAAGAACATCGGGTAACAGATTTCATCTGCTACCCGCACAAATAATTTTCAGCAATAGATCTCATCTACTACAAAATTATACTATGCAATACTCATACATCTCATGTATTCTAGATCATACCATGCATCTACTCATAGCATGGCTCTGATGCCACTGTAGGGGAACGCGACAGAAAACAAAAATTTCGGTATAGCGAGCATGCCCAGGACCACTATGGAGAATGCATACAAGGTTTGATCTGATCCGTACCGACTCGTAGCGCAGCGGAAGAAGAGTCGGTGGAGATCGTTGGTGCAGATCCCCGCAGCTAGGATTTACAACCTCCCAACCGCGAGGATGTACTCCCTCGTCGGACAGCCCTTCGGGAGGCGGTCGGACAGTCCCCCGGACGATGTCGCGGACAGCCCTTCGGGAGGACCCTCGAAACTCGAACGGAGACTCGGACGGCCCTTCGGGAGGACTCTCGAAACTCGACCCGAGACTCGGACAGCCCTTCGGGAGGACACTCGAACAGCCCCTCGGGCAAAAGATCGAAACTACGAACTCTCTACGGGGTTGCACACATACGGTGTCATCTATCCGGCAGGGCTTCGCCGTCCAGAACTAGTTCCTGCCGAAACCCAGACAGCCTTTCGGCTCTACAAAAAACTCTTTTCGTGGGAGGGAGAGAGAGAGCTTGCAAAGCAAAGCATGTGTATGAGAGCAAAGGATGAGTGTGGAGAGTGCATCTCCACCTCTATTTATAGGAAAACCCAAGGGGTAGGGTGGCACTTGAAATACCCAAAATGCCCATGAGGTGAGCACACCACAAGGGCATAAAGGGAAAGCCTCCAAATAGTGTTGCCTGCATCACCATGCCTGCATCACCATGCCTGCATCACCATGCCTGCATCATCCCCTAATAGTATTTCCACTATTCACAATAGTGTTTCCACTATTTACAATAGTGTTTCCACTATACATATATAGTGTTTCCACTATTTATATATATAGTGTTTCTACTATTCAAAATAGTGTTTTCACTATTCACGAAGACATTTTTCTGCGTCCGTTAAATCCCAAATTATTTCTGTGTGCCTAGAATAATTCCAGTACCCACTAAAACAATTTTGGACGCGTTCCGAAACAATTCCGGAACAATGTTTTTCTTCAGCGAAAAGCTACCATAGCGGTTCCGGCGGCTCCGGAACACTTCCGGTTTTTTCCTCCGAAAAATCCCAGAAGTCCCCAGAATCATTCTGGCACCCTCCAAGAATTTCCAGACGTGTGCCGAAACCATTTTGACTTAATGGTATACTCCGAAACAACTTTTCGGTTTTACCGGAACTATTCCAATGTTCTCTCTCCGGAACTCTTCCGTTGTCTCCGAAACTTTTTCGGTGATTTTCTCTCAGACTCCCTGTCTAGTATTCAGCAGATAGATGACCCTTAAGCGTGTGACCCTATAGGTTCGGTGAAGTATAGACATGACCCGGAACACCTTCCGATCAATGATCAGCATCGGAGCCGTGGACACCCATATCGATCCCTATACCCACAGGAATAAATATTCGAGTGAACCTTCAGTTGCCGTGAGCTATTCCTGTTGCTTCGCGATATGTTACAATTACCCGAGGTGAGAAACATCGGCATCCTCGTGGATCAACACTTGTCCACAATGCCAGTTACCTCGTTGCCGGTATTGTTCTCTTTTCTCGTTCCCATGTTTTGGCATCCCCGTGATCAAATCACAAAGTGTCTGGCCAGACGATGATGGATACCGTAACACCGAGAGGGCCCA
The DNA here is from genome assembly GCA_022496015.1 of Hordeum marinum. NCBI lineage: Eukaryota > Viridiplantae > Streptophyta > Magnoliopsida > Poales > Poaceae > Hordeum > Hordeum marinum. Next base: position 279,317,619 of record CM039673.1, read on the forward strand.
GAGATATCTCTCCATCACCGAAGGAGCAAATCCCAATCTTGAGCTATCAAGTTACTTGACATACTTTTCCATGAACCCGTAAGCCGCCGTAATAGCCACCCATTTACGGATGACGTTTAACAAACCCCAAAGTTCATGAAGCAAGCATGAAGAAACTCGATACTCGCATGGTCTAAGGAATTATGCAAACATTAACTTCTCTGTGTTATTAACCATAAACTTATGACGAATGTATCTCATAGCATAACATCAATTCGGATCGATTCAACACAAGTGTTCTACCAACATCGTGCCCTCAAAATTGCCGGCATGGCCATGCCCATGATCAGGAAAACAGGATCATCATGCAATACTTGAGCCAGTCTTAGAGGCAAGACTAGGAATACAATTTACCATTTATTATACCACACGTGCACATGAGTTTCCCTCCAAGCCTCATTTTATTTGCAGACTCGAGAATCATTGCAGTTATAGCATGGATCATAAACATTCATTACAAACTTGGAGATACAAAAGTAACTGATATTACTGCCTCTAGGGCATATCTCCTACAATATCGGTCTCACTGAGATTCAAAAGTTGCTACCTTTGGAGCAACTCGGTACCAGCGAGATTCACACATTGGTGTCACCAAGTTGGTCACTTTAGGTGTAACGGTTGGATTTTTTGGAGATGTCTATATATACCCCTCCACCACCACTCACTCGTAAGAGAAGCACTCAGAACAGATCCCCACTTATCCCATCAAATTTTCTGAAGAGAGCCACCTACTCATGTGTTGAGATCATGCCATTCCATTCCAACCATATGAATCTTGATCTCTAGCCTCCCCAAGTTGCTTTCCACCAAAGCCAAATCCGCGAGAGAGTGATTGAGTGTTGAGGAGTCTATCATCTTGAAGCACAAGAGCAAGGAGTTCATCGACATTATAGAGCCCATTACCTTTTGGAGGGTGGTGCCTCCTAGATTTGTTAGGTATCGCTTGGGAGCCTCCTACTTCGTGTTGTGGAGCGAACCAAGAAGTTTGTAAGGGCAAGGAGATCGCCTACTTCGTGAAGATCTACCCCGAGTTAGGATAGTCCTTAGTGGACGTAGGCCATCATGGTATAGTCAAGGTTGCTTCTTCGTGGAACCTTTCGTGGGTAGAGCCCTCCGTGGACTCTCGCGACCGTTACCCTCCGTGGGTTGAACTCTCCATAAACGTGGACGTACAACAGCACCACCTATCGGAACCGCGGGAGAAATCTTCGTGTCCTTCATGCGTTTGATCTCCGTATCTCAACTCCTTACTTTCATGTGCAATATCTCTACTTTCCGCCGCTATACTTGATGACTTGCATGTGTAGGGTGTAATAGACTTGCTATAATTACTAAATAGTAAAATCTGCCAACACTTAACTTTGGATATTGTGTAGATTTGAATTTGTGCTAGTAGTCTATTCACCCCCCTCTATACATACTCTTCTAGTGATCCCACAATTGGTATCGGAGCATTGGTCTACATTGCTTTGGTTTCATCACCATGGAGGAAGATGGATGTGTCTAGTGTGGAAAGTTTGAGTTGTAGGGTGCCCATTCTTGATGGATAGTACTATAGTCAATGGAAGAATGCTATGATTAATCTATTTGACAAATTCCATTTGAGAAAACATATTGAAAATCCTTATGTGTTCCCAATCGATGAATTGCATCCCACACACGAAGAGGAAATTGACATGATTGGTAACCTTGGACTACCAATCTTATTGTTAGAGGTTTACCAAGATTTGTGCTTTATCAATTGAAGAACTTTGCATGTGCTTATACTTTGTGGAATGATTTGGAGAAACGATATCCAAATCTTTAATTAAGTAATCTTGATGAAATTCTTCATAAAACTGTTGCTTTTCACAAAATGAAGCCTAGTGATCCAAACTTTGATAAATGCATATTTGAGCTTCGTGATCTTATGCCTGCTAAAGGAGATGTCACAACTATCAACAACATTATTATTGAAGCCATTCACATACATAAGCTTGAACATTGTCATGATTACAATACTAACGAATCTCTTGGTTTCTATGCTGAGGAGATTCTACCAAATGATGACAATGAAGAATATGGCCACTATGATGAAGATGAGCTGTTCGACATCGAGCATGAAAATATCATGAAGAATCTAAGTCTCATGTCAAACTTCAAGGATTACATGTCCGTTGGAAAAGAGTGGATTCTCAACAGTGGATGCACCGATCACATGACTGGAGATAAAGACATGTTCCAAGAGATCATGCCTAATCAAGGTCCTTAGAGGTACGTGACCTTTGGAGACAACTCTAAGGGTAAGGTACTTGGCCTTGGTAAGGTGGCCATATCTCATGATAGCTCTATTCAAAATGTGATGCTTGTTGAATCCCTTGGCTACAATCTTCTTTCTGTATCTAGACTAGCAGACTTCGGTTTCAATGTGCTATTTACCAAAGTAGATTGCCAAGTGTCTTGTCATGATAATCATAAAATTGTCTTTACCGGTATTCGTAGAGGTGATATATACATTGTCGATTTCACTAAAAAGTCCCAACCTCGTACTTGTCTTATTGCAAAATCTTCTAAAGGTTGGCTATGGCATAGAAGGCTAGGACATGTAGGCATGTGCAATCTAGATAAGATTATCAAGGGCGATCGCATTCTTGGTGTTAAAGATGTTATCTATGACAAAGATAGGCTTTGTAGCACTTGTCAAGCAGGAAAGCAAGTGGGTGGAAGTCATCCGGTCAAGAACATCATGACCACTAGGAGACCACTCGAGTTACTTCATATGGATCTTTTTGGTCCCAATGCTTACAAGAGTCTCGGTGGAAACTCTTATGGTCTAGTTATAGTTGATGTTTTTTCCAGATTTACATGGATATTCTTTCTTGATGATAAGTCGCAGGTACAAAAGATCTTCAAGAACTTTGCACGCAAAGCGTAAAATCAATTTGAAGTGAAGATCGAGAAGGTTCGAAGCGATAGTGAAGATCGGAGTTCAAGAACACCCATGTGGATAACTTTCTTGACGAAGAGGGTATTTCACATGAGTTCTCGGCTACATACACGCCTCAACAAAATGGAGTTGTTGAGAGGAAGAACCGTACCCTCATTGAGATGGCAAGAACGATGCTTGACGAATACATGATGCCAAGACACTTTTGGGCAGAAGCTGTGGAAACAACATGTCATGCCACAAACCGACTCTACTTGCACAAGCTTCTCGGTAAAACGACATACGAGCTTCTAACCAGTAACAAACCCCAAGTTGGTGTTGGGGAACGTCGCATGGGAAACAAAAAATTTCCTACGTTCATGCAAGACCTATCCATGGTGATGATCATCTACGAGAGGGAGAGTGGATCTACATACCCTTGTAGATCGCTAAGCGGGAAGCGTTAAGAAACGCGGTTGGTGTAGTCAAACGTCTTCACGATCCAAATCGCCGAGCGTCTCGCGATCTCATCACATCCGTCCCGTGATCCAATCACGATCCATCTCGCGAACTCATCACGATCCGTCTCGTGATCTTCATCACGGTCCTTCCGATCTAGCACCGAACGGACGACACCTTCGCGTTCAGCACACGTACAGCTAGATGACGATCTCTGACTTCTTGATCCAGCAAGAGGGAGCGGAGAGGTAGAAGAGTTCTCCGACAGCATGACGGCGCTTCGGCGATGGTGGTGGAGCTATTCCGGCAGGGCTTCGCCTAAGCACTGCAAAAATCCAATCTAGATGAGAAACTATGCACTAGAGGAACGGGTAGCACGTGGCTAAAAATCTGGTGCAAAAACCCTAAAACCTCCAGTATATAGAAGAGGGAGGGAGGATAGGCCTTGGTGCAAGGGCCAAGCCTCCTTTGGGTCAGCCGAAGTGGGGAGGAGAGGACTCCTCCTCCAATCCTAGTAGGACTAGGATTCCTCCTTTTTTGCCTTTTTTCCACCTTTTCCCTTTGGGCTTTTCTTCCCTAGCTGCATGGGCCTTGTGTGGGACTTACACCAGCCCACAAAGGGCTGGTATTCACTATCCCACAGCCCATGAAGCCTCTTGGGTCGAAATACCCCTCCCGGTGGTCTCCCGGTACACTACCAGCACTCCCGATACACTACCGATGAGCCCGAAACTTTTCCGGCGACCAAAACAGGACTTCCTATATATCAATCTTTACCTCCGGACCATTCCGAAGCTCCTGTGACCTCCGGGATCTCATACGGGACTCCGAACAACCTTCAGTCACCACCATAAATAACTCTATACTACCGAAACGTCACCAAACCTTAAGTGTGCAGACCCTGCGGGTTCGAGAACTATGTAGACATGACCGAGACACCTCTACGGTCAATAACCAATAGCGGGACCTGGATGCCCATATTGGTTCCTACATATTCTACGAAGATCTTTATCGGTCGAACCTCTATGTCAAGGATTCGGTTAATCCCGTATGATGTTCCCTTTGTTCTTCGGTATGTTACTTGCCCGAGATTCGATCGTCGGTATCTCCATACCTAGTTCAACCTCGTTACCGGCAAGTCTCTTTACTCATTCCGTAATACAAGATCCCGTGTCTAACACTTAGTTACATTGCTTGCAAGGCTTGTTGTGATGTTGTATTACCGAGTGGGCCCTGAGATACCTCTCCGTCACACGGAGTAAAATATCCCAGTCTTGATCCATGCCAACTCAACAGACACCCTCGAAGATACCTGTAGAGCACCTTTATAGTCACCCAGTTACGTTGCGGCGTTTGATACACACAAGGCACTCCTCCGGTGTCACTGAGTTGCATGATCTCATGGTCATAGGAACAGATACTTGACATGTAGAAACAGTAGCAGTAAACTGACACGATCATATGCTACATTTGTAGTTTGAGTCTTGTCCATCACATCATTCTCCTAATGATGTGATCCCGTTACCAAATGACATCTCATGTCCATGACTAGGAAACCATAGCCATCTTTGATCAACGAGCTAGTCTATTTAGAGGCATACTAGGGACATGGTGTTGTCTATGTATCCACACATGTATCTAAGTCTCCGATCAATACAATTATAGCATGGATAATAGACGATTATCATGAACAAGGAAATATGATAATAACTAATTTATTATTTCCTCTAGGGCATATTTCCAATAGTCTCCCACTTGCACTAGAGTCAATAATCTAGTTCACATCACCATGTGATTCGCATTGTTATGAATGTAACACCCAATGAGTTCTGGGGCTCGATCATGCTTTGCATGTGAGAGATGTCTTATAGTCAACGGGTCTGTGACATTCAGATCTGCGTGTACTTTGCAAATCTCTATGTCAAACTGTAAACACTGCTACCACACTCCACTTAGTACTATTCCAAATGGCTGCTCCACTACACGTATCCAGATTGCTACTACGAGTCATCCGGATTGGTGTTAAAGCTTGCATCGACGTAACTCATTATGACGAACTCTTTATCACCTCCATAATCGAGAAACATCTCCTTAGTCTTTTAGTCACTAAGGATAATCTTGACCGTTGTCCAGTGATCTACTCCTGGATCACTTTTGTACCCCTTGACAGACTCATGGCAAGGCACACACCAGGTGCGGTACACAACATGGCATAATATAGAGCCTATGGCTAAGGCATAGGGGACGACGTTCGTCCTTTCCCTTTCTTCTGCCGTTGTCAAGCTTTGAGTCTCACTCAACTTCACACCTTACAAATCAGGCAAGAACTCTTTCTCTGACTGATCCATTTTGAACTCTTTCAAAATCTTGTCAAGGTATGTACTCATTGAAAGTCTCATCAAACATCTTGATCTATCTCTATAGATCTTGATGCTCAACAATTAGGTAGCTTTATCCAGGTCTTCCTTTGAAAATCACCTTTCAAACAACCGTTTATGCTTTCCAGAAATTCTACATTATTTCCGATCAACAATATGTCATCCACATATGCTTTATCAGAAACTCTATAGTGCTCCCACTCACTTTATTGCAAATACAAGTTTCTCATAAACTTTGTATAGACTCTAAAACTTTGATCACCTCATCAAAGTGTATATTCCAACTCCGAGATGCTTGCTTCAGTTCCTAGAAGGATCACTGAAGCTTGCACACCTTTTAGCATCCTTAGGACTGACAAAACCTTCTGGTTGTATCACAAACAACCTTTCCTCAAGTAAACCGTTAAGGAAACGATGTTTTGACATCCATCTGCCAGATTTCATAATTGAAAAATGTAGCAACTGCTAACATAATTCTAACAGACTTTAGCATCGCTACGAGTGAGAAAGTCTCATCGCAGTCAACTCCTTGAACTTGTCGTAAACTTCTTTGCAACAAGTCGAGCTTTAAAAATGGTGACATTTACCATGAGCGTGTGTCTTCATTTTAAACATCCATTTGTACTCAATGACCTGCTGTCCAACGAGCAAGTCTACCAAAGTCTATACTTGGTTCTCATACATGGATCCTTTCTCGGATTTCATGGCCTCTAACCATTTGTCGGAATCCGGGCCCATCATCGCTTCTCCACAGCTCGTAGGTTCATCGTTGTCCAACAACATGACCTCCAAGACAGGGTTGTCGTACCGCTCAAGAGCAGTACACATCCTTGTCGACCTACGAGGTTCGATAGTAACTTGATCCGAAGCTTCATGATCATCATCATTAACTTCCTCTTTAACTAACGTAGGCTTCACAGAAATATCTTCCTGCGCTACACTACTCTCTGGTTGAACAAAGGTTCAATAACCTCATCAAGTTCTATCTTCCTCCCACTCAATTCTTTCGAGAGAAACTCTTTCTCGAGAAAGGACCCAGTTTTAGCAACAAACATTTTATGCTTGGATCTGAGATAGAAGGTTCACCCAACTATTCTTAGGGTATTCTATGAAGATGCATTTGTCCGCTTTGGGTTCGAGCTCATTAGGTGAAAACATTTTCCACACAAGCGTCGCAGCCCCAAACATTAAGAAATGACAGCTTAGGCTTCTGCCAAACCATATGGTGTCATCTTAACGGATTTAGATGGTGCCCTATTTAAAGTGAATGTAGTTGTCTCTAATGCATAACCCCAAAACGATAGTGGTAAAATGATAAGAGACATCATAATTCGCACCATATCCAATAGAGCACGACTATAACGTTCGGACACACCATCACACTATGGTGTTCCAGGTGGCGTGAGTTGTGAACAACTTTCACATTATCTTAAGTTGTATACCAAACTCGTAACTCGGATATTCTCCTCCACGATCATATCACGGACATTTTATCTTCTTGTCACGATGGTCTTAAACTTCACTCTGAATTTGCTTGAACTTTTTCAAACGATTCAGACTTGTGTTTCATTGAGTAAATATACACTATTATCTACTCAAATCATCAGTGAAGGTAAGAAAATAACGATATCCACTGCATGCTACAAGACTCATTGGATTGCATACAACAACATGTATCATTTCCAATAAATCACTTGCCCGCTCCATCAAACTAGAAAACGGGGTCCTTAGTCATCTTGCCCAAGATGCATGGTTTGCATGTCTCAACCGATTCGAAATCGAATGAGTCCAAAGATCCATCAGCATGGAGTTTCTTCATGCGCTTTATACCAATATGATATTTAGCGGCAGTGCCACAAGTATGTGGTACTATCATTATTAACTTTGTATCTTTTGGCATCAATGTTATGAACATGTGTATTATTGCGATCAAGATTCAACAAACCATTCTCACTGGATGCATGACCATTGAAGGTATAATTCATGTAAACAGAATAACCATTATTCTAACTTAAATGAATAACCGTGTTGCAATAAACACGATCTAATCACGTTCATGCTCAACGCAAAACACCAAATGACATTTATTTAGGTTTGTCACTAATCCCGAAGGTAGAGAGAGCGTGCGATGTTGATCACATCAATCTTGGAAACATTTCCAACACACATCATCACCTCACCCTTAGATAGTTCTCCGTTTATTCCGTAGCTTTTATTTCGAGTTACTAACATTTAGCAACTGAACCGGTATCTAATACCTAGGTGCTACTAGGAGTACTCGCAAGGTACACATCATTAACACGTATATCAAATATACTTCTGTCGACGTTGCCAGCCTTCTTATCTACCAAGTATCTAGGGTTGTTCCGCTTCAGCGACCGCTTTCCTCATAATCGAAGCACTTAGTCTCGGGTTTGGGTTCAACTTTGGGTTGCTTCACTGGAGCAACAACTGACTTGCTATCCATCAAGTTTCCCTCCTTGCTCTTGCCCCTCTCGAAACTAGTGGTTTGACTAACCATCAACACTTGACGCTCCTTCTTGATTTCTACCTTCGCGGGGTCAAACATCGCGAATAGCTCAAGGATCATTATTTCTATCCCTGGCATTTTATAGTTCATCACCAAGTTCTAGTAGCTTTAGTGATAGTGACTTGGAGAACTATATCAATCACTATCTTATCTGGAAGATCAACTCCCACTCGATTCAAGCGATTGTAGCACCCAGACAATCTAAGCATATGCTCAACGATTGAGCTATTCTCTTTCATCTTGCAGGAAAAGAATCTTGTTGGAGATCTCATATCTCACAACACGGGCACGAGCCTGAGATCCTAATTTCAGCTCTTAGAACATCTCATATGTTCCGTGACGTTCAAAACATTTCGGAGCCTCAATTCTAAGTCGTAATGCATGACGCACTAAACTATCAAGTAGTCATCAGAACGTGCATGTCAGATGTTCACAACATCTACATATGACGCTAGAGGGGTTGGCACACCGAGTGGTGCATTAAGGACATAAGCCTTCTGTGCAGCAATGAGGACAATCCTCAGATCACGGACCCAGTCCGCAATATTGCTACCATCATCTTTCAATTCTATTTCTCTAGGAACATATACAAATTCAAGGGAGCTACAGCGCGAGCAAGTAATCTACAACATAATTTGCAAAGACACTACTGACTATGTTCATGATAATGAGTTCAATTAATCATATTACCGAAGAACTCCCACTCAAATTGACATCCCTCCGGTCATTCGAGTGATACATGATCCAAATTCACCAACTCAAGTCCGATCATCACGTGAGTTGAGGTGGTTTCAATGGTGAACATCATCATGTTGATCATATCTACTATATGACTCATGTTCGACCTTTCGGTCTCTTGTGTTCCGAGGCCATGTCTGTACATGCTAGGCTCGTCAAGTTTAACCCGAGTGTTATGCATGTGCAACACTGGCTTGCACCCGTTATATGTGAACGTAGAGTCTATCATACCCGATCATCACGTGGTGTCTCAACACGATGAACTTTCGCAACGGTGCACACTCAGGGAGAACACAATTCATCTTGAAATTTAAGTGAGGGATCACCTTATAATGCTATTGTCATCCTAAGCAAAACAAGGTGCATAAAAGGATTAACATCACATGCAAATCATAAGTGACATGATATGGCCATGAACTTGTGCTTTTGATCTCCATCTTGAAAGCACCGACATGATCTCCATCGTCACCGGCACGACACCATGATCTCCATCATCTTGATCTCCATCAACGTGTCGCCATCGGGGTTGTCACGCCCATCATGCTTGTACTACTATTGCTACCGTTTAGCAATAAAGTAAAACATTACATAGCGCTTAATGATTGACACGCAGGTCATACAATAATTAAAGACAACCCTATGGCTCCTGCCGGTTTCCGTACTCATCGACATGCAAGTTGTGATATTCTATACAACACATGATCATCTCATACATCACATATATCACATCATGTAATTGGTCATATCACATCACAACATACCCTGCAAAAACAAGTTAGACGTCCTCTAATTGTTGTTGCATGTTTTACGTGGCTGCTACGGGTATCTAGCAAGAACAATTCTCATCTACGCAAAACCACAACGGTGATACACTAGTTGCTTTTCAACCTTCTTAAGGACCGCCTTTGTCGAATCCGATCCAACTAAAGTGAGAGAAACTGACACCCGCAAGCCATCTTTGTGCAACGAAGTTACACGTCAGTCTAGCGGAAGGTGGAGCTAGAGTCTAGTGGAAGACTTCACTCTGTGCTGATGGAGGGACCACGGTGTAAGATATCGAAGAATCGAATCCTATTCCAGCGGGATAGCGAGAGACATGTGGATCGGACTGGGGCCCAGTGGCCTGATGGAGACGTGAGACTCACCGTCAGTTGGTGATGATCGATGGTTCTCTGTAGTGGGGGTTGAGGTAGTGTGGGCTAGCTACTTGGGAGACTTGACCAGGACAGCAGAGGCTCGACGCGGTCATAGTGGCGAGGCGTGCGGTAAGCATGGGACAAAACGACAGACCAAGGCACTAATGGTGAGACATGTGGTCATACAAAGTGTGCAGGGGTGCTGAAGCGGTGTTGATGAGTACCAGATTCAAGTCGGTGACTGGGTCTATCGGTGCTACTATAGAGTAAAAAGAGGCAAAACTTACAATCTCGGTGGTTATCGCATGCAATGGCCACATTGTCTTGAGATGAACAACTGCACGACAATACTTTAGGACAGAGTTCTAGATTGATACGCTAACTTCACATCACGTTCATGGATGGTGTACAAGTCGTAGGCACAATGTGTTTTCACGCATGGAATGAACCATGCACGTGCTAACAAAAGAGCCCCTTCTACTCCTGCCTACAAAGACCGTAGATACGGTCAATGACGCATCACACACCCCATCCTCCATGGTCTGAGCACTCCACCATACTTCTTACTTTGAAAAAGAAAATCAAAATTAAATTCAATGGCATTTGACGAAGCACTTGCCAGGCATGATGTCCGTCATGGACCTTGTTGACCCGGGGGGAGGGTACCTGATTGCGGACGGATCCTGGATAGACGATGCCGTAGTAGAAGGCGAGCGAGTGTGTGGGTGGTGGCTGCTGACATCCGGCCATGACTAGATGGCAGTCAAAGAGGTGCATCGATGGCCTCAGAAAGGAGGGCACAAGTGCAAAGTAAGGGGGAGCAAGGACGAAGTAAAAGAGAATGAAATTAGGAGTGGGATTTTAGTGGGTCAGAGGTGTTGGAGTCCTACATAACGGTGGTCCGGACTCCCACTAAGCCCCAAGTTTACTTCCAATTTACGAGAAAAGGCATGTCTAGACTTGCACGGACCAATACATGCCCACGTTAGAGCATCTACAACCGGACGCCTCAAATGACCTCTCATATGCCCGCGAACGCGTCCGATCAGTGACCGGATAGGAGAGAGAAGGAAAAAATGACCCAACCGAAATATAGGGATGATATGAGGGTTTGCGGACGCGTTCGAGCGCATCTGGTCGGTCCTCCACATAGGACGCGACCCCACCACAGACCATCTTTTCTTTTACTTTATACATTATTTTCTTCCTATCTCTTCCTCTCCACCAATCACGTGCAAGTATCCGGACATATATACGAGGAAGAAAATGAGAAGTATGGCTGCCTGGACGAACAAATAAGGTACACGCCCGCGCGTCCGTGGGCGTTTAGTATTTGCTAAGTCTGACTGTAGATGCTCTTAGAGCAACTCCAACGCGACGACCCATTTCGTCCGCGCGTGTCCGTTTGGGTCGGCGCGGACAGAAAAGTCGGCCCAACGCGCCGACCCAGACGGACGCGTGTTCCCTTTTCGTCTGCCTGCCGACCCATTCCCGACCCATTTTTGAGCCGGATTTACGTCGGTGCGGACACGGGAAGGACGCGCGCGCCCGCCTACTCCTCCCCCTATCCCACTGGTCGGTGGCAGCCTCCACCATTTCCCTTCATTTTCCCCCCAACCCTCCCGCTCGTGCACACTCCCGCCGCTAGCCATGGATGCTGACCTCGATGCCGCCGCCGACCTCACCTCCCTCGCCTCATCCGGCATCACGTCCGCCCCCTCCGGCAAAGGCAAGCCTCGCGCCCCCCGCAAGACCGCCGCCACGCCCAAGCCAAAGAAGAAGCTCACGACCGAGGAGCGGGCATGGGAGTCGGCAAAGAAAAAGGGCCGGAGGCACGCGGAGAACGCAAGGGAGGAAGCCATCGCAGCGGCCGTCATCGCCGCCGCACATCAAGAGGCGACCAATGCCCGTGTCGTGGCGGAAACAAGGGAGGCGCTAATGTACCTAGGGTTAAACCCTATCCAGCATGGCCTCATCAACGCCGTTGTGGCCGTGGCCAACACTGGCTCATTGCGTTTCCTCGGATGGTGCTGCCCGACTCACCTCACGCGTCGGTGACACAGCCGATGCCTGGCTTCCACGTCTACCTGTAGGCCTCCAGACTCTCTGGGGAGTGCTCGCCCGAGGTGAGTGTGGTGCCGTCTTCCACACCCATGCCCGCGCCCATCGACCTCAACGCCACACGGGTGGCCGGTGGCTCGTCATTCGGAGAGGCGAGGAAACACGCGTGGCAGGTGCCAGCGGACGTGCTGATGGGAGCACGTAACCTGTTCGACAGAATGCCGACCGCCGGTGATGATGACTACATGCAGGACATCATCTTCGAGGGTGGTGTCGTCGGGGCTAGCTACGATCCCAAAGAGACACAAAGCTAGGACGGCTGAGGGCCGTTCACGCCGTCCACCTTTGATCAAGATCAGGTCGCCTTCATGCATGATCAGGTCGGCGTGGACCTGGACGGCTTCCCGCTCGACCATGAGTTTCCGGAGGACTACGGTCTCGAGGAAGAGGATGAGGTGGACATCGAAGGGGAGCCTTTGTTCGGGGACGAGCTCGTCAACCAAGCCATCGGGGGGAAGCCGAAGCGCAAGAGCTGGCGGACGAAGGCGTACACGACGGCCGAGGACAAGCTTCTTTGTGAGTGTTGGAGGGACATTGGGCAAGACCCCAAGACCGGTGCCGAACAAAAGGCATCAACCTTTTGGACTCGTGTCCATCGTGAGTTCCATGAATGCAAGAAGTTTCCACCGTACCAAATGCAAAGCACGCGCGGATGGGTGTCCATTTCGAAGCGTTGGAAGGTGCTCCAACAAGAGTGCAACAAGTTTTGTGCCACTCTTGAGAGCATCAAGGCACGCCCCGTGAGGGGCATCGGCATGCAAGACATGGTATGCTAGCAAGCGGCCCTCTTTGTGTCATTCCGTTTATGCTTGCATGTCCATTTCCATATCCATTTGTCAATATGCTTGCATGCAATTCATTTGTAGGCATTCCAAGCTTTTGAGGCATTGAAGGTCCAACACGGTGGCAAGTGCTTCAACATCTCCCATTGTTGGAGGGTCGTCAAAGACGAGAAGTTCAAGACGCAATATGCCGCCCTCAAGTCGCGGGGGGGGGGGGGCGTGGAGGAGGAAGACGGCGTGAAGCCATGGCCACGGTGGAAGGCCAAATAGCGGGATGCGGCGTCGAACGCCTTGATCACAAGCGTGGAGGGCATGATGCCCAAGAAGGACTCGAGGGAGGAGGAGCGCCGGCGATACAAGGAAGAACAAATGAACGCCTTCATGGAAATCCAAAGAAGGAGGCTTGACATGAAGGCGGAGAAGCAAGCCAAGATGCTTGAGATGGAGGCGGAGAAGTAAGTCAAGATGCTAGAGATCAAGGCCGCCAACGCCAAGACCAAGGCGAAAGAAGTGGCTCTAGCGAGCATGATGACGGGGGTGGAGATCATGAAGGTGGATCTCAACACCGTGTCGCCAAGGAAGAGGCTATGGTTCGAGAAGATGCAGGCCGACATGCTCAAGTTTGACGACGAGTGATCTATGACGGCGAGCGCCATCATTTTTTGTATGCCGGCAAGTGTGTTGGCATGACCACGGTCGCAATGGCGTGATCGAACTCTCCCGGCCTTTTTTGTATGCTGACATGTGTGTCGGCCGCTAGCAAGTGCGCCAGCTGAACTGCGTGCTGTTTTTCTGAAGTTGACATTGTATGCCGGTACTGGCATGGTACCGGCATGAACTTCGGGTGACGACATGACCGCTGTCATAATCTATGGCCACAGGCCTTTTTCAAAATTTACGTGCAGACATAAAATGGGTAACAATCGTTGGACATACTGCCGACCCAAATCTTAAAGAGAACGGACGCCGAACGGGTGTCGAAGTTGCTCTTATATATAGATGGTAAATTTTAGATAGTTACGGACGGTTTAAGAGTTCGTGTTGATGATGAACCTACTCTTTGCTGTCACATGAGTTGGTCGGAAAAAATGGTGCAAAGAAAATGGAAATCTTGAGGAGCACTTGACGGGATCGCTTCGCTGGTCAAATTAATGACGGCGACGGCAGTCCATGGACGTACGTGTGTGTTTGCTCGATGCAGGATGTGCCGCGTTTCGCTTTCCTTGGCCATATTCGTGGACATGGCACGCTCCACTTGAACGGCCTCCACGACACCACAAGGAACCTCATGCTTTGACCGGATTACGGATTCACCCTTCATCATTCCCATACGCGTGATCTACTAGTAAATCTCATTTTCCTTGGATGGGATTAGTTTCGGCGTTAGTCGATTTAGAGAAGACGTAGCGCCGAATCAAAGACAAGGAGGCCACAGCCTCTCACACTACGACGATCGAGCATGGACTCGGCCGGAGACGGTAACGTCGCGGTGCGCTGATGGAGGGCAGGAAACAGGTTCATTTGCAGCAAAGTTCATGCGGCAGTTTTTTTATTTAAAAAATCTCCCGATAAAAAAACATTTGAACTCAAAACTTTGTAGATCAACGTCACACAAGTACTGCCAAGTGGTACTTTTTCGGATTCTTTTGGCGAAACAATATATTTTAAAATGGTGCAACTCATTCAAAAATTAAAATTTGACAAATTTATGTTTCATAAATAAATTGGTTATGTATTCATACACGTGGTGGCATCATTGTGTCGTTGACCTGCAAGTTTTCAACGTCACCTGTTCTCTTATTGGAAGAAATAAAAAAAATCTATAGAAGGTAACACAGATCTTGATGCAAATTGGATGGTCTAGATAGAGAGTGTACCTACACTAGGGGTATGAAATACCCACACTCCAGATTGATGGCACGGGTGCAAGGCCGGGGTCCAGTTGCCAATTTTGGAGTTCGGTGGAGCTCTAAACCAACAGAGAAGACCAATCGAGCATGGCCCAGCGGCAAGATGGGCATGGTACTACCGCCAACTGCTAGTGGCAGGGGCAACGACATGAAGGAGCAGGCCACGAGGAGGAACGGACAAGAGGAGTGAAAAAACGAAGGAGGAAGAAGCACTATCGACGGTTGGATTTTTATTTCATTCTTACATGCAACTAATGCCATATTTCCGTTATATATTTGCAAGACAGGCTTGCTAAAACTCAGTCGACTAACATTTGAGTCTAAGTCGACCTTACAACATTTTGTACCATCGTTTGCAACATTGCTTCCTATTAGTTGCATCATCCGGCTTGCTAGTTTTAGCCTGGCATCCCTCTTCAATTGTAGCACATCATCTTACCGGTCGCAACATGCTCCATTTATGGTTGTAGCATTTTAGTCAAACGGTCGTATCATACATTGTCGTTGCTTGCAGTATCGTTGCAACATTTTTCATCACCGCTTGCAGCATCCAGCAATGCCGACCGTAGCACCAAAACTATGCTTATATCACTTGACTCTGAATTCGTTAAGTCTTAACCAACTGAGTTCTAGACGCACCATTTGCGAAAATTCTCTTATTATTTTGTGCATACTTAGCACAACACAATGCTTAATACTAAAATTTGATATGTTTGGCATCGACAAATATGCAATCTTGTATACCGCAATATCTTCAATATTCTGCAAATATTGTGGTTTTGGGTCATTTTTTTAAACCAAAGTGAGAAAAATTGTGGTTTTCAGCAAATAGAATATTTATCGCCTCGATATTGGAATAATGAGGTTTTAGATTGCTAAGATTGTTTTTAAACAATTTTCACCCTCGTCATTGCTAGAGAAGAGCCAACCTTTTGCAAATCACAAGAGGATCTAAAATAGTAATTATCAAAAATGATATTTTTATAAAGATTTGCAAGCAGTTTCTAAGTAGATGAACTACCAAAAGGCAGCTGATGGCAAAATATTATAATTTCATTAGTAACAAATGCAGTAAAAAGATGCTCAAAAGGATAAGGAAATCGTAGAAGGGGAAATATAGCAGTGGCAGAATCGTAAAAGCTACCCAGCCGCAGGTGCAAAACCGTCATCTAAACCCCTGCATAAACGATCTCCCATTCGTCTTCTCCACCGCCACCGCCAGCCCCTCCTCTCTCCGCGCGCACCACCGCCAGCGCCACCCGAAGCCCCCCAACACGCGCGTGCCCTGAGATCTACACGAGATGTGGCGCGGCTGCGTCTCGCGCGGCCTCTCCAAGGCCAAGGCCTCCGCCTCCAGGCTCTTCTCCACCACCTCGGTACTCTCGACCCCCTCTTTCGTCTCTGCTTCATCTGATCGTCGTAGTTTTTCCCGAAATTTTCGAGTGTTCTTATATTTGATCGCGGAGCTGGAGGTCATTATAGTGGAAATTTTACCCGTTTCTTCGAATAATCTTGGTTTTCCTTTCGCAGAGAGAGAGAGAGAGAGAGAGAGAGAGAGAGAGAGTCGTCTTGGTTTTCTATGCGATAAGATGTTCAGTGCTCGAGGAATGTACGACGATTGATTGTTCTTCTGTGGCCATGAGCATTTGCAGTCTTCGTACACGGTGGTGGACCACTCGTATGACGCGGTGGTGGTGGGCGCAGGAGGCGCAGGTCTCCGGGCGGCCATCGGGCTCTCGGAGCATGGCTTCAACACCGCCTGCATCACCAAGCTCTTCCCCACGCGGTCGCATACCGTCGCGGCGCAGGTATAACTACCGTCGCAAACTCTGGCTATTTGTTTATCCTGTTATTCTGTTTAGAGTATATACTGAAATGAAATTCGCTGCAAGACATATCTTTTTTTCGTGTACGGTTTGGTGCTAATTTCCCTTGCTTAGTCAGTTTTGGAATAGGATGATTCTTAAAGATCCAGCAAAACTCTGGCTTCTTATATACTGTACTCCCTCCGTAAACTAATATAAGAGCATTTAGATCACTATTTTAGTTATCTAAACACTCTTATATTAGTTTACAAAGGGAGTATATATTAAGCAGTAACAGGCTGATCCGTGGATCCAGGGAGGAAAGTAAAAGAACAGTAAGAGAAAATAAGAAGGCCTCGAAAAGGCCTGAAAGAAGTCCCGAGCTCTCACGACGGATCCCCAAAAGGGTTCTCCAGATATTTTATACCGGCCATACGCCAAAGATCTAAACTTCTCCTGATCACCGTGACTATGCCAGTGACAGGCATGATTCCACTCTGAAAGTGCGGTTGTTTCTCTCCTGCCATAGCTCCCAAGCCCCCATGATGATCATTGACTTTTCCCTTCTTGTGGTGACCTTCCGAGGCATAGATGATCCCCATGGTAAACACAGTTGAACTGCCGCCCTCGCATGCCAATAAATTACCATTTGGTAGGGCTATTTATTTTTCTCTGGTACTCCTTGTATAGGGCGCTAATCAAGTGAGTAAGAGAGTAGAATAGTGAAAGGCAGTCAAGTGGTTCTAGCCGATGCAATGCTAGCCTGAGCATTAGGTTGGATCAATATTGTTGCAATTCGCAGGGAGGAATGGAGCATCTGTTCTCAGACTGCTGGATTTCATAATTAGCAATTTGCTAGGGGTGACCAGGTAGTGAATAAAGTCTTGTATAGGATAAGCCAAAGTTCTGCTGTGTTTGGTCCAAAAATAAATGATATGTGGCCTTAAAATTATGTGAATTACGTGTGACCCTGTTATTTGCATCCCTGAAGTAGGCGTAATATTCTCAGCAATGTATTTTTCATGCTAAAGCAGATGTGCTGTTCAGGACTTTTGTGTGCTTTCCTTGACTTGTAAGTTTATTGTGTTAAGGAATATTCATATTGATGCCATACCATCCTAAGTTTGTAATGTCGAAACTCTCAATTTGTCAGCATGCATTTTATCTGACAAACTTCTGTGCTACTATGCCACTGAGCTGTGCTTGCTTGACTTATAATTTTCAAGTCACTTTGAGGCATGATATCTTTTGCGGTATGAATGTGAACTGCTAGATCTCCTCTTTAATTGTGAGTTATCATGTAAGGTTTTATTGGCTTTGGGCATGCACTAACATGCAAGAATGTATGCAGGGAGGCATAAATGCTGCTCTAGGAAACATGAGCGAAGATGACTGGAGGTGGCATATGTATGATACGGTCAAGGGAAGCGACTGGCTTGGTAAGCTACTCCACAAATTTGATATTTTAGGGAAAATATGTAGAGGTTATAAACTTATAATCATAGAAATTTGAGAGCTAATGCGAACTGACATCTTTCTAAGCAACTGGCATGAAACCCCATTCATTTTTAACAGAACCAACAAAACTTCATTGAAATTTCTTTATAATATGCCATTCTTATCCACTTCCAGGTGATCAAGATTCTATCCAATATATGTGCAGAGAAGCACCAAAAGCTGTTATAGAACTTGAAAATTATGGATTGCCATTTTCAAGAACTGAAGATGGAAAGATATACCAACGTGCCTTTGGAGGCCAGAGTTTAGATTTTGGGAAAGGTACTTTCTAACTAAAGTATAAGAAGGAAACCTTCATATGTATTTTTTTTTGTGGGTGAACCTTTGTATCTATCTTATTCCTCATCCTAGCATTATCTGCTATCATCAGGTGGACAGGCCTACCGATGTGCATGTGCTGCTGACAGGACAGGACATGCTATGCTCCACACGTTATATGGTCAAGCCATGAAGCATAACACTCAGTTTTTTGTAGAATATTTTGCACTAGACCTTCTCATGGACAATGAAGGTAAGATAACTATGTTATTCATATTGTCATGTATCTTCGTCCCTCATATCTGGTAGCACGCGAGGTTCAGTTTGAATTATATAAAATCATCTCGAATTGAAATGAATTGCTCTGTCAGACATCTTAGATTCGACTTTTTTTCTTGTGGCAAAGTGCAACAGAGACATCTATTAGAGCTTAATAACTCACTAGGAGCCATCGCCCATTGCCCATGGCCTGTTCTATTCTCTATGCCATTGCCCATGAACCCAAGCCTGCTTGTTACATAGTTCTCCCAAAGTGTTTGTTGTCTCCTTTTGTTATCTGTTGATAACAACATTCACATGCTTGCACTTCTGCTGCTGATTCTGTAGTTTTTGTATTGGATTCATGAAGATTGTTTCGAGCTTTTGATGGTACCAATGTTAGTAATTAACGCATAATGATATTTCAGGTGACTGCCAGGGAGTCATTGCCTTAAACATGGAGGATGGCACCCTTCACCGTTTCCGTGCAACAAATACAATTCTAGCCACAGGGGTAAAAAAAATTCAATTTGTTTTTGTATATATAAATTGTTTGTTCTTTCTTACTTAAGCCGTGAAATTGTTTTCGGGTTATGGAAGTAGGGTTACGGCAGGGCCTACTTCTCAGCAACCTCAGCTCACACATGTACCGGAGATGGCAATGCCATGGTTGCACGTGCTGGTTTACCTCTTCAGGTTAGTTTATCTAATGCAAATGCTAATTTTTAAGCTCCTCTTCCATTATCCTGTTTGATTATGCTTGTGTGATATATGCATTGCAGGATCTTGAGTTCGTCCAGTTCCATCCTACAGGCATATATGGTGCTGGATGCCTCATCACTGAAGGTTGTATATATTCAACTATTTCTCCCTGTTGTTATCTTTCGGAAAGCCACTTGTTCATAAAACCCCCTAATCTATGGTAATATATTTCTAGAGTTGTTGTACTTGTCTGTTAAGCCCCCTTTTTTCTCTTCTCTGATAACTTGTTTACCTTGTTAATCTCACTTGGTTCTCAGGATCCCGTGGTGAGGGTGGTATTCTTAGGAACAGTGAAGGTGAGCGTTTCATGGAACGATATGCTCCTACTGCAAAGGATCTTGCTTCTCGTGATGTTGTTTCAAGATCCATGACAATGGAAATTAGAGAAGGACGTGGTGTTGGTAAGTAGTCTTAGACATATTTTTTAATATTCAAAAAGTTGCCAAATTGTGTGGCTTATTCACGTCAAGCTAATCCTTTTGTCTGGTTACCGCAGGGCCATTGAAGGATCACATCTATTTGCATCTTAACCACCTGCCTCCTGAAGTTCTCAAGGAAAGACTTCCTGGTATATCTGAAACTGCTGCTATTTTTGCTGGTGTTGACGTCACCAAGGAGCCCATTCCAGTTTTGCCTACCGTTCACTACAACATGGGTGGGATCCCAACAAACTACCATGGGGAGGTTCGTCTTGAGTAACCATATTAAACATGATCATGGATCATATTTGCTGTTCTCCTAATAGATGTTCTGTTTTAAATATTATTAGGTCGTGGATATCAAGGGTGATAATCCAGATACCGTTATTCCTGGTCTAATGGCTGCTGGAGAAGCAGCGTGTGCGTCTGTTCATGGTGCAAATCGTTTGGGTGCAAATTCACTTCTTGACATAGTTGTGTTTGGCAGAGCTTGTGCAAACAGGGTGGCTGAGATTTCTAAACCAGGTAAGCTCCTTTCTTTAGTTTGGTTATATCTCATTGCTTTCTTGGCTCTTCCTAATACACCTGATGTGAATGACTCACGATGCCTATATTGCAGGTGACAAGCAGAAACCTCTTGAAAAAGGTGCAGGGAAGAAGACTATAGCATGGTTGGACAAGCTGAGAAATGCAAATGGGTCATTGCCAACTTCCAAGATCCGTCTCAACACGCAACGTATTATGCAAAATAATGCTGCAGTTTTCCGTACACAAGAAACGCTTGAAGAAGGTACTGAACATATCCTTTGTAGAGTTCATCACCATCCTGTGTTTTTTCCTGAACAATCAGCAAATCTGTGTTTAGAATATCAGTTATCTGTTCTCACCAGACCATTGAGAAGTAAGGGAAATTTGCTGATCAGAACGACATATGTAAAGAGACACTATTCTTTGTTATAATTATCATTTATCAATAAATTCTCCTTGGCCGTATGTTTATTAGGTTGTCAACTGATCAGCAAAGCATGGGAAAGTTATCATGACGTGAAGATCAGCGACCGAAGCCTCATATGGTATATGTTATTCCTCACAGGAATCGTATGAACCAAGTTGACTTGTATTCCTGCAGTAATCACCCATTTTCGTTGTCATTTGTTTCTGCAGGAATTCAGACTTAATAGAAACCATAGAGCTGGAAAATCTGTTGATAAATGCATGCATAACTATGTATTCAGCAGAGGCTCGGAAGGAAAGCAGAGGAGCTCATGCTCGTGAAGATTTTACGGTTTGCTACTTGCCTTGTTTGTTTTACTGTCTCTTCTTCCTTGCACCCACATGCTTCTATGTAGTAGTAACTGTAAATGTTTCTCCTCGTTTGTTACAGACAAGAGATGATGAGCATTGGATGAAGCACTCACTGGGGTAAGTATCTTGATCGTCTTCTCTTCATTAAGCTTCATGTCAACCAGATTTGTGGAGTGAAACAAATTATAATACTCCCCCAATCCATATTAGTTGTCGCTGATTTAGTACAACTTCAGTACAAAGTTGTACTAAACCAGCGACAATTAATATGGATTGGAGTGGTGTGTAATTCGATGTAAAACCTACTTACAAATGACTGGCACGATATATGGCATGCATCATGATGTCTCAAAGCGGCATGAACCTAAATGCAGCGACTTATATCTATGAAAGTATAGTCGGCAGCACGCTGTGGCGATTGAACAGTTGTGATCCGGACTTGATGTGATTTGTCATGTGTTTTACAGGTACTGGGAGAATGAGAAGGTACGATTGGCATACAGGCCAGTCCATATGAACACATTGGATGATGAAATCGAGACGTTCCCACCGAAAGCACGAATATACTGATTCATGCGTCTCAGCTCGGTGATTTAAAATTTCATATGCGTCTCAGCTCGGTGATTCATGCGTCTCAGCATGCAGTGGGTATTCTCTAGCTGAGAGTTTTTAAGCTGAATTTCATCCTGTTTTTCCTGTGTATCCTGTGTAATTCATGAGAAATAAAAATAAATACTAGTGCCTAACCTGCCCCCTTTCTGAGTGCCTTGGTGTAAATAAAATTTCATATGAGCTGCTTTCATGCCCAACCAGATATCTATGAGCTGTGATGATGATGCTCTACTTTAGCTATGCGTTTTTCTTTTAGAAACACCTTAGTTATGCATTTTGTGCTCGCGCTGTCTCCACTGGAATCCACCGTCGATTGGGCTTAGGACTTAGCAGTCAGAAAGGATCAAATAGGCTCACAGTGATCACCGCCAACACCTACTAAACCACAGTCCACAAACGTGGCACAGGAATATGTACAAGTCAAGAGCATGCAGTTCTTGATCTTGCAAGATACCGCCTGTTATGCCTCAATCTCTTGACATGTTACTGCTGCTGCTACGCCATCTCCGTTGCCGCTGGGTGTTTCTGGCGCACCTGATGTCTCTGGAGTAACCTCTCCGGCTTCAAATCGCGCTCTCCTCTCGACGGCCTCTTGCACCCTCTGCGCAAACTCGTCATCGGAACCAGGCAGCATGTAGCGCAGCTTCATGTTTATCCTGTTGGCCACCAGAATCCTGTGCCGAGGCTCTATCCTGTGCTCCAAAGAGTAGCTGAAAAACCTGGCCAGGAACAAGGATGAGAAGCATCATCAGCCTGTATGATTTACACTGGCGGAGCTACGTGCATCTCTGCAGGTGCCATGGCCCAATTTTTTGGATGGAGCTCTAGATTGAGAAAAGTAGAGCTCTGGCGCTCCTAGCTCCACCACTGATGATCTAACCTTCGTATTCTCTTATCAGAAGAGGATATGAATGCTGTAGACTCACCGCGGGAACTCGATCAGATCTTTCAGCGGCCGTACCATGACGCGCCTGAGGTACTGGTATTTTGGCCTTAGAACATCCACATTGTATCGGAGAAGCGTCGGGAAGTCGGCAACCATCTGGCCGAGCACCAAGTGGTAGATGCCCAGTGACCGGAAGTACTTGACGCTGACTTCCAGTTTGTGTGTGATGCTGCAGCCCATGAGCTGCGGGTCCAACGCAATGACCTTCCCAATGTCATCCTCTGTTACTCCAGCTTTTGTCCTCAGGAATATAACCTGCAGTTTCCAGACACATGAGCCGAATGGAGCAGAACAAGACAGACAGCATATTGAAACCAAATCTCCTATAAACAAACACAGGAACACTGCATTAGGATGAACTGTGTTCCCTGTCTGCAGTGGCGGAGCGTGACGAGCAACTAAGGGGAGGCCAAATTTTTTAAACGAAAAGACAAATATGCTTTAAAAGCTGAAAACAGGCGTGACTCTCCGTGTTTCTTCTTAGATTCAAGTCTCTTTAATTGATAAAGTGGTTGGCCAATTTAACATTTGATTATCTGAATCTTGTTTCTTTAGTTTATACAACACGTTGACCCTGATGGTCTAGCAATCAAACCATGTTTTTTTCCAACAAAAAGCAATCATAACAAATGTGAAACAAGTTTGAGTCGAGAGCGTGGACGAGTTCTTTCCGTCGAGAGCACTGCCGTGGTTGTCGAGCCGGCCGACTAATTTCGGCCCACACCCAAACTGCACTAATGTTGAGTTGGTTTCATCAAGACGCGTATACGTAGAAAGCTCGCACCATTCAGCAGGCAGGCAGGTGGATCGATTCCTTCTACTGGATATTGTAGCTAGCTTAGTTAGCTAATCTAAGCTTAGCAATCAACTCCGCCACCGACGGCGTGTAGAGCTTAACACATACGTATCAATCAGCAGTAGTACAACTCTACGAGAACTCATACACATGAGACACATTGGTTTTATTTAACTAACTCAACACACACGTATCTAAGGTTGTTTGTTCACTGGCTGAACCATAATGCTTAGTACTAAATTTTATTTTTCACATTTGAGGGGGGGGGGGGGGGTCATGGCCCCCTTTGGCCCTAATGAGCCTCCGCCAGTGCCTGTCTGGCTCCTTATCCAACATAATCTGTCAGGTTCACCCTTTTATACTGTAACTAGCTAACTAAAAAAATTCATGTCCAAATGATTGCTCACTTGTTTGCTATGGCCCAGTGAGGAGGGTCTCATTATTTTCATTTTATGTGCTCATTTTTGCTCGTCAACTGCTCTGCATTTCTGCACTTCCGAGTGGTTTAGGTTGTCGTCACCATTGGGGGCACCGGTGCTCTCTTGGTCTTGGGTTGGATTTTCTCTTCTAATGCAAAAAGGTGTGCTCGTAGGTGTGTTTCAAGAAAAGTAAAAACAACTGCTTGCGTATTTACTCATCAAGATGAATCTGAAAGCAATAAACTGCCCAGTGTATGTTTGGTTACTCTGGACTCTGGCAACTTAGGTCTACAGCTGGACAAATAAAAAAGAATCCGGGTATAGCTGGACAAATATGAAGATTGAACAAACAACATATGGTTTAGTTGTGCAAAGGATGAAGTTTTAGTGCTTCATACGGAAGTTTAATGAGATTTGAATAACTACACTTATGATGTACCTACAATTATCCTGCGGAAAGCATTCTGAAACATGGTGAAATAAAATGATATGAGAACAAACCACTGGGCGTAACTTCCTGTACAGACTATACGTTAGTACAGGGGGGAACTTCACAAGCACATTGCCGACCGCATCATTCCTCACACCAATATCCTGTAGAAATCGTACCTGGAAGAATTGATTTGATAGAAATGAGAAGGGTCAACTGTCAACAAGCCATACATCAGAACATTCAGAACTAGAAATCCAACGTGTACACTTTTCTCAGATACAAAAGGTAGTTACTCCTAAGAGTAAAAAAAAGGTAGTTACTCCTATCAGAGTGTTAAAGAACATGTTTAACAGATCATAATATATTTTGTGAACAAGCCAGTGAGTCATAGTATCCTGCAATGAATAACTCATTAAAGAGTGCCCAAGTAGCATCAAAACATGCATGCATAGTGCTAATTATTTAGGGGGTACCTTTTGTGCAATTACTGTCTCTAAGTCAAGACAAAAAATCGTAGGTTGGACCACCAGCATACGCTTCATACCATCCCGTGAAATGTTTAGACGATACAGGTACTTCACAAGTGGCTTCCACCTTTCTTCTATGCTGCAGGCCATGAGCTGTGGCTTGTAAGCCAGCATTTTTCCAAGTTCTTCTGTGCTCAAACCAAACTCTTTCAGGTATTGAACCTGTGAGCCAGAATGCCATTATTTTCAACACAGAATTTGTTCTGATTATGGAGTACAAACAACCATTGCTATACAATTAACAATGACAAACTGAAACATTGAATTCAAAAACTCCCTCTATCTCAAAATGTAAGACGTTTTTTTGGCTTACATTTTAAGACAGAGGGAGTACTTTACTTGGATCCGTTTTTTATGCTATTAGCTATTATGTTGATTCTTCTCCAAACAGGAGCCATCGATCTACAGATTTTATTAACCACTGAATTTAGTGAGCAGCGTCAAATCCTTCTATGGATTGCTTTTCGCCTCTTTTGTCATCAAAGTGCCTATGGTATTCTTTTTTGGTTACAGGAAGCCCATGTAGAGGCACCTCTACGGCTGAGTCCTGTTTCTAAGATTTTCAATATCATGTTTCCCGAAGCGACACTTTGGCGCGATTGCTATAAAATATACTTCCTTGACCACTTGAAGACAGACCGGTCTTAAGAAGATCATAGCCTACTCCTCAGTAGGCCCTATGAATTTGGTGACTATTGGTATGTTTAGGCCACTAGGTCAACTATTTTGAGTTATGGACACACAAGCAAGAAATCAACCTACTAGCTATAGGGGAGATAACTTAGCATGTTAAGACAAGATTTTCATTAATCCGAAGTCATATGACAATATCTCCCAGAATTACAAGAAGTTTATTTTCACTAGTTCATTATCAGTTCAGTGTTAGATCGGTTATAATCATATGGTGGTCAACAGCGTGCAATCATTGATGCCCATCCAAAAGGGAACCGTGAGTTTTAATTTTGCTCCGTCAATGTTCTTTAAGTAGCAAAAAAATATGAATCGATCTTCAATCATCTGAAGATTAAAATCGACTCTTCCATAATAATAGTAAGAGAAAGGGAATAAATTGCAGGAAAAAAATGGTGTCAAATATTCTTCCAAGTGGGCAAGGTGTAGAAATAAAAATAGCATGAAGCAAAACTTAATGTGCAGTAGACACCTTACTGTTCATCTCTTCTAGACTGAAAAACCCAAGAACTTTTGGATAATCATAGACCATAGTGCCGAAGTCATTCTCATTCATTCCCATATCTGTATAAAATCGCACTCGTGTCTCTATCTCAGCCAAGGAAAAATTCAATAGTTGTGGACATCTACTGACCACGTGACCAATCCAGTCTCTCCTAACACCACAACATTCCAGATAGCCAGTAATCTCTTCCAGTTCTTCAAAACTGCGACTCATAAGGGATTCACCCTTGGCAAGCACACGTCCCAAAAATTCTCCTTTCACATAAATTGATCTCAACCACTTTAGCATCCTTCTCACTTTCTCCAGATCACCAGAACAGGAACAAACTACTTCCGCAATTTGGGGATATGTCAACGAGTTGTGCTTGAACCACCTGAAGTGAATACATTGTTTCAGTACTAGCGAGGAGACTACGTACATATTATGAAATACAATACTTCAGAGTTTGCGAATAACTTAGGAGTTTTCCTGGCAAATAGGAACAATGCCATGATTAGGACTTTGCAAAGTTACTTATCATTTTTTTTTTGAAAAGGAGGATAACCCCCGGCCTCTGCATAGTTACTTATCAGTGTGAAAATACATCAAATAAATGCAGCTTATATATCTATAGGAGTTGCCATTTAACAGAGGGAACATAAAGTAATTTTCTAAGTTGGTCCACATCTGATATGAGCAACAAGCTTGACCATCACTCACATCACCTAGCTGGTTTAAAGACGGTGTACATTTTGTTAAGCATGAAACGAAAGTGCTCTCATATCAGTGACCGACCATGACAATCACAAGCTTAGTTATAAGCCCTCTGTCAACAAGTTCCATTGTGCTTATTTTCCAATTCCTGCTGTTTAACCTCAGGAAGCTCAACTCGATCTTATTAAATTTTCAGTTCTAGTTATCTTGCTCAACTTGAGCTGATTGATTTCTTTTTTTCAGTTTTAGCTGTCTAGCTTTTGCTCACACAAAACAAGATTTCAGCTAGTCTTGTAGTTGCATTGTTGCTGTTCATATGCTCGGTACTTGAGAATAAACAAATAAACAGAAGAACTGAACAAGAAAAAGAAGAGGGGACGCTGTGACGTTTACTTGACCAGGTCGACCACGCCCGATTCCTGGATGTAGGTCCGCGCCCGCGCGTTGAAGGACTGGTGCGCGAGCTCAGGGCGGTCGCGCCGCATGTCAGCGGCTCCGACGACGATGTGGTCGACGAAGGCGCCCATCCGTGAAGTAAGGTTGTTGATGTAGGTAAGGCCCCCGGCCTTCCCGCCGCTGAGCGCGGCCACGAGCACCTCGGTGGCCACAGCGCGGCGCACCTCGAGCGCACGCCGCAGGACGTCATCGTCGGCCGGGACGTGGAGGTCCTCCCGGGAGCCCTGGATGCGCGGGGGCGCGACGGAGCCCGGGAAGCGGTGGGTGCGGCGCGGGGCGAGGGAGGCCTCCTCGGCGGCGAGGAGGGAAGTGGAGGGGGCGGGCGGGAGGATGGGATAGTGGGTGGTGGTGGTTGTGACCGGGTTCTGGAGACGCGATGAGGTGGCGGAGGAGGGGAGGAGGCGGCAGCAGCGAGGGTAGAACGGCTTGGTGGTGTGGAGCGGGAGGTGGAGGCGGAGGCGGACGTGAGAGCGTGGGAGAGTGGTGGTGGCCATTGGAGACGAGTGGAAGGTGGAGCGAGGTTTAGCTCTATCCTGTTTGGGGGTTTATTTTTTATTTTTCAACTGTTTGGGCCGGGTTAGCGCGCGCAGACGGCACAAACAAGGCAAAGGTAAACTGGCATGGACCAACTGCTACGGTCACATTTGAATTTAAATATACAAAATTCAAATTGACTTATTTTTTTCAACCTTCGACCAACAATCATGTCTCAAATTAATCAAACTAACAATTACAGGTTATGTCAAAATCAATGTGATTTGGTCAAAAGAAATTAATTGTGTCATACTGAACGTTGTTGCTCTATGTGCACTCTGAAAACATCATGTACCATCTCCATGTGCCAATCAAGGAAAACCCACAACTTTGCCTCTCTTTATGCACAGTTCTGACCTTGAGAAGCCAATGGCAATTATACACAGGTAAGGAAGAATCACGAATGTCTGAAAGGAATTCCGGATAAAATGTTCTCTTTTCTCTACACAGCGACATCCTCGTCCAGTACTTGCGGGTCTGGAGCAATCTCCCGCAAAGATCTCTTGAACGACGAGGAAGCTTCTCCCCCACTAATATGTGACCTAACTGAGCTTCTGCGATCAAGCATTCGCCCTGACGGTGACATGACTTCGTAGCTCTGGTAACGATTGCCCTGGAGAAAAGCAGACTGCCATGAGCTCCGGGATGATGAGCTCCTGAGCCTTGCGGAGTTGGACCGGGAGCCCGCTCGGACCACCCTCAGCGGATTCTCCAAGGCTTTCAAGACGTAGCGAGCAGAGGGACGCCTTGACGGCTTCGAGTTTAGGCAAGTCTTTGCGACGATCGCCACTGCCCAAACTTCTTCAAGATGGTCCTCATCAACGACAAGTAAAGGATCAATGATATTTGCAATGCTATCCTTGTCACTGATACTGATGCGATTTGTTGTGTTCGCCAACCACTCCTTGGAGCCAGCATCATTTGATCCACTTAAACCAAAATTGCCTGTTACTAGCTCAAGGATCACCTTCCCAAAGCAGTAAACATCGTATGAACAAGTTGCTGGTGGGCCTGAGAAAGACACACAAAAGAGATAAATTTCCTTTATTTTTTCGATATAAGACTTGTGTATCGATTATGAGAGTAGCATGCGGACAAATGTGAAATATTTATGCACCTGATGTGTTCTTGTCAAGAGACCTGCCACAAGAAAGTGCCAGTTACCAATGTCAGTTAGGTACGTCAGTTCAGAAGGCTAGAGAAGCTTAAAAAATACTACTACTAACATAAGTTTCTAAAAGAAGACAAGGCTGGAGTTTGCTCAAGACAGCAGAATGAGAGGGCAGTAAGTAGGTGTGTGAACAAACAATGATCTACCAAGTACCAACCACCAACCAATCAAAATATGCCAGAAAATAAGATCCGCTGATGTTTCTGCAATCAACAGTTTGCAGTCCTAGAAACTGGTAGTCAAGTAAATAGCTACAAAATCCTTTACTGATATGTCCTTATTTTGGTGTGCATTTGGCAGATAAAACTGTTAGCATACTGTAGTATCTTTAAGTTAGTACCAGTAAAATCAGTACTCCCTCCGTTCCAAAATAAGTGTTGTGGTTTTAGTTCAAATTCCGTTCCAAAATAAGTGTTGTGGTTTCAGTTCAAATTTGAACTCAAATATAAATTATGGTAGATTAATGCTTCTAGCTTCTTTTCTAATTTCTATACATAGGGTCATTGATGATCTATAAGTAGTGTTGCTTTACCTTCCATTGGTTCCATATGTATGTTCCTCGTATATTAATGTTATACAAGCCTTAACATCAAGATAACACGGAACGAACTTTACAACATTAAGCTCGGGAGTTAATTAACATGGTTATTAGTTCTTCTAAGCGTAACGCGAGACATGTAGAAAAAGGGAATAAACAGGTCGCAGTCATACTTGGATGATCTCAAGATCCGAGAGAAAACATTCTGGCTTCCTGCACTTTGCTGAGCGCATATGTTACTCATACTTCCGAGTCGCACTTCAAATTTATCATCAAGAAGCACACTGCTTGCTTGGATATCTCTACAGTTACAACGAAAGAATCAGAACTCGGAACAGAATAAATGAAATATCAAGAACGATATCAAAAAAGAAGATCAGGGCATCAAGCAACATGCAGCAATGGGGAAATAAGGCTTGTAAACTTAAAAAATACTTGACCTAATCTCATGACAAGTGACAACATTGACTAGTCAAAGTAATATAAGATGGCAACAAAAGATAAAGCAATCAAAACAGGCAGGTGGAACAGAAGATGACTACTACCAGTTATGTCAGAAGTACTACAATACTGGAATATCTGATGACGTCCACAGAGCAGTTGGTAAAATACGAAGACAAATGCTACGCTTCAATAGAGACTTGAGGCTTTGGTAGAGTTTATGTCTATTCAAAAAATTATTCTCATATATCAAATTTATCTTCATTGCATGACTCTTCCTTAGATTTTCTTTCGTGCAGCATATATGCTTTGTACAGAAACCACATGCATATTAGAAAAGTATACAATCAAGTAACACTTTTACTTCCTCGCAAAAGAAAATGTAACACTTTTACTAAGCAAGACAATCAGAAAATGACAAGTCGTACCAAATCATATACTTCTACATCAGGTCAATTCTTCTAGCCATATACAAAGACAAATCATATTCCTCCAATCTTTTGTTCAGACTTGGGAATAATAGGTCAACAAAAGTTTCACACATATAATAATTCTGGGATTCTCTCTCTTCACCAATAATGCCTTGACAAGTATGAACTTTACTGGTGTATTCAAAAACGTCAAAAGCACAACTGCCACTTAGAGGACCCTAGAATATAAACTAAATGTAACGGATTTATACCATAAGATTAAATACTCCAATAGCATATCCCACATGTACTGTGAAATGTACCAGCAAGATATTTGGAGCATACAAAGAGTACAAAATACCTGTGAACGAATGGTGGGCTGCACTCGTCATGAAGGAAGCACATGGCCTCGGCTACACCAGTGGCGATCTTCAGTCTAGTTATCCAATCCAATGAGTGCAAGTCATCTTCAGTGTCCACAGGTTTCTTGTGCAATGCATTGGTCAAGTCCGCCTTTGGCATATACTTGTAGGACAGAAATTCTTCGTCATTGTTGGCCAGATGGCCGAGCAACGGAACAATCCTCTCATGTGAGTACCTCGAATAGAAGTCCAGTTCGCTTGAAACTTTGTTGATGCTCTTCACACCAATCTTCTTCACGATGACGTGTGCGCCATTCTCCAACACACCATGGTAAATATCCCCCGAATGCCCATGCTTGAGGAGGTTGTCGTCGCCAAAGCCCCCGGTGGCATGGACCAACTGCTCATAGGTCAACTCACCAGAAACGGCAATCGCGTCCTTAGGAGTAGCATCGGCGCTCGGGGCCGCTGCTACCGGTGATGATGCCACAGGATTTACACTGCTGTCCCTCCTACGCATGCTGCGCGCACCTTCCTCATTTGTTTCCACCCCTCTCCCACCCCCTCTTTGTCTCCTCCTCATCAAACAGAAAAGCAATGCAACCAAAAACATAATCATCAATGCTGCGGCGGCTGCAAGAACCCCAATAAGTACATTTTTGGAGATCCCACGGCTCTTCTGCGGTGATGGCTGAGGCAAAGGTGTGGGTACTGGAAAATCAACAAGCCTCACCCCTTCCCTCCTATAGAAGTCTTCACAATCAACACGGCGACGCTGACCAAGCACACCAGAGAAGCAATTCATGATTACATCCACCGTTGCATCGGATCCATTCCAATTTCCATTGAGGTAGTTGCTTGACACGTCCACCAGCTGGAATCTCATCTTGAGTGCCCCAATGGCATCAGTGGCCGCACCATACAGAGAATTCCCGGAAATGTTAAACAACGATGACGCTACATCACCGGCGCCGACCGAGACGCTGGGTAGCTCTCCGGTGAAATTGTTGGTGGAGAGGTCAAGAACGCGAAGGCCTTTGACGGAGAGCAGCGTTTCCGGAACCTGCCCCGAGAGGCTGTTCCCAGAGAGGAGTAGCCTAGTCAGATTCCCCGATGAGCCGAGATCGGCGGGGAGCGTGCCATTGACTGCGGCGAAGCGGAGGTCGAGCACAGCGAGCGGCGGCGGAAGGCCGCGGCTGAACCACGCGGGCAGCTCGCCGGGGAGCGGGAACCCGGAGGCGTTGAAGAGCTCGAGCGCTGTGAGGTTCCGCAGCCCGTCGACAGCGAACGCCGGCGCGCGGCTCGCGAGGCGGGTGCGGCGGAACCCCGCGACACTGACGCCCACAACGCGGCCGGCGCGGCACGTGACCCCCGCCCAGGCCGTGCACGGGTCGGCCCTCGCGGGCCACTCCCGCGCCCGCAGACCCAGCGACGCCCGCAGGCTGTACAGCCCCGCCAGGTCGGACGGCGACGCTAGCGGCTGCTGCGCCACGGCGGCCGCCACAGCCCCCAAAAGGGCGACGGCAGCCAGGAGGAGGCGGCACTGCGGCATGGGTGGAGCCGGAGCAGCGAAGCGGCCGCGACAGTCTAGTCTCTAGGGCGCGGCCATGGAGGGAGGCGCGGTCAGAGGCGCCCACGAGGTGTTTGAGGGAATGCTTCTGGTTCTGGGCGGCACGGAGACGTGGGGGAGGCAAGCAAGGAGGAGAGGAGTTGACCGTGGCAGCCAGGCGGCGAGGCGAGACAAGCAAGAAACGAAACCGGCATGTGTGCGGGCGAGTAAACTAAACAGCGAGGTTCTGTGGGTCCCCCTTCCAGCCGTCCCGGATCGCTTTCACGTGGGCCCGTCTCACGGGCTTGGCCCTGCCCCGCTTCAATGCGGGCCGCGTCCTACAGGTGAGAGGGCGGCCGGAGTGGCGGGAACGGCTGGCCCACCTGTCCGTGACCACGGGGCTGAGAGGGGGGGATGAGGGAGGCGTGAGGGGCCCTCTTGGTTTCCACGTGGGCCGGTGGGCTCGGACCCACTGAGGAATGTATGTTCGTTTTGTCCATCCGCTTCTTGTCTTGATCAGTTAGATTGCTTCTTCCTTTCTTTCTTCTTAAATACTGTTTGGAATTGATGGTGAAAGATCTGTTTACGCGTCCGGCTAAGCTATCAGCCAGTGTCGTTTTCTCTTGGAGCCGGAACTGTGCATGTGAGAACGCCAGATGTGTCCACATGGAAGTGAAGAAGCTCCATTGTGTTGAAAGAAAAAGAAAGTCAACTCAAAAAAACGTGAAAAGGCGGCACAATGTGCCAAGCACCCACCTCCATCTCCATCTCCATCTCCATCTCCTGGTCTTCCTCCAAAGTTGCAATAATGAAGACTAGCAGAAGGAAGGCGCGACGCCACGCCGTGTCCATGTATGAGCCCGTTGTTAGTTAAATTGTAGCTTAATTTATTGATTGCTGGTGTTTTCTTTGTGTTGTTTTGTTTTATTACGTAATGTGAGAAAACTACATATTATCAAAATAATTATAAATTGTTGGTTTGATTATATACTCCTACATATTTTCAAAATAATTATAAATTATTAATTTGATTATATACTTCGGTGGCATACATACAAAGATGAATGGAGGAGTACAACTAAAGTGAATATCAAACTAAAAGGTTATACACTTCATAAAGTGAAAATAATCAGATTTTTCTAGCTTGATGGTTGTGAGTGTATACTATCCTCATGCAATTGCTCCTTTCCACTTAACCACTTCATTCATGATACCGAACGTCGAAAAGTATCATAAAAGCCAATAGATTGAATGCTATCTATCATGCATTCCCCTTTCATAATGCACCTTCAATAACATAATGAATACGTAAATTATGTCGGGCTTAATTAGCATACTATAGATATATATTTAATTTTTGATTTATTCTGCGGAATCAAATAGGATAACTCAGTGTAATAAGACAAGGGATCTAAAGGCTTTCAATATACAAAAGATAATGCAAAAATAATTAACTAACCTCGACTGAAGTGGACATGCCAAATATTTGTCATATTTTTACATTCATTTGATGAGCGATCAGGTAATATTGTAACAATTAGTAGAACATTATCTGGTCCCTTAGACCATGCATAACAAAGTTACCAAGCATCATAGATGAACTCTTTGTATAAAAGAGGACACTATGTTCAGAACATCAGGTCATGAACCTTCCTTTCATTTTATTTTTTTGCATTCAGAAGATGAGATCATGAGATTTTCATGCATTTTAACTATAACATATGGTCAAGTAGATAGTACATTTACTGCATTGTGTATAGCCTCAAATAGTCAAAACTTCTCTTGTATAAGGTTTGCTTTGTTGTATGCCAAAACGAAATAGATCTCGCATACTCCCTAATCTCACATATTCATTGAAGATTTATGTGTTTCAACAAAGCCTGCCATTACCAACGAAACGTATAGATGCAAAACCCTTGAATAGGAAGAAAAAATTATCAAATATATTCATGACACAGTTTGCCAATACCACAAGTAGTATTACCAAGGTTTGCTAATGAACATTCATTAATGCAATATTTGACAACCTTTTTAAGATGATAAAACTATTATGTTAGCCAACCAGCCTTTGTATGCTAACTATAAATCATTACTACTCATTCCACAAGGTATAAACATCAAATTCAACATGTGTGCACACCCTTTTTTTCTTAGGAAAGCAGCATATTGAAATGTATATCCTACAAACTATAAAAAAGTGCAGCCTCTGAAACTGACAAAACATTGATTGCACCAAAACACATAGGACATAGGGTCACAGGTCGTAGCGAGAAAAAAATAGTATATGGTTCAATAGAAGGAAACGCGCACCAGAGTTGAAGATGGGGACGCATCTGTCATGATGTAACGGAGTCGAACGACAAAGTGGAAGAGGTCGAGGCAAGGTGTTGGAACAGGAAAGTTGGGGAGACGGTCGAGGTACGGTTGGAGAGGTATCCGAAGTCGGCGGGGGTCGACGGAGGGGTGCCAGGCACTGGAGGATAGTGAGGCTGTCGAGTTCGTGGTGCTGATTCCCGCGGCCAGCGGGGAGAATCATTGATTGAGAGTGTGCTATGGTGAGGTCGGGTGTGAGCAACCCATCCTAAGAAATCCATGCCGACAGCCGCACTGGTTCCTATAGCCAGCCAGGATAGGCATGGTTGAGTGGGCAAGATTGAGTGCATGCAGTGCTCTTTGCCATGGGAAAGGCGGGACGTCATTCGACTACTAAGGGGGAGTCGACGCTTCTAATGCATATGCAATGGTGAATTTGAACCGGGAGGAAACAAAAAAGAAGACGACGCAGTTGCGCTAGACCGGTGTGAGATGATAAAGCGATAGGTTGGGACGGTTTGCGCAATTCCTAAAGTTCGTGAGAAACATCTAGCCTAGTCTAAATCAGTGAAACAATTAATATGCTATACCGCTACCTTTGAAATACACTATTAGCAAAACATTATAAACTAATTTATTTAGCAAAAAATTATTGAAAACGCTATAGCGTGCTATTTTTGCACACTACAAAATCGAGAATAAACAGTGTTAAAAAAACCAAAGCAAACCCGAGAAAAACCGGACACACGTGTTGCTCATAAAAGACCTCACAGCTATGTATTTTGTCTTTACTAAAATATAATTAAAATACGAACTACATACAGATGTATATAGACATATTTTATAGCGTTGATTAATTTATTTTACTCCATACATAGGTTATACTGAAATCTCTAAAAAAACATATCTTTAAGGACGGAGGGAGTAGAACAAATGAAAGAAATTGGTGCGGATAGCAATACCACGTCTATAGTTTGATAGCCTCTAGTGATAATTAGCAAAAAAAGTAAAAAAAAAAAGACATACCAACACGTGTCAATGCAGGGAACAACTTAGCTCAAAATGGCAAACGCACGGAGTAGTGAAACAATTAGTGTGCTATACCGTTACCTTTAAAATACACCATCAGCAAGACATTATAAACTAATTTATTTAACGAAAAATTGTTGAAAACGCTATAGCGTGCTATTTTTGCACACTACGAAATCGAGAATAAACAGTGTTAAAAAACCAAAACAAACCCAAGAAAAACCGGACACACGTGTTGCTCATAAAAGATCTCACAACTATGTATTTTGTCTTTACTAAAATTCAATTAAAATACGGACTACATATGGATGTATATAGACATATTTTAGAGTGTTGATTAATTTATTTTACTCCGTACGTAGGTTATATTGAAATCTCTAAAAAAACTATCTTTAAGGACGGAGGGAGTAGAACAAATGAGAGAAATTGGTGCGGATAGCAATACCACGTCTATAGTTTGATAGCCTCTAGTGATAATTAGCAGAAAAAGTAAAAAAGAAAACATACCAACACGTGTCAATGCAGGGAGCATCTTAGCTCACAATGGCAAACGCACCGAGGAGCTTCTTGCTTAGCAGCTTTAATATAGT
Organism: Hordeum marinum; assembly: GCA_022496015.1. Classification (NCBI taxonomy): domain Eukaryota; kingdom Viridiplantae; phylum Streptophyta; class Magnoliopsida; order Poales; family Poaceae; genus Hordeum; species Hordeum marinum. The sequence goes on from CM039673.1 coordinate 279,353,956, forward strand.
AGTATATGAAGGTTTGGCACAACACCCAAATGCTTCTTAATGTGTACAACGTCTCGACGTGGAGAAATGTGAGTGATGATGGTGATGATGATGAACGAGATGATGGCATCAATTAGGGTTGTAGGTGTATATATAAAAGCTCTCCCAAAGCCTCCTCGATTGATGCATCATCTCTCATTTAATCCAAGGACTCTAGGTGAACCAAAATATTTTCGAAAACATCTCTTGATGGCCTAGGAAGTCGTAAGAACAGAAAAGGACGGAATCGGTGAAGAATCCCGTCTGATATGAGCCTTTTCGGGCTTGTCAGGAAGTGGTACGAGCATGGGTACAAATGTTGCGCTCGTACCATGTGATGTGAGCCCTATGGACCCTTCGGTAAAATGGTTGTCATTTCTTTATATGAACTTGGAATTTGACGTTCTTCAGCTCATTGGAATCATATGACGGCTTCGATGCATCTGTGATATTAAATCTTTATTTTGAGCACTTTGGAAAAAATGTCAACTTTTACCTTTTGAAATGTCTAATTCGGTGTCTGGATGTCCTTCGTTAAAATCGATTTCATCGCGTTAAGTGAATGGGATAACCACGTCACCTAAAAACACATAAAAACAAAGAAAGTAACAAAGAATAAAGATTATGCAAGGCTTGCGATGAAAAAAGTAAATACCGAAAATCATGCATATGGACATGTTATTGGCTTAATGGGACATGATACATGGGGATAATATGTAACAAATGAGCTCTAAAAATGCTTATGAAATAGAGCCATCAATGTCCTAAGTCGTGCTCGTCTTCTAGTAAGAAGGTTAACTATCTAAGCTCATTGTTGCCGATTCTAAAGTGTACATTGAAAATCTAAGTTCAAAAGTGTATCCATATCTTTCGTGTAACCTTGCAAAAGTTAGATAACATGGGAGTAATACCTCCAATCCTCTTAGTTATACTAGCGCCGGAAAGCGTGGCGCACGCCGCGCCCGTGTCAGTCCCGTTGCGCGTTTTTGTTTTTTTAGCTTTTGAGTGTAGACCTCGACATATGTTTTCGTTGACATTGTACTATCTTTTATGGATAATTAGAGGGTCAATAAAAGACCATGGAGTGGACATATAGAGAAAGATATTTTACATTAAGCAGTGAATATCTGAACCTTCAAACTCAAATCGGTATGGAACTCCATTTATATGCAGAGTTTCTGATTGGCCCAAGAGTTTGAAAGCATTAGCTGCATCAAGATGATGAGGGAAACAGATGATAATCTTTTCCTCGGTGCTCACGTGCACAACTGGATCAATCTCTGGATGAAGTCTTTAATTTATAGCATCAAGAGCAGTGTGAACTGACTGACCGCCAAGTGAAGACAAAGGTTCAATCACGAATGGGTAGTGCCAAAAGGCGCACATCCTTGTGCTTAGCTGCACGTTGGCTGTGAATGTTTCTCTGCAAAGTGGCCTGTTGGCATCTGAATTAGGTGACTCCATGAAAACCTGCATTGTTAGTTTACTTTTCAGTTAATTCAGTGTACTAATTGGTTCAGTTTTCGTGCTAAAAATGGAAGAACGTTACTGCTTTTATGCAAGCCTGTAACTAAGAAAACATTCAGGAGAAAGGTCACAGAAAGGGATGCCAAAGATGAAAGAACAAAACCGTGTTATCTCCCTGATGTGAAAGAAACAGTACGTATCCTCATTTCCTCACACTAATCATTGTCCTGATTCCAAAATTTCACTGAGACCCATGTTGAAACGGTAAATAAAAGAATAAAAGGCAGCATACCTTACATACCTTGATGGTGCCGTCGTGGGAGAGCTGCTGGCTTGCTGCCACCGACTTGTACCTTCTTGTTGCTGCCTGTTGCATATCTGATCCTCGATCTAGCTGGCCATAGAGAAGGTGTACGACAGCGACAGCATCAGCTATCCTCCGTTAGGATGATCTCTCCACCGCAAGGACCCAACGGCCCATCGGACCCCTGATCCGATGCGTCTTGATCGGGGGCGCCCAACCCGTTATGGTTGGTGGGCCTCTGTGACCCGCGCTATATTAACAGAGATGGGAGGCCGGGGCACGGACAACGAGATTCGCCGTCGTCACTTTGCCCACCTACATGCCCTACCGATCTAGGGTTAGCGCGGTGCTCACGGGAAGCACTACCGCCACCTCCTCCTCTCTCTGCCGTCATCACCACCGCCACCGCGACGCGACGGAAGGAGGCTCGAGCTCCTCGGTGCAGGGAGCAGGTAATAGCCTATTCTCTCATCTCTACCGGATCACCTATGCCAACAGGATCCATAGAACCTATCAATGGTATCAGCTGGGTTAGGCATAGGTCCTTTTCGGTTGAAATCCAAAGCAAAGACAACAAAGATACCCCACTGCAAAGATGCGCGGCCACCATGGCCGCGCCATTCCTCTTGATCCCGACGCGCATCGGCAAGCCGAGGCACCGGGACGAAGAACAACCCCTCACGGGGCAAAGAAAAGTCCACCGGCCACGCCGATCACAGTGGGACAAAGAACCCTCCCCAAACCAGATCGGATCGAATCCGAAACAGAAAAAAAGGAGAAAAGAGGCACCACCACCGGGCCATTCGACGACAGCGCGCTCTCCCTCGGGAGCTCGCGCGGCCGGCGAAGGGGCCGGCAGGGGAGCCCCCACCAGCGCACTCCGGCGCGGGGACAGCGGGGAGCCGTCGGGTTTTCCCTCTCTCTCTGGCTGTGGGTGGCGCCGGCTGGTGGAGTTTTGGGGAAGGGAAAGGCAGGGGAGAGGCTGGCGTGGCGGCGGCGGTGTCCAGCCGGCCGGTGCTCTCCTCTCCGCTGCAGAAGGCACGACGGCGGCGGCCGGGCCCCTGCCATGGTGTTGGGGAACGTTGCATGGGAAACAAAAAATTTCCTACGCGCACGCAAACCTATCCATGGTGATGAGCATCTACGAGAGGAAGAGTGGATCTACATACCCTTGTAGATCGCTAAGCGGGAAGCGTTAAGAAACGCGGTTGGTGTAGTCGAACATCTTCGCGATCCAAATCGCCGAGCGTCCCGCGATCTCATCACGATCCGTTCCGCGAACACATCACGATCCGTCCCGTGAACACATCACGATCCGTCCCGTGAACACATCACGATCCGTTCCGTGAACACATCACGATCCGTCCCGCGAACACATCACGAACATCTCGTAGCCTTGATCACGAACCGTCCCGCGATCTTGTCACGATCCGTCCCGCGATCCGATCACGAACGTCTCTTGGCCTTGATCACGATCCTTCCGATCTAGTATCGAACGGACGGCACCTCCGCGTTCAGCACACGTGTAGCTTGATGACGATCTCCACCGTCTTGATCCAGCAAGAGGGGGTTGGAGAGGAGAGAGAGTTCACCGGCAGCATGACGGCGCTCCGGTGATGGTGGTGAAGGAATTCCGGCAGGGCTTCGCCTAAGCGCTGCGGAAAACCGATCTAGAGAAGAAACTATGCACCGGTGGAACGGGCAACACGTGGCCGTCAAATCTGTCTAAAACAGCCCCAATCCACTAGTATATAAAGGAGGAGAGGAGGGGAAGAGGGCTGGCGCACAAGGCAGCCAACCAGCCTTGTGCGCCAAGGAGGAGAGGAATCCCACTTCTCCTCCAATCCTAGTTGGACTAGGATTGCTCCCTATTGGCTGATTTTCCACCTTTTCCTTTAGCCTTTTCTTCTCCTGCGCCATGGGCCTTTTGTGGCTGTTTCCCCAGCCCACTAAGGGCTGGTTATTATTCTCCCACAGCCCATGGACCTCTTGGGGTCGAAATACCCCTCCCGGAGGTCTCCCGGTACACTACCGGCACTCCCGGTACACTACCGATGAGCCCAAAACTTTTCCGGCGACCAAACTGGGACTTCCTATATATGAATCTTTACCTCCGGACCATTCCGGAGCTCCTTGTGATGTCCGGGATCTCATCCGGGACTCCGAACAACCTTCGGTCACCACCATACATAACTCTACACTACCGAAACGTCACCAAACCTTAAGTGTGCAGACCCTACGGGTTCGAGAACTATGTAGACATGACCGAGACACCTTTACGGTCAATAACCAATGGCGGGACCTGGATGTCCACATTGGTTCCTACATATTCTACGAAGATCTTTATCGGTCGAACCTCTATGTCAAGGATTCAGTTAATCCCGTATAACGTTCCCTTGTTCTTCGGTATGTTACTTGCCCGAGATTCGATCGTCGGTATCTCTATACCTAGTTCAACCTCGTTACCGGCAAGTCTCTTTACTCGTTCCGTAATACAAGATCCTGTGGCTAACACTTAGTCACATTGCTTGCAAGGCTTGTTGTGATGTTGTATTATCGAGTGGGCCCTGAGATACCTCTCCGTCACACGGAGTAACAAATCCCAGTCTCGATCCATGCCAACCCAACAGACACCCTCAGAGATACCTGTAGTGCACCTTTATAGTCACCCAGTTACATTGCGACGTTTGATACACCCAAAGTATTCCTCCGGTGTCAGTGAGTTGCATGATCTCATGGTCATAGGAACATATACTTGACATGCGGAAAACAGCAACAATAAACTGACACGATCATATGCTACGTTTGTATTTTGGGTCTTGTCCATCACATCATTCTCCTAATGATGTGATCCCGTTATCAAATGACATCTCATGTCCATGGCTAGGAAACCTTAACCATCCTTTGATCAACGAGCTAGTTCACTAGAGGCAAACTAGGGACATAGTGTTTTGTCTATGTATCCACACATGTATCTATGTTTCCATTCAATACAATTATAGCATGGATAATAAACGATTATCATGAACAAGGAAATATGATAATAACTAATTTATTATTGCCTCTAGGGCATATTTCCAACAGTCTCCCACTTGCACTAGAGTCAATAATCTAGTTCACATCACCATGTGATTCACATTGTTATGAATCTAACACCCAATGAGTTCTGGGGCTCGATCATGCTTTGCATGTGAGAGAGGTCTTATAGTCAACGGGTCTGCGACATTTAGATCCGTGTGTACTTTGCAAATCTCTTATGTCAAACTGTAAACACTGCTACCACACTCCACTTGGTACTATTCCAAATGGCTACTCCACTATATGCATCCAGATTACTACTACGAGTCATCCGGATCGTTGTTAAAGCTTGCATCGACGTAACTCCTTACGACAAACTCTTTAGCACCTCCATAATTGAGAAACGTCTCATTAGTCTTTTAGTTACTAAGGATAATCTTGACCGCTGTCCAGTGATCCACTCCTGGATCACTCTTGTACCCCTTGACTGACTCATGGCAAGGCACACACAGGTGCGGTACACAGCATGGCATACTATACAGAGCCTATGGCTAAAGCATAGGGGACGACGTTCGTCCTTTTTCTTTCTTCTGCCGTTGTCGAGCTTTGAGTCTCACTCAACTTCACACCTTACAAATCAGGCGAGAACTCTTTCTCTGACTGATCCATTTTGAACTCTTCAAAATCTTGTCAAGGTATGTACTCGTTGAAAGTCTCATCAAGTATCTTTGATCTATCTCTATAGATCTTGATGCTCAACAATTAGGTAGTTTTATCCAGGTCTTACTTTGAAAATTACTTCTCAAACAACCGTTTATGCTTTCCAGAAATTCTACGTCATTTCCAATCAACAATATGTCAACCACACATGCTTATCAGAAACTCTATAGTGCTCCCACTCACTTTATTGAAAATACAAGTTTTTCGTAAACTTTGTATAAACTACAAAACTTTGATCACCTCATCAAAGCGTATATTCCAACTTCCGAGATGCTTGCTCCAGACCATAGAAGGATTGCTGGAGCTCGCACACCTTTTAGCATCCTTATGACTGACAAAACCTTCTGGTTGTATCACATACAACCTTTCCTCAAGTAAACTGTTAAGGAAACGATGTTTTGTCATCCATCTGCCAGATTTCATAATTGAAAAATGCAGCAACTGCCAACATAATTCCAACAGACTTTAGCATCGCTACGAGTGAGAAAGTCTCATCACAGTCAACTCCTTGAACTTGTCGAAAACTTCTTTGCGACAAGTCAAGCTTTATAAATGGTGACATTCACCATCAGTGTCTGTCTTCATTTGAACAATCCAGTACTTGACGACCTCTCGTCCAACGAGCAAGTCCACCAAAGTCTATACTTGGTTTTCATACATGGATTCTTTCTTGGATTTCATGGCCTCTAACCATTTGTCGGAATCCGGGCCCATCATCGCTTCTCCATAGCTTTGTAGGTTCATCGTTGTCCAACAACATGACCTATAAGACAGGGTTGTCGTACCACTCAGGAGCAGTACACGTCCTTTGTCGACCTACGAGGTTCGATAGCAACTTGATTAGAAGCTTCATGATCATCATCATTAACTTCCACTTCAACTAACATAGGCTTCGCAGAACATCTTCCTGCGCTGCGCTACTCTTTCATTGAAATAAAGGTTCAATAACCTCATCAAGTTCTATCTTCCTCCCACACAATTCTTTCGAGAGAAACTTTTCCTCGGGAAAGGACCCATTTTAGCAGCAAACACTTTGTACTCGGATCTGAGATAGAAGGTATACCCAACAGTTCTTGGGGTATTCTATGAAGATGCATTTGTCCGCTTTGGGTTCGAGCTCATTAGGTGAAAACATTTTCCACACAAGCTTCGTCGCCCCAAACATGAAGAAATGACAGCTTAGGTTTCTATCAAACCATAATTCACATGGTGTCATCTCAACGGATTTAGATGGTGCCCTATTTAAAGTGAATGCGGTTGTCTCTAATGCATAACCCCAAAATGATAGTGGCAAAACGATAAGAGACATCATAGCATGTGCTATGTAAAACAAGGCACGACTACGATGTTCAGACACACCATCACACTATGGTGTTCCAGGTGGCGTTAGTTGTGAAACAACTTTCACGTTGTCTAAATTTGTATGCCAAACTCGCCACTCGGATATTCACCTCCACGATCATATCGCAGACATTTTCATCTTCTTGTCACGATTAAACTTTCACTCTGATTTCGCTTTGAACCTTTCAAACGATTCAGATTTGTGTTTCATTAAGTAAATATACACTACATCTACTCAAATCATCAGTGAAGGTAAGAAAATAACGATATCCACCGCAAGCTACAACAGTCATTGGACCGTATACATCAACATGTATTGTTTCCAATAAGTCACTTGCCCGTTCCATAAAGCCGGAAAACGGGGTTTAGTCATCTTTCCCAAAAGGCATGGTCCGCATGTCTCAACCGATTCGAAATCCAATGAGTCCAAAGATCCATCAGCATGGAGTTTATTCATGCGCTTTACACCAATATGACATTTAGCAGCAGTGCCACAAGTATGTGGTACTATCATTATTTAACTATGTATCTTTTGGCATCAATGAATATGTGTATGACTACGATCAAGATTTAACAAACCATTCTCACAAGGTGCATGACCATTGAAGGTATTATTCATGTAGACAGAATAACCATTACTCTCTAACTCAAATGAATAATCGTGTTGCAATAAACATGATCTAATCACGTTCATGCTCAACGCAAAACACCAAATAACATTTATTTAGGTTCGTCACTAATCCCGAAGGCAGAGAGAGCGTGCGATGTTGATCACATCAACCTTTGGAAACATTTTCCAACACACATCGTCACCTCACCTTCAACTAGTTCTCCGTTTATACCGTAGCTTTTATTTCGAGTTACTAACATTTAGCAACCGAACCGGTATCCAATACCCAAGTGCTACTAGGAGTACTAGCAAGGTACACATCAATAACACGTATATCAAATATAATTTTGTCGATGTTGCCAGCCTTCTTATCTATCAACTATCTAGGGGTGTTCCGCTTCAGTGACCGCTCTCCTCATAATAGAAGCACTTAGTCTCGGGTTTAGGTTCAACTTTGGGTTGCTTCACTGGAGCAGCAACTGTCTTGCCATCCATGAAGTTTCCCTACTTGCCCTTGCCCTTCTCGAAACTAGTGGTTTTACTAACCATCAATGCTTGACGCTCCTTCTTGATTTCTACCTTCACGGTGTCAAACATCGCGAACAGCTTAGGAATCATTATTTCTATCCCTGGCTATTTATAGTTCATCACCAAGTTCTAGTAGCTTAGTGATAGTGACTTGGAGAACTATATCAAACACTATCTTATCTGGAAGATTAACTCCCACTCGATTCAAGCGTTTGTAGTACTCAGACAATCTGAGCACATGCTCAACGATTGAGCTATTCTCTTTCATCTTGTAAGCAAAGAATCTTGTTGGAGATCTCATATCTCGCAACACGGGCATGAGCCTGAGATCAAAATCTCAGTTCTTAGAACATATCATATGTTCCGTGACGTTCAAAACATTTTCGAGCCTCAATTCTAAGCCATAATGCATGACGCACTAAACTATCAAGTAGTCATCGGAACGTGCCTGTCAGATGTTCACAACATCTACAGACGATGCTAGAGGGGGTGGCGCACCGAGCGGTGCATCAAGGACATAAGCCTTTCTGTGCAGCAACGAGGACAATCCTCAGATCACGGACCCAGTCCGCAATATTGCTACCATCATCTTTCAACTCTATTTCTCTAGGAACATAAAATTACAAGGGAGCTACAACGTGAGCTAGTAATCTACGACATAATTTGCAAAGACACTATTGACTATGTTCATGATAATGAGTTCAATTAATCATATTACTTAAGAACTCCCACTCAAATTGACATCCCTCAGGTCATCTGAGTGTCACATGATCCAAATTCACCAACTCAAGTCCGATCATCACGTGAGTTGAGGTGGCTTCAATGGTGAACATCATTATGTTGATCATATCTACTATATGACTCATGCTCGACCTTTCGGTCTCTTGTGTTCCGAGGCCATGTCTGTACATGCTAGGCTCGTCAAGTTTAACCCGAGTGTTCCGCGTGTGCAAATCTGTCTTGCACCCGTTGTATGTGAACGTAGAGTCTATCACACCCGATCATCACGTGGTGTCTCAACACGAAGAACTTTCGCAATGGTGCACACTCAGGGAGAACACAATTTATCTTGAAATTAAGTGAGGGATCACCTTATAATGATACCGTCGTCCTAAGCAAAACAAGGTGCATAAAAGGATTAACATCACATGCAAATCATAAGTGACATTATATGGCCATGAAATTGTGCTTTAGATCTCCATCTTGAAAGCACCGGCATGATCTCCATCATCACCGGCACGACACCATGATCTCCAGCATCTTGATCTCCATCAACGTGTCGCCATCGGGGTTGTCACGCCCTGCATGCTTCTACTACTATTGCTACCGTTTAGCGATAAAGTAAAGCATTACATAGCGCTTAATGATTGACACGCAGGCCATACAATAATTAAAGACAACCCTATGGCTCCTACCGGTTGCCATACTCATCGACATGCAAGTCGTGAAATTCTATACATCACATGATCATCTCATACATCACATATATCACATCATGTAATTGGCCATATCACATCACAACATACCCTGCAAAAACAAGTTAGACGTCCTCTAATTGTTGTTGCATGTTTTACGTCCCGCGATCACGAACCGTCCCGCGATCTCGTCACGATCCGTCCCGCGATCCGATCACGAACGTCTCGTGGCCTTGATCACGATCCTTCCGATCTAGTACCGAACGGACGACACCTCCGCGTTCAGCACACGTGCAGCTTGATGATGATCTCCACCGTCTTGATCCAGCAAGAGGGGGTGGAGAGGAGAGAGAGTTCACCGGCAGCGTGACGACGCTCCGGTGATGGTGGTGGAGGAATTCTGGCAGGGCTTCGCCTAAGCGCTGCGGAAAACCGATCTAGAGGAGAAACTATGCACCGGTGGAACGGGCATCACGTGGCCGTCAAATCTGTCTAAAACAGCCCCAATCCACTAGTATATAAAGGAGGAGAGGAGGGGAAGAGGGGCTGGCGCACAAGGCAGCCAACCAGCCTTGTGCGCCAAGGAGGAGAGGAATCCCACTTCTCCTCCAATCCTAGTTGGACTACTATTGTCACGCAACATGCTTCTACTACTATTGCTACCATTTAGCGATAAAGTAAAGCATTACATAGTGCTTAATGGTTGACACGCAGGCCATACAATAATTAAAGACAACCCTATGGCTCCTGCCGGTTGCCATACTCATCGACATGCAAGTCGTGAAATTCTATACATCACATGATCATCTCATACATCACATATATCACATCATGTAATTGGCCATATCACATCACAACATACCCTGCAAAAACAAGTTAGACGTCCTCTAATTGTTGTTGCAAGTTTTACGTGGCTGCTACGGGTATCTAGCAAGATCAATTCTCACCTACGCAAAGCCACAACGGTGATACATAGTTTGCTTTTCAACCTTCTGAAGGACCACCTTTGTCGGATCCGATCCAACTAAAGTAAGAAAAATTGTCACCCGCAAGCCAGCTAAGCAACAAGTTGCGTCGCGGGAACCGGTCTCTCATAAGCATACGAGTAATGTTGGTCCGGGCCGCTTCATCTCACAATACCGCTGAACCAAAATACGATCAAGGGAGGAAGCAATCTAAGCATCAACGCCCACAAACCTTTTGTGTTCTACTCGAGATCTCATCGAACCATCAACCTAGCTCATGATGCCACTGTTGGGGAACGTTGCATGGGAAACAAAAAATTTCCTACGCGCACGCAAACCTATCCATGGTGATGAGCATCTACGAGAGGGAGAGTGGATCTACATATCCTTGTAGATCGCTAAGCAGGAAGCGTTAAGAAACGCGGTTGGTGTAGTCGAACATCTTCGCGATCCAAATCGCCGAGCGTCCCGCGATCTCATCACGATCCGCCCCGCGAACACATCACGATCCGTCCCGTGAACACATCACGATCCGTCCCGTGAACACATCACGATCCGTTCCGTGAACACATCACGATCCGTCCCGCGAACACATCACGAACATCTCGTAGCCTTGATCACGAACCGTCCCGCGATCTTGTCACGATCCGTCCCGCGATCCGATCACGAACGTCTCGTGGCCTTGATCACGATCCTTCCAATCTAGTACCGAACGGACGGCACCTCCGCGTTCGGTACACGTGCAGCTTGATGACAATCTCCACCGTCTTGATCCAGCAAGAGGGGGTGGAGAGGAGAGAGAGTTCACCGGCAGCATGATGGTGCTCCGGTGTTGGTGGTGGAGGAATTCCGGCAGGGCTTCGCCTAAGCGCTGCGGAAAACCGATCTAGAGGAGAAACTATGCACCGGTGGAACGGGCAGCACGTGGCCGTCAAATCTGTCTAAAGCAGCCCCAATCCACTAGTATATAAAGGAGGAGAGGAGGGGAAGAGGGGCTGGCGCACAAGGCAGCCAACCAGCCTTGTGCGCCAAGGAGGAGAGGAATCCCACTTCTCCTCCAATCCTAGTTGGACTAGGATTGCTCCCTATTGGCTGATTTTCCACCTTTTCCTTTAGCCTTTTCTTCTCCTGCGCCATGGGCCTTTTGTGGCTGTTTCCCCAGCCCACTAAGGGCTGGTTATTATTCTCCCACAGCCCATGGACCTCTTGGGGTCGAAATACCCCTCCCGGAGGTCTCCCGGTACACTACCGACACTCCCGGTACACTACCGATGAGCCCGAAACTTTTCCAGCGACCAAACTGGGACTTCCTATATATGAATCTTTACCTCCGGACCATTCCGGAGCTCCTCGTGACGTACGGGATCTCATCCGGGACTCCGAACAACCTTCGGTCACCACCATACATAACTCTACACTACCGAAACGTCACCAAACCTTAAGTGTGCAGACCCTGTGGGTTCGAGAACTATCTAGACATGATCGAGACACCTCTACGGTCAATAAACAATGGCGGGACCTGGATGTACACATTGGTTCCTACATATTCTACGAAGATCTTTATCGGTCGAACCTCTATGTCAAGGATTCAGTTAATCCCGTATAACGTTCCCTTTGTTCTTTGGTATGTTACTTGCCCGAGATTCGATCATCGGTATCTCTATACCTAGTTCAACCTCGTTACCGGCAAGTCTCTTTACTCGTTTCGTAATATAAGATCCTGTGGCTAACACTTAGTCACATTGCTTGCAAGGCTTGTTGTGATGTTGTATTACTGAGTGGGCCTTGAGATACCTCTCCGTCACACGGAGTAACAAATCCCAGTCTCGATCCATGCCAACCCAACAGACACCCTCGGAGATACCTGTAGTGCACCTTTATAGTCACCCAGTTACGTTGCGACGTTTGATACATCCAAAGTATTCCTCCGGTGTCAGTGAGTTGCATGATCTCATGGTCATAGGAACATATACTTGACATGCGGAAAACAACAACAATAAACTGACACGATCATATGCTACGTTTGTATTTTGGGTCTTGTCCATCACATCATTCTCCTAATGATGTGATCCCGTTATCAAATGACATCTCATGTCCATGGCTAGGAAACCTTAACCATCCTTTGATCAACGAGCTAGTTCACTAGAGGCATACTAGGGACATAGTGTTTTGTCTATGTATCCACACATGTATCTATGTTTCCATTCAATACAATTATAGCATGGATAATAAACGATTATCATGAACAAGGAAATATGATAATAACTAATTTATTATTGCCTCTAGGTCATATTTCCAACACACGGATCCCGCGCGAGAGAGACGAGAACGCGGAGAGGCATTGACGGCACGGTGGTCTTCAACCCCGTCGCCGGCAGCCGGACCGGCCAGACTGGCCACCGCCGGTGGCTGCCGCCGCTCCCGAGCTAGAGAGGATGTGAGCGGCGCGGGGGGAAGGAACTGACGAGGGTTTGCCCTCTATCTCCCGTCGGCTGTCGTTTTGTTCGACCGATCTGGACGGACGGCCGTCCGATTCCCATCGACGGCCAGGACAGGCCGGTGGGAGCAACCCTAGCCCCGACTAGGCCACTGGGCCGAAAGGAGAAGGGGCTCTCGGCCTCTTAGGCCGGCGTCGATGCTGCTCCTTTTACCATGCCTTTTTCTTTTTCGTTAAAGAGGAAAACTATGTTCAGAAAATAGAAAAGAAAATTTGCAAAGTTTCTAAAAAAGTAAACAGAAAAGTTTCTGAAAATAAATTTGCAAATTTTCAGAAAAAGAAAAGTCCATGAATTTTATAAAGAAAAATATAATACAGTTCATGAATTTTTTATGTGATAAAAGAAAAGTTTCTGTCAAGAATAAAAGTTTCATGAATTTATTTTCATGTTTTTCCGCTGCGTAAATATTTAAAAGCGTGCTTTATAAAGAAATAAAGTTTAGAAAGGATCATTTTTAGAGCACGTTAAAGTGATTATTAGAATAATATGATTATGTTAATAACCAACGTTATTAATAACATGACCATGGTTTTTTAAAGGTGCTTTTATTTCTATTAATTTGCCCAACGGTGATATAGATTTAATTGCATAGACGATTATATGTTTAATTTGACCAACATTAGATTAACCAATGTGGTTGTCATAATTTTTAGGAGGTTTCAACTTGATGAGTTGTTTAAAAGAAGTTCCGACACTCAGAGGTGATAATTACACCGAGTGGAGGAAGAAAGTTGATTTGGCCTTTGTCTGTGCTGAGGTTGACTGGGTTGTGGATGAACCACAACCGGTCAGGCCTACAGAGCCAGTCAGAGAGGCCACTGATAATGATGCTGCATGGAATAAAAAGAGGACTGACTATGATGCGTTGGAGTTCTCCTATACTCTCAAAAACCAAAAGTGGATAAATGCCAACAAAAAGTGTATGACATTTATAAAGAACACAATCGAGAACGCCATTGTGGGATCGATTGCAGAGTGCACTTCCGTAGGGGAGTTGCTGAAAAAGATAAAGAGCCAGTTCACTGGTTCTTCAAAGACATATTCCACCCAGTTGATAAAACAACTGGTCACATAGAACTACAGTGGTGGTGGTCATGGCATTCGAGAGCACATTCTCAGGATGAGAAACATGGCTGCAAAACTCAAGCCCATGGATGCTGACTTGGAGCTCAAACCTGCACTCCTCGTACACCTGATTATGGCTTCATTGCCGAAAGAGTTTGACATATTTGTTGTCAATTATAACATGTCGCGTGAAAAATGGGACATAGAAAAGACCATAGCCATGTGCGTTCAAGAAGAGGACAGACTGAAAGCCTCAAATGGTGGTTCCATCAACTATGTGAAGGACCAAAAGAAGAAGAACTTCAACCCAAACGGCAAAGGTTCTCCTTCTAAGCCACATGGAAAAGCACCCTATCATCATCAACATCAGCAAAAGTTCTTTCGAGTGGACAAAGACACTTTTCTCCACTGCAAGCAGGCAGGGCACTACAAAAAGGATTGCCCTACTTGGCTAAAGTCTATGATGGCAAAGAGAGGTAACGACATCGTTTCCTTTGTAAATGAATCCTTGTATGTAAAGTTTTCAAAATCTACTTGGTGGATTGACTCTGGAGCAACTGTTCATGTTGCAAACTCTTTACAGGGATTCCGTTCGACGAGGACTATGGAAAGAAGAGAAAGATGCATTGAGGTAGGCAATGGAGTCCAAGCAGAAGTTGAAGCTGTCGGCGATGTCTCTTTGGAGTTAGCTGATGGATTCAACCTTCTTCTTCGTGACGTCTTATATGTTCCCTCATGTAATAGAAACTTGATTAGTGTTTCTTGCCTAGACAAACACAATTATGAGTGTTACTTTGGACATGGCAAGTGTGCCATATGGTGTAATAATGCATATGTTCGTGATGCTTTGCTTTATAATGAGCTTTATTTGCTATCACTACGTCAAAAAGTGCATTATGTGTCCAATGTGAATGCTCAACCTACCTCGTCGAACAAAGAACAAAAGAAAAGAAAAATAACTGATGACTCGTCGAAATTATGGCACCGTCGCTTGGACCATATTTCCAGGGGGAGAATGGAAAGATTAGTTAAAAGTGAAATTCTTCCTCCGTTAGAGTTTTCAGACTTAGAACAATGCGTTGATTGCATTAAAGGAAAGTATGTAAAACAAATCAAAAAGGGTGCAATTCATAGCACAGGCACACTGGAAGTCATCCATACCGACATTTGTGGACCGTTTCCGGTGAAGAGTGTGGATGGATATGATTCGTTCATCACATTCCCAGATGATTACTCTCATTTTGGTTACATTTATCCAATCAAAGAAAGAACCGAAGCAGTGGATAAGTTTAAGATATTCAAAGCTGAAGTTGAAAATCAGCATGATAAAAGAATAAAGATAGTAAGGTCCGATCGTGGGGGAGAGTACTACGGTAGGCACACCCCATATGGCCAAGTCCCTGGACCTTTTGCAAAGTTCTTACAGGAGACTGGCATAGTAGCCCAATATTCAATGCCGGGCGAGCCTCAGCAAAATGGAGTAGCTGAAAGGCCTAACCATATTCTGATGGATATGGTGCGCAGCATGATGAGTTACTCCACATTGCCATTGGGATTATGGATGGAGGCACTGAAAACTGCCATTCACATTCTCAACAGAGTGCCAAGCAAGTCGGTGCCCAAAACACCGTACGAGCTATGGACAGGAAGAATGCCCTCATTAAAACACTTTAGGGTGTGGGGGTGCCCCGCCGAGGCCAAAATGTTTAATCCAAACATTGCAAAGTTAGATCCCAAAACAGTGAGTTGCCACTTCATTGGCTATCCAGACAGATCAAAAGGTTTTCGTTTCTACTGCCCAGACAGATATACAAAGTTTGTAGAAACGAGACACGTAGTCTTCTTAGAGGACGAAATGATGAGGGGGAGCTTGGTAGCTCAGAAAATTGATCTTGAGGAGAAGAGGGTGCATGCACCTAATCCAATGATTCAGGAGCCATTTTTCTCACTACCAGCCGTAACTCCATCCATGACAACTGTGGGGGAAGACCCGGAACCTGTCCGACAGGAGCCGACTGAACCCGTTGTTGAGCATGAAAGGGAGGTACAACAGTCAACAATAGAAAATGTGCCAGAGACCGAGGCACTTAGAAGATCTAATAGAACAAGAAGATCTGCGATTTCTACTGATTATAAAGTTTATAATACAGAAATGGTTCATATGGAGGGTGATCCCGCTACATATGAAGAAGCCATTAAAAGCCCTAACTCATCAAAATGGCTACAAGCAATGGAAGATGAGATGAATTCTATGGGTTCCAAAGATGTTTGGGACTTAGTGGAAATTCCTAAAGGAGCCAAACAGTAGGCTGCAAATGGGTCTACAAAACTAAGTATGATCCTAATGGGAATGTAGAAAAGTATAAAGCTCGACTTGTAGCTAAAGGATTTACACAAAGAGAAGGGATAGATTACAATGATACCTTTTCCCCAGTCTCATGTAAGGATTCCTTCAGAATCATAATGGCATTAGTTGCTCATTTTGATTTAGAGTTGCATCAAATGGATGTCAAGACGGCGTTTTTGAACGATGATTTAAAAGGAAAGGTCTACATGAAACAACCCAAGGGTTCTATCATGAAAGGCAAGGAAAATATGGGATGCCACCTAAAGAAGTCCATTTATGGACTAAGACAAGCCTCTAGACAGTGGTATCTAAAGTTTAATCAAACGATTAAAAGTTTTGGGTTCAAAGAAAATATTGAGGATAACTGCATTTATGCAAAGTTTAAAAGTGGGAAATATATTTTCCTAATCTTGTATGTGGATGATATCCTGCTTTCTAGCAGTGATGTTAGTCTACTACTAGAGACAAAGAAGTTTTTATCCTCAAATTTTGATATCACAGACCTTGGTGAAGCATCCTATGTTCTGGGCATAGAAATTCACCGAGATAGGAACGGTGGAGTCTTAGGACTATCGCAGAAGGCATATTTGGAGAAAGTTCTTCAAAAGTATAATATGCATGCGAGTAAAGCCACACCTGCTCCTATAGTCAAGGGTGATAGTTTTGGGAAATTCCAATGTCCCAAGAACCAGTACGAGATCGATCTCATGAAACCAGTACCATATGCTTCGGCTGTTGGAAGCTTACAGTATGCACAAGTGTGCACTCGCCTTGACTTAGCATTTGTTACCCGGGTACTCGGTAGATATCAAGAGAATCCAGGCATGGAGCACTGGAAAATGGCAAAGAAGGCATTGCGTTATGCGCAAGGCACGAAGCACTACATGCTAACATACAAAAGGTCCGACTCCCTAGAGCTAAAAGGGTATTCAGACGCAGATTTTGCGGGGAACAGAGATGATAGAAAATCCACGTCAGGATACGTCTTCACTCTCGCAGGAGGGACTATTTTGTGGAAAAGCTCCAAACAGTCAATAGTTGCATCATCGACGATGTATGCAGAATTCATAGCATGCTTTGAGGCCACAGGGCAGGCGATATGGCTAAAGAAATTCGTACCCGACTTGAAAGTGGTAGATTGTATTCACAAACCACTAAAGATGTACTGTGACAACCAGCCCGCAGTATTCTATGCTCACAACAACAAGTCGAGTAACGCTGCTAAAACAATAGAGATAAAGTATTATGTTGTGAAAGATAAAATCCAGGATCACACTATAAGTCTCAAGCATATAAAGACAAAGGATATGCTTGCGGATCCGCTAACGAAAGGCTTACCACCCAATGTGTTCAAGGAACACTTAGCCGGCATGTGTATAAGGGAAAGCCTATGATTCCTGGATCATGAGAGGCCCAAAAGAACATAATTTGTTTCTGAACAAAACGTATGTTGTAGCTGTATGATTCTATCGGCAATCGAGCTGTGACGATGAGACATGCTCAATGTACCAATATGCGATGAAACGAATAAACTGGAAAGTATAAAGTTAAAAGTAGAGTTGAGATCATGGGGGAGAATGTTAGGATGATCTCTCCACCGCGTGGGCCCAATGGCCCACCGGACCCCTGATCCGGTGCGCCCTGATCGGGGGCGCCCAACCCGTTATGGTTGGTGGGCCCCTGTGATCCGCGCTATATTAATAGAGGTGGGAGGCCGGGGCACGAACAACGAGATTCGTCGCCGTCACTTTGCCCACCTACACGCCCTACCGATCTAGGGTTAGCGCGATGCTTACGGGAAGCACTACCGCCACCTCCTCCTCTCTCTGTCGTCATCACCACCGCCACCGCGACGCGATGGAAGGAGGCTCGAGCTCCTCGGTGCAGGGAGCAGGTAATAGCCTATTCTCTCATCTCTATCGGATCACCTATGCCAACAGGATCCATAGAACCTATCATCCTCCTCTCACAGACAAATGCACCAAGTAGGAGGAGCGTAGTGTCCACGACCTTGATGATGTCTGGATGAAGCGCCTCATGTCTGTTGCCTGACATGTCACCTCTGAGGTTGCGTCTGGGCTGCCTCCCATCCCATCCTGGACGAAGAGATCAGCGACACCAACGGGAGGGAACCGATAGAGAAAAGGGTGCCACCGCTTGGGACAAATGAAGGGGTGGCGAGTATTCGGGGAGGACTGTAGGGAGGCTCCTCTCGCGATGCTCCGGCACGATGGACGGCGTCCCTCCATCCGCTACTGATCTCCGCCGCGAGAAGCGTCCCATTTGCTGGCGGCTTCTCCCGCGACGCCACCTGCACAAGAAAGGAGAATGAGCCGTCAAAGGAGGAGAGGCAAAAAGAGCGAGGAAAAGAAGATGCTGCCTCTAGAGGTCGCAAGAGAGGACATGTGGAGAGGGCGTGGTGCGGAGGTAGATAGGCCGCTGGCTGCGTCGCCCTCATCGCTGCTAGAGGAGCATTTTGTAGATGAGACTGAAGCTTGGTTTGGTTTAACAGGCCTCCACGTAACCCCTCCATCGAGATATTTCTGGAGCCTAAGCAATCTAGCACATCTGTAAAACACCCCACGTAATTCCCAACACTAGGCAATATTTTTTTTCCAAAAAACAGGAAAAACAAACTGCTGCCACTTTAGTATTGTTACTTATTTCCATGAAGGTTAAGAAAGAGGATTTTTTTGTGAAGTCCAAATTCCTGTTGCCAAGGGTTTAGAGAGAATGTCAAAATTATGCTGAGAACAAAGCGATGTCCATCATAGACAAAAAAAGGTGTTAGGGGTCTCTTCATAAATACTAACCCAAGGTATACACAATAGCAAGATCATATGTTTGTATTAGTCAACCGTTCAACTAAGTATAGAGCTGAGCGCAAGCATATGTCTCGCACTTAAAGGAAAAAACAAAATAATTATTGGGGTTTGAGAATTCAAAAAACAAGAAATGTTTTTTATCCCTAGCGACAACAAGTCAACAACACAATTTAAGCATTTTCCACTTTATCACCGCGGTAGATTACTTGCAAGATTGATCCAACTAT
Organism: Hordeum marinum; assembly: GCA_022496015.1. Classification (NCBI taxonomy): domain Eukaryota; kingdom Viridiplantae; phylum Streptophyta; class Magnoliopsida; order Poales; family Poaceae; genus Hordeum; species Hordeum marinum. The sequence continues at coordinate 279,373,304 of CM039673.1, forward strand.
CACACATAGTTCCCTCTTGGAAATTAAACCATTGACTTGGTGAAAGAAAGAAGAATAGATCGAAGATCATATATGAATAATAATTATGCTAAAAAGAAACCAAATAGATCTCAAAGAAATATGTAGCTAGATAGATTTGATCATAAAGTGGAAAGCCATCACATCCTAACAAACATCCCCGCAAGAATTACATCAAATGGATACCGATCATGTAGGATGGCTCATGTGATCATCGTATTGAGAAACTTGGGAGAGAGAACCAAATAGCTACTGCTACAGACCCATAGTCCAAAGGAAACTACTCACAAGCGATCATGGTGGCCGGCAAGTTGATGGAGATGGCCACCGTGAATACCCATCCCCCTCCGACGGAGTACAGATAAAGGCCTCCAGATTGGATCTCGAAGAGACAAAGGTGTACGGTGATGAAAAAATTTAGGGCAATAATTCTTGAAGGGTTCCGAAGGTATATGAAGGCACTGTGACCAGAAGTCGATAAATCAAAGGCTCAGGGAGCCCACACAGAAGGATGACGCGCGCCCGGGGCTCCTAGGTGCCCCTCGACCTATGTTGGTGCTTTTTGGAACATTTTGGACTTCAGTATTCCATTGTTTTTTTCTGGGATTTTTTTGGGACCGATATAATTTAATTTGCTCCAAAGTACAAAAGCAACATAGAACATCAACTAGAACTGAATTAATAGGTTAGCCCAAAAAATAACAAATGATGATTTTAATTGGTGCCAAAGTATGTTTATTTAATGGGATTTCTATTTCTACGCCCTGGTTGCTTACTTGTGTGCGGGTTTGCCTAAGGACTCTAACTTTCCTCACTTTTGCCCTCCACCACTCGCCCCACTCTCACAAAAGCCAAAACGGAACCTTCTCGTCAGGTCAACGCAGTTGGCCGTTACCTACCAAGTTACTGATGCATGGGGCCGGAGATCTTAAGACATGTGGACCGCGTATGTGTCGGCATTCTGGAACGGGGGGTATCCAGACCTGCCTGCCTGCAGCCCAACGCGTTGCCCACCTCGACGGCCCGGTACGGCCCAGCGACAAGCCCCCAAGTCAGGGCCCTCGCGAGAGCTCCTGCCTCACGAGGAGAACAACACCAAGACCTCTAGAGGAGTGGATCCTCCAGACTGCTTCCCGAGGAGCGGAGATTACTATGCAGGCACTCGGCCTCGTGAGGCCGGGATGACGTGGGCTCTGCCGACTGAAGACAGGCAAGCGCTAGCGGGCGTAGAGGAGGACAATTTCCTATTTCGTGCTAAGGAGGCAAGGACGTACACAGGTTCCCAAGGAATTGTTGGGGAACGTTGCATGGGAAACAAAAAAATTCCTACGCATACGCAAGATCTATCCATGGTGATGAGCATCTACGAGAGGGAGAGTGGATCTACGTACCCTTGTAGATCACTAAGCGAGAAGCGTTAAAAACGCGATTGGTGTAGTCGAACGTCTTCGCGATCCAAATCGCCAAGCGTCCCGCGATCCAATCATGATCCATCCCGCGATCCAATCACGATCCTTCCCGCGAACTCATCACGATCCGTCCCGCGATCTCATCACGATCTGTCTCACGATCTTGATCACGGTCCTTCCGATCTAGCGCCGAACGGACGACACCTCCGCGTTCAGCACACGTACAGCTTGATGATGATCTCCGCCGTCTTGATCCAGCAAGAGGGAGCAGAGAGGAAGAAAAGTTCTCCGACAGCATGACGGCGCTCCGACGATGGTGGTGGAGCTATTCCGGAAGGGCTTTGCCTAAGCACTGCAAAAATCCGATCTAGAGGAGAAACTATGCACTAGAGGAATGGGCAGCACGTGGCTGAAAATCTGGTGCAAAAACCCTAAATCCTCTAGTATATATAAGAGGAAGAGAGAGGAGGAGGCTTGGTGCAGGGCCAGCCCTAGGAGGCTTCGGCTGAACCAACTAGGAGAGGAGGAATCCTCCTCCAATCCTAGTTGGACTAGGACTCCTTCCCTCCTTCCCTTTTCCCCTTTTTGCCTTTTTTCCACCTTTTTCTCTTTGGGTTTCTTCTCCCAGCTGCATGGGCCTTGTGTGGGACTTTCACCAGCCCACTAAGGGCTGGTATTCACTCTCCCACATCCCATGTAGCATCTTGGGTCGAAATACCCCTCCCGATGGTCTCCCGGTACACTCTCGGCACTCCCGGTACACTACCGATGAGCCCAAAACTTTTCCGACAACCAAAATAGGACTTCCTATATATATCAATCTTTACATCCGGACCATTCCGGAGCTCCTCGTGACATCCGAGATCTCATCCGGGACCCCGAACAACCTTCGGTCACCACCATACACAACTCTATACTACCGAAATGTCACCAAACCTTAAGTGCGCAGACCCTGCGGGTTCGAGAATTATGTAGACATGATCGAGACACCTCTACGGTCAATAACCAATAGCGGGACCTGGATGTCCATATTGGTTCCTACGTATTCTACGAAGATCTTTATCGGTCGAACCTCTGTGTCAAGGATTCAGTTAATCCCGTATGATGTTTCCTTTGTTCTTCGGTATGTTACTTGCCCGAGATTCGATCGTCGGTATCTCCATACCTAGTTCAACCTCGTTACCGGCAAGTCTCTTTACTTCTTCCATAATACAAGATCCCGTGGCTAACACTTAGTCACATTGCTTGCAAGGCTTGTCGTGATGTTGTATTACCGAGTAGGCCTTGAGATACCTTTCCGTCACACGAAGTAACAAATCCCACTCTTGATCCATGCCAACCCAACAGACACCCTCGAAGATACCTGTAGAGAACCTTTATAGTCACCCAGTTACATTGCGATGTTTTATACACACAAGGTATTCCTCCGGTGTCAGTGAGTTGCATGATCTCATGATCATAGGAACATATACTTGACATGCAGAAAACAGTAGCAATAAACTGACATGATCATATGCTACATTTGTAGTTTGGGTCTTGTCCATCACATCATTCTCCTAATGATGTGATCCCGTTATCAAATGACATCTCATGTCCATGGCTAGGAAACCTTAACCATCTTTGATCAACGAGCTAGTCTATTAGAGGCATACTAGGGACATGGTTTTGTCTATGTATCCACACATGCATCTAAGTCTCCGATCAATACAATTATAGCATGGATAATAAACGATTATCATGAACATGGAAATATGATAATAACTAATTTATTATTGCCTCTAGGGCATATTTCCAACAAGAATCCCCCAAAGGTTTCCCTTCTAGTGCAACAAGACCGAGACCACGAGCTCAGCAAGACGGATGTCATTGTCGAGCCCACCACTGCGTCACGCCCGGAAGCTTTGCAGACGAAGACCACCTTAGTCAGGATAGGATGTACCTCCTGCCCCCCTTTGAATTTGGCCGTTGTGGGATCCATTCCCGCCTGTGCGATAAGGGGAGGGGACCGTGTCCACTATAAATAGGGACTAGCTCCCACCGTAGAAGGCAGGTCGATAGGGCATCAGTTCATCCCCACCAAAGAGCCCTCGCGAGGTCGCTCAACCACTGTACTAGTTCATCCTTAGCCTCCTCGTGAGGCCAATCCACCAAAGGAAGGAGTAAGGTTTTACACCGCAAGGTGGCCCGAACCTAGGTAAATCTCTGAGTCCATCTTCTTCCCCGCTTGCGCGTACTCGACGAAGCTTGGCCGTAGGGTGACTGGCTCGAGACTTTGAACTGGTTGAGATCTTCACACACGCCCCAATGTTCGAACCTTGTTGGGTCTACGAAGCCCCAATTCTGAAATTTGGCACGCCAGGTAGGGGCGCGTCGTAATCTTCCTCCGGTTCCACTTCGTCTCTGCTTCATCACTCCGACGGCCGATGCTTGCCGAGTCCATGCCGAGCACCTAGCTCCTCGCGTCGCCTAGACGGCCCCCATGGGCCACGGCGTTCCGTGCCACTCCATCTCTCCGGCAACCAACACCACCACCGACCCGACTGGTCATGAGCAGCAGGACTCGTCGCTGCCACCCTCTATGCGGCGTGTTGTCTACACTGACACTCCGTCTCCCACTCCCGCCACAACGTCGTCCTCCCACGTATGCACGCGGACCGGCGGATGCACCAGCTGCACTGCTCAAGGCGCATGAGCTGCTGCGTTACCGCCCCGCCAACGACCGCTACGAAGATTGGCTTGGCTGCATCGCCTAGCTCGTCAATGTCGTCGGCGAGGCCCTAGTGCCCTCTCATTCGCTCCGTCCCCCACCCTTCTAGGCGGGCGACGTGGCCCACAATGCGCCCCCTCCTCCTTCCCTGCAAAGTGCTGATCCTGAGCCCAGGCGCAAGGCATGCCCCCGCGACCCGTCATGTGCGGTGCCGACGCGCGCACGAGACGAGCTGCCAGGTGGTGCCGCGGCCGTAAGGTAACGCGCGTGTGCTTTGCCTGCCGTTGCGCTAGCATCAAGACCGTGCGCCACTAGAGGTTGTAGTCGACAGACGCCAAGACAGAGTTCCCGCAGCACATGATGTGCCTAAGAGTGAAGCGGCCTGCCGCGCCTTCACCTAAGAGTTGTGCCACGTCGTCTGGCCTAGCAAGTTCAATCCGGACCTGCCTTCATGCTACGACGGCACCCCTGACCCCGCAGAGTTCCTTCATCTCTACTCGTTGAACATCGAGGCGGCAGGCGGTGGCGACAAAGTCATGGCGAACTGGTTTCCCGTGTCCCTAAAGGATGGTGCGCGCTCCTCGCTCATCAACCTCCTCGAAGGATCGATCTCCTCCTGGGACGAACTTCGCGAGTGTTTCGTCGCCAACTTCTAGGGCACCCGGGACCGCCTCCCAGCGGTGAGCGACCTTCGACGTGTGAAGCAGTAGCCGGATGAGACCTTGTACAAGTACATACAACGCTTCACGAGCGTCCGCCTCAAGATTTCGAAGGCATCAGATGAGGCCATCATCTCGGCTTTCATCGATGGCATCAGGGACCTCAAGATGAGAGAGGAGCTCGCCATCCATGATGATCTATGCTCAGCCCTGGAGATGTTCAACTAGGCGAACAAGTGCGCAAAGACCGAGGCGGGTCGCCTCTCCCTCCGCGAGCTTTCGGAGGCAGACCCCAAAGACAAGAAGGCCAAGGCTAAGGAGGTGAAATGCAAGGGCCCCGCTGTGCTGGCAGCTGAGCCCGAGACGAAGCACGGTCGTTACCAGGAAGAGCCCCCAGGAGCAACCGCCTGTTCTACATCTTCCACTACACGAACACCCACAGCACTAGCGATTGCCTGGAGCTCAGGGAGCTCTACGACGAGTGCCTCGGCCACCGCCCCGAGCGTGGCCACCGTGGCTATGGTTGTGGAGGGGGCTGCAGCGTAGGCCGCCATGACAACCGTGACCTACGTCAGGACTGGCGCGACTAGCCTCACGAGGAACGTTGGCATGACGAACCTCGCGATGGACCCTGGCGCGGTCAGCCCCAGGAGGCACGTCCGTAGGGCAGTGCCGACCTTCCTCTACTGCCGCCGCCACCAAGGAGAAACGACGATAACCAGCAGGACGATGGGGCTGGGGGTTTCCAGGAGCCCCGTGCGATCACCTGCATCCTCGGCGGTGCTCAGGCCCTGATAACCCACAAGTATAGGGGATCACAATAGTTTTCGAGGGTAGAGTATACAACCCAAATTTATTGATTCGACACAAGGGGAGCCAAAGAATATTCTCGAGTATTTGTAGCTGAGTTTTCAATTCAACCACACCTGAAAGACTTAATATCTGTAGCAAAGTATTCAGTAGCAAAGTAGTGTGGAAGTAACGGTAACAATAGCAAAAGTAACAGTAGCAGTTTTATAGTGATTGTAACAGTAGCAGCGGAGAAGTAACTTAGCAAAGCTCAATATGTGGAAAGCTCGTAGGCAATGGATCAGTGATGGATAATTATGTTGGATAACATTCATCATGCAACAGTTATAACATAGGGTGACACAAAACTAGCTCCAATTCATCAATGTAATGTAGGCATATATTCCATATATAGTCATACATGCTTATGGAAAAGAACTTGCATGGCATCTTTTGTCCTACCCTCCCATGGCAGCGGGGTCTTAATGGAAACTAAGGGATATTAAGGCCTCCTTTTAATAGAGAACCAGACCAAAGCATTAGCACTTAGTGAATACATGAACTCCTCAAAATACGGTAATCACCGGAAAGAATCCTAGTTATTGTCACCCTGGGGGATGCGGATCATAACTCGTAATAGGTGTCTACAACTTGCAAGATGGATTAAGAACACATGTATATTCATGAAAACATAATAGGTTCAGATCTGAAATCATGGCACTCGGGTCCTAGTGACAAGCATTAAGCATAGCAAAGTCATAGCAACATCAATCTCACAACATAGTGGATACTAGGGATCAAGCCCTAACAAAACTAACTCGATTAAATGATAAATCTCATCCAACCCACCGTCCAGCAAGCCTATGATGGGATTACTCACGAACGGCGGAGAGCATCATGGAATTGGTTATGAAGGATGGTTAGTGATGACGATGGTGTCGATTTCCCCTCTCCGGAGCCCAAAACGGACTCCAGATCTGGTCTCTCGAGGAAGAACGGGAGGTGGTGGCGGCTCCGTATCGTGAAACGCAATGGACTCTTCTCCTTGATTTTTTCTCTCCGCGGATAGGGTTATATGGAGTTGGAGATGAGGTCCGAGGAGCCACCGGGGCCCCACAAGCCTGCTAGGCGCAGCGAGGGGGGTGGTTTGGGTTAGTTCCATTCAGATCAGACCAAGGCAATTCTGCTAAAAACATCGTCAGTCTGAGTTAGTTCCATTCAAATCATGCAAATTAGAGTCCAAAAAAAGGGCAAAAGTTTGGAAAAGTGGATACGATGGAGACGTATCAACTCCCCCAAGCTTAACCCATTGCTTTTCCTCAAGCAATTCAGTTGATAAACTGAAAGTGATAAATAAAAACTTTTACAAACTCTGTTTGATCTTGTTGTTGTAAATTCGTCTAGCTGCTGTTCAGATTTTCAGCAAAGATCATGGACTAAGAACGTTCACAATAACATTTAGGTCTCACATTTACTCATATCAATGGCATAATCAACTAGCGAGCAATAATAATAACTCTTGGATGACAACACTTTTTCAAAACAAGCATGATACAATATTATGAAATGATATCTCGCTAGCCCTTTATGAGACCACAAAACATAAATGCAGAGCACCTCTAAAGAACAAGGACTGACTAGACATTGTAATTCACGGTGAAAAAGATCCAGTCATGCTCATACTCAATATCAATTAACAGCAAAGCATACAAATGACAGTGGTGCTCTCTAACTGTTGCCTTTGATAAGAGGCTGATGACTCCACAATAAAATAAATGGAAAGGCCCTTCGCAGAGGGAAGCATTGATTTGTGGAGGTGCCAGGGCTTGAGTTTAAAAAAAAGAGGTAAGTAATAATTTTTGAGTGGTATGCTTTCATTGCTTAGATAATGACCAAGTGGTTTTCAACATCCTCCATGCTAGATACATTATAGGCGGTTTCCAAACAGAATGATAAAGTTTTTACTCCCCCTCCACCAACCAGTCACACTCCACGGCAAGCCGAATCCATGGGTACCATCCATACAAACACAGTTCTGGGGGAGTTTTGTTTAATTAGATTTTGCTTTTATTTTGAGCATGGAACTGGGCATCCCGATTACCGGCCACTTTCTTGTGAATGATAGTGAATCAACACATATCGTGAGAATAACTCACCTAGCATGGAAGATACTAACAGTCCCCAGTCGCCACATGAGCGATTTGGGCATACAAAACAGAGTGTCTATTTGAAGGTTTAGAGTTTGGCACATGCAACTTTACTTGGGACGGCAGGTAAATACCACGTATAGGTAGGTATGGTGGACTCATATGAAACAACTTTGGGTTTGAGGGATTGGATGCACAAACAGTATTCCCGCTTAGTACAAGTGAAGGTTAGCAAAAGACTGGGGAGCGACCAATTAGGGAGCGACACACTCATCAACATGCTTTGAGATTAACCAACATTGCATGCAAGCATGAGTAGGATATAAATCACTATGAACATAAATATCGTAGAGGCTATGTTGATTTTGTTTCAACTACATGCGTGAACACGTGCCAAGGCGAGCCACTTGAATCGTTCAGTGGAGGATACCATCCCATCATAGTACATCACAACCATTTTAATATGCATGTTGGCACCCAAAACCAACCATTGTCCACTCTTATCTAATTAAGCATGGCATGAGTAACTATAAGAGCATGGTTAATAATATAGTCAGTTGCTGGCTATAAGCCATTGCCATGTCATCTATAGCCCATCTTATAGCCAACATGTACAATAGTTGATTAAAAGAGTGTGCTAGTTTTTAATTACGTGGCCCACCTTCCACTCTCACAATGTGCCTAGGAGCATGTGATAGAGCCGGCTCTTCACGAAGAGCCCGCTTACCTTATCTCTCCTCTTCTCTTTCCTCCAACTAAGCAAATATATAATAGTTTATTTCTTATAGCCTGCTGACTCAGCTCTATTGTACTTGCTCTAATCTCTAATTGTCATTTCAAATATGTTTCACCCATGATGAACTGAATTTGAAAAACGATGAGCTAATCATATTTACAAAAGCAAGATAGGTCGAGTTCATACCAGCTTTTCTCCATCTCAATATTTTCATCAAATATCATCATTATTGCCTTTCACTTGCACGACCGAACGGTGTGGATAATAATAAGAGTGCACGTGCATTGGACTAAGCTGGAATTTGCAAACAGTAACTCAAAGGAGAAGACAAGGTAAGATGGGATCTCTAATAGGTAAACAATAATGCATATGAGAGACACTTGACATTTTCATTGTGGTCTTCTCCTTACGACCCAAAGAGAGAAAAATCAAAACAAGAACGAGAAAAACTAGTTACACGGGAAAGCTCCCAACAAGCAAAAGAATAACGAAAAATCTTTTTAGGTTTTATTTTTAATGTTACAACTAAGCAACTGGAAATGAAGCTAGAACTATTTATTTTGTATTTTTCTCAAAGTTAAATAAACACACAAGAAGAAAGCGAAATGAGGAAATAAACTACCATGGATAGTACAATGAAAGAGTATGAACATCGACTACTAAGATGAGTGTGTGAACATGAATGTAAAGTCGGATAGAAATATGTACTCCCCCAAGCTTAGGCTTTTGGTCTAAGTTGGCCTAGGGCCATGGCTAGCCCTGATAATATTCGAAGTCATGGTTGGGGTTGTACTGGGCTACGGCGGCTACCGCCTGAACGACTGCAGCGTGAAGGCGAGTTGATTCCGCGTTCCTCTCGTACTCGTTTGCCTCCTCTCTGGTTATAAAGTATCTCTATTTTGCTTGAAAGTTAAAGAAGGCAGGAGCAGGAAGGGTAACATGGATAACACGCTGTTTGTCAAAAATTAGTTGATACTAGAGGGATTGTTCGTTCCTTTCAAGAAACTGAAAACGTACTAAAGCCTCACAATCAAGAAAAGCAGGTGGTAACTCAATATCATTTCCATATATGGGTATCCCAAGATAATTAGCTAAACGAGTGGCATAAATCCCACCAAAGAAATCTCCATCCTTAGCATTATTATGCAACCTTCTAGCAAATAATGGCTCCTAAGTTATATCGCCTTTCGCCCATTACTGCACTCTTAAGAATACTAAGATCGGTTGCACAGAGGTGGCTATGCTCAGTTTTACCGTTAATACATCTACTTATGAATAGAGCAAAATAGTGTAGAGCAGGAAAGTGAATGCTCCCCATGGTAGCCTGTGTAATATTTCTAGTTTCTCCAACGGTAATGCTAGCAAGAAAATCATAATATTCAGCTTTGTGCGGATCACTATAGCTGCCCCATTGTGGAATTTTGCATGCATGATTAAAATCCTCTATGTCCAAAGTATATGATTTGTCATAAAGGTCAAATAGGAAGGAAGGTTTATTACGGTTGAGCGAAAATTCAAACCTTCACACGAAAGAATCCATGAGTTGATAGTATTGCTTGCATTTGTCCAACACGAATTCCTCAAGGCCAACATTTCTTATGTATGTGTAGAATTCTTCCTTGAAACCAGCATCACACATGAATTGATCCGATGGCCATTCATAAGGTCGTACTTGTGCTTTCCTCAGTGGTTCAAGGTCGGGCTCACGTATCATGAGTCTCGGGGCCTTCTTGCTCGATGAACCCCCTTGAAACATTTTCCTCAACATTTTTTCTTTTTCTGAAAAATTATGAAAATTTTAGTGACTCAAAATATAGGTGAACAAAACTCAAAAAAACTCATAGCAACTACTCCCTCAAGTGCCTAGAGGCTATATCATGCATCAAAACTACTTAGGACCATATAAATTTGGTATGGAAGCTCAAGAACAAGGTCACCTCGGAAACAAAAATTTGCAATGTATAAAGCACTAGAATAAAAACTAATTGGACCACTGGAGGAGTCATATACCAAGGAACAATCTCCCAAAAAAGTTTTGCGAATGAAGCTTTGCACAAGGAAATAAAAAATGATAGCAAAATGATCTAGAACACGGGTTTGAGCAATGGTGGGATTTTTTCTGGAGGAAGATGAAGTGAATGGGTGCTGGAATAAGTGAAGGGGGGCCACGTGGGACCCACAAGCCTGCTAGGTGCAGCGAGGGGTGGCCACACCTTGTGGGCTTGTGGCCCACTAGTGCAGCCCCCTACACTGTGCTCAATGCCAGATATTTTTAAATATTCCAGAAAAAATCATACTCCATTTTCAGGACATTTGAAAAACTTTTATTTTCATGTCACCTTTTTTATTGCACAGGAAACTCAGAAAACAGAAAAATAATAGCATTTTTACTTAATTTCATCTAACTAACAGAAAATCAAAGTTGGGTACAGGAAGTTGTGCTTTCTAAATTCATCCATCTCATGCTCATCAAAAGGAATCCATCAATAAGGTTGATCAAGTCTTATTAATAAACTTCTTTTGAATAACATGATACCGAAGAATTTTCGAATAACACTAAGTTACCTCAACGGGGATATGTATATCGTCAACAATAAGTATATCATATTTCTTCTTGACAGTAGGAAGAGGGAATTCAAAGTCTCCAATAATAATTGTTGGAATTTTTTCAATGGAGTTGATACTATGAACTTGAGGTTGTTTTTATGGAAAGTGTACCCTATGCACATTAACATTAATATGAAAAGTGACATTGCCCTTGTTGCAATATATAACAACCCCTGCAGTATTCAAAAAGGGTCTACCAAGGGAATATCAAGAATAACAAAGTCCGTTATGATAGTAGCATTTGCAACTACAACAGGTACATCCTCACAAATACCGATAGGTAGAGCAGTTGATTTATCAACCATTTGCAAAGAGATTTCAGTAGATTTCTCTAGTAAAGAGAAAGGCATAACACTAACACCAGCTCCCAAATCACATAAAGGAGTTTTAACATAATTCCCTTTAATAGAGCATGGTATAGTTGGTATTCCTGGATCTCCTAATTTCTTCGGTACTCCACCCTTAAAAGTATAATTAGCAAGCATGGTGGAAATTTCAGCATCCGGTACCTTCCTTTTATTTGTCACAATATCCTTCATATACTTAGCATAAGGAGACATTTTCAGAATATCGGTCAAGCGCATACGCAAAAAGACAGGTCCAATCATTTCAACAAAGCGCTCAAAATCCTCATCATCCTTTTTCTTGGATGGTTTAGGAGGAAAAGGCATGCTTTTCTGAACCCATGGTTCTCTTTCTTTACCATGCTTCCTAGCAATAAAATCTTTTTTGTCATATCTTTTCTTCTTAGGATGTGGATTATCAAGATCAACAACAAATACAATCTCCACATCATTATTATTACTAGGTTGAGTATCAACATGAACATCATCATTAATATTATCACTAGGCTCATGCTCATCACCAGATTGTGTCTCAGCATCAGAAACGGAAATATCATTTGGGTTTTCAGGTGTATTATAACAGGTTCACTAGCAGCATGCAAAGTTCTATCATCATCCTTATTTCTCTTATTACTAGAGCGACTAGGTGCATCAATATTACTCCTTTGAGAATCTTGCTCAATTCTCTTAGGGTGTCCCTCAGGATACAATGGTTCCCGAGTCATTCTTCCACCTCTAGTCACAACTTTAACAGAATGATCATTGTTCTTACTATTCATCTTATTAAGCAAATCATTCTATGCCTTAAGTACTTGTTCTACTTGAGTAGTTACCATGGAAGCATGTTTACTAATCAGTTTAAGATCATTGATAGTTCTACTCATATAATAACCTAAGCGATCAAGCATGAAAGCATTATGTTTCAATTGTCTACTAACATAAGCATTAAAATTTTATTGCTTAACAACAAAATTATCAAACTCATCCAAGCATTGGCTAGCAGACTTATTATAAGTAATATTACTTTCATCAAATCTACAAAGATAATTTACCTCTACTACCTGTGTCGGGTTATCAAGACCATGAATTTCTTCAATAGGTGGTAGATTCTTGACATCTTGAGCTTTAATACCTTTTTCTTTCATAGATTTCTTTGCCTATTGCATATCTTCAGGACTGTGAAATAGAATACCTCTTTTCTTTGGAGTTGGCTTCGGAGGTGGTTCAGGAATAGTCCAATCATTATCATTGCTCAATATATTATTCAACAGTATTCCATCTTGTTCAAAAGTTCGTTCCCTGAAAACACAACCATCACAACTATCTAGGTGGTCCCTAGAAGCATCGGTTAGTCCATTATAAAAGATATCAAGTATTTCATTTTTGTTGAGAGGATGATCAGGCAAAGCATTAAGTAATTGGAGAAGCCTACCCCAAGCTTGTGGAGACTCTCTTCTTCCATTTGCACAAAATTAAATATTTCCTGCAAGGCAGCTTGTTTCTTATGGGCAGGAAAATATTTTTCAGAGAAGTGATAAATCATATCCTGGGGGCTACGCACACAACCAGGAGCAAGAGAATTAAACCATATCTTAGCATCACCCTTTAACAAGAAAGGAAACAACTTAAGGATATAATAGTAACAGATTTTTTCCTCATGAGTAAATAGGGTGGCTATATCATTCAGTTTAGTAAGATGTGCCACAACAGTTTCAAATTCGTAACGTAAAGGATCAGATTCAACCAAAGTAATTAACTCAGGATCAACAGAGAATTCATAATCCTTATGAGTAACAAAGATAGGTGAAGTAGCAAACTTAGGATCATATTTCATTCTAGCATTCAAAGATTTTTCTTTCCACTTGCATAGTAGTTTTTTAAGATTATCTCTATCATTACAAGCAAGAAAGTCCCTAGATACCTCTCCTTCCATAACATAACCCTCAGGAATATCAGGCAACTCATATCTAGGAGAGCTAGGTCTAGTAGGTGTCTCAAATTGTTCAGTTTCAATAATTTCATCAGTTTCAAAAGTATCATAGTTCTCACCATTGACTCTAGCAATTTTTTCATCAAGGAAATTCGCCCAGTGGCACAGTATTATCAAGCAAAGTATCATCATAAGCATCATGCATACCAGAAGTGGCATCATCAATTACTTGCGACATATCAGAATTGCTAGAAGGTGGTGGTGTCGCAAACTTACTCATAACAAAAGGTGAATCAAATGCAGAGCTAGATGGCAGTTCCTTAACTCCCCTCGTAGTATAGGGATAGATCTTGGTTTTTGGATCTTTCAGATTCTTCATAGTGATCAACAAATATAAATCCCAAGTGACTCAGAGAATATAGCTATGCTCCCCAGCAACGGCACCAGAAAAAGGTCTTGATAACCCACAAGTATAGGGGATCGCAACAGTTTTCGAGGGTCGAGTATTCAACCCAAATTTATTGATTCGACACAAGGGGAGCTAAAGAATATTCTCGAGTATTCGCAGCTGAGTTGTCAATTCAACCACACCTGAAAGACTTAATATCTACAGCAAAGTATTCAGTAGCAAAGTAGTGTGGAAGTAACGATAACGGTAGCAAAAGTAACAGTAGCAGTTTTATAGTGATTGTAACAGTAGCAGCAGAGAAGTAACTTAGCAAAGCTCAATATGTGGAAAGCTCGTAGTTAATGGATCAGGGATGGATAATTATGTTGGATAGCATTCATCATGCAATAATTATAACCTAGGGTGACACAGAACTAGCTCCAATTCATCAATGTAATGTAGGCATGTATTCCATATATAGTCATTCGCAGCTGAGTTGTCAATTCAACCACACCTGAAAGACTTAATATCTGCAACAAAGTATTCAGTAGCAAAGTAGTGTGGAAGTAACGATAACGGTAGCTGTCGGGGATATACCCCACGGTATGACCCGGCCTGACGATTCACAGGAGACCTGTTAAAGACATAACATCTTATTAAGTGACCCGGCAGGCGAGTCACAGGACGACCAAACTCAAGACCCGGCGGGTGAGCCGGCGCCAGACGGCTCACGAGATAAAGACCCGACGGGTGAGCCGGCGCCAGACGGCTCACGAGATAAGACCCGGCGGGTGAGCCGGCGCCAGGCGGCTCACAAGAGAAGGCCCACAAGAGAAGGCCTGCGAGAGAAGGATTCCATTAAAGGAAATAAGTCCCGGAGTAGGATTCATGAGAGACGAGTCCTAATCCTACTCATAGTAGGACTCTATTTGTAAGCCTATCCTCTCCGCTTATATAAGGAGGGGTAGAGCACCCCTAGAGGGACAAGTTGACAGATAGACAAGATTGAGAGGAGACAACTCCACAAGTTTAGACAACATAATAGATTAGAGGCTCTCGTGATTAGAGGTAGCGATTAGCACCCTTGTAACCGAGAGATCTTCATCATCATCAATATCAGACAAGCAGGACATAGGCTTTTACCTCGACTAGAGGGGCCAAACCTGGGTAAAACTCCGTGTCTTCTCGATTCCAACCAACCCCTTCAAGCCGCCACGTAGTTGCGTCTCGCCCCGAATCTAAGTCCGAGATCTAGACATATGCCGTGACAAAACCACGACATTTGATGCCCACCGTGGGGCCTGACACGGTGGTGTTGTGTTCTTGATGAGATTTTTTCAAGGATCGAGAAGCTCGCGTCTAACCGGGCAAAGAAGAGCTTTTATGGAGCAATGACGCAAGATAACCCGGCATGGGAAAACTTTGAACAGAGCTGTTATGGTTATGTGATCAGACCCGTGAACCAATATTCTGCCGAGATCGACCGGAGATTCTGTTGATTAAACCTTGGAGCTTCCAAATGTACAAAATTGGAGTATGAGGGATTAGGGTTGCGGTCCGTCTGCTGCCGCGGTTTAGCGATCTGCCAGATCGGAATGGATTTGGCCGTGGCGTTAAACCGCCGAGACCGATTGGGAATTGATCTCCGTTGTTGCGCCGCCCTACAAAGACGTGGTGCTATGTTCAAACAACTTCGTTTTGGCCGTGCATACGCGCACCAAGTCCTGATGCATACCAGCGTATACATTGTTAAGTGCTACTTGCTGACTCGAAGACGAAGACCGAAAGAAAAGTACACATCAAAAATAGTACACGACCTCCTTGGTTTACAGAGTTCCAGTTGACTCCGGTGTCCGCATTGGTTTCGAGAGTCCTGGCCGGCTTCCACACCTTTCCAGACGATATTGGTATTCACACCGGTTTCCAAATTTTTGGTAAAAATTGCCCGTCCGTTACCTGTGTGCCGGTTAATCTATATGACCTGATTCGTGGGCTACTCACAATATGAGTTGGATTTGGTTGGTACGGACACTAGCAGATTTGTTGACTGGACTCATCCATACTAATACTTTCATGTGGCCTGGAGATCATTTGGCCATACAGCCGCAGTTGCCAAAGAACCCAGTTCTCTGCGGCTCCAAATCAAGAAACGGGTTATCTTGAGAAAAGGAAATACCAAGGGAACCAACCAGCTGCCACATACGGTTGTTCCTTCGCCTGTTCCGCCTGCGACCGGTCTCCAGCTAGCTCGCCCCCCTGGCCGCTTCCGCGCGCGGCTTCCGTTGCCTCAAGCCGACGAGCCGGCTTACCGCTCCGCAGTGCACGCTCCTCTAGCGCCCGGCCGAGTCGCCGCCCTTCACCTGGCTGCGCCTGCCGCCGTGGTCCTTTTCTCCGCCATGGCTCCGCCTCCCGCACGCACAAAAGTCACCCGAGGCTGCAGCCTTTGTTGTTTAATCCGCCAAGTCCCGAGCGACAACCGATCCGCTGCTACATACAGGCTCCCGGGGTGATCACAAGTAGCTACTGTCCGCCAAGCCGTCCGCTGCTCTCTACGTCATCACACAAGGGATCCACCGAGTCCTTGCTGCCTACCGATGGATGTTTCAAGTCTCAAAGGTGCGAGAGATTCAGTGTGAAAAGTTGCTGTGTGGGGCGGCTGATCACCACGTCACGACAAAAGAAATCAGGAAACGACCAAACAACGTAGCTGGTGGTGTCTCATGCATGCAAGGAAAAAAGGCAAACCGCTGCTCAAGCATATACTCTATGTGCCATGTCTACACATACAAAAAAAATTAGACCAAAGTGCTACTGCAAGCATCAAGATTGGGGATGGATGGAGTGTACCAGCTACCCTGTATGGATCTACGCCAGCGTTTATCTAAAAAAAAACACCCTGAGGGTCCGTTTCGAGCCGCTCTGCTCTGACCCTGGAGCGTTCGCGTTTCAAGTCGCCCCGCTGGACATCTTTTTACGCAAAACGCCGTCACTACCGAACCGCCCCGGTCCAGTGCCGTCTGCGAGTCGCCGAGGCCGAGTCACCACCTCCATTGTGGTTTCGAGAGTGGCTCAATCAATGTTGAAATTACGAGATAACTCAGCTCATCGTCAAGATGAAACAGGTGATATCCACCCAATTTATTTTATCTATACTTTTTTAATTCTGTCGAAGAACAATTACTTCGTCTTCTTGCAATATTTTTACGCATGAAATATATTTGCGTGGCATTATACCGCGGAGGTAGAGCGCATTCGGGTTCGTCCGTGTCGCATTGATAAATGGACGCTCGTGAGTCGCCGCACCCGTGGCCCGGTTTACATCAAACACGACGTATGGACTTCGCCGGCTTACAACGCCGTGGCCTGACTCTCGCCACTTCGCCGGCTTACAATGCCGTGGCTGACTCTCGCCACTTTGCCGGCTTACAACGCCGTGGCCGACTCTCGCCACTTCACCGGCTTACAACGCCGTGGCCGACTCTCGTCACCTCGCCGTCTTACAAACGCCGCTGCTGTCTCTTGCCACTTCGCCGGCTTATAACGCCGAGGCCGACTTTCACCATCAGCACCGGTTTTCAACACCGTGGCGTCTTCCACAATAGCACCGGCTTACAAGGCCGCGGGTGTTTGCTATGTCTACATCAATCCAACAGTGGCTACATACAAACAAGTTGCCCAGCTCACGGTTCTGAAATCACCGTCTTACGGTCCAAACTACATTGACATCGACATGTTGGTGCAGTGGTCGCCAATACGAGCCGCCCAAACGGACAGCCACGCAAGTCGACATGACTAGAATTTGGTTCCCTTCAACAACCAGCCGGAACAAACCATCAACCGGATCATTGGGACAATCATGCGGGATCATCTATAACCTGCCTTCCGGTGGAGAAATCTCAATACGCCTCTTCGAGACAACTTAAGACTCGGGGGCTACAGACATGGCAAGACGCATTTGGTTGTTTTCAATAAGAAGCCCAGGTCTTCTGCAAGATAAAAAAATTCGGCTCAACAAGTTTAAGTCGAAGCGGTTTGTGACCCGCTGAAGCCTTACCGGTTAATCTCGCTTCAGAGAGCCAGAACCGGTTAAAGTACAGTGACCTGCTGAATCTATTCTAGTCAATCTCACCTCAGAGACCCGGAGCCGGTTCACACAGTTGACAGCCAATCTCGCTTTAGAGACCCTGAACTGATGTCAATATTATAAGCACTTATCAGTCAATCTCGCTTCAGAGACCCTAAGCCGGTTCACATAGTTGACGACCAATCTCGCTTTAGAGACCCTGAACTGATCATAAGCTCCTAACAGTCAATCTCGCTTCAGAGACCCTGAGCCGGTTCACGCAGTGGACGGCCAATCTCACCCTTAGAGACCCTGAACTGTACTGGAATACTAGGGATACTCATGCCCTGCTGTGTCTCTAGCTGGGACGCTGCGCTCATCAATTCTCACCTGGAAACCGAGTGTTGCTCTGAGTTTGAAGTCAGCGAGTCCTCTTGGCGGAACCAGTGTCCGTGTCTCTCTTTGGTTCGTTGCGCTCATCAATTCTCGCCTGGAAACCGAGTGTTGCTCTGAGTTTGAAGTCAGCGAGTCCACCCAGAAGAACCGGTGGATGTGTCTCTCTCTGGTTCGTTGCGCTCTTATCAGTCAATCTCGCTTTAGAGACCCTGAACTGGTATAAGCTAAAACAGCTAAGCTTTTACCAGTCAATCTCGCCTAGAGATCGTGAGCCGATCCAAATTGACGGCCAATCTCGATAGAGACCCTGAACTGGTGTGAGTTCAAGCATCGAGTCCACCCAGAAGAACCATCATATGAGTTTTTTGAGGAAAAGCAAAGATCATCATCACACATTGCATCATACATTGCATTGCATCATACATTGCATCATATTCACATATCATGCCAGCTTATCAAAGCTGGGTTAGAGCAAGATTATGATAAAAGGAGCAATGTTATAACATCTCCGGGTTGAGCTTCTTTAAGCCGCCCCCCAACAATGCAGAATATGTTCTGTCTTGTTTATTTTTTGCAGGTATTGTCTCTTGAGATGAGCCGCCATTAAGCATTCTGGATCTTTTAATAGCCAACATGGCTGGATCTTCATGGTTTATCATAACCAGTAATAAATGATTGGGGTTTTTCAAACCAGCTCAAAGAAACCATTATCTTTTAAAGAGCCGCCCTGTCAGATATAATGCCATGTCATTTAATTGACCGGCTCTTGGACTTCTTTAAATTGTGCTCTGTAGTAATCTACAACACTCATGGATTTCTTAAATTTATATTTGCCGGGTTGCACCGCAACCACGAGCAGGGATTTCATATCAAAGGATTTATTCCAGGATATTCATTCCGGGTTATATTACAACCACGGTCAGAATTCATTCGACAAATTGTGGTGAGTCATAGTATTCTAATAATAGTCCCCAGTCGCCGCAGGCAGACGACCCGACACTTGGGGGCTACACTATTCAAGTCCAGTTTATATCAAATATACAAAGTCCCATGTCACTGCAAGCATGCACCACGACACTTGAGGGCTAATGCAAGCCGGTTTCCAAGTCCCAGCCCAGTAATTCTTACTGACCCGACACTTGGGGGCTACACCGCTCAGATCAAATTTTCTAAAGTCCCAAGTCGTCGCAGGCGTGCGACCCGACACTTGGGGGCTACAGTATTCAGCGGTTTAGCAGATTATGAGACTCAAATTGAAGACCCGACACATCACATTCTGATGAGCCGGCCCTTGGGGCTACAGGTAATATGGGCATATCAAAAACTTTTAGGAGAATTCTCAAGATATTAATTATGGAGTTTCAGTTGTTAGACCCGGTGTCACCAACATTTATGACCCAGCGTTGTCAAAAGATCATAATCCGCCAGATTTTATATAAGCTGCCTTGCTTCACAACAATGGAAGTCCGGCTTTACATCAGATGGATTTTCATCTCAATATTTTTATCAAGTCAGCTGGATTCTAACTATTTAACCCAGAGTCACCAATGATAATGACCCGGCATCATCAATGATTATAACCCGGCGGAGATGACCCGCCAAGTATATTGGAAGCCGACTCAATGGCATTTGGGTGTTCTATTTTCAATATTTTTCAAAGGACATTGACAAGCCGACTCATATGCAGAGAAGACCCGGATTTCTGAGGAGCCATTATACAAACCGGCCAAAGGAGCAAACCGACCACTTCCCATATTTGTTATTTTTATTCCAGGAGATTAGCATGAATAAATTCAAACTAATCTGGGGGCTAATGTCGGGGATATACCCCGCGGTATGACCCGGCCTGATGATTCACAGGAGACCTGTTAAAGACATAACATCTTATTAAGTGACCCGGCAGGCGAGTCACAGGACGACCAAACTCAAGACCCGGCGGGTGAGCCGGCGCCAGATGGCTCACGAGATAAAGACCCGACGGGTGAGCCGGCACCAGACGGCTCACGAGATAAGACCCGGCGGGTGAGCCGGCGCCAGGCGGCTCACAAGAGAAGGCCCACAAGAGAAGGCCTGCGAGAGAAGGATTCCATTAAAGGAAATAAGACCCGGAGTAGGATTCATGAGAGACGAGTCCTAATCCTACTCATAGTAGGACTCTATTTGTAAGCCTACCCTCTCCGCTTATATAAGGAGGGGTAGAGCACCCCTAGAGGGACAAGCTGACAGATAGACAAGATTGAGAGGAGACAACTCCACAAGTTTAGACAACACAATAGATTAGAGGCTCTCGTGATTAGAGGTAGCGATTAGCACCCTTGTAACCGAGAGATCTTCATCATCATCAATATCAGACAAGCAGGACGTAGGCTTTTACCTCGACCAGAGGGGCCGAACCTGGGTAAAACTCCCTGTCTTCTCGGTTCCAACCAACCCCTTCAAGCCGCCACGTAGTTGCGTCTCGCCCCGAACCTAAGTCCGAGACCCGGACATATGTCGTGACAAAACCACAACAGTAGCAAAAGTAACAGTAGCAGTTTTATAGTGATTGTAACAGTAGCAGCTGAGAAGTAACTTAGCAAAGCTCAATATGTGGAAAGCTCGGAGTCAATGGATTAGAGATTGATAGTTATGTTGGATAGCATTCATCATGCAACAATTATAACCTAGGGTGACACAGAACTAGCTCCAATTCATCAATGTAATGTAGGCATGTATTCCATATATAGTCATGCGTGCTTATGGAAAAGAACTTGCATGACATGTTTTGTCCTACCCTCCCATGGCAGCGGGGTCTTAATGGAAACTAAGGGATATTAAGGCCTCCTTTTAATAGAGAACTGAACCAAAGCATTAGCACTTGGTCAAAGTGTGCCATTACCTTTGACTACAAGGACCACGTCAAGTGCTCGGCCAGCACAGGCGCGCTCCCCTTGCTCTGCACACCCACCATCAGCAACGTCCTCGTCACCAAGACCCTCATGGATGGTGGCTCTAGACTCAATGTCCTCTTTGTCTAGACTTCGAGACACTACATGTGCCCTATGATCAGCTCATGCCAACCAGACCCTTCTCAGGAGTAATCGATGGCTCCATCATACCCCTAGGGTAGGTGCACCTCCCAGTCACCTTCGGCAAGCATGGTAACTACCACACCGAGCTCATTGACTTCGACGTCACTCACATCGGCCTGCCGTACAATGCCATCCTCGGGTACCATGCCCTCGCCAAGTTCATGGCGGCAACTCAACATGGCTACAACGTACTCAAGATGCCAGGGTGCAACAACATCATCACGACTGCCTGCGATGAGAAGGATGGAGTCTGCTCCCTCGGACGCGCCTGCCAGGCCGCGGCGGCCGAAAACTCTAACGACGAGGGCAACGTCTTGCCTCCCGAGGACACCCGCAAGAAGCAGAAGTAGCTCCTCCCTAAGAGCCGCCAGGGTGCAGGGACCTCCACTGTTGGCGTCTTTGGGCCCGCGTCCACTGCTGAGGCGCCTCTCCCTCCCGCATAGGAAGGTGGGCCTAGCGCCTCCCTCAGGGCGGGCTCGGGGGCTTCCACTTGGAGAGCTTCCGACCTGACCGGTGCCACTAGAGAGGTGTTTGGGCACCACTCGGAGGCGTGCTTTGATGCGCGCCCCCACAAGAAAGAAGCAAGGCGCGAAGCTCCAGGAGCACGGGAGTTCATCACCAACGCGATCGAGGAGCTTCAGGAGACGGAGGCCATGCGCGACGAGCGGCGCCCTGCGCCATCTAGTGCGGCTGTCGTCCCCGACGATAGGCTGCGCGTTTGCGTCAACATCCCGGGCCTCAACATGGTTGCATCACAAGGCCTCTTCTGGCCATCGCGTGTCGGACGTAGTGGGGGCTACCCCTGTGACTTCATTCCCATGCCCAATGGCCTCGTGACGCGTGCGCTGCGTACCAGCGCCTCATGCAGACCGTCCACGCGTCTCATGAGGCCCGGTGCTATGCGGTTCTTCGGGAGGTCCCAAACCCTCATGAGCCCCCTGGGCCTCGCGGGCCCCTCGAGCCTTTGGAGCCCTCAAGCTCGTGAAGATCAAGCTTCGACAACTACCCAACGCCTCAGCAACACCGTTGCTAGGTGACCTTTTGGTTTGTTTAATTGAGGGCGCCCCTCGGGCAGCATCATCCTCAAGATGTTATGGGATGCCCCTGCAGCTGTATCGTTTTGCGCATGCGTCAGACCGATTCCGCATTTGACGAATTTCTTAAGTATTCCAACTGCATGTCCGGTGCTTCGTCACCATGAATGTCGTTGCGCCCTTACAATCCTGCCCTTGACCGCCTCATGATTAAGGGCTCGCACGACGTCTATGCTCGGTTCTGTCCCTGCAGCATTGATAAATCCAAGTGGTCGAGCTCTGTCTCGCGGGCCGGCCCCGTGTACATCACCTCCCAAAGGCCCTTGGTTCTTGTCCTTGCATGAGTTAATCGAGTGTGGGTGAGTCAGGGCACCTGGCTTCGTTCGTATAACCGTTGTTCGGCGCTTCGCCATCACGAGAGCCGCGCGTCGAGTGTATTTCCTTGGGTTTGTCACATGAGAAGACTTGGCATAGCGTCTATGCTTGGGTCTGTCCCTGCAGCGTCGATAAACCCAACGACCGAGCTCTGTCTGGTGGCCTGGCTTCACGCATGTCACCTCCTGGGGTTGTTGGTGTTTAGCCTTCTCATGCGATGTCCTCCGAAGATTCATTCAGTGCAGGTTACCCACATCCCACAGGTTTTACAAGTGCGCCTCGTGCTATAAAAATTCAGGCGCAACCCGCCTTTGAGGTAGGGCCTCGTGAGTCCTGCGCTGGCTCGCAGGTGTCTAGATACAGCTCCTCCAATTCTATCATGCCAGCCACGCGTACGAACTTATTGTGCTGTACACGCCCGAAGAATCTAACACAGAGCTCCCTTCCCATGCCAAAGTGGAAGCCCCGTGCTCCACGCTGGCGGATGACACTGTCGCTCATCGGCTAATCCCACACCCAGTGGAAGCCCCATGCTCCACGCTGGGGGATAAACAACTGAGGGCGCCCTAGCGGTTGCACCAACCTCAGGATGGCCTCCCAACTCTTCGCACGGCCCCGTCATGCAGCGTTCCCCTGGGATGCACGCGCGAGGGGGCTGATCGGGAGCTACGCTCAGGTCAGGCCTCGCGTGAGCCACCTCACCAAGTTCTGGCACCTGGTCTTCTCGCATCCCTCCCAGGCAAAAGCTAGCGAGGAAAGGTATGAATTCACCTCACGAGCATTGCTCGCACGTCAAGGAGGACCCCTGAGCACCGTGACTCAGGGGTCTCACTGATCACATAGCCCCTCACCCCTTCATCTTGCCCTGGCGATCCGGAAGCCCCAACGGGGGTCAAGATATGCGCGGGATTGGGCCGTGCCGACGCAGAGCACTAAGGCTCTCCCAATAAACCTTGTCGTCATCATCTTTCCTTCGTTGGTGCTTCTCACACGTCAAGGGGACCCGTGAGCATCGCGACCCAGGGGCCTCACTGGTCACGTAGCCCCTCGCCCCTTGGTCTCATCCTAGCGATCCGGATGCCCCAATGGTGGTCGAGGTATGCGCGGGATTGGGCCCTGCTGATGCAGAGCACAAAGGCAAGCAGGAAGGAAAGAAAGCACGGGAGGAAATCAAAAAATTCAAACAGTTATTACAAGCACTGAATGTCTCGCGAATTCAAACAAGTCTTAGTCCTCCGCAAGTGATACGTCTCCAATGTATCTACTTTTCCTAACACTTTTTCTCTTGTTTTGGACTCTAATTTGCATGATTTGAGTGGAACTAACCCGAACTGATGCGGTTTTCAGCAGAACAACCATGGCGTTGTTTTTGTGTAGAAATAAAAGTTCCCGAAATGGAACAAAAAAAATTTGGAGATTTATTTTGGAATATTTGAGGAATTATGGAGGCACAAGCCACCTGAGAGGGGGCCCAGGGTGCCCACCCTCCACTAGGGCGCCAGGCCCCCCTCGCGCGGCCTGGTGGAGGGTGGACACCTCGTGGGTCCCCTGACCCTAATTCCAACACTATAAATTCACAATTCTCCGGAAAAAATCAGGGAGAAAGTTTTACCTCGTTTCGCTATACGGAGCCGCCACCACCTCCTATTCTTCATCGGGAGGCCAGATCTGGAGTCCATTTGGGACTCCGAAGAGGGGAATCTTCGGTCTTCGTCATCATTAACCCTTCTCCATCACCAATTCCATGATGCTCCCCACCGGGAGTGTGTAATTCCTTCGTAGGCTTGCTAGTCGGTGAGGAGTTGGATGAGATTCATCATGCAATCGAGTTAGTTTTGTTAGGGCTTGATCCCTAGTATCCACTATGTTCTAAGATTGATGTTGCTATGACTTTGCCATGCTTGATGCTTGTCACTAGGGCCCGAGTGTCATGATTTCAGATCTGGACCGTTTATGTTATCATCATTACATCTATGTTCTTGATCCGATCTTGCCTAGTCATAGGCACCTATTACATGTTATGATCCGTCAACCCCATAGTGATAATATTTGGGATACTTCACGATGATGACCGTAGTTTGAGGAGTTAATGTATTCATGAAGTGCTAATTGTAAGGGCATATTTCTCCTTAAGTGGTT
This sequence comes from Hordeum marinum, assembly GCA_022496015.1. Classification (NCBI taxonomy): domain Eukaryota; kingdom Viridiplantae; phylum Streptophyta; class Magnoliopsida; order Poales; family Poaceae; genus Hordeum; species Hordeum marinum. The sequence goes on from CM039673.1 coordinate 279,398,116, forward strand.
TTGGTGATTGATGACAATGCCTTTGCGGACTAATCGTGTGCATTGAGCATTTCAGATATCTCATGTCTAGGCACAAGACGATTCGGTGCCCCTCGGAGCTTATCGAAGACAGTTGTTCTCTATGTTTCCTTTTGGTGGATTTGAGTCGTAGGAAAGCCGTACTATTAAGAGGGGGTCCGCTTCTGAAAGGTTTGGGTGGAATCAACACGTACACATCTATCCTATCTGCACCACCTTTCCTTTACTTCGATGGAGCACCAGCCGTTTTCCTCGTCTGTGCAAAGTGAAGCCTGCGGGGCTACTTGTGTTTAGTGGCCAACGGTAGTACCGCTCAAGGGAGCGGTAGTACCACAGGAGCCCGCGGTAGTACCGCTCAGAGGAGCGGTAGTACTGCTGACCCCTGCCCTAATACGTACGCCTGCAGTACTAGGCGCAGATGTATTTTTTTACATCCACCCTAGTGCGATAGTACCGTGATGCAGTTCTAGTACTACAATGCCGGACTTTTTCGTAGTTTCGTCCTCATCGGAGGTAGGCACGGAAGTAATTTTTTGCTTCCGTGCACCTCCAAGTGCCTGTCTCTACCGACCTTGCGATAGTACCGCATGGGCTCGTGGTAGTACCGCTCCGGCGGTTCTACCGCTAGCTGCCTAGTGCATTCAGCCTGAGTTTGATACTCCCGTGCGAGCGGTAGTACCGCAGGCTGTAGCGGTAGTACCAAAAGCACTTGCTGTAGTACTGTGGTATGTTGCGGCAGTATCGCGACACGCGAGGCTGAGGGTGGGGATAACGGTTGTATCTTTCCCCCACTATAAAAGGGAGGTCTTCTTGCTCAAGAAGACCACCTCTTCCTTTCCCAAGCTCCATTGTTGCTCATTTTGGGGAATGTCGCATGGGAAACAAAATTTTTCCTACGCACACGCAAACCTATCCATGGTGATGAGCATCTACGAGAGGGAGAGTGGATCTACGTACCCTTGTAGATCGCTAAGCGGGAAGCGTTAAGAAACGCGATTGGTGTAGTCGAACATCCTCGCGATCCAAATCGCCGAGCGTCCCGCAATCTCATCACGATCCGTCCCGCGATCCCATCATGATCCGTCCCGCGATCTCATCACGATCCGTCTTGCGATCTTGATCACGATCTGTCCCGCGAACTCATCACGATTCGTCCCGCGATCTCATCACGAACCGTCTCGCGATCTCGATCACAGTTCTTCCGATCTAGCGCCGAACGGACGGCACCTCCGCGTTCAGCACACGTGCAGCTTGATGACAATCTCCACCATCTCGATCCAGCAAGAGGAGGTGGAGAGGAGAGAGAGTTCACCGGCAGCGTGACGGCGCTCCGGTGATGGTGGTGGAGCAATTCCGGCAGGGCTTCGCCTAAGCGCTGCAGAAAACCGATCTAGAGGAGAAACTATGCACCGGTGGAACGGGTAGCACGTGGCCGAAAATTCTGTCCAAAAACCACCCAATCCACTAGTATATATAGGAGGAGAGGAGAGGAGAGGCAGCCAAGGCCTTTGGGTCGGCCGAAATAGGAGGTGGGAGCAATCCTACTTCACCTCCAATCCTAGTTGGAGTAGGATAGCCTCCTATTGGCTGATTTTCTACTTTTTGCTTTAGGACTTTCTCTCCTGCGCCATGGGCCTTTGTGGCTGTTTTCCCAGCCCACTAAGGGCTGGTTATTATTCTCCCACAGCCCATGGACCTCTTGGGGTCGAAATACCCCTCCCGGAGGTCCCCCGGTACACTCCCGGCACTCCCGGTACACTACCGATACTCCCGGTACACTACCGATGAGCCTGAAACTTTTCCGGCGACCAAACTGGGACATCCTATATATGAATATTTACCTCCGGACCATTCCGGAGCTCCTCGTGACGTCCGGGATCTCATCCGGGACTCCGAACAACCTTCGGTCACCACCATACATAACTCTACACTACCGAAACGTCACCGAACCTTAAGTGTGCAGACCCTGCGGGTTCGAGAACTATGTAGACATGACCGAGACACCTCTACGGTCAATAACCAATGGCGGGACCTGGACGTCCACATTGGTTCCTACATATTCTACGAAGATCTTTATCGGTCGAACCTCTATGTCAAGGATTCAGTTAATCCCGTATAACGTTCCCTTTGTTCTTCGGTATGTTACTTGCCCGAGATTCGATCGTCGGTATCTCCATACCTAGTTCAACCTCGTTACTAGCAAGTCTCTTTACTCGTTCCATAATACAAGATCCCGTGACTAACACTTAGCCACATTGCTTGCAAGGCTCATTGTGATGTTGTATTACCGAGTGGGCCCTGAGATACCTCTCCGTCACACGGAGTAACAAATCCCAGTCTCGATCCATGCCAACTCAACAGACACCCTCGGAGATACGTTTGATACACACAAGGCACTCCTCCGATATCCGTGAGTTGCATGATCTCATGGTCATAGGAACATATACTTGACATGCAGAAAACAGTAGCAATAAACTGACACGATCATATGATATGTTTGTAGTTTGGGTCTTGTCCACCACATCATTCTCCTAATGATGTGATCTCGTTATCAAATGACATCTCATGTCCATGGCTAGGAAACCTTAACCATCTTTTGATCAACGAGCTAGTCTACTAGAGGCATACTAGGGACATGGTTTTGTCTATGTATCCAGACATGCATTTAAGTCTCCGATCAATACAATTATAGCATGGATAATAAACGATTATCATGAACAAGGAAATATGATAATAACTAATTTATTATTGCCTCTAGGGCATATTTCCAACAGTCTCCCACTTGCACTAGAGTCAATTATCTAGTTCACATCACCATGTGATTCGCATTGTTATGAATCTAACACCCAATGAGTTCTGGGGCTCGATAATGCTTTGCATGTGAGAGAGGTCTTATAGTCAACGGGTCTGCGATATTCAGATCCGTGTGTACTTTGCAAATTTCTATGTCAAACCGAAAACACTGCTACCACACTCCACTTGGTACTATTCCAAATGGCTGCTCCACTATACGTATCCAGATTGCTACTACGAGTCATCCGGATTGGTGTTAAAGCTTGCATCGACGAACCTAGTAATTCTTTGTCTACACGTTCATAGTGACTTCCCATATATAATGACATCATTAGTTTCAATCTTTGAACCTTTCAAATTTGAATCCGAACCTTCATTTGATCATATCTTGCAAACCGAACACCTTTTCAATTGATTCCTTTTTGCCCCTAAATACTCGTTCCATATATTTTTGTTCATAACCATCGTACTTTGGTTCAACTTCTTTTGACCTTCTGAATTCAAATTCAATTCATACTTAATTTCACTATAACTTGTGTTGTAGTGTTCCATTTCAATTAATTCCTTTTGAACATTCATGTTGTTCTCCCCATACCTTGGATCCTCTTTCATAGTCTCTCCAACCTAAGCTTATATAGCAATAGTTCATCATCCATTAACTCTTTTGAGTTGATTCCTCCACTTTCACTTTACAACATAGTTAGAACCTATCTTTCTTATTTAACCTTAGTATGTTGTTATATTCGCTCCAAGACATGTTTTGTTCTTGCGTTCTTTTGGTTCTTTGTTTTGGCATGAATGTTTATTGAATGTTATTTGCTTACGATAGATTTCTCGGAGTGTGACGAGTAGAATTATCCAGATTGTGAGAGCGACTATCTTCATCAAGTAATACCGGGCAAGTTCACATTAACCATGTTATTACCTACGTTTTTCAAGTTGCATTAGTTCAACCTTCCCACCCATTGCATGAAAAGTAGGTACTTGGAAACTTGGTTACTTGACTAGTATCATGTGGTAGGCCACCCAAATATCCTTGTTACTTTGGCCGGGAAGTTATTTTATTTTGCTATGCTTTTAGTAGACGGGGTTTTGGTTGAGTGACTACCATGAGAGTTGTGAGACTTAATTGATGATGAAGACCTCAAGACTCCAAGTTTTATTTTCAAGACCTGATTATGCAATATATATCTGGGTGGATGATGGCTGAAACGGCGCCCTGGAGAAACTAGTGGTTAGCCTAGGTGTTGCTGGAGAAGTGACAGTATTCGCGTGGAAAGTTCCACCCAGGCACAAAGAGATGGATGGATACTTCAAGACCCGAGGCTTACCTGCACAGCCACAAGTCATTATGGGCTCTGGCTTGGTTGGACATTGTGGTGACTCTAGACAGCCGGTGCTACGAGATGTAGAAGAACGGTAGGAATGGATGGGCACCGACAGAGTCTTAGAGGAACCCCTTGAAAGACCATGTTTTGGTCATCCGTTTCTCAAACACCCTGAAGTGTGAGGAATTCAACGGAGGCGATCAAATCTTGTGGGGAATGTGTGCAAATCTCCGCAGAGTACTCAAACCTAATCGATTAGTCGTGTCCACGGTCGTGGACAACTTGAGCCAAAGGAACTGAAACTATCAGGAAGTCTCAACACAAATAATTATAATGATGAGGGTATTATTGTTAACTTGGGTATGAGAATTGGTTGGTGGAACCATCTCATTAATCAACCAACTTTGTAGTAATAATTTCTGCATTACCTCTCTCTTGTTGTATGAAAAATTTGCTTTACGCAAAACTTGAACTTATAGCCCCACCTGCCATATATGCATATAGTATAGATGATTATTTTTCACCCCCTCTTTTGTGACTTGCCGGCATATTCAAAATGCTGACCTACACGATTGCAACGTCTCATGTTGCAGATACTCTTGTTCAACGAGTAAGAGTACGATTCAGGGTTACGATCTACACACAACCTGCCGATGGTGTTTATTGGGACTCCACTCCCGTTGATTGTTTCTGCTGAGATTTTAAGGTATATATCAGTTTTACGTTAATTTCATGTGATTGCACTTTGATATATACACTGATGTACTGTATGTGCCAGCATGCTGATCCAGGGATGGCACAGAACACACAGAGGCTTGACCTTTCCAGGTCGGGTCGCTACACAAGAACACCCACCCCAACAAGACCGGCGACTTTAACCCCTCTTATGTTTTGTGTCCTGCTAGTGATGGGCATGTTTATGCCAAATATGTTGGTTATTCTTATGAGTACATTGAATGATGTATTTGGGTTCCTAAGACCCTTGTTGCTAACATGAAAGGACCCATTAAAGAATGGGTACCTAAAACCAAACATTGATCTCTTGTAGGGGTTTGCTTTCGAAGGAACGTCATGGTTGCTCGACAGTGGAGCGACAAATCATATGACTGGAAGCAAGGACTTGGTGGTGGACGTTCATCCTGACACATCTTTGGCCACCCAAGTCTCATTTGGTGACGATGCAATTTCAAAGGTATTGGGTCTTGGCAAGGTGATAATCTCTCCGTAACTCTCCATAGAGAATGTTATGCTTGTTGAGACCCTCGCATACAATTTACTTTCTGTTCATCAATTCGCAATCATGGGTTTTAGTACCTTCTTTGGTATCGACTCTATGAACCTTTTGTGGAGCAAGACTCTTAAAGTAGCTTTTGTTGGGCATGTCGAGAATGGTATCTATGTGGTGAACTTCTTGAAGCGACCCACTAAGACCATGACTTGCTTAATGGCTAAAGTTGATGTGGGATGGCTTTGGCATAGCCGGATAGCCCATGTCAATATGAGATCTTTGCAAATCCTCCTCAAAGGGGATCACATTCTTGGACTAACAAACGTGAGTTTTGCCAAAGATCGTGCTTGTGGTGCTTGTATCGAAGGAAAGCTACTTGAAAAGGCCATCGTCCAACTACTACAATCTACTCAAAGAGGACCTTAGAGCTCCTTCACATGGATCTCTTCGGGCCTCCATCTTTTGATAGTCTTGGTGGAAGAAGATATTGCTTGGTGATTGTGGATGATTACTCGAGATATACTTGGGTATATTTCTTCAAGAGGAAGAGTGAGACCCAACAGACCGTCATCGACTTTGCAAATGAAGTCCAATGTCAACATGATGCGAATATTCTGATGATCATAAGTGACAACAGCACTGAGTTCAAGAACCACACCCTAAATGAGTTTCTCTGTGATGAAGGGATAAAGCACCAATATGTTGGGGAACGTTGCATGGGAAACAAAAAAATTCCTACGCTTCACCAAGATCAATCTAGGATATGAGCATCTACAAGAGGGAATTGTGGATCTACATACCCTTGTAGATCGCTAATCGGGAAGCGTTAAGAAACATAGTTGATGTAGTCGAACGTCTTCACGATCCAAACTGCCGAGCATCCCGCGGTCCAACCACAATCCGTCCCGATCTAGCGCCGAACCAACGGCACCTTCGCGTTCAGCACACGTATGGCTTGATGACGATCTCCACCTTCCCGATCCAGCAAGAGGGAGCAGAGAGGTAGACGAGTTCTCCAGCAGCGCGACGGCGTTGCAGTGATGGTGGTAGAGCTATTCCAGCAGGGCTCCACCTAAGCACCGCTGAAAACCGATCTAGAGGAGAAACTGCGATCTAGAGGAGAGGTAGTGTTTGGGAACGTTGCATGGGAAACAAAAAAATTTCCTACGCACACGCAAGATCTATCCATGGTGATGAGCATCTACGAGAGGGAGAGTGGATCTATGTACCCTTGTACATCGGTAAGCGGTAAGCGTTAAGAAACGCGGTTGATGTAGTCGAACGACTTCGTGATCCAAATCGCTGAGCATCCCGCGATCCAATCACGATCCGTACCGATCAAGTACCGAAACGACGACACCTCCGCGTTCAGCACACGTGCAGCTTGATGATGATCTCCGCCTTATTGATCCAGCAAGAGGGAGCAAAGAGGTGGACGAGTTCTCCGGCAGCATGACGACGCTCTTGCGATGGTGGTGGAGCTATTCTCGCAGGGCTTCGCCTAAGCACTGCAGAAAACCGATCTAGAGGAGAAACTATGCACCAGAGGTTAGGGTTGCACGTGGAAGAAGAACTAGTGCAAAACCCCTAAAATCTCTAGTATATATAAGAGGAAGAGAGGAGGAGGCTTGGCCCTCAAGGGACCAGCCCAACTTCGGCCGAATCAAGGAGAGAGGAGTCCTCCTCCTCCACTCCTGGTAGGATTAGGACTCCTTCCTTATTTTGGCCTTTTTGCCTTTTTCCACCTTTTCTCTTTGGGGTTTTCTCTCCCGGCCGCATGGGCCTTTGTGGGACTTTCCACCAGCCCACTAAGGGCTGGTATTCACTCTCCCACAACCCATGTAGCCTCTTGGGTCGAAATACCCCTCCCGATGGTCTCCCGGTACACTACTGATGAGCCCGAAACTTTTCCGGCGACCAAAATAGGACTTCTTATATATAAATCTTTACCTCTGGACTATTCCAGAGCTCCTCGTGACATCGGAGATCTCATCTGGGACTCCGAACAACCTTCGGTCACCACCATGCGTAACTCTATACTACCGAAACATCACCAAACCTTAAGTGTGCAGACCCTGCGGGTTCGAGAACTATGTAGACATAACCGAGACACCTCTATGGTCAATAACCAATAGCGGGACCTGGATGCCCATATTGGTTCCTACATATTCTACGAAGATCTTTATCGGTCGAACCTCTGTGTCAAGAATTCAGCTAACCCCGTATGATGTTCCCTTTGTTCTTCGGTATGTTACTTGCCCGAGATTCGATCGTCGGTATCTCGATACCAAGTTCAACCTTGTTACCGGCAAGTCTCTTTACTCATTCCGTAATACAAGATCCTGTGGCTAACACTTAGTCACATTGCTTGCAAGGCTTGTTGTGATGTTCTATTACCGAGTGGGCCCTGAGATACCTCTCCGTCACATGGAGTAACAAATCCCAGTCTTGATCCATGCCAATCCAAAAGACACCCTTCGAGATACCTATAGAGCACCTTTATAGTTACCTAGTTACGTTGCGACGTTTGGTACACAAAAGGTACTCCTCCGATGTCAGTGAGTTGCATGATCTCATGGTCATAGGAACATATACTTGACATGCAGAAAACAGTAGCAATAAACTGACACAGTCATATGCTACGTTTGTAGTTTGGATCTTGTCCATCACATCATTCTCCTAATGATGTGATCCCGTTATCAAATGACATCTCATGTCCATGACTAGGGAACCATAGTCATCTTTGATTAACGAGCTAGTTCACTAGAGGCATACTAGGGACAAAGTGTTGTTTATTTATCCACACATGTAATGTGTTTCCGATCAATACAATTATAGCATGGATAATAAACAATTATCATGAACAAAGAAATATAATAATAAACACTTTTTTATTGCCTCTAGGGCATATTTCCAACAGGTAGCATGTGGCTGTTTTTTTGTGTCCAAAAAACCCACAAACCTCTAGTATATATTGGAGGAGGGGAGGAGGAGGCTTGTCCCCCATGGGGCCAGCCCTTTGCTTCGGCTGAAGTGGGAGGGAGTCCTCCTCCTCCACTCCTAGTAGGATTAGGACTCCTTCCTTTTTCCCACTTTGGCCTTCTTTCCACCTTGGGTTTTCTTCCCTAGCCGCATGGGCCTTCTGTGGGACTTCGGCCAGCCCACTAAGGGCTGGTATTCCTCCTCCCACAACTCATGTAGTCTCTTGGGTCGAAATACCCCTCCCGATGGTCCCCCGGTACCCTCCCGGCACTCCCGGTACACTACCGATGAGCCCGAAACTTTTCCGGTGACCAAAACAGGACTTCCTATATGTCAATCTTTATGTACGGACCATTCTGGAGCTCCTCATGACGTCCTGGATCTCATATGGGACTCCGAACAATCTTTGGTCACCACCATACATAACTCTATACTACCGAAGCGTCACCGAACCTTAAGTGTGTAGACCCTGCGGGTTCGAGAGCTATGTAGACATGACCGAGACACCTCTACGGTCAATAACCAATAGCAGGACCTGGATGCCCATATTGATTCCTACATATTCTACGAAGATCTTTATTAGTCGAACATCTATGTCAAGGATTCAGTTAATCCCGTATGATGTTCCCTTTGTTCTTTGGTATGTTACTTGCCCGAGATTTGATCATCGGTATCTCCATACCTAGTTCAATCTCGTTGCCGGCAAGTCTCTTTACTCGTTCCATAACACAAGATCACATGGCTAACACTTAGTCACATTGCTTGTAAAGCTTATTGTGATGTTGTATTACCGAGTGGGCCCTGAGATACCCCTCTGTTACACGGAGTAACAAATCCCAGTGTTGATCCATGCCAACCTAGCAGACACCCTTGGAGATACCTGTAGAGCACCTTGATAGTCATCCAGTTACGTTATGATGTTTGATACACACAAGGCACTCCTCCGGTGTCCGTGAGTTGCATGATCTCATGGTCACAGGAACATATACTTGACATGCAGAAAATTGTAGCAATAAACTAACACAATAATATGCTACGTTTATAGTTTGGGTCTTGTCCATCCCATCATTCTCCTAATGATGTGATCCCATTATGAAATGACATCTCATGTCAATTGCTAGGAAACCTTGACCATCTTTGCTCAACAAGCCAGTTTACTAGAGGCACACTAGGGAAAAAGTGTTGTCTATATATCCACACATGCAATGTGTTTCCAATCGATACAATTATAGCATGGATAATAAAAAATTATCATGAACAAGGAAATATAATAAGAACCATTTTATTATTGCCTCTAGGGCATATTTCCAACAGTCTCCCACTTGCACTAGAGTCAATAATCTAGCTCACATCACTATGTGATTTACGTTGTAATGAATCGAACACCCATACAATTCGGGTGTTGATCATGTTTAGCCCTTGGAAGAGGTTTAGTCAACGGGTCTGCAACATTCAGATCCGTGTGCACTTTGCAAATATTTATGTCCTCCTCCTTGATGTACTCGCGGATGGAATTGAAGCGTCGCTTTATGTGTCTGGTTCTCTTGTGAAACCTTGGTTCCTTGGCCAGGGCAATGGCACCAGTGTTATCACAGAACAGATCCACTCGATTCAGTGCACTAGGCACTACTCCAAGATCCGTCATGAACTCCTTCATCCAGACACCTTCCTTGGCTGCCTCCAAGGCTGCGATGTACTCCGCTTCGCATGTAGAATCAGCTACCATGCTTTGCTTGGAACTGCACCAGCTTACCGCCCCCCATTAAGAATAAACACGTATCCGGTTTGCAACTTAGAGTCATCCGGATCAGTGTCAAAGCTTGCATCGATGTAACCCTTTACGATGAGCTCTTGATCACCTCCATAAACAATAAACATTTCCTTAGTCCTTTTCAGGTACTTAAGGATATTTCTGACCGCCGTCCAGTGCTCCATTCCTGGATCACTTTGAAACCTTCCGGCCATACTTATGGCAAGACTGACATCGGGACTTGTGCACAGCATTGCATACATGATAGAGCCTATGGCTGAAGCATAGGGGATGACACTCATCTTCTCTCTATCTTCTGTAGTCACTGGGCATTGAGTCTTACTCAACTTCACACCTTGTAACATAGGCAAGAACCCTTCTTGGATTGATCCATTTTCAACTTCTTCAAAACTTTATCAAGGTATGTGCTTTGTGAAAGTGCTATCAAGCATCTCTATCTATATCTATAGATCTTAATGCCTAATATGAAAGCAGCTTCTCCCAGGTCCTTCATTGAAAAACTCTTGTTCAAATATTCCTTCACGCTTTCCAGCATTTCTATATTGTTTCCAATCAGCAATATGTCATCCACATATAATATTAGAAACGCTATAGAGCTCCCACTCCCTTGTAAATACAAGCTTCTCCATAAACTTGTATAAATCCAAACGCTTTGATCACCTCAACAAAAGCGCTTGTTCCAACTCCGAGATTCTTGCACCAGTCCATAAATGGATCACTGGAGTTTGCAAACTTTGTCAGCATTCTTTGGATCGACAAAACCTTCTAGTTGCATATATACAACTCTTCCTCAAGGAAACCGTTGAGGAACGCTATTTTGACATCCATTTGCCAAATTTCATAGTCAAAATATGCAACTATTGCTAACATGATTCTGACGGACTTAAGCAACGCTACGGGTGAGAAAGTCTCATCGTAGTCAACTCCTTGAACTTGTGAAAAACCCTTTGCCACAAGTCAAGCTTTATAGACGGTGACATTACCGTCCGCGTACGTCTTCTTCTTAAAGATCCATTTGTTCTGAATGACCTTTCGCCCTTTAGGTAATACTTCCAAAGTCCATACTTTGTTTTCATACATGGATCGCATCTCGGATTTCATGGCCTCTAACCATTTCTCAGAATCCGGGCCCATTATCGCTCCTCCATAGCTCGTAGGTTCATTATTGGCCAACAACATGACCTCCAAAATAGGGTTGCCGTACCACTCAGGAGCAGTACGCACCCTTGTCGACCTACGATGTTCAATAGTAACTTGATCTGAAGTTTCATGATCATCATCATTAACTTCCTCATCAACTGTCATAGGCTCCACAGAAACATCTTTTTGTGGTGCGCTACTCTCTGGTTGAAGTAAAGGTTCAATAACCTCGTCAAGCTCTATTTTTCTCCCACTCAATTCTTTTGAGAGAAACTATTTCTTAAGAAATGTTCCATTCTTGGCGACACACACTTTGCCTTCGGATCTGAGATAGAAGGTATACCCAACTGTCTCTTTCGGGTATCATATGAAGACACATTTCTCCGCTTTGGGTTCCAGCTTTTCAGGCTGAAGCTTTTTGACGTAAGCATCACATCCCCAAACTTTAAGAGACGACAATTTTGGCTTCTTGCCAAACCAAAGTTCATATGGCGTCGTCTCAACGGATTTCGATGGTGCCCTATTCAAAGTGAATGCAGCTGTCTCTAATGCATAATGCCAAAGTGATAGTGGCAAATTGGCAAGAGACATCATAGGACGCACCATATCTAATAAGGTTAGATTACGATGTTTGGACACACCATTACACTATGGTGTTCCAGGCGGTGTCAATTGTGAAACAATTCCACACTGTCTTAAGTGACTGCCAAACTCATAACTCAGATATTCACCTCCTCGATCAGATCGTAGGAATTTAATCTTTTCTCAACTTCACTCTGAAATTGCTTGAACTTTTCAAACGTTTCAGACTTGTGTTTCATTAATTAAATATTACCATATCTATTAAGTCATCATTGAAGGTGAGAAAATACCAATATCCACCGTGCGCCTCAATGCTCATCAGACCGCACACATCAGTATGTATGATTTCCAACAAGTCACTCGCCTGTTCCATTGTTCTAGAGAACGGCGTTTTAGTCATCTTGCCCATGAGGCATGGTTCACATGTGTCAAGTGATTCAAAATCAAGTGACTCCAAAATTCCATCAACATGGAGCTTCTTCATGCGTTTTACACCAATATGAGCCAAATGGCAGTGCCACAAGAAAGTGGTACTATCACTATCAACTCTACATATTTTGGCATCAAGGTTATGAACATGTGTATCATCACTATCAAGATTCAATATGAATAAACCCCTCACATTGGGTGCATGACCGCAAAAGATTTTACTCATATAAATAGAACAACCATTATTCTCTGATTTAAATGAGTAACCGTCTCGCAATAAACAAGATCCGGATATAATGTTCATGCTTAGTGCTGACACTAAATAAAAATTATTCAGGTTCATCACTAATCCCGATGGTAATCGAAGAGAGAGCGTGCCGACGGTGATCACATCAACCTTGGAACCATTTCCCACGCGCATCGTCACTTCGTCCTTTGCCAGCCTTCATGTATCGTAGTTCCTATTTTGAGTTGCAAATGTGAGCAACCGAACCGGTATCAAATACCCACGCACTACAGCGAGAGCTAGTAAGGTACACATCAATAACATGTATATCATATATACCTTGTTTGTTGTTGGCCGCCTTCTTGTCATCCAGATACTTGGGGCAGTTCCGCTTCCAGTGACCAGATCCCTTGCAATGAAAGCACTCAATTTCTGGCTTGGGTCCAGCCTTGGGTTTCTTCACGGGAGGGGCAACTATTTTGCCACTCTTCTTGGAGTTACCCTTCTTGCCCTTGCCATTCTTCTTGAAACTAGTGGTTTTATTGACCATCAACACTTGATGTTCTTTCTGGATTTCAGATTCAGCGACTTTCAGCATCACAAATAGCTCGATGACTGACTTGCTCATCCCGTGCATGTTATAGTTCATCACAAAGCTCTTGTAGCTAGGTGGCAGTGATTGAAGAACTGTGTCAGTGATCGCCTCTGGTGAAAGGGGCATCCCTAACTCTGCCAGACGAGTCGAATACCCAGAATTCTAAGTATATGTTCACTGATAGACCCGTTCTCCTCCATTTTGCAAGCATAGAACTTATCGGAGGTCTCATACCTCTCGATCTAGGCATTCTTCCTAAACATAAACTCCAACTCCTGGAACATCTCATATGCTCCATGACGTTCAAAACGTCTTTGAAGTCCCGATTCTAAGCCATAAGATATTGCACATTGAACTATTGAGTAGTCTCCAGAACGTGCCTCCCAAGCGTTCTTAACATCTTCGGATGACGTGTCAGTGGGTTGGTCACCAAGCGGTGCATCAATGACATATGACTTTTGGGAAGCCGTGAGGATAATCCTCAGATTATGGGCCCAGTCCACAAAGTTACTTCCATCATCTTTCAACTTAGCTTTCTCTAGGAACGCATTAAAATTCAGGGGTGCTACTGCGCGAGCCATTGATCTACAACATAAATAAGCAAAGGTGACTAAGACTATTGTTCAAGATAATGAGTTTAGTTAATAAAATTACTAAAGCTCCCACTCAAATTGACATCCCTCAGGCCATCTGAGTGATACATGATCCAAATTCACCAACTCAAGTCCGATCATCACATGAGTTGAGGTGGTTTCAATGGTGAACCTCATCATGTTGATAATATCTAGTATATGACCCATGTTCGACCTTTCGGTCTCTTGTGTTCCGAGGCCATGTATGTACATGATAGGCTCGTCAAGTTTAACCTAAGTGTTTCGCACGTGCAACACTGGCTTGCACCCGCTGTATGTGAACATAGAGTCTATCACACCCGATCATCACGTGGTGTCTCGACACGACGAACTTTCGCAATGGTGCACACTTGGGGAGAACACAATTTTACCTTGAAATTTAAGTGAGGGATCACCTTATAATGCCACCGTCATCCTAAGCAAAACAAGGTGCATAAAAGGATTAACATCACATGCAAATCCTAAGTGACAATATATGGCCATGAACTTGTGCTTTTGATCTCCATCTTGAAAGCACCGGTATGATCTCCATTGTCACAGGCATAACACCATGATCTCCATCATTGTGTCACCATCGGGGTTGTCGCGCCCACCATGCTCATACTACTATAGCTACCGTTTAGCGATAAAGTAAAGCATTACATAGCGCTTAATGATTGACACACATGTCATACAATAATTAAAGACAACCCTATGGCTCCTGCCGGTTGCCATACTCATCGACATGCAAGTTGTGATATTCTATACAAAACATGATCATCTCATACATCACATATATCTCATCATGTAATTGGCCATATCACATCACGACATACCCTGCAAAAACAAGTTAGACGTCCTCTAATTGTTGTTGCAAGTTTTACGTGGCTGCTACAGGTATCTAGCAAGAACAATTCTCACCTACGGAAAACCACAACAGTGATACATAAGTTGCTTTTCAACCTTCTCAAGGACCGCCTTTGTCGCATCTGATCCAACTAAAGTAGGAGAAACAGACACCCACCAGCCATCTTTGTGGAATGAAGTTACACGTCAATCGATGGAACCGGTCTCTCGTAAGCGTACGAGTAAGGTTGGTCTGGGCCGCTTCATGCCACAATACCGCTAAACCAAAACACGACCAAGGTAGGAAGCAATCTAAGCATCAACGTCCACAAACTTTTTGTGTTCTACTCAAGATCTCATCTACACATAGACCTAGCTCATGATGCCACAGTTGGGGAACGTTGCATGTGAAACAAAATATTTCCTACGCTTCATCAAGATCAATCTAGGAGATGAGAATCTACGAGAGGGGAGAGTGGATATACATACCCTTGTAGATAGCTAAGCGGGAAGCGTTAAGAAATGCAATTGATGTAGTCGAACGTCTTCGCGATCCAAATCGCCGAGCGTCCCGTGATCCAATCATGATCCATCTCGATCTAGCGCCGAATGGACGACACCTCCGTGTTCAGCACACGTACAGCTTGATGACAATATCCGCCTTCTTGATCCATCAATAGGGAGTGGAGAGGTAGACGAGTTCTCCGGCAGCGCGACAGCGTTGCGGTGATGATGGTGGAGCTATTCCAGCAGGGCTTCGCCTAAGCACCGCTGAAAACCGATCTAGAGGAGAAACTGCGATCTAGAGGAGAGGTAGCACGTGGCTGTTTTTCTGTGTCCTAAAAACCCTCAAACCTCTAGTATATATCGGAGGAGGGGAGGAGGAGGCTTGGCCCCCAAGGGGCCAGCCCTTTGCTTCGGCCGAAGTGGGAGGGAGGAGTCCTCCTCCTCCATTCCTAGTAGGATTAGGACTCCTTCCTTTTTCCCACTTTGGCCTTCTTTCCACCTTGGATTTTATTCCCTAGCCGCATGGGCCTTCTGTGGGACTTCGTCCATCCCACTAAGGTATGGTATTCCTCCTCCCACAGCCCATGTAGCCTCTTGGGTCGAAATACCCCTCCCGATGGTCCCTCGGTACCCTGCCGGCACTCCCGATACACTACCGATGAGCCCGAAACTTTTCCGATGACCAAAACAGGACTTCCTATAAAACAATATTTACCTCCGGACCATTATGGAGCTCCTCGTGACATCTGGATCTCATCTAGGACTCTGAACAACCCTCGGTCACCACCATACATAACTCTATACTATCGATATGTCACTGAACCTTAAGTGTGCAGACCCTGCGGGTTTGAGAACTATGTAGAGATGACCGAGAGACCTCTACGGTCAATAACCAATAGCGGGACCTAGATGCCCATATTGATTCCTACATACTCTATGAAGATCTTTATCGGTCGAACCTCTCTGTCAAGGATTCAGTTAATTTAGTATGATGTTCCCTTTGTTCTTCGGCATATTACTTGCCCAAGACTCGATCGTCGATATCTCCATACCTAGTTCAATCTCGTTGCCGGAAAGTATCTTTACTCGTTTTGTAACACAAGATCCCGTGGCTAACACTTAGTCACATTTCTTGCAAGGCTTATTGTGATGTTGCATTACTGAGTGGGCCCTAAGATACCTCTCCGTCACACGGAGTAACAAATCCCAGTTTTGATCCATGCCAACCCAGCAGACACCCTCAGAGATACCTGTAGAGCACCTTTATAGTCACCCAGTTATGTTGCGACATTTGATACACACAAGGCACTCCTCCGGTGTTCGTGAGTTGCATGATCTCATGGTCATAGGAACATATACTTGACATGCAGAAAACTGTAGCAATAAATTGACACGATCATATGCTATGTTTATAGTTTGGGTCCCGTCCATCCCATCATTCTCCTAATGATGTGATCCCGTTATGAAATGACATCTCATGTCAATGGCTTGGAAACCTTGATCATCTTTGATCAACGAGCTAGTTTACTAGAGGCACACTAGGGACAAAGTGTTGTCTATATATCCACACATGCAATGTGTTTCCAATCAATACAATTATAGCATGGATAATAAACAATTATCATGAACAAGGAAATACAATAATAACCATTTTATTATTGCCTCTAGGGCATATTTCCAACACAATATCCCACACCTTACACCCCCAACAAAATGGTGTTGCGGAAAGGAAGAACCGGACGTTGATCGATGCGGAAAGAACCATGATGGCGGAGTTTAAATCTCCGTACAACTTTTGGGCCGAAGCCATCAACACAACATGTCATGCATCAAATCGGCTCTATCTCTGCAAAGGATTGAACAAGACTCCTTATGTGATTCTTACCGGGAACAAGCCTGACCTCAAATACTTCCGGGTGTTCGGTTGTAAGTGTTTCTTTCTCAAGAAAGGTGCTCGTTTGTCTAAATTTGAACCTAAAGCCCATGAGGGCATATTTGTTGGTTATGCTGCAAACTCTCATGATTACCATGTCCTCAACAAGTCCACAGGCCTCATTGAGGAGACGAGTAACACAGAGTTTGATGAAAATAATGGCTCCCAAGTGGAGCAAAGTTGTCTTTGTGATGTAGGTGATGAAATTCCTCCCCAAGCCATAAGAAGAATGGGTGTGGGATACTTCCTCCCCATTGAGGAACCCCTTGTGGCTGAAGAAGAAGGACAATGTTCCACTCAAGTGGAACCATCATCGATGCAAGACCCACACACTTCCGAAGAACAAAAGGAAGGTCCTCTACTACATGGACAAGATCAAGGGCAAGATCAATCTACTGATGATGGTGTTTCACCAAGTGATGCCCAAGATCAAGTTCCTGTCTCCGAGCAAGCTCAAGATCAAGATCTTCTTCAATATCAAGAGCAAGCTCACGAAGGCGCTCAAGATCATCAAGATGATGACTCTCAGAATGTTATCCCTCAACCTTCCATGGAGGAAATGTTAGATGGACGAGCCGCCAAGAATGCTGCCAAGCTCAAACTTAGACAACATTTGTTGGAGAACGTCTATGACGACTTGCAAAAGGGGTAACCACTTGTAAACAATTAAAAACTTTTGTGAACATCACGCGTTTGTTTCTTGCATTGAGCCCCTTAAGGTACAAGATGCGCTCAAGGATATGGAGTGGGTTGAAGCTATGCACGATGAACTCAACAACTTCAAGCGCAACCAAGTGTGGCGATTGGTGCCAAGACCTCAGGAGAACCACAATGTTATTGGAACTAAAGGGATCTTCAAAAACAAGCAAGATGCAAACGGTATCGTCATCCGCAACAAGGCAAGATTTGTGGCACAAGGATACTCCCAAGTCGAGGGTATCGACTACGGTGAAACTTTTGCTCTTGTTGCTCGCGTTGAATCTTTTCACATGTTGCTTGCATATGCCTCTCATCATAACTTTAAATTATATAAAATGGATGTCAAGAGTGCTTTTCTTAATGGTCCTCTTAAGGAGTTGGTATATGTCAGGCAACCCCCGGGGTCCAAGGATCCCAAGTTCCCCAATCATGTATACGTTCTTGATAAGGCTCTCTATGGCCTTAAGCAAGCCCCACGTGCATGGTATGAGCACCTTACCGAGATGTTGCAAGACCGTGGGTTTGAAATTGGGAAAATTGATCCCACTCTTTTTACAAAGAGGGTCAACGGGAACTTGTTCATATGCCAACTATATGTTGATGATATTATTTTTGGTTCTCCTAACAAAGCTTTCAATGAAGAATTTGCCACTTTGATGACAAATAAGTTTGAGATGTCTATGATGGGAGAGTTGAAGTTCTTCCTTGGTTTCGAAGTCAAGCAACGATGTCAAGGTACGTTCATCAATCAAGCTAAATACACTCAAGACATGCTCAAGAGGTTCAAGATGGATGAGCTCAATCCTCCCAAGGCCAACACTCCCATGCAAGTCAAATGCCATCTTGACAGTGATCCCAATGGTAAAGTGGTGGATCAAAAGGTATATCGCTCCATGATTGGATCCTTGCTTTACCTTTGTGCATCTAGACCGGATATCATGTTAAGTGTGGGTATTTGTGCACGATTTCAATCCGCACCTAAGGAGAGTCACCATGTGGCTGTCAAGCGAATCATTCCATATTTGGCTCATACCCCAAAATTTGGCTTATGGTATCCCAAGGGGGCTTTGTTTGATCTCGTTGGATATACTGTCTCGGATTGGGCTGGAGACAGTGTGGATAGAAAGTCCACTTCTGGAGGCTGCCAATTTCTTGGTCGGTCTTTGGTAAGTTGGTCTTCAATGAAACAAAATTGTGTTTCTCTCTCATCCACCAAGGCTGAGTATGTAGTTGCTGCCAGTTGTTATGCACATATTCTTTTGGATGAGGCAAACTTTAAAGGATTATGGTGTTAATTGTGACAAAGTGCCTCTTTACTGTGATAATGAAATTGCCATTATGATCTCCAGTAACCCAGTTCAACATTGCAAGACGAAGCATATTGATATTCGTCATCAATTCCTTCTGGAACACGTCAAGCGAGGAGATATAAATCTCATCCATCTGAGCACTAACGAATAACTTGAAGATATATTTGTGAAGCCATTGGACGAAGCAAGATTTCGCGAGTTAAGGCATGAGCTAAATATCATTGATTCGAGCAATGTGGATTGACTTAGTGCACACCTCACCACACTCATCATTATGTCTTGTCTAGGTGTAGGCATGAATTTAAGGGGAGTCTAGTTCTCTCAATGAACTATCCCTCCCCTTATTATGCATAAACTAATCAGAGTCTTTCACATCCACCATTTTTGATGGTTACTGTGCTTCAAAAGACAAGTCTTTGTCATGGGCCAAGGATAATTCTTTGCGGTGCCATACCATTTGACTCAAACATAGGTGGCTCTAGGACCATCGCCCTCTCTTCATGCAAAGTAGTGGCTCACTGTTTGGTCCGAATTTCTCTTTCTACTCTGTTGGACCATGCTCTTGTTTTGACTTGCATCTTTGTCTTATCGTGTCTCTCGTTTTTGTGCGAAAAGAAAACTTTCCTTTCTCTTATTCTCTTTTCTCTCTGAAAACTTGCACTTTGTGGGCAGCATGGTACTACCGTGGCAAGCCACGGTACTACCGCTGGAGTTGGACTGCCCCTGTGCTTGCACAGGTGCGTCCCCAGCATGGTACTATCGCCCCAAAACACGGAAGTAAAAAATTACTTCTGCTCCCGGAGTAGTACTGCCGCTTATCGCGCGGAAGTAAAAAATTACATCCGCTCGTTGAGCGGTACTACCGCGATGATCGCGGTACTACCCTGTCGTCGAGTGTGCGTGGGGGTTACGAGCCGGTAGGGGGAGTTCAAACTCCCCCATACCCATTATATCTTCCCCTCACGTGTCTCTCTCTCTCGTCCTCACAACCGGCGCTGGAGCACCTCACCGGATCTCCGTCTTCGACCACCCTCCTCTCATTCCCTCCGGTGGGATCATTCCCCACCTCCTCCTCTTGCCATGGAGCCCGGTATTTCCTCGAACTCTTCTCGTTTTGCTTCTCTATTTTAATCTAGGTTTTGGGGAAATATGAGTTGGTCTAGTGTTTTTTGATCAAATCTGTGCATGAGGGGATGTTTTGAGTGTGTTAGTGCGGTAGAAGTGCGTATTGTTAGGATACAACAGGATAACTTTTGATCTACGGTAGTACCGATCTGGTCTTTGATCTGTGTTCATGCGAAATCTTCCCCGTGCGATACTACCGCACCTAGTGTGGTACTACCGCTCGTCAGGCGGAAGTAAAATTTTACTTCTGCTCCTGCCACGGTACTACCGCTCGCTGCGGTACTACCGCGTCCGGAGCGGTAGTAATTTTTTACTTCTGCTCGTTGGGCGGCAGTAAATTTTTACTTCCGCTCCAGCCATGGTACTACCGCTCATAGCGGTACTACCACGTCCGGAGCGGTAGTATTTTTTTAATTCCGCATGAACCACCGGTACTACCGCTCGATCAGAAGCTACCTCATTTTGTCCTGTTCATTCTCACCTCTACATGTTTTTCATGTCTGCTTTCGTCTTTGCCTTACCTTTTTCGTTTGTCTCTTGCGTTTGCATTGTGTGTCATAGGTGGTGGCTTTGGTTCTGGCTCCGGTCCAAGACGCTCGAATCCCTCTCGCGACACTAGCTCAAAGCATCTTCGCAATCCAGATGCTCCTGAGGGGTCCAATGCCCCGCCACGCCATTTCAAGAGGACCGCATCCAAGGTAAAGGAGCCAGTTGACAATTATGAGGACATGCCTCAAGCTAAGTTTGTGTCTCATCGGTTGATCGACCCTTATGTCAAACCAAGGGAACATTCTAGGGCCAATGAGTTGTTTTGGACCAAGCAGTAGTTTCTCATCCACATTGATGTAATCAAGGGCAAGAAGAATCTATATGTTCCTGTCCAATGGATTGAGATGGCTCATATGAGGAAGCACCCAACATACTTTGGTCAGGCTCTGAGTTTGGTGGAGCAGTTTGCTATCGAGAACATCATCTCATTCCACCTCGACTTTGATCCCGAGATTGTGGGTCAGTTCTTTGCCTCTGTCCATTTCCACACTGATGTGCAGCGGAACATGACTTGGATGACCAATGGAGAGAGGATGTCTACTACCTGGAAGGAGTTCATGGACCTGCTGAATGTTCGTGATGAGGGGCTTGAGGAGCCCGTTGGATTGCGCCCTCACGGCAACCCCCAGCCAACACGTAAGCAACAACTCGTGCCATACTATATTCTAAAGACTTTACCCTCTGGTGAGCAAGTTTCTGTGCTCAACCCATTCCTTGATGTCATGCACCGGATCTTTAGCAACACTCTGTTTCCTCGCATGGGAGACAAGGACAAGGTGCACTCCTATCTGGTGGATATGTTGCTACTATGTGAGAAAGGAAGAAGTGAAGAACTTGACCCCCTTGATGTTTCTCACATTATGTGGACGGAGCTTCGCACTGCTGTGTTTCATTGTAAGGTCCCCTGTAAGAGCACATTTCTCCATGTGTGGTTATGGTAATTGATGACACCCCTATGGACTAATGGTTTCCTTGAGTTATATTCGAAGGATTTGTCCATAGGCACTTCTTGAAGTCCATCTGTTGGGTTTCAAGGAGTTTACATGATGACCAAGGTGGTATTCGAGGTTTATCCAAAGATTGGTCATGTGAGAGTTGAGCTTATTGCAAGCATGTCTTGAGCATTCATGATTAGCTTAAAGACATCATCTTCATGAAGAGTGAAGATAAGATACAAGGTTGATCAAGACTAAGTCAAAGAGTGAATCAAGTGATCAACACACAAAGCGTGCATGATGTATCGAGTGGGATCAAGTGATCCCATGGTATGGTAAGTATTGTCCATTACGATTTGTGTACTAACCCATGTTCCTTGTGAGAGTTGTTTGTGGGGTTAGGCTTATGTCCATGGGATTGCATCAAGAGGAAGATCCCATACAACCCATGGAAGATGACATAAAGTGGTGATCGTTATCAAGGTTGCGGTGTGCAAGTTCAAGTGAAGCATCACAGAGGGATCATGCTTGAAGCTTGCCATCCATTGTGGTGACAATGGACTTGTGAAGATGTGCCGAAGAGTAGCTCACCCATAGCGGAGTATGGGGGATCAATCATCTATTCTTCATCAAGCCAACGCAATCAAGAAAGGTGGTCCATCTTGAGGAAGTCAAGATCGTCATCATCTAGCTCAAGTGGACTATGCGCAAGGCTAAGGTTTGACCTTGATAGGGTTTTCTATTTTACCGGTCTCATAGTGGTAGTTGGGAGACTGGGTTATAGGGTAGGTAACCGTGCTATCAAGGGGGCTCTCAAGTGAGTAGCTTGATCGTATCATTCGTTGAGAGCTCAAACCATTGCATTCTTGGCATCATCATCTTTCTTGGTTCTTGGTTGGTTTTTCTCCTTTAGGTTTCTTGAGCTTATGGTCAACTTCATGACTAGCTCAAGTTCATCAAAAATGGAGTCCATATGATTATTCTATGATGTTTTCGAGGTTGGAGTTTTTGCCGGTTCTTCATTGTAAGAGGTTTCTCATCTCTACACCTTTGGCATTCTTATACTGCCTCTTCTTAAGAAAACCTGAATCCAACAAGCTTGAGTTTGCTCAATTCGGAGCTCATTTGCAGAAGTTGTGGCAGTTCTAGTTTTGTTTGTGTTCTCCGTTTTCCTTCTCTGTGCAAAAGGAACGCCTGGGAGGTGTTTGGGTTCAGTGGCCTATGGTAGTACCGCTGTCTCCTACCCTGGCCGCTACACCTACGGTAGTAGGCGCGGATGTGATTTTTTACTTCCGCCCTACTACGGTAGTACCGCGATTCTCGTTCGGTACTACCGTGCGGACTTTTTCGCAGAGGTTCCCTCTGCGGAGGTTGGCACGGAAGTAATTTTTTACTTCAGTGTGCCTCCAGTGGTTGTCTTTGGTAACCGTGCGGTAGTACTGCACGGGCTCGTGGTAGTACCGCTCCGGCGGTTCTACCGCTTGAGCCTCTATGCTAAAGGCCAGCGCCAGCTACTTCCGTGCTCGCGGTAGTACCGCTGAAGGCTGCGGTAGTACCGCAAGCCATCGTAGTAGTACCGTGATTACTGTGGTACTACTGTGATGCGCAGGGCTAAGTGAGTGGGTAACGGTTGGATATTTTCCCCACTATAAAAGGGGGTCTTCTTCCTCAATGGATCTTATCTTTTGGAGCTCGTGTTGTTCCCCCATTGTTGACCTTCTTCGAGCTTGCTATCTCTCAATCCCTCCAATGATTCTTGCTAGTTCTTGAGGAAAAAGAGAGAGGAGATCTAGATCCACATTTCCACCAATCACTTTCTCCTCTAAGTGAGAGGAACCCCTTGGATCTAGATCTAGGAGTTCTTCGTGTTCTTCTTCGTTCTTCCTCTCATTTCCTCCCTAGCATTAGTTGCTTTGGTGGGAGTTGGGAGAGAAGGACTTGGGCACTCCATGTGCCTTTGCCATTGCACTTGGTGCATAGGTTTGAGTTCTCCACGGTGATACGTGGAAGTGAGAAGTTGAGAAGCTATTACTCTTGGGTGTTTGAGCACCCTAGAGCTTGTTCCTCTTGGGTGCTTTGGTGCCCTAGACGGTTGGTGGTGCCTCGGAGCTCAATCATTGTGGTGCAAAGCTCCGGGCAAGCTTCGGGGTCTCCAATTAGGCTGTGGAGATTGCCCCGAGCATTTGAGATCACCTCGGAGCCACATTCCATTGTGGTGAAGCTTCGTGGTGTCGTTGGGAGCCTCCAATCAAGTTGTGGAGATTGCCCCAACCTTGTTTGTACGGGTTCGATGACCACCCTCAAGGGTCCCTTAGTGGAATCACGACATCTTGGATTGTGCGAGGGCGTGAGGAGATTACGGTGACCCTAGTGGCTTCTTGGGGAGCATTGTGCCTCCACACCGCTCCGAATGGAGATTAGCATCCGCAAGGGTGTGAACTTCGGGATACATCATCTTCTCCGCGTGCCTCGGTTATCTCATACCCGAGCCCCCTTTACTTATGCACTTTACTTTGTGATAGCCATATTGTTTCTTGTTATATATCTTGCTATCACCTAGTTGTATATCTTGCTTAGCATAAGTTGTTGGTGCACATAGGTGAGCCTAGTTGTTTTAGGTTTTGTGCTTGACTAATTAAACGATAGTTTTATTCCGCATTTGTTCAAGCCTAAACTGTAATTATTTTAAAGCGTCTATTCACGACATCCACGTCCTTTCATCCCCATTTATGGGCCCTACTTTCTCCTCCTGATTCGTACTACTTTGGAGAAGACCCTTCCGGATAAGGACTTTCAGGAGCACTTGTTTCTTCATGAGCCCATTCGTCTACGTATGAAGGACAAGTGGGCCAACACCACCACTAAGCCATCTCCTACTCGTATGGAGGTTGATGAGGATGATATCGAAGAGGAGGAATATGACAGTTCCAAGGCATATGAGCCACCATCTTTTGAGCCATCTTGGGCCAAGAAGCTCTCTCACAAGATGAAGACCTTGTTCTGCATGCAGGCCAAGGGACAGTATCAGGCTCACGTTGCTCAGAAGGAGAGTCGCCAGCGTGACAATAGGATTCCGCGGAAGCTTGGCGAGGGCATCTCGAGTGGGTTTGAGAAGGACATCACTCCTGAGGCTACTTGGATGGCAAAGCAGCAGTTCTAGTGGGCTGATTCAGATGAGGAGTCCATCCCAACTGCATCATAGGAGGAGCCAGATGACTGATCTTTCTGCCTAGGAGCTACCACCTATGTGTTAGGTGTCCTCTCTACCTTTTTGGTGTCTCGATTCCAAAGGGGAATAGAGAGTAGGATTTGTGAGTATTTGCGTCATTTCTTCGTCGTATCTTTTGTTTCATTGAACTTTGGTTTATGTCCTTTGTGTGTGAGACTAGGAAACTTCCTCTATCATATGGTGTGAGACATATGCTATCACTCCTATCTTATTATTGTCCAGTATGATTCGTAGTTTGTGAGTCTGTCTCATATGTACCCTTATCTTCATGCTCACATGTTGTGCCTTGTTTCCGTACTTAGTGTTATTCATTATGTTACAAGGATTGCATTATTTATAAAATATAGGGGGAGTGTTGATCCTAGTGTGTGTGCCTTGCAGTCCAAAGCATATCTATAGAATGCACACATCTAGGGGAAGCCTGTCTATATTTTATAGATCTTGGGTTTGCATATGCTCATTTTATATCTTTATGTGCAAAACCCGTATTGTCATCAATCCACCAAAAAGGGGGAGATTGTAAGGGTATTTTTCTCCTTAAGTGGTTTTGGTGATTGATGACA
This sequence comes from Hordeum marinum, assembly GCA_022496015.1. Taxonomy (NCBI): domain Eukaryota; kingdom Viridiplantae; phylum Streptophyta; class Magnoliopsida; order Poales; family Poaceae; genus Hordeum; species Hordeum marinum. Next base: position 279,423,515 of record CM039673.1, read on the forward strand.
ATGCCTTTGTGGACTAGTCGTGTGCATTGAGCATTTCAGATATCTCATGTCTAGGCACAAAACGATTCGGTGCCCCTCGGAGCTTATCGAAGACGCTTGTTCTCTATGTTTCCTTTCAGTGGATTTGAGTCGTAGGAAAGCCGTACTATTAAGAGGGGGTCCGCTTCGGAAAGGTTTGGGTGGAACCAACACGTACACATCTATCCTATCTGCACCACCTTTCCTTTACCTCAATGGAGCACCAACCGTTTTCCTCGTCTGTGCAAAGTGAAGCCTGCGGGGGTACTTGTGTTCAGTGGCCAGCAGTAGTACCGCTCAAGGGAGCGGTAGTACCATAGGAGCCCGCGGTAGTACCGCTCAGAGGAGCAGTAGTACCGTTGACCCCTGCCCTAATACGTACGCCTACGGTACTAGGCGCGGATGTAATATTTTACATTTGCCCTAGTGTGGTAGTACCGTGATGCAGTTCCGGTACTACCGTGCCAGACTTTTTTGCAGTTTAGTCCTCAGCGGAGGTAGGCATGGAAGTAATTTTTTTACTTCCATGCACCTCCAAGTGCCTGTCTCTACCGACCATGCGGTAGTACTGCATGGGCTCACGGTAGTAATGCTCCGGCGGTTCTACCGCTAGCTGCCTAGTGCATTCGGCGTGAGTTTGATACTCCCGTGCGAGCGGTAGTACCGAAGGTTGCATCGGTATTACGGCAAGCACTTGTGGTAGTACCATGGTCTGTTGCGGCAGTACCGCGACGCGCGGGGCTGAGGGTGGGAATAATGGTTGGATCTTTTCCCCCACTATAAAAGGGATGTATTCTTCCTCAAAAGACCACCTCTTCCTTTCCCAAGCTCCATTGTTGCTCAAAGCTCCATTTTAGCCCGATCTCTCTCCCTAGCTAATCAAAATTGTTGATTTTCTAGGGAATGGTTGGGAAGGCCTCGATCTACACTTCCACCAAGAGAAATTTGATTCCCCCACTAATCCCTTGCGTATCTTGTTAGTCTTGGGTGTTTGAGCACCCTAGACGATTGAGGTCACCTCGGAGCCACATTCCATTGTGGTGAAGCTTCGTGGTGTTGTTGAGAGCCTCCAATTCAGTTGTGGAGATAGCCCCAACCTTGTTTGTAATGGTTCGGTTGCCGCCTTCAAGGGCACCAATAGTGGAATCACGGCATCTCGCATTGTGTGAGGGCGTGAGGAGAATACGGTGGCCCTAGTGGCTTCTTGGGGAGCATTGTGCCTCCACACCGCTCCAACAGATACGTACTTCCTCACAAGGGAAGGAACTCCGGTAACACATCCTTGTCTCCACCGGCTCCACTTTTGGTTATCTCTTACCTTTACTTGTTGCAAGCTATTATTGTGTTGTACCCCTCGCTTGCTTGTGTACTTGTTGTGTTTAGCATCATATAGGTTATTCACCTAGTTGCACATCTAGCCAACTTATTTGATGCTAAGCCTAAATTGTTGAAGAAATTTTAAAAAGTGTTAGTTGCCTATTAACCCCCCCTCTAGTCAAACATATCGATCCTTTCACTAATGCTTTGTTCCGGTTCTCTATTAAAAGGAGGCCTTAATATCCCTTAGTTTCCTTATGGACCCCGCTACCACGGGAGGGTAGGACAAAAAATGTCATGCAAGTTCTTTTCCATAAGCATGTATGACTATATACGGAATACATGCCTATATTACATTGACGAACTAGAGCTAGTTCTATGTCGCCCTAGGTTATGACTGTTATATGATGAATATCATCCAACAAATACTCTGATCCAGTGCCTACGAGTTTTACACTTATTGTTCTCGCTAAGTTACTACTACCGTTGTTACTGTTACCACTGCTATCAAACCATATTACTGTGCTACTGATCACTTTGCTGCAGATATTTATCTCCAGGTGTGGTTGAATTGAGAACTCAACTGCTAATACTCTCAAATATTCTTTGGCTCCCCTTGTGCCGAATCTATAAATTTGGGTTGAATACTCTACCCTCGAAAACTTTTGCGATCCCTTATACTTGTGATTATCAAGACATTTTCCGGCGGTGTTGTCGGGGAGCATTGCTATATTTGTTGAGTCACTTGGGATTTATATCAAAGTATCACTATGAAGAATCTCAAGGATACTAAAACCAAGATTATTTCCTCTAAGACGAGGGGAGGTAAGGAACTGCCATCACACTCTGCACTTGATTCACCTTCTTTTATGAGTAAACTTGCAACACCACCACATGCTATTAATCCTGGTATGATGATGCTACTTATGCTATGAATGATGCTTATGATGATGCTAGTACCATGCTTGATGATACTATGCCATTAGGTGAATTTCTTGATGAACAAATTGCTAGAGCTAAAGAGAATGAAATATTGAAACCGATGAGAGCTTTGAAACTGATGATTATGAAACACCTAATAGGCCTAGCATAGAACTTTGAAACTGATTATTATGAAACTTTGAAACTGATGATTTGAAATGCCTAAGAGACCTGAAGGTTATGCTTTAGATGGATAAATAGCTAGAGAGATTCTTGCTTGTAAGGATAGGAATGATGTTAAGAAACTACTATGCAAGTATAAGGAAAAGACTTTGAATGCTAAAATGAAATGTGATCCTAAGTTTGCTACTTCACCTATCTTTGTTACTGATAAGGATTATGAATTGTCTATCGACCCAGAGTTAATTACTTTGGTTGAATCTGATCCTTTTCATGGCTATGAAACTGAAACTGCGGTAGCACACCTTACTAAGCTGAATGATATAACCACCCTATTTGTTCATGATGAGAAGATTCGCTACCATTATATTCTCAAATTATTTTCGTTCTCATTAAAGGGTGATGCTAAGCTATGGTACAATACTCTTACTCCTGGTTGTGTGCGTAGTCCCCAGGATATGATTTACTACTTCTCTGAAAAAATATTTTCCTGCTCATAAGAAAGAAGCTGCCTTGCTCCTGGTTGTGTGCGTAGCCCCCAGGATATGATTTATCACTTCTCTGAAAAATATTTTCCTGCCCATAAGAAACAAGCTACCTTGGAGGAAATATTTAACTTTGTGCAAATGGAAGAAGAGAGTCTCCCACAAGCTTGGGGGAGGCTTCTCCAATTTCTTAATGCTTTACCTGATCATCATCTTAAGAAAAATGAAATACTTGATATCTTCTATAATGGACTAACTGATGCTTCTAGGGACTTCCTAGATAGTTGTGCTGGTTGTGTTTTCAGGGAATGAACTGTTGAACAAGCTGAGGAACTATTGAATAATATATCGAAGAACTATGATGATTGGACTCTTCCTGAACCACCAATTAAACCCACTCCGAAGAAGAGGGGTATCTTACTTCTCAGTCCCGAAGATATGCAAGAGGCAAAGAAATGTATGAAGAAAAAATGTATTAAAGCTGAGGATGTTAAGAATTTACCACCTATTGAAGAAATACATGGGCTCAACACACCACCACCTCCACAGGTGGTAGAGGTAAATTCTTTATTAAAGTTTGATGAAGTTGATATCCCTTACAATTAACATCCTAGTCAATGCTTATATGAGTTTTATAACTACATTATGAAATAAGAGCACTGCAATGCAAATGTTCTGAAACACTTGAAATATAATTCTGATATGATTGCTCGCTTGAATGATTTGTTATTTAGAGTCAGTAATGATGTTAGAGGTGTAGGAAAACATGCCTCTATGGTTCAAACTCAATTAGAACAAGGTGGTAAATATCAAAAAGAATTGTTGGTTGAAATGAATAATAATATGAATGTGCTATTAGAGTAGCAACTAGAGGAGGTAGAATGACCCAAGAACCTCTTTATCCCGAAGGTCATCCTAAAAGAATTGAACAAGACTCTCAAGGAATTAATGTTGATACACCTAGTCCTTCTAAGAAGAAAAAGAAAAAGAAAAATGATAGGACTTTGCATGCTTCTAGTGAACCTGAGTTAGAAAAAGCTCCTGATGATAATAATGATGTTTCTATTTCTGATGCTGAAACTCAACCTGGTAATGAACATCCACCTAGTGGTAATGATACTGATAGTGATGTTTGTGAGGGTACCCAACCTAGTAATGATAAAGAACCAGATAATGATGTAGAAATAGAGCCTGTTGTTGATCTTGATAACCCACAACCCAAAAATACATAATATAATAGAAAAGACTTTGTGGCAAGAAAACATGGTAAAGAAATAGAACCATGGGTTCAAAAACCCATGCCTTTCCCACCTAAATTATCTAATAAAAAGTATGATGAAGAATTTGAACGCTTTGCTGAAATGATTAGACCAGTCTTTTTGTGTACCCGTTTAATGGATATCTTAAAGATGCCTCCCTATGCTAAGTATATGAACGACATCATCACTAATATAAGAAAGATACCTAAAGTAGAAATCTCCACCATGCTTGTTAATTATTCTTTTAAGGATGGAGTGCCTAAAAAACTTGGAGGTCCTAGAATACCAACTATACCTTGCTCCATTAAAAGAAATTATGGCAAAACTGCTTTGTGTGGTTTAGGAGCTGGCGTTAGTACTATGACTTTCTATTTATATAAAAGACTTGATTGGAATAAACTCACACCTACTGAAATATCATTGCAAATGGCTGACAAATCAACTACCATACCTATTGGTATTTGTGAGGATGTGCTCGTTCTTGTTGCAAATGTTACTATCTTAACGGACTTTGTTATTCTTGAGATGCCCGAGGACGACAACATGTCGATTATCCTTGGTAGACCCTTTTTGAATACTACAGGGGCTGTTATTGATTACAATAAAAGCAAGGTCACTTTTCATATCAATGGTAATGAGCATACAGTGCACTTTCCAAAGAAACAATTCCAAGTGAATGGTGTGAATGTTATCAAAAATTCTTCGACACACATTATTGGAAGCTCTAAATTACCTCTACCTATTGTCAAAAAATATGATATTATTATGATTGGGGATATGCCTATCCCCATTGAGGTAACCTAGTATTTTATGAAAGTTCTTCGGTTTCATGCTAATTGAAAGTGGTTGTTAATAGGACTTGATCAACCTTATTAATGAATCATTTTCGAGAGGTATGAACTTGATGAATTTAGTAGACACAACTTTCTATATCCACCCTTTGTTTTCTTTTTTCTTAGTTAAATAAAATAAAATGCCATGCTTTTCCAGTTTTCTGTTTTTCGCATGCAATAAAAAATGACCCAAAAACAAAAGTTGTCAGAATGCCCTGAAAATTTAACATGATTTTTTTCTAATGAATTATGAATTTCTAGAACAAATAATACAAGAGGGGGGTGCACCAGGGTGTGCCAGACCCCCCTAGCGTGACCTGGTAGAGGATGGGCCTCTGGTGGGTCCCCCCACTTATCCCTTTAGCCCATGTCATCTCTTACCTCCAAAATAAATTCACCATTGCTCTCTCCCTCATGTTCTTTCTCAAGAACCCGTGGATTTCGATCTCTTTGCTCAAAGCTCTATTCCGAAACTATTTTAGGGGATTGCTTCTCAGTATGTAACTCCCCCATTGCTCCAATTAGTTTTTCATTTAGTGGTTTATTCTCAGAACAATTATCTACTCTTGGTGTTGTTGTAGATGGGCTTGCATGTTGAATTCGTAGAGTTCTAAGTAGTTTGAATGCTTGATATGGCCTCTATGGATCCCTAGGAGTAGTTGCTATCAATCTTATTTAGTTTTTAAAACAAATTTTTTGTGGACTAAATTTTTCAGAATTTTATTTGTAGAAAATAAGATGAATTTCTTTAGGAAGTACTCCTCCAAGAAGAATGCTAAGGGAGTTATTGGGGAGTCGTCTGATAGTGACCTACACATTCCAAGGAAGGAAGCTAGAAGTGGGGCTGTGGAAATGGCCACATCTTCCCTTTATGGAGGAAGCCGATTTCTACCAAGAATTTTCTCAATTTATTGACAATGTTGGGCTAACCAACTTCCTGGCAGATAAATGTGTCCAGTACCACATCCTCACAAAATCCTTTGTGCAAACTTTTAATTTCCTGAGTAGGAATAACCCTCCTGAGGTGCGGTTTAATCTTTATGCTGAAAAATACAAGATACCATTCACTAACTTTTGTGACATATGTATGATTCCTTCTGATGGGGAATTAAGAGAGCCTAGACTAGCAGAGTTTGAGGACTTTCTCCTCACTTTCATAGTGGTTGACGACAGAGGCATGTCGAAAACCACTGCCACTAGTTTGTAGTTTCCTTCTGTGCACTACTTTGCTATATTCATCTATAAGTGTTTAACTGCTAAGGAAAAGGTCGGTGCACTCAGTGCTCCGGACCTTGCCATTTTGCGACGTGCATTATATAATGATCACACTTTTAGCCTACGAGCTATCGTTGCACGACGCCTACAACTTAACAAGAGTAAGGAAAAGATACATGGTGGAATTTATGCTACCCGTTTAACGAGTCATTTAGGGGTTCATATCTGCCCTCATGATTATCCTTTGCCTAAGGTTTATCTAGATTACAGGTCATTGCGGGATCACCACTTCATTGATGAGGCCGACCTCTTACACAAGATTTGCTATAATCTAGTATTTAGCGTCATAACCTATGATGTTATTCTGTTGCCTGCACCTGCTTTGTTGGATTCCGTTGTCCGGAACAGATATAGAATTATGCCAGATCATGTCATCGCCTACCAAAACAAATAGGCCACGACAGAGGAGGAGCCCCTGGAGTGGGATGCTCAGGCTGTTGGGGAACATAGTAATAATTCAAAAAAATTCCTACATGTCACCAAGATCAATCTAGGAGATGCTAGCAACGATAGAGAGGGAGTGCATCTTCATACCCTTGAAGATTGCTAAGCGGAAGCGTTGCAAAGAACGCGGTTGATGGAGTCATACTCGTGGCGATTCAAATTGCGGAAGATCCAATCCAAGCGCCGAACGGAAGATGCCTCCAGGTTCAACACACGTACAGCCCGGGGACGTCTCCTCCTTCTTGATCCAGAAAGGGGAGAGGAGAAGTTTATGGAGAGCTCCGGCAGCACGTCGGCGTGGTGGCGGTGGAGCTCGTGGTTCTCCGGCAGAGCTTCGCTAAGCACTACAGAGGAGGAGGTGTAGGAGGGGAGGGCTGCGCCGGGGGGAAGGGATGTGGATGCCCTCCCAACCCCCACTATTTATAGGCTAGGAGGAGAGGGGGACGCCCCCCTAAATCCAATCTAGGGTGGGGGAGACGACCAAGGAGGAAACTTGGCCCCCAAGTTTGGTGGGGGCACCCCCACACCCCTAGGGTTGGCTTCCCTAGGCGCCTTGGGCCCTAGGAGGAGGCGCACCAGCCCACTAAGGGGATGTTTCCCACCCAACTACAGCCCATTAGGTCCTCCGGGGTAGGTGGAACCTCCTCGTGGATGCCCGGAACCCTTTCGGTGGTCCCGATACAATACTGATAAACCCCGAAACTTTTTCGGTGACTGAAACTGGACTTCCCATATATAAATCTTCACCTCCGAACCATTCCGGAACTCCTCGTGATATCCGGGATATCATCAGGGACTCTGAACAACTTTAGGTGACCACATACAATTCCCATTACAACTCTAGCGTCACCGAACCTTAAGTGTGTAGACCCTACGGGTTCGGGAACTACGCAGACATGACCAAGACACCTCTCGGCCAATAACCAATAGCGGGATCTAGATACCCATATTGTCTCCCACATGTTCCACGATGATCTCATAGGATGAACCACGATGTCAGGGGTTCAATTAATCTCGTATACAATTCCCTTTGTCCACCGGTATGTTACTTGCCCGAGATTCGATCATCGGTATCCCTATACCTTGTTCAATCTCATTACCGCCAAGTCTCTTTACTCGTTCTGTAACACATGATCCCGTGACTAACTCCTTAGTCACATTGAGCTCATTATGATGATGTATTACCGAGTGAGCCCAAAGATACCTCTCCGTCACACGGAGTGACAAATCCCAGTCTCGATTCATGCCAACCCAACAAACACTTTCGGAGACACCTATAGTGCACCTTTATAGATCACCTCCATAAACGAGAAAAATTTCCTTAGTCGTTTTCAGATACTTAAGGATATTCTTGACCGCCGTCCAGTGCTCCATTCCAGGATCACTTTGAAACCTTCCGGCCATACTTATGGCAAGGCTGACATCGGGTCTTGTGCACAACATTGCATACATGATAGAGCCTATGACCGAGGCATAGGGGATGACACTCATCTTTTCTCTATCTTCTGTCGAGGTCAGGCATTGAGTTGTGCTCAATCTCACACCTTGCAATACATGCAAGAACCCCTTCTTTGACTGGTCCATATTGGACTTCTTCAATATCTTGTCAAGGTATGTGATTTGTGAAAGACCAATGAGGCATCTCGACCTATCTCTATAGATCTTGATGCCTAATATGTAAGCAACTTCTCCAAGGTCCTTCATTGAAAAACACTTATTGAAGTAGGACTTTATGGTTTCCAAAAGTTCTATATCATTTCCCATTAACAATATGTCATCCACATATAAAATGAGAAATGCTACAGAGCTCCCACTCACTTTCTTGTAAATACAGGCTTCTCCACAAGTCTATATAAATCCAAATGCTTTGATCACCTCATCAAAGCGAATGTTCCAACTCCGAGATGGTTGCACCAGCCCATAGATGGAGCACTGGAGCTTCCATACCTTGTCAGCATTCTTAGGATCGACAAAACCTTCCGGCTGCATCATATACAATTTTTCCTTGAGGAAACCGTTAAGGAATGATGTTCTGACGTCTATTTGCTAGATCTCATAATCATAAAATGCGGCAACTGCTAACATGATTCGAACGGACTTCAACATCGCTACGGGTGAGAAAGTCTCATCGTAATCAACTCCTTGAACTAGTTGATAACCCTTAGCACAATTAACTCATCAAGTTCTACTTTCCTCCACTTACTTCTTTCAAGAGAAACTCTTTCTCTAGAAAGGATCCATTCTTGGCAACAAATATCTTGCCTTCGGATCTGAGATAGAAGGTATACCCAATAGTTTCCTTAGGATATCCTATGAAGACACACTTTTCCGATTTGGGTTCAAGGTTTTCAGGTTGAAGTTTTTTGACATAAGCATCGCATCCCCAATCTTTCAGAAACGACAACTTAGGTTTCTTCCCAAACCATAATTCATACGATGTTGTCTCAACGGATTTAGATGGTGCCCTATTTAAAGTGAACGTGACAGTCTCTAATGCATATCCCCAAAATGATAGCGGTAAATCAGTAAGAGACATCATAGATCGCACCATATCCAATAGAGTGCGATTACGACATTTGGACACACCATTATGCTGAGGTGCGCCAAGCGGCGTGAGTTGTGAAACAATTCCACATTTCCTTAAGTGTGTGCCATACTCGTGACTCAAATATTCTCCTCCACGATCAGATCGTAAGAACTTTATTTTCTTGTCACGTTGATTCTCTACCTCACTCTAAAATTCCTTGAACTTTTCAAAGGTCTCAGACTTGTGTTTCATTAAGTAGGCATACCCATATCTACTTAAGTCATCAGTGAGGGTGAGAACACAACGATAGCCACCGCGAGCCTCAACGCTTATTGGACCGCATACATCGGTATGTATTATTTCCAACAAGTTGGTTGCTCGCTCCATTGTTCCAGAGAATGGAGTCTTAATCATCTTACCCATGAGGCATGGTTCGCACGTGTCAAATGATTCATAATCAAGAGACTCCAAAAGCCAATCTGCATGGAGTTTCTTCATGCGTTTTGACACCAATATGACCAAGGCGGGAGTGCCACAAGTATGTGGGACTATCATTATCAACCTTACGTCATTTGGTATTCACACTATGAATATGCGTAACATCACATTCGAGATTCATTAAAAATAAACCATTGACCAGCGGGGCATGACCACAAAACATATCTTTCATATAAATAGAACAACCATTATTCTCGAGGCATTAACCTTACGTCATTTGGTACTTCAAACGAGATCCGGATACAATGTTCATGCTCAAAGCTGGTACAAAATAACAATTATTGAGGTTTAAAACTAATCCTAAAGGTAGATGTAGAGGTAGCGTGCCGACGGCGATCACATTGACTTTGGAACCATTCCCGATGCGCATCGTCACCTTGTCATTCGCCAGTTTCCGCTTAATCCGCAACTTCTGTGTTGAGTTACAAATGTGAACAACAACACCGGTATCAAATACCCAGGTGTAGCGACCCGACCTGAAAGGTCAAATCTCCGGTGTTTCCGTACCATCCCAAGATCATGCTAGTACACACATGGTACATCAATGTATATATCAAAGGGAAAATCACACAGTTTTATTAATCGAAATCTCATATCGAGTCCTTTATTACAATAAGTATTACAATAAAGTGGTTGAAGGCCAACTCATGAGATAAACTAATCAAAATCTTGCAGAAGCTTCAAGGTAGTTGAGTCCATCTGACTCCAAGGGCATCTCACCAAGCGTAGAGTGTATCCTCACTCCTGGTCGGAAAAGTACTCTACAACATGATAGATTGCAGCCGTGTAGGTCAGCATATTGAATATGCCGGCAATGTCACAAAAGAGAGGTGTGAAAAAGTACCATCTATTCTGGATGCATATATGGCAGGTGGGGTAGTAAGTTTTAGCGTAAAGCCAATTTTTCCTACAACAAGAGAGTGGCTAAGCAAAAATTATTTCTACTATGTTGGTAGATTAATGAGATGGTTCCGCCAACCAATTCTCATACCCAAGTTATTAATACCCACATCATTATAATACTTTGTGTTGAGAATTCCAGATTGTTTCAGTTCCTTTGGCTCAAGATGTCCATGACCGTGGACACGGCTAATATATTAGGTTTGACTACTCTGCAAAGTTTCGCACACGTTCCCCACAAGATTTGTTCGCCTCCGTTGAATTCCTCACACTTCAGGGTGTTTGAGGAACGGATGACCAAAACATGGTCTTCTAAGGGTTTCCTCTGAGACTCCGTCGGTGCCCATCCTTTCCTACCGTTCTTCTACATCTCGTAGCACTGCCTCTCCAGTGTCACCACGATATCCAACAAAGCCAGGGCCCATAATGGCTTGTGGCTGTGCAGGTAAGCCTTGGGTCTTGAAGTATCCATCCATCTCTTTGTTCCTGGGTGGACCTTTCCGCATGAATACTGGCACTTCTCCAGCAACACCTAGGCTAACCGCTGATTTCTCCAGGGCGCCGTTCAACCATCATCCACCCAGAGGTATGTTGAAAACTTGGAGTCTTGAAGTATTGATCATCATGTAGGTCTTGTAAGTTATTATCTCACAACTCTCATGAATCACACAACCAACCCTGTCTACTAATAGCATAGCAAAATTAAAACAATGTTTCCCGGGGCCAAGTGTCAAGGGTTGAGGGGTGCCTACCACATGATACTACATCAAGTAACCCAATTTCCAATTACCTACTTTCCATGCAAATGTGGAGATGGTAGAACTAATGCAATAAAAACATGGATAAACATGATCAAAGTGACTTGCCTTGCTGACGATCTTTGTACTCGAGTGACTCTAGATAACAAGCCTCGCACTCCGGATGATCTAACGAATCAAACAAAGGTACACAATAAGCATAAATATAATACAACTTACAACAATCAGAAAGGTAAACTAGTAATATTAGAACAACTCAAAATCACAATCAAAAGAAAAGAAAGAAATCAAAACAAAGTAGAAGACTCTCAAATTTTGGTGGCAAAACTTCTACTAAGACAAAACAAGACAAAATTGGTTTTTCATCAACTAACCAATAGATAACAGAAAAGAAAATACTAATTTTTTATTAGAAAAACAGAAGTATATCACCATAAATTTTTTGTGAAAAGGATTACTACAAAACTCTTTATAAAACACTACATATGGTGAAAGCAAATTCTACTTATTAGAATAGAGCACAAAAAAAAATTAAAATATTTTTATTAACAGAAAATAAATCACCTAATGTTGAACAACAAAAACTAAAATAACTACAATAAAAAGTTAAACTAAAACAGAATGAAAGCAAACTAAAATAAAAACAATTCAATTAAATCAACAGAAGAACTAAACAGAATCTGTTTTTGGTAAAAACCTAAATCTAAGATATCCAAAAAATTCCCAGACAGAGTAGGGTAATGAATCTAACTAATACAAAAACAGTGGCAAAAAGAATCATTCAAAAATAAGTTTTTAAACTCAAGTTATTCTAATTTTAGTGATTTGAGCATATTTAACAGAATTCAATTTGTGACATGTTGCAAAAAGAATCAATCAAAAACTCTAAATATCCTAAAAGATATATCAAAATTAAAAATAGAACTATTCTGTTTTCTAAAACAGAAACGGAGAAAAAGAAAACTAAACCTAACGAACAGGGGGCTACGTGGCATGATGTTATTGGCCGAAACCGTGCGCGTGTGGGAGCTAACGAGCAGAGGGCCGAGCGTTAGAGGGTACCGTTTCGGGGATTAAATGATCTAATCTAACGCGTTGGATTTAGATCAAACGGTCTAGGGAGGGGGTGTCGCTTACAGAGGTGGTTGCGGGTCTCCGGCGACGGTCGACAGCGGCGGAGCATCGGAGGTGGTCGGGGACGGCGTCCTGGTGGTCGGGGGCGGCGTTTGAAAGGTCCAAATGATGGCGTGGGTCCTCCGGCGACGGATCATGGCGGTAGTGGGGTGTGGGGGGAGGGGCGACGGCCACGAGCTCGGGGAGCTTCGATTGGGAGCCGAACTCCGGCAAGGTGCAGGAGCAGCGTTCTGGCGAGGGGGTTCGGGTTTCGGGGGGAACGGGGTGCGGTGAGGCAGGGGCTTTATATAGAGGCCCCGAGGGCTCGGGAAATGGAAAGGAGAGGGAGATCCGGCACAGATGGATTCGCCGGCGAGGTAAGGAAGGAGGGAGGGGAGAAAAAGGAAGGTGACCGGCGACATGGACGTGTCGGGCGGTGGGGCCCGTGGGTCAGAGAGAGGAAGAGAGAGAAAAAGCGTCGATGGCTGATCCGAAGAGGATTCGGATCCGATCGGGATCCGGATCGGGCCCGTTTAGGTAGGTGGCCGCGGGAGTTTCCTAATATTTTTGATTTGTTTCCTTTTATTAATTTACAGAAAGGAAACTATATTTTGGGTAATCAAATCATTTCCAAAAAATGAAGTTTTATATACTAAAACGATCAGAATAATAAATGCAATAAATTGAACATTTTTCCACGGCCAGAAAAAATATTTTCAGAAAAAGCCTAAATTGCTTTTAATTCCTTTTGCAATTAATTTTCAAATAACCCCCTGGGTTTTTATGGTTCAAAACTTCACAAAATTACCCCTGATGTCATGTTCCTCCTATCATATTTGAAATTTTTGTAGGGCTTTGCAAATAATAGGAAAAGCAAGCAATGGAAAATAGAGGTGACCATTTCAGAAATCCAAAGCAAAACTTCAACATTTCATTTCACTCAAATAATATGATGATGATGCATAGCTATATTTTATAACATTCCAAAATGGAATTTTGGGATGTTACAAACCTACCCACCTTAAGATGAATCTCGCCCTCGAGATTCGGGTTGGCTAGAAAATAGGTGAGGGTGGTCTCGGCGAAGATCTTCTTCTCGTTCCCAGGTGGCTTCTTCCTCGGTGTGATGACTCCACAGAACCTTACAAAACTTGATGATCTTGCCGCGGGTAACTCTGTTGGCAGTCTCGAGGATTCTGATAGGCTTCTCCTTGTAAGTCAGATTGCTGTCAAGTTGAATGGCCCTTAGGGGCACTGTGTCTCTCAAAGGAATTTTAGCCATCTCAGCATGGCATTTCTTCAACTGGGAAACATGGAAAACATCATGATCTCCGAACAATCCTTCCGGCAATTCCAGCTTGTATGCAACTTCGCCTCTATGTTCGAGAATTTTATAGGGGCCTATGAATCTAGGTGCTAACTTTCCGTTAACACCAAACCTATTGATTCCTCGAAGTGGGGACACACGGGGTAAGCTCGGTCTCCCACTTCATACGTCACTTCCTTGCGTTTGCTGTCAGCATAGCTCTTCTGCCAGGATTGAGCTATCTTGAGTCTATCACGAATCAGCTTGACCTTCTCTTTAGAATCTCGGATAAGATCAGGACCAAAAAGTTTTCGGTCTCCAACACCATCCCACATCAATGGCGTTCTGCATCTCCTTCCATATAAAGCTTCGAAAGGGGCTATCTTCAGGCTAGTCTGATAACTGTTGTTGTATGAGAACTCTGTGTAAGGTAAGTTGTCATCCCAACTAGACCGATAGTCTAACGCACGAGCTCTCAACATGTCCTCTAGAATCTAGTTGACTCTCTTAGTCTGTCCATTGGTCTGCTGATGAAAAGCTGTACTGAACTCCAGCCCCGTACCAAAGTTTCATGTAACTGATGCCAAAACTTTGAGGTAAATTGTGTTCCTCTATCTGACACGATACTCCTCGGAACTCCATGCAGACACACAATCCTGGTCATATATATCTTGGCTAACTTAGCACTGGTATAGGTGGTCTTCACGGGAATGAAATGAGCCACCTTGGTCAAGCGATCGACCACTACCCAGATGGAATTATAATTTGAATGGGTCCTGGGTAATCCTGTGATGAAGTCCATACCAAGCTTATCCCATTTCCACTCGGGTATCGGGAGAGGTTGGAGTAACCCTACTGGTTTCTGATGCTCCGCCTTCACTCGCTGACAAACATCTCATATCGTAACATGTTCGGCAATATCCTTCTTCATACCCGTCCACCAGAAACTTTCGTTCAAATCCAGATACATCTTAGTGTTACCTGGGTGTATCGAGTAGGGTGAATCATGGGCTTCTTGAAGTATCAACTTCCTGAGTTCTGGGTCATTGGGCACATAGATACGGTTCTCAAACCATAGGGTTCCTTGTTCATCCTCACGAAAGCCTTTAGCTTTCCCATCCTTCATTCTCTGCTTTATCTTAGCTATCTCCTTATCCAACTTCTGGGCTGCACGAATTCTTTCGGTCAAAGTGGACTGGATCTCTAGTGTGGCAATGTATCCTCTTGGGACTATTTCTAGCCTGAGCTCTCTGAGATCATCGGATAACTCTTGGGGTAATCCTCCCACTATGAGCATGTTCACATAACTCTTCCGACTCAAGGCATCTGCTACAACATTTGCCTTCCCTGGATGGTAATGCAATCTCATGTCATAGTCCTTGATTAACTCTAGCCA
Source organism: Hordeum marinum (assembly GCA_022496015.1). Lineage (NCBI taxonomy): Eukaryota > Viridiplantae > Streptophyta > Magnoliopsida > Poales > Poaceae > Hordeum > Hordeum marinum. Next base: position 279,438,745 of record CM039673.1, read on the forward strand.
TCTCCTCTGTCTGAGGTTCAGCTCCTTCTGCATGAAGATATACTTTAGGCTCTTATGATAGGTGTAAACATCACAACTATTTCCGATAAGGAAATGTCTCCAGGTCTTGAGTGCGTGCACTACGGCTGCTAACTCCAAATCGTGGGTGGCATAGTTTAACTCATGAGGTCATAACTATCTGGATGCATAGGCTACAACCTTTCCCTCCTGCATGAGTACTCCTCCGAGTCCTTGACGTGAAGCGTCACAATAAACCTGGAAGTCCTTCCGAATATTTGGCAAAATCAACACTGGGGCTGTGACCAAACGTTTCTTCAACTCCTGGAAACTGGCTTCACATTCCTCTGTCCAAATATGCTTAGACTCTTTCTTCAATAACTCCGTCATGGGCTTGGCAATCTTTGAGAAATTCTCAATAAACCCCAGTAATATCCGGCAAGTCCGAGAAAACTGCGGATCTCCTTAACTGAGGTGGGTGACTTCCACTCGGTGACTGCTTCAACCTTGGCGGGGTCCACTGCTATTCCATCTCCAGAAATGACATGTCGAAGGAATCCGACTTCCGTCAGCCAAAATTCACATTTGCTGAACTTGTCATATAACTGATGCTCTCTGAGCTTCTCCAGAACTAAACGCAAGTGTTCCTTGTATTCTTCCTCTCTCTTGGAGAATATCAATATATCATCGATGAACACCACGACAAACTTGTCTAGATATACCACAAACACCTTGTTCATCATACTCATGAAATAGGCAGGAGCATTAGTCAAACCAAAAGACATGACCGTATACTCATATAAGCCATACCTTGTAGTGAAGGCTATTTTGGGTATATCCTGTTCACGAAGTTTCAACTGGTGATACCCTGATCGAAGATCAATCTTGGAGAACACTTTGGCTCCCACTAGCTGATCAAACAAGTCATTAATCAGCGGTAGAGGGTACTTGTTTTTGATAGTCACCTCGTTTCACTGCACGATAATCAACTACCATCCTCAAGGTTTTGTCCTTCTTCTCCACCAAAAGAACTGGGGCTCCCCAAGGTGAGGAACTTGGGCGAATATACCCTTTGTCCAATAACTCCTTAATCCGCTTCTTGATTTCTTCTAAATCATTTGCGGGCATCCGATAGGGTCTCTTGGAAATTGGTGCTGTTCCTGGCAATAACTCTATCAGAAACTCAATCTCTCTATCTGGTGGCATGCCTGGTAATTCCTCCAGGAATACATCTGGGAAGTCTTGTACAACCGGTACTTCCTCCTGAACAACTCCGGAGATGGAATTCACCCGAGTGCTCTTCGATGTGCGTCGGGATACATACTTAATCCTCTTGTGTTCTGGGGTGGTGAGCAAAATAGACTTGCTGGAGCAATAAAGGTTTCCTTCATACTTGGTCATCCAATCCATGCCTAAGATCACATCCAATCCCTGCGACTCTAAGATGATGAGGTCGGTGGGAAAAACATGGTTTCCTATATTGAGGTTCAATGCATGGCATCCTATCCCTGCCATCATCATGCCTCCCGGGGAACTGACCTTAATGGGCCGACTAAGGGTTCTGCTGGGCAAACCGTACTTTTCCACAACTACCCTTGATATGAATGAATGAGTTGCATCGGAATCAAAAAGTACCATTACTGGACGTGAATGCAATAAAAACTTACCAACCACAGTCTCGGGCTGATCATAGACTTCCTCCACATCAATGTGATTCACCTAAGCACGGGGAAAAGGATTGGGCTTCTTAGCTGATGAGTTGCCGTTGTTGTTGCCGTTTCCTTTTCACTGCTTGTTCTCGGGAGATTCAGTGGCATAGTGCCCTGTCTTCTGGCACTTGAAGCAAGTGATATGGCTCAGATCCTTCTGAGTTGGAGCGGGACGGTGCTGGTTGCCATTTCCACTCCCATTGCCATTCTTGAAGTTTCCATTGTTGGGACGATTATTCCCATTTCCCCCATGATTGTGGCCTCCATGGTTGTGCATGGCATGAGTGTGTCCTCCATACTTACCGGTCCCTGATCCGGTATTCCCTGAGTACGGGGAGTAGCGGGGCTTCTGCTGAGCTCCAAAGTTGGACTTCCCCTGTCCATACTTCCTCTTGCGGTTCTCGATTTGCTGCTATTTCCCCTTTGTTGTTGTTGTTGTTGTTGTTGTAGTTGTTGTTGTTGTTGTAGTAGTTGTTGTCGTTGTTGTGGTTGTTGTTGTTGTCGTTGTTGTTGTTGTTGTTGTTGTTGTTGTTGTTGTTGTTGTTACAATCATGATATAATATGACAATAGGGGTATCTCTCTAGCCCTTCCTGAGACCGCAAAACATAAATGCATAGCACCTCCAAAGTTCAAGGAGCAACTAAACATTGTAATTCATGGTAGAAAAGATCCAGTCATGATGCATCCAACATTCACTATACACAATACATGAGGATGATAATAGTCCTCTCAGTTCTGGCGCTTACTTTTAGAAGGTGATGACTCAAAATTTAAGTAAATAGATAGTCCCTTCGCAGAGGAAAGCAAGGATTTGCAGAGGTGCCAGAGCTCGAGGATTAAATAAGAGATAAGTATAATTTTGGCAGGTACACCCTTCCTGTCAATGTTCCGACCAAGAGCTATCAATATCTTCCATGTTAAAAAAATTAGCGGTGGTTCCCAAGCGGTAAAAGTAAAGGTCTACTCCCCATCCACCAATAAACACACTCCAGATGAGCCGAATCCAAAGGTACCATCCAAACCAACAACATTCCTAGGGGATTTTTGTTTAATTATTTGCATTTCTTCTGATTCCGGGACTGGCAATCCCTATTACCACCCTTCTCGTGCAAGGACGAGTGAATAAACACTCATCATGAGAGTAACACGCTTAACATGGAAGATACTGACCACCTCTGTCGCTCCATGAGCGGTCCAGACACACAAAACAAATGTTCATTTGAAATTTTAGAGGTGGCACATGCAAATTTACTTGGAACGGAGGGTAATACCGCATATAGGTAGATATGGTGGACTCATCTAGAATAACTTTGGTTTAAGGATTTTGATGCACAAGCAAAATTTCCGCTTAGTACAGGTGAAGGATAGCAATTAGATTGAGAAGCGACCAGCTAGAGAGCGAATACGGTCATAAACATGCATTACGAATAATAAACATTGAATGCTATCATGAGTAGGATATGGACACCATGAACATAAATATCATGAAGTCTATGTTGGTTTTGATTTAACTATATGCGTGAACAAGTATCAAGTCAAGTCACTTGAAACATTCAGAGGAGGATACCATATCACCATACCACATCACAACCATTTTAATGCATGTTGACATCCAAGATAAATCATTATCCACTCCTAGATACTTGAGCATGGCATGAACCACTATAATCTCTAATTGCCATATCAAACATGTTCAATCATAATGTGTTGAATGATGGATACCAGGTTAAACATATTTACAAAAACAAGAACAAGCTGAGTTCATACCCGCTTTTCTCTGCCACGGCCAATTCATCAAATATCATCATTATTGCCTTTCACTTGCACAATCGAATGATATGAAGATAGTAATAGTGCAAAAGTGTCATGGACAAAGCTGGAATCTACAAACATTTTATTCAAGAGGAGAAGACAAAGTAATATGGGCTATGTGTTAGTTCAATAGTAATGCATATGAGAGCCACTCAACATTAACATTGTGGCCTTCTCCTTGGTATGACTCGACAAAACAAAAAGAAATTTAGAGAAACACACTAAAATATTTTTGGAGTTTTAAGTTTTGCTTGAAGAAAGCAAACACGGGGAGGAAAAACAAAAATGAGAAAAAATATTTACATGGGAGAACTCCCAACAAGTAAAAGAAGAAATGAGAAATCTTTTTGGGTTTTCTTTTAATATAACAATTAACAGAACTAAAAATAAAAACCAAAAATAAACAAGATGTATTTTTGGATTTTCTCAAAGTTTTTCAAACACACAATAAGAAACCAAGGAGATAAATCTAACATGGATAATACAAGAAAGAGTGTGGACACTGACAACTGAAATGAAATATGCGAACATGAATGTAATGTTGGTGGGAATATGTACTCCCCCAAACTTAGGCTTTTGGTCTAGCTTGGTAATAACCATCCATAGTAGCCATCCGGTCCCATGTTGAAGTGTGGCGGAGGAGGTACCTGTGTTGGAAATATGCCCTAGAGGCAATAATAAAATGGTTATTATTATATTTCCTTGTTCATGATAATTGTCTATTGTTCATGCTATAATTGTATTAACTAGAAACTGTAATACATGTGTGAATACATAGACCACACCATGTCCCTAGTGAGCCTCTAGTTGACTAGCTCATTCATCATATATGGTCATGGTTTCCTGACCATGGACATTGGATGTCGTTGATAACGGGATCACAACATTAGGAGAATGATGTGATGGACAAGACCCAATCCTAAGCATTGAACAAGATCGTGTAGTTCGTCTGCTAGAGCTTTTCCAATGTCAAGTATCATTTACTTAGACCATGAGATTGTGCAAGTCCCGGATACCGTAGGAAAACTTTGGGTGTATCAAACATCACAACGTAACTGGGTGACTATAAAGGTGCACAACATGTGTCTCCGAAAGTGTATGTTGGGTTGGCACAAATCGAGACTGGGATTTGTCACTCCGTGTGACGGAGATGTATCTCTGGTCCCACTCGGTAATACATCATCATAATAAGCTAAATGTGACTAAGGAGTTAGTTACAGGATCATGTGTTACGGATAGAGTAAAGAGACTTGCAGATAACGAGATTGAACAAGGTATAGGGATACCGACGATCGAATCTCGAGCAAGTAACATACATATGGACAAAGGGAATTGTATATGGGATTAATTGAATCCCCGACATCGTGGTTCATCCGATGAGATCATTGTGGAACATGTGGGAGCCAATATGGGTATCCAGATCCCGCTATGGGTTATTGGCCGAAGAGGTGTCTCGGTCATGTCTGCATAGTTCCCGAATCCGTAGGGTCTACACACTTAAGGTTCGGTGACACTAGAGTTGTAATGGGAATTGTATGTGGTTACCTAAAGTTGTTTGGGATCCCGGATGAGACCTCAGACATCACGGGAGTTCCGGAATGGTCCGGAGGTGAATATTTATATATGGGAAGTCCAGTTTTAGTCACCAGAAAAGTTTCAGGGTTTATCGTATTGTACCGGGACCACCGAAAGGGTTCTTCGGTCCATCGGGAGGGTCCATATGCCCCGAAGGACCTAATGGGTTGTAGTCGGCTGGGAACCAGCCCCTTAGTGGGCTGGTGTGCCTCCCCCTAGGGCACAAGGCGCCTAGGGCAGCCAACCCTAGGGGTGTGGGGGCGCCCCCACCAAACTTGGGGGCCAAGTTCCCCCCTTGGCCGCCACCCCCACCCTTGATTGGATCTAGGGGGGCCGGACCCCTTCCCCCTAGCCTATAAATAGTGGGGGGTTGGGAGGGCAGACACATCCCTTCCCCTTGGCGCAGCCCTCCCCCTCCTACACCTCCTCCTCCTCCTCCGTAGTGCTTAGCGAAGCTCTGCCGCAAAACCATGAGCTCCATCGCCACCATGCCGTCGTGCTGCCGGAGCTCTCCCTCAACTTCTCCACCCCCTTGACGGATCAAGAAGGAGGGGACGTCCCTGGGTTGTACATGTGTTGAACACAGAGGCGCCGTCCGTTCGGTGCTTGGATCGGATCTTCTGCGATTTGAATCACCATGAGTACGACTCCATCAACCGCGTTCTTTCCAATGCTTCCTCTTAGCGATCTTCAAGGTTATGAAGATGCACTCCCTCTCTCTCTCGTTGCTAGCATCTCCTAGATTGATCTTGGTCACACGAAGGAATTTTTTGAATTATTACTACGTTCCCCAATAGTGGCATCATGAGCTAGGTCTATGCGTAGATTCTATGCACGAGTAGAACACAAGTAATTGTGGGCAATGATTTGGTCAATTTTCTTGCCGTTACTAGTCCTATCTTGATTCGGCAGCATTGTAGGATGAAGTGGCCCGGACCGACTTTACACATACCCTTACGTGAGACTGGTTCCACCGCCTGACATGCACTTGTTGCATAAGGTGGCTAGCGGGTGTTTGTCTCTCCCACTTTAGTCGGATCAGATGCGATGATGAGGATCCTTATGAAGGGTAAATAGCAATTGGCAAATCACCGTTGTGGCTTTTGCGTAGGTAAGAAACGTTCTTGCTAGAAACCCATAGCAGCCACGTAAAAGTTGCAACAACAATTAGAGGACGTCTAACTTGTTATTGCAGGGTATGCTATGTGACGTGATATGGCCAAAAGGATGTGATGAAATATATGTGATGTATGAGTTTGATCATGTTCTTGTAATAGGAATCATGACTTGCATGTCGATGAGTATGACAACCGGCAGGAGCCATAGGAGTTGTCTTAATTTATTGTATGACCTGCATGTCAATCAAAAACGCCATGTAATTACTTTAGTTTATTGCTAACCGTTAGCCATAGTAGTAGAAGTAATATTTGGCAAGACAACTTCATGAAGACACGATGATGGAGATCATGGTGTTGTGCCGGTGATAATGGTGATCATGCTGCGCCCCAAAGATGGAGATCAAAGGCGCAAGATGATATTGGCCATATCATGTCACTTTATGATTTGCATGTGATGTTTATCATGTTTTTACATCTTATTTGCTTAGAACGATGGTAGCATAAATAATATGATCCCCCACTAAAATTTCAAGAAATGTGTTCCCCGTAAGTGTGCACCGTTGCAAAGGATCGTTGTTTCGAAGCACCACGTGATGATCAGGTGTGATAGATTCTAACGTTATGGATCATGTATCACTTAGATGACTAGAGGGATGTCTATCTCAGTGGGAGTTCATTAAATAATTTTATTAGATGAACTTAATTATCATGAACTTACTCTAAAATTGTCTTTACAATCTATCTTGTATATCCAATGGCCCACGCTAATGTTTCCCTCAACTTAAACGTGTTCCTAGAGAAAACCAAGCTGGAAGACGATGGAAGCAACTAAACAGACTGGGTCCCTAACTTGAGGCTCATCCTCATAGCTTCCAACAAAATATATGTCCTTGATGCACCGCTAGGTGACGCACCCATTTTCCTAGAAACTCAAGACGTTATGAACGCCTAGCAGTCGCGTAGTGATGATTACTCCCTGGTTTAGTGCGGCATGCTTTACAGCTTAGAATCGGGGCTCCAAAAGAGTTTTGAGCAACATGGAGCATATGAGATGTTCCAGGAGCTGAGAATGGTTTTCCAAGCTCATGCCCAGGTCGAGAGATATGAAGTCTCCGACAAGTTCTTTAGTTGTAAGATGGAGGAAAATAGTTCTATCAACGAGAACATACTCAAAATGTCTGGCTTGCACAACCGCTTGTCTCAGCTGGGAATAAATCTTTCGGATGACTCGGTTATTGACAGAATCCTCCAATCACTTTCACCTAGCTACAAGAGCTTTGTGATGAACTACAATATGCAAGGGATGGAGAAGTCCATTCCTGAGTTATATTTGATGTTGAAATCAGCGGAGGTGGAGATCAAAAAGGAACATCAAGTGTTGATGGTGAATAAGACCACCCGTTTCAAGAAAGGCAAGGGTAAGAAGAACTTCAAGAAGGACGGCAGGTAGTTGCCGAGCCCGGTAAATCAGTTGCTAGGAAGAGCCCAAGAATGGACCCAAGCCTGAGACTGAGTGCTTTTATTGCAAGGGAACCAGTCACTGGAAGCGAAACTGCCCCAAGTACGGAGCGGATAAGAAAGCCGGCAACGTCAAAGGTATATATGATATACATGTTATTGATATGTACCTTACCAGCGCTCGTAGTATCTCCTGGTGTAACATCCCAAAATTCCATTTTGGAGTGTTATAAAATATAGCTATGCATCATCATCATATTGTTTGAGTGAAATGAAATGTTGAAGTTTCCCTTTGGATTTCTGAAATGGTCACCTCTATTTTCCATTGCTTGCTTTTCCTATTATTTGCAAACCCCTACAAAAATTTCAAATATGAGAGGAGGAACATGACACTCTACACCAGGGGTAATTTTGTGAAGTTTTGAACCATAAAAACCCAGGGGTTATTTGAAAATTAATTGCAAAAGGAATTAAAAGCAATTTAGGCTTTTTGTGAAAAATATTTTTTTTCTGGCCGTGGAAAAATGTTCAATTTATTGCATTTATTCTTTTGATCATTTTAGTATATAAAACTTCATTTTTTGAAAATGATTTGATTACCCAAAATATAGTTTCCTTTTTGTAAATTAATAAAAGGAAAAAAATAAAAAATATTAGGAAACTCCCGTGGCCCACCTACCTAAACGGGCCCGATCCGGATCCAGATCGGATCCGAATCCTCTTCGGATCGGCCACCGACGCTGTTTTCTCTCTCTCCCTCTCTCTAACCCATGGGCCCCACTGCCCGACACGTCCACGTCGCTAGTTACCTTCCTCTTTCTCCCCTCCCTCCTTCCTTACCTCGCCGGCGAATCCATCCGCGCCGAATCTCCCTCTCCATTCCATTTCCCGAGCCCTTGGGGCCTCTATATAAAGCCCCTGCCTCGCCGCACCCCGTTCCTGTTGGGGAACGTTGCATGGGAAACAAAAAATTTCCTACGCACACGCAAGATCTATCCATGGTGATGAGCATCTACGAGAGGGAGAGTGGATCTACATACCCTTGTAGATCGCTAAGCGAGAAGCGTTAAGAAATGCGGTTGGTATAGTCGAACATCTTCACGATCTAAATCGCCGAGCATCCCGCGATCTCATCACGATCCGTCTCATGATCCAATCACGATCCGTACCGTGAACACATAACGATCCGTCCCGCGAACTCATCACAATCCGTCCCGCGATCCAATCACGATCCGTCTCGTGGTCTTGATCATGGTCCTTCCGATCTAGCGCCGAACGGACGGCACCTCCGCGTTTAGCACACGTGCAGCTTGATGATGATCTCCACCATCTTGATCCAGCAAGATGAAGTGGAGAGGAGGAAGAGTTCGCCGGCAGCGTGCCGGTGCTCCGACGATGGTGGTGGAGCAATTTCGGCAGGGCTTCGCCTAAGCACTGCGGAAAATCGATCTAGAGGAGCACAGGTGGAACGGGTAGCACGTGGCCGTAAAATCAAATACCCAATACCACTAGTATATATAGGAGGGAGGGAGAGGAGGGCTGGCGCACCAAGGCTGCCTTCTTTCTCTCTTGTGCAAGGAGGAGAGGAGGAATCCTCCTCCAATCCTAGTAGGACTAGGATTCCTCCTTTCCTACTTGGAAACTATTTCCACCTTGGCCTTTTTTTCTTTCTTTCTCAATTCCAGCCGCATGGTCCTCTTAGAGGACTTCCACCAGCCCACGAAGGGCTGGTTTCCACCCTCCCACAGCCCATGTAGCCTCTTGGGTTGAAATACCTCTCCCGATGGTCCCCCGGTACACTACCGGCACTCCTGGTACACTACCGATGAGCCCGAAACTTTTCCGGCGACCAAAATAGGACTTCCTATATATGAATCTTTACCTCCGGACCATTCTAGAGCTCCTCGTGACATCCGAGATCTCATACGGGACTCCGAACAAACTTCGGTCACCACCATACATCACTCTATACTACCGAAACGTCACCAAACCTTAAGTGTGCAGACCCTGCGGGTTCGAGAACTATGTAGACATGACCGAGACACCTCTACGGTCAATAACCAATAGTGGGCCCTGGATGACCATATTGGTTCCTACATATTCTACGAAGATCTTTATCGGTCGAACCTCTATGTCAAGGATTCAGTTAATCCCATACAACGTTCCCTTTGTTCTTCGGTATGTTACTTGCCCGAGATTTGATCGTCGGTATCTCCATACCTAGTTCAACCTCGTTACCGGCAAGTCTCTTTACTTGTTCTGTAATACAAGATCCCATGGCTAACACTTAGTCACATCGCTTGCAAGGCTTGTTGTGATGTTGCATTATCGAGTGGGCCCTGAGATACCTCTCCGTCACACGGAGTAACAAATCCCAGTCTTGATCCATGCCAACCCAACAGACACCCTCGGAGATACCTGTAGAGCACCTTTATAGTCACCTAGTTATGTTGCAACGTTTGATACACATAAGGTTCTCCTGCGGTGTCAGTGAGTTGCATGATCTCATGGTCATAGGAACATATACTTGACATGCAGAAAAAAGTAGCAATAAACTGGCATGATCATATGCTACGTTTGTAGTTTTGGGTCTGTTGGTTTCATTTTAAAATTTGAATGAATTCAAATTCACTTACCAAAATTCAAACAAGTATGAGAGGAATTCAAATTCACTTACCAAAATTCAAATTCACTTACCAAAATTCAAATTCACTTACCAAAATTTGTTACTTGCTACCTTGCTGTTTTTATATTTTCAGAGTACAAAAACCTATATCTACCATCCATATTACACTTGTATCACCATCTCTTCACCGAACTAGTGCACCTATACAATTTACCATTGTATTGGGTGTGTTGGGGACACAAGAGAATTTTTGCTATTTGGTTGCAAGTTTGTTCGAGAGAGGGCATCTTCATCCTATGCCTCCCATGGATTGATAAACATTAGGTCATCCACTTGATGGAAAATTGCTATTGTCCTACAAAACTCTGCGCTTGGAGGCCCAACATGAGTCTACAAGAAGAAGGTTGTGTAGTGGACATCAAGCTCTTTTCTGGCACCGTTGCTGGGGAGGTCAGTGCTTGAAGGTATATCTTTAGATCTTGAAATCAAATCTTTTAGTTTCTTGTTTTTCACTAGTTTGGTTTTATAAAAGAAAACCACCAAAAAATGGAATTGAGGTTGCCTCGTATGCTTCATCTTTTAAATGTCTTTCGTGAAAATGATGGAAAGGAAATTTGTGCTCAAGTGTTAGACGAAGAAGTTATTAAAATGTTTGGCACTAAATATTTGAGTGATGAGCACGATTTAAGTATTTTTAGTATGAATTCTCTGAATATTCATGATGCTAATGATATGCAAAGCCACAAGCTTGGGGATGCTATGTTTGATGAATATGATATTTTTAGTCCCCCAAGTTTTGATGAGCAAAACTATTATGATGATGGCATGCCTCCTATCTATGATGATTATTGTGATGACACATATGCTATAAAGAGTAATGACAACAATGAAACCTATTATCATGATTTTAATATTCAATGTGGTTATGTCAATCAAGTGTCACATGATAGTTATTTTGTTGAGTTTGCTCCCACTACTTTGCATGAGAAGAATTTTGCTTGTGTGAGTACTAATAAAACTTATATGCTTTTAGCTCATGAAAAGAATGCTTTATGTGCTGGTTATATTGTGAAATTACTTCATGATGCTAGTGAAAATTATTATGAGGGAGGAACATATGCTTGTAGGAATTGCAATAATATCAAGTTTCCTCTCTATGTATTCTAGGTTTTGAAGTTATGCTTGTTTTGCCTTCCTATGCTAGTTGATTCTTGCGCCCATAAATTGTTTTCTCAAAAAATAACTTTTCATAGTAAGTGGGTTATACTTAAATGTGCTTGTAATGATATTAATGATGCTCTTTTGCATGTTTCAATTATTATTCCTATACGAGCATCATTGTAATCATCATGCCTAGCTAAAAGGCATTAAAGAAAAGCGCTTGTTGGGAGACAACCCAACACTTTTACTTTCTGTTTTGATGTGTTCACATGATTAAGATATTGTGGTAATCATGTTTTGTGTCTTTTTATTTCAATAAAGTGCTAAGTAAAGCCTTTGGGATAGTGTGGATACTTGCTTGTTTGGTTCTGTGCAAAAATAGAAATTTTTGCGTCTAGTATATGAATTATATGATTTTATAGAAGCGCCAAAAAATTATGAATTTTTTACATAACATTTATATGAAAATTACTTGATTTTTACTATTTTTTCAGAATTTTTAGAGTCAGTAAAGTATTGTGATCATTCAGATCTTTACAGACTGTTCTGTTTTTTTTTGACAGATTCTGTTTTGCATGCATAGTTTGCTTGTTTCAAGTGTTCCTATAGATTATATTGAGTAATATGAATTGTGGGAATGATGTTATATAGTAGGTATCATGTGGGAATAATTATGAATCTTGTATTGATAGTACCTAAGTGAATGATCTATCTTTATTACACTAACCCTTCTCACAAAGTTCCGTTAAGTTTTGTGTGATTGAAGTTTTCAAGTTTTGGGTGAGACACCGATATGAGGAGAATAAGGAGTGATAAGAACCTAAGATTGGGGATGCCCAAGGAACCCCCAAGGTAATATCCAGGGAATATTCAAGCGCCTAAGCTTGGGGATGCCTCGGAAGGCATCCCCTCTTTTGTCTTCAACATTTCGGTATATCTTACTTACAGTTATATTTTTATTCATCACATAATATGTGTTTTGCTTGGAGCGTCATTATATTTTGTTATTTTCTGTTAGTTGTTATTTATAATATCATTTTTTCAATAAAAAGTTCCAAGAGTTGCCTTAGGATGCTTGCATTGCATACTTTGATATGTGCTAGGTAAAAACAGAAACTTCTGCTGTAGTGTTTGAATTTTCATATTTTACTGGAATATGGAAAGTTTCTGAAATTTTCGCACAGTGTTTTAATATAAATGTTATAGTATTTCCTAAATTTTCATAATTTGTTGAGTTACAGAGGTACACTGTTGTCAGAAATTTGTACAGACTGTTCTGTTTGGACAGATTATTGTCATAGTTTTGTTATCTACTTATCCTATAGTTTCCATAGCCTATATTGGTAGATATAAATTGTGGAAATGACAGTGTATAGTACCTAATGTTTGAAAATTATTGTGCAACTTGTCTTGGCAGTACATGAAGTGTTGATTTGTTCTTATGTGTACTAACCTACCTCACGAGTTCTTTTTGAGTTTTGTGTGGATGAAGTTTTTGAGAATAGGTGAAACCGGGATACGAGAGGATTAAAAAGATACAAAAGCTCAAGATTGGGGATTACCAAGGCACCTCAAGTAAATATTTCAAGAACTCTCAAGCATATAAGCTTGGGGATGCTACGCATCCCAACTCTCTTCGTCAACTATCGGTTAGCCTATGTTGAGCTTAAATTTTTATTCGTTCACATGATGCGTCCTAATCTTGGAGTGCTATTTTTATTTTGATTGCTGTTTAAATAAAATACTCAGATCTGAAAATATTTATTTAGAGAGAGAGAGAAAGTCATCACATAGCTACTTAATTGTTTGACTACTCATTGATCTTCACTTATAGTTTTGGAGTAGTTTTGTCATTTACTCTCGTGCTTCACTTATATCCTATGACTAAATGGTTGAATGAATTTAATATCATAAATATTAAATTGTATATGTTTTATATGCTTATCCCATGGGGATTAATGGCTTCACATATAAGAAGTATAGGTGGTAAAATTTACTGAAAGTTAGCAAACACCGCATTGGTAACTTGAACAATTCATGAAAGAATATTGAAGAAAGAGAGATTTCACATATAAATATACTATCTTGGACATATTCTATGATTGTGAGCCCCATTATTTATGTTCAAACTTAAGAAAATTAGTCAAAGTTGGACAAGTAAGACAACATAATGAGTTATGCTTGGGTATATTTGTATAGAAGTTATATTGTTATGGATCCTCCAACATGTGGTGCTTGCTTCCACCTCATACTAGCCAAAATTTCCGCACCAAGTAGAAATACTACGTGTGCATACAAACACCCTTAAACCAGATTCGCCATGAGTGTCCACCATATCTACCTATGGATTGAATAAGATCCTTCAAGTAAGTTGTCACCGGTGCAAAAAACAATAAAAATTGCTCCTAAATATTTATGATATTTTATTGTAAGGGAAAATAAGAGTTGTACGAACTTGTGATGGTAAAGAAATAAAAGCGACGGACTGCATAATAAAGGTTGCTATCACAAAGCGCAATACAACATGACGTTCCTTTGCATTAAGGGTCTGCACATCCAAAAACAAAAAGCGCAAGAAAACCTCTGCTTCCCTCTGTGAAGGGCATATCTCTTACTTTCTAGTACTTACCTTTATGCAAGAGTCATGGTGATCTTCACCACTTCCTATTTTTTTCCTTTTTATCTTGGCAAGCATCATGTGTTGGGGAATGATCTAGGCATGTATGGCCATTCAAATATATTTGATCATGAATTATTATTGTTGACAATTATCTATATGATAAATAAGTAGGGAGGCAAAGCTTTAAGCCCCTATCTTTCTCTGTGTTCAACGGATGCCATTTGCTCTAAAAAATATGCTCTGAGTGTTATAAATCATGGAAGACTATATGATAGTTGAGTATGTGGGATTTGCTAAATCAAAGCTCTTACATAGACCCTTCGTTAAAATAAGATGAATTGCAATTGTTTGGTGACTGAAAGCATAGTTTGTTAGTTTCAAGAAACTTTATGGTCTATACTTTAACATGTGAATAGCTTGTTACTTCACCGTGAGAAGTTTTATGAGATGAGCTACTGTTTATGATATTTAATGATGCTATAGAAAGTGTTTGGAACTATCATTGATCAAACTTGTGCACTTGCTAGCATTCACACTTCATAAATTATTTCTTTTATCATTTACCTACTTGAGGACGAGCAGGAATTAAGCTTGGGGATGCTGATACGTATCCAACGTATCTATAATCTATGAAGTATTCATGCCATGTTACAATAATTCTATATGATTTTGGTATGATTTTATTAGAACTAACCTAGACTGACGTTGTTTTCAATAGAACTATCATGGTGTCGTTTTTTGTGCAAAACTAAAAGTTCTCAGATTGGGCTGAAAATTTAGTATGATTTTTTATGGACCAAAAGAGACCCCCAAAGCATTGGAGTTGGTCCAGAAGAGCCACGAGGAGGCCACAAGCCAGGAGGGCGCGACCACCCCCTGGCCGCGCCAGGGTGGTTTGTCGTCTCCTCGTGGCCCCCCTTGACGTGAGATCGGCGCCAAAAATTCCTATAAATACAGAAACCTCCGAAAAGAAACCCAGATCGGGAGTTCCGCTGCTGCAAGCCTCCACAGCCACGAAAAACCAATCGGGAGCCCGTTCCGGCACCCTGTCGGAGGGGGAAACCATCATCGGAGGCCATCTTCATCATTGCAGTGGTCTCCATGACGAGGAGGGAGTAGTTCACCCTCGGGGCTGAGAGTATGTACCTGTAGCTATGTGTTCGATCTCTCTCTCTCTCTCGTGTTCTTGAGATGACACGATCTTGATGTACCGTGAGCTTTATTGATACAGATGAATCATATGCATTTCTCCTCTCTCTATCTTCTTGTGATGAATTGAGTTTTCCCATTGAAGTTTTCTTATCGGACTGAGTCTTTAAGGATTTGAGAACACTTGATGTATGTCTTCCGATGGGATATCCGTGGTGACAATGGGATGTTCTATTGATCCACTTTATGTATGTTTTGGTGATCAACTTGTGGGTTCCGTGACCTTGGGAATCTATGCATAGGGGTTGGCACATGTTTTCGTCTTGAATCTCCGGTAGAAACATTGGGGCATTCTTTGAAGTTCTTTGTGTTGCATTGAACATGATGAATCTGAAATTGTGTGATGCATATTGTATAATCAAGCCCATGGGTACTTGTGGTGACACTGGAGTATCTAGGTGACATTAGGGTTTTGGTTGATGTGTATCTTAAGGTATTATTTTAGTACGAACTCTAGGGTTGTTCATGAAACTTATAGGGATAGCTCATAAGATTGATCGGAAAAGATAACTTTCAGGTGGTTTTGTACCCTACAATAATTTCTTCGTTAGTTCTCTGCTATTTGTGACTTTGGAGTGAACTCTTTGTCGCACGAGAGGTATTTACATATGATTCAACTATGTTAGTATTGTTGAGAGAAATTGCACTAGTGAAAGTATGGACCCTAGGCCTTGTTTTCAAGCATTGCAATACCGTTTGTGATCACTTTTGTTACTTGCTACCTTGCTGTTTTTATATTTTAAGATTACAAAAACCTATATCTACCATCCATATTACACTTGTATCACCATCTCTTCGCCGAACTAGTGCACCTATACAATTTACCATTGTATTGGGTGTGTTGGGGACACAAGAGACTTTTTGCTATTTGGTTGCAGGGTTGTTCGAGAGAGATCATGTCCATCCTACGCCTCCCACGGATTGATAAACCTTAGGTCATACACTTGAGGGAAAATTTCTAATGTCCTACAAAACTCTGTGCTTGGAGGCCCAACACGAGTCTACAAGAATAAGGTTGCATAGTAGACATCACTCCTCCACCACTATTGGGACAATCTTGCAGCCCGGCTTGGCCTCCAAGCTTACTAGCAGCACATCCTCCAACAAATCCTGGTCATCAATGTGCTCATCCTTGTCGTCCAGTTGAATGGTCAGATTCATGTTTGTCAGCGAAGGATGACCGATGATCTCCATACCCCATGATAGCCAACCTCATCTGCAATCTAGTCCTAGGCAATGATCTCCACCCCCTGGTAGCTATCGTCTTCTACATCGCCCTCCTGTTTGTGTTCCTCATCAGAATCCTCCTCATGCTCATGATCCTCTTACAAATCCTCCTCATCATCAGAATGCTCCTTCACCTCCTCGTTTGAATCGTCCTCCTCGTTAGAATCCTCTTCCTCAACTTCATCCTCCTCCTCATCCTCCTCATTATTTGCATCCTCCTCTTCATTTTCCTCATCGACGACATCAATAATACAAAAAATCATCAGCCCTTCCGCCTCTAGATTCGGCGACGAGATGTGGGAGCGACACTCAAACAAGTGAGCCCGCTGACATGGATCCAGCGACTCCATCGCCTCTACCATCGCCCAGAGAAGAATGTCTAGTGCCTTTGCACCCTTTCCTTTCGGAAGCATCCGTTTCAGCTCACTCTTCCTCACTTCTAGGGTGAGGCCCAACGAGCGCAGCACCATAGTGTTCATGCTCGGAAACACGGAGTTGATTTCTTTGCACCTGACCATCAACAACTCGTCTTCGACGCTAAACTCTTCCATCACCCTCTTCCATCTAGGACCTTATAGTCATAAATCAAAGACCAAGTTTGCAATTCAAAGCATTAAAGATGAACTCGAATATTCGGATTAAACAACGGGATCCTATGGACGAATCCTAATTTTGAGGGTTTTCTATTTTCCAAACTAGCTACCACAAGTACCACTGGCACGAATCCAATCCTAAATAGACAACAAAACCAGCTGCAAACTGGAGCAACTAAACGAATGCAAATTCAATCGCTCAATCGCCCATTTAATCTTCCATGTAATCGCTAATTCAATCAATTTACAATAGGGGTTTCGATTAGAAATGTACGGATCCAACTATCTCGGATGGTTCCTGTAGACGGGCCGATGACAATGTCGTACTAGGGCACTTTGCCATTGAAGCTCACACGCATGGTCGGAGTGTACGATGACAGCTGCTAGGGGCACTACGACGGCGGGTCTGCTAGGGGCACAATGACAACGGCTGTGTGGGGCTGTGTGGGGGTATGCGACTACTCACTAGGGGTCGGGCCGAGCTAAATTAGGAAAAAACAGCGACAGCTCACCCAACCCAGGTCCCACTTGACATAGGCGGTAACGACCAGGCCCACATTTCATACTGTCGGAATCAAGGCTCCGCAAACCCAACAAGGTTCGAACACTGGGGCGTGTGCGAAGATCTCAACCAGCTCAAAGTCTCGAGCCCGTCACCCTACGGCCAAGCTTTATCGAGTACGCGCGAGTAGGGAAGAAGATGGACTCAAAGATTTACCCAGGTTCGGGCCACCTTGCGGTGTAAAACCCTACTCCTGACTTTGGTGGATTGGCTTCACAAGGAGGCTGAAGATGAACTAGTACAGTGGTTGAGCGACCTGGCGAGGGCTCTTTGGTGGGGAGGAACTGATGCCTTTCGACCTGCCTTCTATGGTGGGAGCTAGTCCCTATTAAAGTGGCCACAGTCCTCTTCCCTTATTGCATAGGCGAGGAGGGATCCCACAATGGCCAAATTCAAAGGGGGACATGAGGTACATCCTATCCTGACTAAAGGTGGTCTTCGCCTGCAAAGCTTCCGGGTGTGATGCAGCGGTGGACTCAACAATGACAACCGTCTAGAAGAGCTCGTGGTCTCGGCCTTGTTGCATTGGAAGGGAAACCTTTGGGCGATTCCTTGGGATCCCGCATACGTCCTTGCCTCCTTAGGACGAAAGAGGAAACGGTCTTCCTCTGCGCCCGATGGCGCCCGCGTGTCTTCAGTCTGCCGAGCCCATGTCGTCCCGGCCTCACGAGGCCGGGTGCCTGCATAGGAATCTTCACTCCTCAGGGAGGCAGCCTGGGGGATGCCACTCCTCTAGAGGTCTTGGCGTTGTTCTCCTCGTGAGACAGGAGCTCTCGCGAGGGCCTTGACTTGGGGGCTTGTCACTGGGTTGTACCGGGACATCGAGGTGGGCCACGCGCTGGGCTGCAGGCAGGCACATCTGGGTACCCCCAGTCCCAGAACGCTGATAGTAGCTCCGGGCGCAAGGCATGCCATCCCTGGCTTCGAGGCGAAGGCAAGGAGCAAAGGGTGAAGTGCCGCAGGCACCCAACCGCTTGCGGTCCAGGCTCAACGCATGGCACGTGATGGGGACTAGACACCTCCGCTCCCTTGTTGCCTCAGCAACTGCCCAGGCTGACAAAAGCCAGACGCCCACCATAGAGCCATCATTGCTATTCTTCCTGGTGCTTTGCTCCCTTGCTCAGATCCCCTTTCCATCGCGAAAACCTCCTCCAGATCTTGGCGCAGCATCGTCCTTCCTCTTGCCCTTCATCCTCAAGGATTCCTCATATGGCGCGCGCTGGGAAGTCGAAGCCCGAGGCTTGTGCCTCGGCCCCCTCTTCTCCCTTGCCGACCCTCACGACATCCACCATTGCCAAGGAGGAGGATCTCACCTCAGCGCTCCCGTTGACGGCGGGCAACTCCGATGAGTGGGGGCAGAACTTGATCTGGTGCATCTCTACGGAGCGGCGCACCCTGGCAAAGACGGTCTACCCCTTCTTACTCCATAGCGTCTTTTGTGGGCTCGTCCCACCCTTCTCGGGGTTCTTCTCCACCATCCTCGAGCACTATGGGATCCAAGCTCTCCATCTTCATCCCAACTCCATCTTGCTCCTGTCGGTCTTCACCTTCTACTACGAGGCCTTCATAGCCGTGAGGCCCTTAGTGGCCCTCTTCCACCATTACTTCAGCATGCGGCTTCATGACAGCGCGCAGCGGTAGGCGTGCGCCTCCTTCATTGAGGTCCAGAGCGGCAATGTGCTTCTGAAGTTCGAGAAGAAGGTGGAAGGCTACATGCACCGCTGGGTCTTCATGGATGTCCAGGGAGCTAATCCGTATTTGGAGCTCCCGATGAGGCTGCCCGAGAAGACTCTTGCATGGGGCTCCGTGAAGATCACCAATCCCCGGGCGACGCCCGTCTTGGAGTGGATCTCCTCGGACATGGAGGCCAGGAAGCTGATCGGGACGATGATGGTGAAGGAGTTCCTGACACAGTGCCTGGTGCCGCTCCAGGTGCACTCGAAGCCCATGTGGGAGTATGAGGGCATGGGGGACGGCATCAGGCTCAAATCCGCCAGCATGACATGCGAGGAGCGGGACAAGGTCCTGAATACCATGCTCTTCAATGATCCCAGGGATCTCCCCGAGGCCTACACCTCGCTGTACCACCACGACGATGGTAGGGCACTGGCTGCCGCCATGCCTGCCTTTGACAACCTGGGGCTCATGTCGCCTGAGCATCCCAATCCCCCCATGCCGGTGTCCTCCGGCGACACCAGCGGCGACGAGGATTCAGAGGAGACTGTGGATGACATGGAGGAGGTGTCCCCTCCGTCATAGACCGTGATCCTCCGCAACCTTCATGACGATGATGACATCAACGAGCCCCTGGCCGCAGGCTCCCAATGCTTCGCCACGTCCTCAGGAGGCCAGGGCCTACCCCCTAGACCACTCGGACATCTGGCCGGGTGACCCCGAAGAAATGCACAGCCGAGCCTACTCCGAGGGACTCCCAACGCTCCAGCAAGGCGAGCGAGACGCTGGTCTCGAACCATCCTAAGGCACAGTCGAAAGGCGGGGCGGCCGCCTCTGAGGCAGACGTGGCCTCTCCGGCCGTGGTTCCTCAGGTTGACCTCCACATGCCTCCTGGTGGCAGCTCCACACCGGGGCTCATCGAGGAGCACCCAGCTCGCCCCTGGGTGCGGCCAAGGCCACCCCGAAGGGAAGCGGGGTGTGTGAAAGTGCGTTATATCGACTAGAGGGGGGTGAATAGGCGATTTTTACAAATTTATCACTTGAGGAATTTCAACTTGAGGAATTTGAAATGTGATGAATAACTAACAGCAGAATAAGTACTCAAGTGCATGAGTAACATAGTGACAGCATAGTCATCATGATGAAATGAAACATGCACAGATTACAAGTAGCGTGATACAGGATAAGCAGGTGAGGAACAAGGCAACTTGAAAAATTTGAGGTGAGGAATTTGTGAAAGTCTTCTGTCAAATTCTTCAAACATTAAAGATCGATTTCATCAACAGTTTATATGAGGAAATGAAAGGGTTGAGGAAATAGAACCATGTAACTTGATGAAGACAATGATTTGATGACCCAGTTCCAACTGCTGTGACAGTCGTATGTCTGGTTTGGAGCGGTCTGGTATTTAAACCATAGGACACACAGTCCCAGGAGACATAGTCCTTACCATATTCTCCTTGAGCTAAGGTCACAAAGTCCTCGCGCAACACTCGTGGTAAGTCCTCCGGGTAGACTTCCAAAACCCTCACAAACTGGTCACCCGGCAATCCACAATTTACTGCTGGATGCTCTAGACCAAGGTCACTTCGTGATCCCCAATTGACTGCAAGATGCACTAGACCATGACGCCTAACCGTCTGGAGGATGCGCAGTCCTCAAAGGTAACAAGCGTCGGTTCCACACAGGAATTGCTTTAGTGATGCTCAATCACTTTGGGTTTGGTGGTTTGATTGTGGGTTTTTCCTCACTGGTGATTTTCTCTCTAAGTCCTCAAAGGATGGGTTGCTCTCAAATGACAAGTGTCAGTTTTCTCTCGGAGCAGCCAACCAACTAGTGGTTGTGGGGGTGGCTATTTATAGCCAGGGTGCAACCTGACATGATAAGACATAAATGCCCCCAATTATATGACCATTATGTGGATGTTATGATCGGGGACAGCTGGCGCTAAGCACAGCAACGGTCAGAATTTCAAACTATGAAAGTCCTCAAGCTTATCATGTTCCTCACTTGTAGGCAATTCACAGAGGCGAAATCCTAACTCCTCAGTCAGATCAATTTCCTCAGAGACCAGAAGAACTCTGTCCCTATCAATGAAGAACTTGACTGAACCGCAAGAGATTTCCAAAGGTTTCACTCGAAGGGCTGGTTAGGTTGAGGATTTTGAGTTGAGTATCAGTTGGAAATTTTCCTTAGTATTACCTCGGCCCCCTTTAATAGTACGGTGTTTCCTATGACTGAAGTAAAGGAAATGAAACTACGAAAACAAGAGTCTTCACGCTTCATAGTCCTCGTTCATATCTTCAAGGTCACACCAACTTCTTCATTTTCAAAGTCTTCAGGGAATACCAAAGTCTTCAGCAAAGTTTTCAAGAAAGTCTTCACAAAAGTCTTCAGTTGAAGACATACATTTTTAGGGGTCGGTAATCTCCGGATATATCAAACTCTTCATCGACTTATAGAGCCTGTGTGCACTCACAAACACATTAGTTCCTTAACCTATAAGTATTCAATACACCAAAATCACTAAGGGGCACTAGATGCACTAACAATCTCCCCCTTTTTGGTGATTGATGACAAATAGGTTTAGTTTTCAATGGGGATTAAAAATATGGAATGTAAGTACTGAGTTTGAGGAATTTGATTGCAAGATATCGATGAACTCCCCCTGAAGATGTGCATATTTGAGGAATTTGCTTTGGACTGCAAATGCATATGGCAGGTTAAAATATGGAGAGCTCCCCCTATATCTTGTAATTCATACACTCATTTAACATATGATATGAAGAGTTTGAAATGCATGATGAAAATGGTGTATGACGAAATTCAGCATGCATGCATTAAGGTGCTTGAGGAAATAAGCATGTGGAAAGCAGTTCAAAAGAGTCAGACCACCATCGGACTTAAGTTTACAACTCAATCAACAAAGGCTTCAGAAGAGCAAGAGTTGTAACTTAAACAAAAACAACCCATATAAAGTGACCCGCTTGAAGACTAACTCAAATTTTCTCCCCCTTTTTCATCGAAGACCAAAATGGATGAAAATGGAGGACTAACGCCCCTTGAAGAATTTCATCTTGTTGGTGAGGAAGGAGCGCCAGCGTTGTCGGGGTTGTTTGTTGATGCAGGACCCGCGGCAGTGTCGTCAATGTCCTCAGCATCATCTGTCTCACAGGATGAAGAATATGAACTTGTTACCAACTGAGGAACTTGAACTTTCTTGAATTTCTTTTATGGTTGACGAGCCCAATCAAGATTTTCTTCAAGTTCCAGCTCCTTCAGTTCTTCAGGAGTCTTGACAGTTGATAGAATAGCCCAAGTGCGGTTGAGGATTTCATGCACATACTAGTGGTTTTTCTTCACAGAGTTCTGTGTCACAGTCATGTTTTGAAGAATTGAAGCAAACTGACGCTTTACCCATTTGTGATTGCGATCAACCTTCTGATGAAGACTGAGAAGAAGCTCACGATCAGTCATCACACGAGGGGTAGTGGCTTGAGATTTTTGCGCCGAGGCTTTCGCAGGAGAGTTCTAAGTAGCAGAGTCATCATTGGTGGAGTAGGATGCTGCTTTGCGAAACTGACCATCCAATGGACGAGTGCCTTCATCAATGACAGCTTTGCCTTTTCCTTCAACTGAGGCAATTGTGCTTTTGAGGAATTCAATCGGGGGCAAGAAGCCGAAATGATTCTTGAAGTCAGCCTTGAAGGGAATTGAAGACTTTGATTTGAGGAAATTCATAATCTAGGGAGCAAAAGGCTTCAATAAAAATGGGGCTAAAGCAGCATTGGCCAAAGTCCTCATGAAGAAGTCGTGATTGTTGATGGGAATCCCATGAATGATGTTGAAAAGCATATTCTTCATGACTCCCTCTACTTCCTCTTCTTTAGAATTGTGGCCCTTCTGAGGACATAGAGTATGTGTGAGTATGCGGTAGACCATCCTGGGCAGATACAGCAAATCCTTCACTAGGAAGGTTGTCCTCTTAGGCTTTCCAGGGGCCATTTTCTTCATCATCACTTGCATCATTTTATTTGGCAGAGGTGGGTCATTGAATAAGCATCGGGCTTCATCTGAAGGAATTGGAACTGGGACAGTCTGAAGTAATTCAGAAGCATGAGCAGTGAAATGAGTTGACCCTGTCATCCAGTCCAAGACCTAGGAGTTGATGTCTGAAGCATTTCCACTAATGTGCAGAGTGGCATAAAATTGAAGAATTAGCTCTTTGTTCTAGTCACAGATGTCTACACAGAATGGAAGTATCCCTGCATCACGAAGAACTGCGAGCACTGGTGTGAAGGATGGAATAGACTCCATATCCACATGAGGAATGTGATGATGCTCGAAGATTCTCTTCTTGTCGAATAGGACTGATGCATAATAGTTCATCTGCATTGGAGTCCAAAACCTTGTGCGACCGGCTCTAGTAGAGTCATATGGGTTTGGCCTGGTGAAGAACTTGTGCTCGTTGAAGAAATTGCTTTTGAGGAATTTGGGGCATGCTGAGCCTTTGAATGGCATTCTAGGCTTCGGCTGAAGATTTGGCTTGAAGCGGCCCACAATCTCTTTAGGCATAGTTGGAATTTCTTCACTTTGGGGAATTTGTACAGCAGGTTCCTCAATGACAGTTGGAGCAACAGTTTCATCAGCTGATGCAGCTAGAATTTCTTCAGTGGCTCTGGTGGCCAAGTCATCAGATCCTTCATGAATTTCTTCAGTCCGGGCTGGGGACTAGGGAATATGTGACAGAGGAGTGGTTATTGGGGAGTTTGGGTGAGCAGCTTCACAATATTCATCATTGATGATAGGAGTTTTGTTTCCAATATCCACCTCTTCATCAACTTCTTCAACGCTAGCCTCTTCAGCAGTGAACTTAGGCAGTGGCAATGATACCTTTGGAGTTGAAGCAATATCTTCAACTTCAATTACTTCATCAATCTGCACTATGGTAACCGCAGAATGATCTTCTTCATCTTCATCATTTGGGATGATGTAGTCAACACCAAATGGAACTATTGCATAGGCTGGAGCTGAGGAAATGGGGGTGGCATCAATGGGCTCTGTTGAAGAACTTGGCAAAGTCTTCAACCTCTTCACAACTGAGGAATCTGTGGTTGATGCTTTTCTCTTCAGTTCCTTCTTCTCAGCAGCCATATTTGTATGCACTTCTGATGCAAAAGGAAGGTTGATTTTCTTCGCCCTTGAAGACTTAGCAGTTTCATCAGAGGGTGGAGCGGTAGCAGTTTCTTCAGGTGCAGCAGAGTCTTCAGTTGGCCTGGCAATTTCCTCAGGTGCAACAATGGAGGTTGCCCTGGCAGGTTCTTCAGCACCCTGATTTTGTTCAGCAGTGCTGGCATGTTCCTCAGTGGGCTGAGCAGTTTCTTCAGCCCGAGAGTTTTGTGGTTACGATCGAGCTGCAACCTTTCTGTTGTGGTCCTTCACAGCAGCTTGAGCGGCCCTTACGGATCGCACCTTGGTGCCCTTCCATTCAACATCTTATTTTTCTTGGGCCTCAGAGAGGGAGCATATTTCAGATTGAACTATGATGAATTGATTTGGAGTCAAATTCATCGCGCTATTCCTCAAAAAAAATCTTTCCTTGCCTTGTTTCTCTTAGCTTTCTGAGCTTTTTCTCTTTTCCGTTTTTCCTCAGCTATGAAGTGAGTGAGGACATGATCCACACCAAGAGGCAGTTTCAGTGAAGAAAGTGGGGTGTTTGGATCTTCATGCCATATATCAATGAAGTTGAGGATCGTCTTGGGGTCCAGCATGAGAGGAACAGAGCTGCCTTTGGCTGTTGCAGCTTTGTGCTGACTTTGTCTGATGATTTCTTCCAATTCTTCATCATCAGCTTCATCATCATCATTGTCAGACCCTGAGGGTACTGTTACCACAGCTTTGCTTGTCGGACTTGTTGAAGACTTTGCTTGAGTAGAGGGACCAGCTGAGGCTTTTGAAGCAATTGGAAGTCCTTGAGTCCTTTGGTATGATGCGAGATGCACCGGAGTTGAGGACTTTGCAAAAATAGTTGAGGACTGAGCGGCAACTGTGTCAGCGGCTGAGGCCTTTAAAGGTTGAGGCCGTTGTGCTTGAGGAATCTGTTGTGATGATTTTGAAGATGAAGAATTTGGTTTGATAGCAGATTTCTTCATCATCCTTTTCTTTGGAGCACTTGAAGAGGCTCTGACAATGGCAGCAGCAGCAGATTCTTCATTGAATTTCTTCACTGCCACTTTAGCTTTCCTCGCCAGCTTGCCTTGCTGTTTCTCCCATATGTGAGGAAAGTCTTCACCAGTCTTGAGACTAGTGGGATCGGCAATTTGATTTTCAGCCAAGGGAGGCCTTCTGCAAGGAGGTTTCACAACGAATTTCATCATGTATTTAGGAGTTACATAACGATATTCCTTCCATTCCTTTGCCCATCTCCTCTCAATTTTCAGCAGACGAATTTTCCTCTGCTTAGTCGTCTCTTTGCCATGAGTTTCTTCATCAGGTGTGCAGTATTCCTCATACAAGTCATCCGAAATCTCAAAAGCAATCTGTACATCAGGTTTCTTTCCACCTTTCTATGGCTTCTTTCCATCAGCCATTTTCTTCAGCTGAGGAGTTTGAACTCTTGAGGATTCTGAAGAAGTGCACAATTTTTCTTCAAGAAATGCTGCAAATGAGTTAAGTTGATGAGAACCTAGTGATTCATCAGCGGACATGTCTGTACCTGTGAACAGAGTATATGTGCGAGGAATTTGAAGAGGTCATATGCGTTCTCAAAAATTTTAAATAAAAATAGGATTGCGGAATTTGACCATGGGTGTCTTGAGGAATTTCACTAAGTGTTCCTTGTCTTAGGTTCCAGAGTTGTGCAAATTTTGGGGATTCACACAATTGAGGAATGTTGAAGAAAATCATTATTTAGGGAAAATCGTCAAGTATATGAAGATGTAAGGTGCTTTAGAATAAGATTCATGAAGAATAAACACCTTTTGAGGAGTTTGAGGACAACTTGAAGATCAAACAAGGGCAATAAAAGTAAATTTTATTTACCCTGATGAGAACATGATGAACTAGGGAATGAAAATGAGGTAGTTCGTCAGTCCAGATCTCCCACGCCCTAGCTTGGCAGAGGGAGACAGCTACAGCGGCGGCGGGATGAAGACTTCCAGGGCCAATGCGAGTACGGCAATGGCGAGGTCGAGACAGTGAAGCTCTTCCACATCGACGTTGATGACTTTAGCTGCGGCGCTAGGTTGGAGCTCGGAAGAGAGTAGAGATGAGGAGTAACCGAGCACAGTTGAAGGGGAAGGGGTATTTATAGTGGGAGTGAAAAACAATCTGTCCGAAGATTTTGGACAAGATTGCCCCTGACCCTTGCTCTCGATGCGACATGTGTCACCCACGTACTGAGAGGTGGCGATAGTGGGGGATCGTGGGTTATCCAGTCGTGGGAGTCAGAACCGTTTGAGCGGCAAACACCAAAAATTTCGATAGTGAAAAATCCAAAGTTTTCGTTCACAAATTCTTCAGCTATCAAGGACATAGTGAAAACTTTGAACGAGTTTCAAAGTAGAATGCATATGAAGAATTTGTGAATAGACTTGGTTGAGTTTAGCACAGAGGGGAAAGGGTTCGATCACATTCACTTAGATGAAAATCAACTTGAAGAATTAGCAATAAGTGAATGTTGTTGAGGAAAATGAAAATTTAAATATATATGTATATAGTTAGTGAAGAACATGAGTTTCAAAGTTTGAAGAATTTGAAAAGTTGAGGAATTTGAAAAGTTGAGGAATTTGCAAACTTGAAGAATTTGAAAATTTGAAGAATTTGCAAAATGACAAAAAACTTAACTTTGAGGAATTTCAACTTTGGTTGGTGGCGTGACCCACCGTATAAGAATGACGACTTCAAACACCGCGTACAATTATCGTAGGGTTCTGAGAATCAAATTCTTCATTAATTTCTTCACACTTAGAGGGTTATTCTTCATTGATTTGAAGGAAAACATTACTTCGTGTGTTGCACATTTAAATTATCAATTTTGCGTAAGTGTTGGGATGTGTGTCCTTTTCAAAGAACATTCAAAGATTCTAAGATATTTAGCTCACACAGCAACTTGCAAAATATCCTTTCATCCAAGGGCTTTGTGAAGATATCGGCCAGTTGTTCTTTAGTAGGAATGTGGTCGATGGCAATGTCTCCCTTGAGTACATGATCTCGAAGAAAGTGATGACGAATCTGGATGTGCTTGGTCTTGGAATGCTAAACTGGGTTATAAGCAATCTTGATAGCACTCTCGTTGTCGCAGTAGAGAGGCACATTCTTTAACTTGATGCCGTAGTCCTTGAGGGTTTTCTTCATCCATAGTAACTGAGCACAACATGAGCCAGCAGCAATGTACTCAGCTTCGGCAGTAGAGAGTGACACGCAGTTCTGCTTCTTCGAGGACCAACAGAAAGGATCGTCCAAGGAAATGACATGTGCCTGAGGTTGACTTGCCATCCACACGATCACCAGCATAATCAGCATCTGAGTATCCGACGAGGTGAAGATTTCAGCCCTTGGGATACCATAATCCAAGCATTGGTGTGTGAGATAAGTATCGAAGAATATGTTTCACAGCCTTATAGTGTGATTCCTTCGGTGTTGCTTGGAATCGGGCACACATGCAAACACTTAGCATAATATCAGGCCTAGATGCACACAGATACAATAAAGAACCAATCATGGAGCGGTATACCTTCTGATCGAAATCTTTACCATTTTTGTCATTGCAGAGGTGGCCTTTTGAGGGCATTGGAGTTTTGACACCTTCAATGCCAATGACATGCTTTTTCTTCACGAGCGTGTGCAAGTTCCTCATACCAGCATGTCCAAGTCGTCGATGCCACAGCCAGCCTTCTGAGGACTTTGCAAGTAGGCATGTGGCAGGTTGAGGACTTGTAGAAAAATCAACAATATACAAGTCTCCTCTCCTAAAGCCTTCGAAGACTTTGGAATTGTCAGATTCCATAATGACAACACAATGATATTTCCCAAATACGACAATCATATCAAGATCACAAAGCATTGAGACAGACATAAGGTTCAACCCAAGGGATTCAACAAGCATCACCTTATCCATGGTTCGGTCCTTTGAGATAGCAACCTTACCAAGTCCCAATACCTTGCTTTTTCCTTTGTTTGTGTAGGTGATATGCTTCAAAGGAGATGGATTGAGTGGCAAATTCATTAGTAGATTCTTGTCACCACCCATGTGGTTTGTGCATCCACTATCGAGGACCCACTCAGTACTTTTTGGAGTATCATCCTACAGATGAATTAGTACAACTTACAAACTCATATGCTTCAAAGTGAAGAATATGACATCAATTTCATCAGATAGGATTTCATCACACAAGATAGTAAGCAAGTAGTGTGAGGACGTGAGAAATGAGGAATTCATTTCTACATGGTTAGCTTGCGTCCTTTCGAGCGTTTCCTCGGGTCTCCAGCATATTCATCAGATGTTCAAATTCATCTGGAGACCTGAGCCTGCATAAGATATTAGTTCAATTTCTTCGCCACCCACATCTGGAGGGGTGGCAAAGAGTTCATCATTCTACGAGCACCATATGAGAAGGGAGGCATTAAAGCAAGTGTGCTTTGTTTCACAGGGCAAGGGTTAGAGTACTCAAATGAATAAGCAGAGAAATTCTTTGAGGATTTATGAACATAATGGTTTGAGTAATAACGCACATATTCATAACTCTTAGGTTTTCCCTGCGAAACAGAGGCATTAGCATGAGAATGATATTTTTGACCATTGGAAGAATTTGGTCCAAGTGAGGAATTTGATATGGGATCCTTATTCTTCATGAGTGGTGTCGTGAGGACATTCACTTGAAGATTTTGTAGGTAGCTCTTGGGAACCCAAATTTTCTTCATAGGAGAGCCATTCCTGCAGTTAGTTCCAACAAATCTAGCAAATACTTCACCTTTCTGATTTTTGAAGAATTTGTAGTTGGAGTCAAGTGACTCATTAGAGGAATATGAGTTTTCACAAGTAAAGCCAGATAAAGTGGATGGATCTACAGGAGGTCCTTTCGCAGCAACCCATGAGGTTTTGGGTACTGCTCAGGTGTCCAGTAGGATCCATTAGCGTTGGGTTTACTCACAAAGGCAACACCCTCTTTCCTAGGGTTCCTGTTCAGAATCTGCTTTTTGAGGACATCGCAAAGGTTTTGATGCCCTTTGAGACTTTTTTACATGCCTGTCACATACAATTCCTTCAACCTGCATTTCTGTTAGTGATACTTGCGGTATCCTTAGATGAGGAATTTGAGACCACTGGAATAGTTGAAGAATTTGCAGTAATAGAAGCATTTGAACATTGAGGTGAAGAATTAGCAGTTTCACGTTTGATGCATTTCAAACAAGGTGGAACAAATTCTTCCTGAGCGGTACTAATCTGTTGAGCCAGTAAGGAATTGTTTTCCCTTTGGAGATCCTCATGTGACACCCTTAGTTTCTCAAGATCTTGCTTTCTTTGAAGAAATTCATAAGAAAGCTTCTCATGATCGGCTAAGAGGTCGTTATGATGACCCTGAAGGTTATCATACTTTGTCTGAAGACTTTTGAGATTGTCACACAGGGTTTGACTCCGATCCACTTTATCGTTCAACAGATCATCGCTTTTGTCTAGCATTTTCTGAAGCTTTTCCAGTGCACTTTGTTGCTTAGTGGAAAGTTTCACAAGTTTAGCATATCTAGGTTTCACATATTCATCAGATTCACCTTCATTTGATTCAGATGAGGAATAATGTTTGTGTTGGGGAACGTCGCATGGGAAACAAAATTTTCCTACGCACACGCAAACCTATCCATGGTGATGAGCATCTATGGGAGGGAGAGTGGATCTACATACCCTTGTAGATCGCTAAGCGGGAAGCGTTAAGAAACGCGGTTGGTGTAGTCGAACATCTTCGCGATCCAAATCGCCGAGCGTCCCGCGATCTCATCACGATCCGTCCCGCGATCCAATCACGATACGTCCCGTGAACTCATCACGATCCGTCCCGCGATCTCATCACGATCCGTCTCACGATCTTGATCACGATCTGTCCCACGAACTCATCACGATCCGTTCCGCGATCTCATCACGAACCGTCTCGCGATCTCGATCACGATCCTTCCGATCTAGCGCTGAACGGACGGCACCTCCGCGTTCAGCACACGTGCAGCTTGATGACGATCTCCACCGTCTTGATCCAGCAAGAGGAGGTGGAGAGGAGAGAGAGTTCACCGGCAGCGTGACGGCGCTCCGGTGATGGTGGTGGAGCAATTCCGGCAGGGCTTCGCCTAAGCACTGCGGAAAACCGATCTAGAGGAGAAACTGTGCACCGGTGAAACGGGTAGCACGTGGCCAGAAATTCTGTCCAAAAACCACCCAATACACTAGTATATATAGGAGGAGAGGAGAGGAGAGGCAGCCAAGGCCTTTGGGTCGGCCGAAGTAGGAGGTGGGAGCAATCCTACTTCACCTCCAATCCTAGTTGGAGTAGGATTGCCTCCTATTGGCTGATTTTCCACTTTTTGCTTTAGGACTTTCTCTCCTGCGCCATGGGCCTTTGTGGCTGTTTTCCCAGCCCACAAAGGGCTGGTTATTATTCTCCCACAGCCCATGGACCTCTTGGGGTCGAAATACCCCTCCCGGAGGTCCCCCGGTACACTACCGGCACTCCCGGTACACTACCAATACTCCCGGTACACTACCGATGAGCCCGAAACTTTTCCGGAAACCAAACTGGGACTTCCTATATATGAATCTTTACCTCCGGACCATTCCGGAGCTCCTCGTGACGTCCGGGATCTCATACGGGACTCCGAACAACCTTCGGTCACCACCATACATAACTCTACACTACCGAAACGTCACCGAACCTTAAGTGTGCAGACCCTGCGGGTTCGAGAACTATGTAGACATGACCGAGACACCTCTACAGTCAATAACCAATGGCGGGACCTGGACGTCCACATTGGTTCCTACATATTCTACGAAGATCTTTATCGGTCGAACCTCTATGTCAAGGATTCAGTTGATCCCGTATAACGTTCCCTTTGTTCTTCGGTATGTTACTTGCCCGAGATTCGATCGTCGGTATCTCCATACCTAATTCAACCTCGTTACTGGCAAGTCTCTTTACTCGTTCCGTAATACAAGATCCCGCAACTAACAATTAGTCACATTGCTTGCAAGGCTTATTGTGATGTTGCATTACCGAGTGGGCCCCGAGATACCTCTCCGTTACACGGAGTAACAAATCCCAGTCTCGATCCATGCCAACTCAACAAACACCATTGGAGATACCTGTAGAGCACCTTTATAGTCACCCAGTTACGTTGCGACGTTTGATACACACAAGGCACTCCTCCGATATCCGTGAGTTGCATGATCTCATGGTCATAGGAACATATACTTGACATGCAGAAAACAGTAGCAATAAACTGACACAATCATATGCTATGTTTGTAGTTTGGGTCTTATCCATCACATCATTCTCCTAATGATGTGATCCCGTTATCAAATGACATCTCATGTCCATGGCTAGGAAACCTTAACCATCCTTTGATCAATGAGCTAGTCCATTAGAGGCATACTAGGGACATGGTTTTGTCTATGTATCCACACATGCATTTAAGTCTCCGATCAATACAATTATAGCATGGATAATAAACGATTATCATGAACAAGGAAATATGATAATAACTAATTTATTATTGCCTCTAGGGCATATTTCCAACAGTTTGTGTACCTTTGAGCCTTTTGCCATGAAGCAATAGGTAGGAGCATAATCATCATTGCTGTCGTTAGAGTCATTGGAGTAGTCATTTTCTTCATCGTTGAAGATGGACTTGTTGACAAAAGCAGTGGCAAGAGCAAGACTTGCAACACCAGATTCTGGTTCCTCCTCAGATTCTTCCTCTTCTTCATATTCTTCAGATTCTTCCTCAGAATCCATTTCCTTGCCAATGAACACTCGAGCCTTTTTGGAACCATTCTTCTTGTGCTTTGAGGACTTTGAAGATGAGGACTTTGAAGATTTCTTCTTTTTCTTCGAGTCATCAGAACTATAATCCTTGTATTTCTTCTTCTTCTTTGAATCTTTTTCCCAGAGAGGACAGTCAGAGCTAAAGTGACCAGGCTTCTTGCAACGATGGCAGGTTCTTTTCTTGTAGTCTTCTGAGGAATCTGATT
This sequence comes from Hordeum marinum, assembly GCA_022496015.1. NCBI lineage: Eukaryota > Viridiplantae > Streptophyta > Magnoliopsida > Poales > Poaceae > Hordeum > Hordeum marinum. Next base: position 279,471,318 of record CM039673.1, read on the forward strand.
TCCTCAAACCACTCTTTGATGACTTTCCAAATCCACCTATCCTTGAGAACTTCTAGAATTTCCTCACGAGCATTGCCAGTTCCTGACTTAGTTCTTCAAGGTCACCAAGGCTGCTGTCAGAATCTTCTTCATCGGATGAGGAAATTTCTTTTGCCTTCAGAGCACGAGGTCTTCCATAGCTTGGCCCGTAGAGGTCTCTTTTCTCAGCTTGTTGGAATTCATGAGTATTGAGTCTCTCAAGAATATCAGCAGGATCAAGCGCTTTGTAGTCTCCACGTTCTTGTATCATCAAAGCCAGAGTATCGAATGAGGAATCGAGAGATCTAAGCAGTTTCTTCACCACTTCATGGTTAGTGATATTAGTGGCACCCAGTGCTTGAAGCTCATTGGAGATATCAGTGAGACGATCAAAAGTTTGTTGAAAATTTTCATTGTCAAGTCTCTTGAAGCGGTTGAAGAGATTGCGAAGAACATCAACACGAGAGTCACGTTGAGTGGAGACACCTTCGTTGAAGTTGGACAGCCTATCCCAGATAAGCTTAGCAGACTCCAAAGCACTCACTCTGCCATACTGACTGACGGGGATATACCCCGTGGTACGACCCGGCCTGGCGACGCACAGGAGACCCTTTAAAGACATGACATCTTATTAATGACCAGGCAGGCAAGTCATAGGACGACCAAGCCCAAGATCCGACTGGTGAGCCAGCACCAGACGGCTCATGAGATAAGACCCAGCAGGTGAGCCGGCGCCTGGCGGCTCACAAGAGAAGGCCTACAAGAGAAGGCCTACGAGAGAAGGATTCCCTTAAAGGAAATAAGACCCGGAGTAGGATTCGTGAGAGACGAGTCCTAATCCTACTCCTAGTAGAACTCTATTTGTAAGCCTACCCTCTCCACTTATATGAGGAGGGGTAGAGCACGACTAGAGGGACAAGTTCACAGGTAGACACAAGATTTCAAAGGAGAGACAACTCCACAAGTTTAGACAACACAATAGATTAGAGGCTCTCGAGATTAGAGGTAGCGATTAGCACCCTTGTAACCGAGAGATCTTCATCATCCTCAATACCAGATAAGCAGGACGTAGGCTTTTACCTTGACTTGAGGGGCCGAACCTGGGTAAAACTCCGTGTATTCTCAATTCCGACCAACCCCTTCAAGCCGCCACGTAGTTGCGTCTCGCCCCGAACCTAAGTCCGTTGACCCGGACATCTGCCGTGACAAAACCATGACAGTTGGCGCCCACCGTGGGGCCTGCACGGTGGTATTGTGTTCTTGAAGGGATTGCTCCTAGGAATCGAGAAGCTTACAACCCACCGGAGAAGGAAAAGCTTGTTTTTAAGGATTTACATGATCCCGAGTTCATCAGTCGAGACCAAAAAACAATTTCCGGACAGCAAGGAACAAAACACGGCATTTCATAAGAGTCCAATTCGATCAAATCTCGACGGCTCTCCCACTGTTTTCGATTGCTTTGCAAGCCGCATCAGGTTGTCGTATGATTAAATCTACAAGTGATTACAGCTCTTAGCGATTGGTGGTCATGCTACATCAATGGCCATTGGATATTAACATAGCAATCGGAAATTGCTACACCTATGGGATCCAATTTTTGAGACCGAAAGCTAGCACACTACCACGAACTTGGTAGCTTCCCATCGTAATGTACTCCTCTAGCCGTGGATCAACCAGGAGAAAGAAGACAAGAAGGTTGGTGGAAACAAGCGAGAGGCAGGCGTGCATGACCCGGATACGGGAGGAACTCCGACTCGGTCTCCACCACAATGATCTTGCGTTGACTCAGCTCATCGCGCCGCGCCTCATCTGCGCGCCGCCGGACTGCCGCTCAACGACAACCCAGTCTGCCTCCGAGCCGGCCCTGCCAACAACAGAGTCTTCCTTGATCCGCCGCACCGCTACGCCATGTCTGCCTGCAACGACAGTCTTCGCTGCGAGGCGCGAGCCGCCGTGAGTCGCCAGGCCAGTGCTGAGCCGCCAGCGCCGACCCATTAGAGGTGACCGATCATCCACCGCCGTGACCTCCTTGCGCCGCCTCTGGCTTCGCATCCTCTGCGTCGCTGCGTGAATGAGTCGCCTCTAATACCACTTCACCTGCAGACACCCCCGCATTGAGACACTAGGCCTACCTCCGCCACACCGGCCTGACCCGATGTGCTCCGCCTCTCCCGCGTCTCCGTCTTGCGCCGCCGCGAGCTGCTGCTTCACCTACGCCGCGTCTCCGTGTTGCGCCGCCGCGAGCTGCTGCTTCAACTACGCCGCGTCTCCATCTTGCGCCGCCGTGAGCTGCTGCTCCACCTGCGCCGCCTCTCCCGCGTCGCCGACGCTAGCCCCGCCTCTGCCGCGGACCGGCGTCGCCGAGCCGCCGCCGTGAACTCTGCCTCTAGTGCGGGCTGGTGCAGCCAGACCTCACCTCGCCCGTCGCACCTCGCCTCTACCCCTGCAGCCTCCGCCGCTTGCCTCTGCCGAGGCGCCTCCGTGGCCCCCGCTGCTCGACCTCGAGCCACCCCTCGAGCGTGACTCGACCCGCTACGGCCACGAGCCGCCCGCCACGGCCTCCAGTCACACTACTGCTGGGTCAAACAGCCGCAGCCGCCACCTCTTGCCCTCTGCCTTGCTGCAGCAACCTGGTGAAAAATCGTTGCTTTGTGCGGTCAGGTAGGAGATAAGGAAAAAAGCGGAGTTGGGCTCCGAAGAAAAAAAGAGACCCTGTGTTATGATGATTGTCTGCGGGGATAGTCAGCGGTGGGACGAGCACGCACGTGATGACGATCGTGGTGAGCGCAGCTGTGTTCTGCTGCAGAGATGAATAAGGGCCCATGACATCATCAACCGCCCCGACCTACGTTAAACTACGGACACTTTGTCTATTGTTTTCCTCTTAAGCTCAGCACCGGTGTCCGTATTTCTTCTAACAGAAAGAATCAGGTGATATTTTTCTAAGTATTATTTAGTATGATTGAATATCATTAAAAGGTTTTACTTTCGAGCTACATGTGTGCAGGTCGATTAGCTCATGGCCAGAGTATGGTCTGATCCTTGCGCGCCTTCATCGGAGGCCGTGTCCACATCTGCGCTATGACAAGCTACTGGACGGATGCATACAACCCGCCGTTTATGCGGTCATGTCTACATCAATACACCGGCTAATATGTCACGGCCGTCTCTCGCGACCGTGCCAGCTTACTATGTCGCGGCCGTTTCTCGCGATCGTGCCGGCTTACAATGCTGCGGCCGGCTCTCACAACCACGCTGGCTTAACAACACCACAACGACTTACCGTCCGTGCTGGTTTTCAATACCACGGGCAACTCACCGATCGCACCGGCCTACAATGCAGCGACCTTCTCTCGCGACAACGCCAGTTTTCAACGTTGTGACATCTTTGACAACAGCATCGTCTGACGATGCCGCGGGTGTTTGCTACATCTACATCAATCCAACAGTGGCGGCATACAACAGTACAAGCCGTCCAACTGACGGTTCTCAAATCGCCGTCTTACGGTCCGATCTACGTCGACATCAGGTGCAGTGCTCACCTATATGAGCCGCGCAACAGACACGCGCAAGACGCCGCCCACAGTTTGATCTACATCAACATATCGGTGCAGTGCTCGCCTATACAAGCCGCCCAAACGTACAGCCACGCAAGTCGCCGCCACGACAGTTGGCGACAGTTTTGGTTCACTTCAACAAACAGCCGGAACAAACCATCGACCGGATCATTCAAACAATTCATACGGGATCGTCTATAACCCGCCACGACCAACCTCAAACTTTTAGTGGAGATTCTCAAGCCGCCTCTTCGAGTCAGCTTAAGACTCGGGGGCTACAGAGATGGTGAGACACACTTGGTCGTTTTCAAATGAGAACCCCGGGTCAATGCAAAATAAAACCCAATCCTGGGGGCTATTACATTATTGGCGGATGATTAAAAGTTACCCAAGAGGACAAACCACTGTGATGCGCCATTCAAACATGGGTGCCCGAATTTATTGGGACATCATAAAGTCACTCGAAGCTTTTGCCGTTTCTTTTTACAAGATGGCGACTTACAAGAGGAGTTCTTTCCGGTTCTAGTTTGAGCCGAGGCGTTTTTGGCATTCGATTACTGAGCCATCATCCGGTTCAAAGTAAGTTTCAACCCGCCAAAGATTTACCAGTTAATCTCTTTTTTGAGACCCTGAACCGGTTAAGTTTACAGTGACCTGCTGAATTTATTCCAGTCAATCTCGCCCTTAGAGACCCTGAACCGGTTCACATGGTTGACGGCCAATCTCGCTTTAGAGACCCTGAACTGATGTCAATATAATAAGCTCTTATCAGTCAATCTCGCTTCAGAGACCCTGAGCCGGTTCACACAGTTGACGGCCAATCTCGCTTTAGAGACCCTGAACTGATAATAAGCTCTTATCAGTCAATCTCGCTTCAGAGACCCTGAGTCGGTTCACACAGTGGACGACCAATCTCGCCCTTAGAGACCCTGAACTGATAAGATGCAAAGTTTGAGTACATTAAGCGCTGCTGTTGATGGAGGCTTCTTACCTTTGGTATAGCTTGACATGACCCTAAGGCAACAGCATGTACATCAAATTCCAGTTGCTTATCAACTGCGGCTGTTGAAGGGGGATTCTTACCGACGGGCATCGCTTATCTCACCCTAACAGCCGGCTTTATGCCACTTCCAGTTACTTATTAACCGCGGTTGTCGAAGGGGGCTTCTTATCGACGGGTTCGCTTATCTCACCCTAACAACTAGCGTTTACACCAAAAATAGTTGTGGAAGGAGGCTTCTTACCCTCGGGTATAGCTTACATAAACCCTTCACACAGCCGGCTAGTACAATTACTAGTCGCGGCTGTCGAATGGAGGCTTCTTGCCTTAAAGGTATAGCTTACATAAACCCATCAGCACCCAACACTATACAACATTCGCTGATTGGAGGAGGCTTCTTACCGTCAGGTATAGCTTACATCACCCTCCAACAACAGGCTTTTGTGAGCTGCGGCTGTCAATAGAGGCTTCTTGCCATAAGGTATAGCTTACATAACCTATTGGCAGCCGGTGTTGGAATACAATGGATACATATTTTCTGTTAAAAGGGGGCTTCTTACCGTTAGGTATAGCTTACGTCCCCTTCGTACAATCGGCCTTAGGCCGCTTCTGGCTCCTTGGTAGCCGCGGTTGTTTATAGAGGCTTCCTACCGTCAGGTATAGATTACATATATCCTAAGACAACCGGCTTTTAAAAGAAATTATTTACAAGGGCGGCTCACGTTACCCTGCAAAAATAGCTGGCTTTGGGCCGCTTCCGGCTCTTCATTTTCCGACAGAGTTTATCTTACAAGAGCCGGAGTTATTCTACTCCGGTTGACATGTCAGCCGTTGATTATTCAAGGGGGCTTCCCACCTCCAGATAACATGCCGGCTTATCAAAGCCGAGTCAAGGTCAAGATTATGAAAAAATGAGCAATGTTATGAAAGGTATGAACATCTCCGGGTTGAGCTTCTTTAAGCCGCCCCCCAACAATGCAGAATATGTTCTGTCTTGTTTATTTTTTGCAGGTATTGTCTCTTGAGATGAGCCGTCATTAAGTATTCCGGATCTTTTAATAGCCAACATGGCTGGATCTTCATGGTTTATCATAACCAGTAATAAATGATTGGGGTTTTTCAAACCGGCTCAAAGAAATTATTATCTTTTAAAGAGACGCCCTATCAGATATAATGCTGTGTCATCTAATTGACCGGTTCTCGGACTTCTTTAAATTGTGCTCTGTAGTAATCTACAACACTCTTGGATTTCTCAAACTTATATTTGCCGGGTTGCACCGCAACCAGAAGCAGGAATTTCATGTCAAAGACAAAGGAATTATTCCAAGATATTCATTCCGGGTTATATTACAACCATGGTCAAGGATTCATTCAACAAATTATGGTGAGTCATATTACTCTCACATAGTCCCGAGTCGCCGCAGGCAGACGACCCGGCACTTGGGGGCTACACTATTCAAAGTCCAGTTTATATCAAATATGCAAGTCCCATGTCGCTGCAAGCATGCACCATGGCACTTGGGGGCTACTGCAAGCTGGTTTTTAAATTCATTACATTATCGGCAAGACTATATTATTTCAAGGAAATGAGCCGGCCCTTCTATATTTTTCTAAGTCCCAGCCCAGTAATTCTTACTGACCCGACACTTGGGGGCTACACCGCTCAGATCAAATTTTCTAAAGTCCCAAGTGGCCGCAGGCGTGCGACCCGGCACTTGGGGGCTACAATATTCAGATGTTTAGCAGATTATGAGACTCAAATTGAAGACCCCACACATCACATTCTGATGAGCCGGCCCTTGGGGGCTACACCCGCCGAAGGTTTCTGATGAGCCGGAGCTTGGGGGCTACACCTGCCGAAGCATTATAAGATATAAAGCAATTATAAGTCCCAGGTTGCTGCAGGCAGGACAACCCGGCACTTGGGGGCTACACGGTACAAAATATTATTTACAAAGCACCAAGTTATTGTGGATAATCTCGGAGCTTGGGGGCTACAGGTAATATGGGCATATCAAAAACTTTTAGGAGAATTCTCAAGATATTAATTATGGAGTTCAGTTATTAGACCCGGCATCACCAACATTTATGACCCGGTGTTGTCAAAGATCATAACCCGCCAGATTTTATATAAGCCGCCTTGCTTCACAAAAATGGAAGTCCGGCTTTACATCAGATGGATTTTCATCTCAATATTTTTATCAAGTCAGCTGGATTCTAACTATTTAACCCGGAGTCACCAATGATAATGACCCGGCATCATGAATGATTATAACCCGGCGGAGATGACCCGCCAAGTATATTGGAAGCCGACTCAATGTCATATGGGTATCCTATTTTCAATATTTTTCAAAGGACATGACAAACAAGATGATTGTCAATACGACTCATTCGTGTGCAGAAAAGACCCGGATTTTCGAGGATCCATTATACAAGCCGGCCAAAGGAGCAAACCGGCCACTTAACATATTTGGTACTCTTATTTCAGGAGCTTACCATGAGTAAATTCAATCTAATATGGGGGCTAATGTCGGGGATATACCCCGCGGTACGACCCGGCCTGGTGACTCACAGGAGACCCTTTAAAGACATGACATCTTATTAATGACCCGGCAGGCGAGTCATAGGACGACCAAGCCCAAGATCCGGCTGGTGATCCGGTGCCAGACGGCTCACGAGATAAGACCCGGCAGGTGAGCCGGCGCCTGGCGGCTCACAAGAGAAGGCCTACAAGAGAAGGCCTGCGAGAGAAGGATTCCCTTAAAGGAAATAAGACCCGGAGTAGGATTCATGAGAGACGAGTCCTACTCCTACTCCTAGTAGGACTCTATTTGTAAGCCTACCCTCTCCACTTATATAAGGAGGGGTAGAGCGCCCCTAGAGGGACAAGTTCACAGGTAGACACAAGATTTCAGAGGAGAGACAACTCCACAAGTTTAGACAACACAATAGATTAGAGGCTCTCGAGATTAGAGGTAGCGATTAGCACCCTTGTAACCGAGAGATCTTCATCATCATCAATACCAGACAAGCAGGACGTAGGCTTCTACCTCGACTTGAGGGGCTGAACCTGGGTAAAACTCCGTGTCTTCTCGATTCTGACCAACCCCTTCAAGGCGCCACGTAGTTGCGTCTCGCCCCGAACCTAAGTCCGTTGACCCGGACATCTGCCGTGACAAAACCACGACACTGACCTTTGCTTAGATGGCCACAGATGATATTCTTCGCTTGAGAGTCGAGTTGCTTGAATTTCTTTGCATAAGCAGCAGTAACAGTGGGAGTGATAGAGGGTACACCATTTTCCACAATGTACCAGAGATCGTTGTCAATAGCTTCAAGATGCATGCGCATCTTGTTCTTCCAGTAGGGGTAGTCCGTCCCATCGAAGGTAGGACAGCCCGTGGAAACCTTGATCGTACCTGCAGTTGACATAACTAGAACTCTAGGTGGTTAAACCAAAATGACATAGAGCAAGGGAGTACCTGCTTTGATACCAATTGAAAGTGTGTTATATCGACTAGAGGGGGGGTGAGTAGGTGGTTTTTATAAATTCATCACTTGAGGAATTTGAAATGTGATGAATAACTAACAGTGGAATAAGTTCTCAAGTGCATGAGGAACATGGCGACAGCGTAGTCATCATGATGAAATGAAACATGCACAGATTACAAGTAGCATCATACAGGATAAGCATGTGAGGAACAAGGCAACTTGAAGAATTTGAGGTGAGGAATTAGTGAAAGTCTTCAGTCAAATTCTTCAAACAGTAAAGATCAATTTCATCAACAGTTTATATGAGGAAATGAAAGGGTTGAGGAAATAGAACCAGGTAGCTTGATGAAGACAATGATTTGATGACCCAATTCCAACTGCTGTGGTGGTTGAACGTCTGGTTTGGAGCGGCCTGGTATTTAAACCAGAGGACACACAATCCCAGGACACACAGTCCTTACCGTATTCTCCTTGAGCTAAGGTCACACAGTCCTCGCCCAACACTCGTGGTAAGTCTTCAGGGTAGACTTCCAAAACCCTCACAAACTGGTCACCCGACAATCCACAATTTACTGCTGGATGCTCTAGACCAAGATCACTTCGTGATCCCCAATTGACTGTAGGATGCACTAGACCATGACGCCTAACTGTCTAGAGGATGCACAGTCCTCAAAGGTAACAAGCGTCGGTTCCACATAGGAATTTCTTTAGTGATGCTCAATCACTTTGGGTTTGGTGGTTTGATTTTGGGTTTTTCCTCACTGATGATTTTCTCTCAAAGTCCTCAGAGGATGGGTTGCTCTCAAATGACAAGTGTCAGTTTTCTCTCGGAGCAGCCAACCAACTAGTGGTTGTGGGGGTGGCTATTTATAGCCAGGGTGCAACCTGACATGATAAGATATAAATGCCCCCCAATGATATGACCGTTATGTGGATGTTATGATTGGGGACAGCTGGCTAAGCACAGCAACGGTTGGAATTTCGAACTATGAAAGTCCTCAGGCATATCATGTTCCTCACTTGTAGGCAATTCGCAGTGGCGAAATCCTAACTCCTGAGTCAGATCAATTTCCTCAAAGACCAGAAGAACTTCGTCTCTGTCACTGAAGAACTTGACTGAACTGCAAGAGATTTCCAAAGGCTTCACTTGAAGGACTGGTTAGGTTGAGGATTTTGAGTTGAGCATCAGTTGGAAATTTTCCTTAGTATTACCTCGGCCCCTTTAGCAGTACGGTGTTTCCTATGACTCAAATAAAGGAAATGAAACTACGAAAACAAGAGTCTTCACGATTCATAGTCCTCGTTCATATCTTCAAGGTCACACCAACTTCTTCATTTTCAAAGTCTTTAGGGAATACCAAAGTCTTCAGTTCAAGACATACATTTTTAGGGGTCGATAATCTCCGGATATATCAAACTCCTCATCGACTTATAGAGCATGTGTACACTCACAAACACATCAGTTCCTTAACCTATAAGTCTTCAATACACCAAAATCACTAAGGGGCACTAGATGCACTAATAGGGTGGGGGTCCGACCAGCGTCAAAGTGGACAAGAAGAGGAAGTGGCTCGCGCGTGAGGAGTAAGTAACCTTCCTCACATATGGTTGATTATGAATTGTGCATGTGCTCATGGCCCTTCTCCACTCAATGGCCAGGGTCCAGGTCGTGCCAAAGAGGAAGAAGGCGAGCGCTAAGCCGAAGGAGCCCCTTCTTGGAAATATGTCCTAGAGGCAATATATAAAGTGTTTATTATTATATTTCCTTGTTCACGATAATTGTTTATCCATGCTAGAATTGTATTGATTGGAAACATGGATACATTTGTGGATAGATAGACAACAC